>JAQISU010000034.1:11197500-12397500 GCA_029339505.1 Unio delphinus
CTCCTTCACTGGGACTGGAGAGGGGAAATTCACACTGAATTCTGGATTCGTTGAGGTTATTGAGATCATGCTTGTTTGTACTGGGTTTGTGTTCTCCACTATTTGTTGAAGTAATTCCATCTGTGTTGTCATTGTTATTATACTCATGTTTTTGTACTTCTAATTTTGACATCGCAGAATCATATATATCTACCATCGCTGAAAACTCACTCTCTGATATAATTGTATCATCGAGCGATGACGATATCAATGAGGATAATTGCGAGTATGCAGTGGACACAACATGAAAATGAATTATGTAGTCTTGTAGTTTCCGTTGGCTGCATGAGGATATTTTTTTTGTGATTATTGAAATAATTCCAGCGATTGTTGTTGCCGCAGAAATGCAAATTGGAACAGCTATCGGGGCCATCATTGTCACTGAAGACAGTATAATACCGGCTCCGGTGATTACACCACTCACTGAATACACAGTAACATCAATTGCGGTAATTCTCCTGCGATATTTTTTAATTTTCAATTCATACTCCTCAGACAAGGTTTTGAGTCTAGTTTGATATTCTCTGACCTGATCATAGCGATATTGCGATGATGAAATCATTTTTATTTTAAATACGCTAGCGTTTTCAATTACGATTTACTTAAATTCGCTACGAATTCCACATACCACGTTGTTGAGACCCTAACCAAATGTTTATCAGTAGATGTGATTGTGAACTTTTCAGTTGTATTCTTGTCGATGATCGTTGAAATCGTATTATTGACCCCAGATGAACTGGACGATGAAATATTAAATTGAGACGATGGTGTTACTAGTGTTAATCGATAAATACCCTTAACGGTTGCAGTGATATCTAATGTGTTGTTTGTAGGTGTCCACTCAAATGATCCGTGTTGGATTGTGTATACTACGTTGTTGGTTTTCTCATGAGGAATTTTTGTTTTTTCAATGGCTGTTATCATCCTCGAAAGATCACCTTTGATGCCTTCGATGGAAGTTTTCGTCTCATCGATGGATTTTTTAATATCAGGGAGTTTTAGTTCAATTTTATCGAATGTAGTTCCAATAAATTTATCAATGATATTTCTACGAAATGCGGTAAACTGTTTTATGTGTTCTTCGGTTTTAGATTGAAGTGTTGCTAGTTCTAACGCAGAATCGTTGAGAGTTTTAAATCGATCTGTAATCGTCGAAAAAAGTACACCCGGTTTGAGTTTACCCTGATCGGAAAATAACGCGATAGTATCCTCGATTGCGTTTTGTTGTTTAACTAAAATATCATCCAGAGAAATATTACTAGATTTCAATTTACCCTGTTTGTCTTGAAATACAACTATTTCATTCGGGTCAACACTTGTTAAGTTCAACGTCTCAGCGATTTCATCTTTAATTTGTTTTGTTATATCACCGGTTGCAGTGTCATCGGGTTTGGGTTTCAGAGGTCTTCCCCAAATATCAATCATGTTATTGTAAAACTCTTTCTCTCTCTAAAAAGCGATTACTAGTGTAGTCATTAACGACAATATGAGGTGGTTTTCCCCTTGGGTTACCCAAGGAGTTAGAAATAGCGTCAAGGACATTTAACACTTCACTGCCGCATATTGGTGGGTCATTGATTTGTTGTGTTGGTAGCGTAGAATACCAAGTCTTCATTGGAAGGGTTTTTATATACCGCATAAACTCTTTTGGTGGGGCTAATCCATATGAATCAAAATAGACAATCCCACGTGGATCAATAGCGTATGCAACCCAGTGAGTTCCAGGTCCGGTGCTGTTATCGAGATTAATAATACCTGTTTCAGTTTTGTTTGGTTGATGTGGTAATTGATCTTTCATAAAAACACCTCTGAAATTTTTAATCACTAGTTTTTTAGCAGCATCCATTAAATCAAAATTGGACATGGGAACCATAGGTTCCTCAATTAATAAACCGTTCCTGGTAGTCTCAGGCCTGATCCGTGAACGGATCTCCCGCTGTACCATGAATACGGGGTTCCTGGTAGTCTTAGACCTTTTCCGCTGTACCAAGAATACGGGGTTCCTGGTAGTCTTAGACCCTTTCCCTTTTTTTTATATCCTTGTCCAGTTGCCTTTTTTAGTGCCATTCCTGCTGCAGTACCAACGGCTCCTAACGCTGCTGCTTTAGCCACCGCTGGGGCTGCTGCTGCAATCAATGCTGGTATTGCAGCTAACAATGGAAATATACCGCCTGTTTTCATCATATTTTTAATAGCAGCCGCAGAGAGAGTAATCTGAACTCCCTTTTTATCCTTGAAAGCATCATTGAAATGTTTCACCTGACGAGTTGTCAGCGATAATTTATTTTCACCACCAGTCATTTGGCTGGGTTTCAACGTGATTGTGGTTCCACATTTTTTAGCCGATTCTGATTGCAATTTTTTGATTTGACCAGGAGTTAACGTAACACTAATAACACTATATGACATTATATATAATTGATTGATTCTAATTCAATGAAAAATCGAGAAAAATCGTTCAAAGATTTTCTACTGGGGCATCTACCACTCTCATTCTTCCACCAACACCTTCGAGTAGCATTGATTTATCACTGAGAATGACAGCAACCGCTCTATAATCAGCAATAGCACCACGAGTCACATTAGCTCTAAAGTGTATATCAACAACTGACTGTCTTGTCAAATCGAGATGTTCCAGTGAGAAGTAGTAGATCGGATACAGATTTTTAAAATCAAATTGTGATATTTGCAAACCAGTATCGACATTTTGATCGCGTGCCATAAATGACAACAGACGATGATAAACTCGTGCAATATGATTTTCTGTGTAATTAAGTTGTATATCCTCAGATGGTTCCTGCTGGCCGTTTATTCTCAGTGAGACGTCTTTCACACCTAATTGATCAAATATCATATGACTGAAACGTTGATTGCCAACTCGTGTGTTATCCTGTAACGCAATAAATATATGACGTGGCGCAGAAACGCCTTGATTTGATGCTAGGTTCCAAGTGAATAACCCGTTGATATTTGATTGTTTCACATCTGTACTCACGGTTAGCCAACTCAACAACGACTTTCCTCCTTGGTCCATAAATGATAGTAGTCGTTGTTCTGCGGTGATTGCTGGAGTCAACACTGGCATCCACAATATTTTTGTTAAATTGACTTTACCGGCATCATCATTTATATGCGCTGCAGCTGGGTTTGCTGGAATTCTCCAAATTGCGTCGTTATCATCACTCTTTCGTACAAGCGATACTGTATGCTTCGCCCCGTAGATAACTTTTCTGACGTTTCTACAGAATCCAAAAATATGATGCAGTGGAATCGCACATGAAAATGATTTACGCCCTACTCCCAACATTGCGTTTCGTGTTGCAGCTCCTAGATTGAAATTAGGATCGTTGTTTATAACTACAGCCTCGACATCAGCATTAGCTGTATTAGCATTATTTCTTGGTTGTCTTACAACAAATGGATTTCCACCAGCGGTATTCTTACCATCTTTTGCAAACATCATAGATGGACCCGCTGATCTTGTATAATCATCAGAATATCTCGCTAACCCTATGATTGTTGTGGCCACATCAACATCACGATCTATGGACTCAATTTCTTTTCCATCAATGAGATATCTAGCACTCTCAAATAACGCCATAATACCATTATTGACAAAACCGACTTGAGTACCAGCTGGATACGGTGCTGGTACAGCAGTAGTATCAGCAGCTGTTACAATTTCTCCTTCTACTTCAATAAATGCTTCACAGGGCAAAAAGTATTTACTGGTATCATGGACTTGAAGATCAATTCTTGCTCGACTATTTGAGTCTATGGCATGATAGGCGTAATATTGATAATCGCGTACAGAATCATTCTTGGGGACTGGGGCGTCTATATCAAATGCTGGATCAGATGATTTTTTGAACATTTTATTCTATTTATCAGAGTTTAAATAGTGAAATCGTAAACGATTTTTTCATTTTCATCGACGTAGTTTTTTAAGGCCACTTCCTGCTATCATGTTTGCAATATTGCTTTGGTCCCCTTGATTTACCATCGACGCTAGTTTTTCATCTACTGCGTTATTTATTATTTTACTAACACTTGCAGGCATTTCTTCTGTAGACGGTAACGGTTTCTTTTTTCGCACCACTAATGATGTTATTTTATCCTTCGCAGTTGAAAACGCTTTCCCGGCAAGATCTCCAACAGTACTAATACCCTTATCACGAATAACATCAATGGCTTTCATTGATAACTGTTTAGCTAACGGCATCACTTTTGGGGCCATTCTTGAAAAGAATCCTAAAATGGTATTGCCGAGGCCATCTCCGTAGTATGCTCTATAAACTGGAAACCGTGAATTAACTACATAGACGAGGGTTGGTTTATCATGATTGTAGCGTACGATCATTATTATAAAAACAATAGTGTTTTCAATTGTTATTTAATCACTATGATACCCATTTGCTAACTCGTCAATGAAATCTCGATAGGTTTTGATATCCATGATACCGCCGGCAAATAACCGTCTACAGATATCAGCTGCTTCATTAATTATTTCTGGAGAGTTATTTCCAGCTCGTTTTCCTTCGATGAGAACATCTAATCGTGATATATCATTGATAACGCTATCAGGACAAATGTTTCCAATCCTTGGATTTCCTAATCCACTTCCGCTATAGCCAGCTGCTTCATCTAGTTTGTCTGTATCCGTGGTTTGTAAATAATCAAGAGTATCATCATCATCATCAGGTGGTAGTTGTTGTTTTTTTTGTCTCCGTGTTGGTGTTTGACGTCGTTCTTCTAAATCATCATCATCATCAGGTGGTAGTTGTTGTTTTTTTTGTCTCCGTGTTGGTGTTTGACGTCGTTCTTCTAAATCATCATCATCATCAGGTGGTAGTTGTTGTTTTTTTTGTCTTCTTGTTTGTCTACGTGTTGGTGTTTGACGTTTTAGTTCTTGCCGTTCTTCTATTTCTCGTTGTCGCTCTTCTATTTGTTCTCTTTTATAATTACTAATCCCCCTTTGAAATTCCTTGTATCCTATCTCATCCTTATTCAAACGACCAATCCCTTTATTTAGTTTATACAAATAATCGAACCAATCATTACTTGATATTCTATCATTTTTATACTCGTCCTTTAAAAAATCTTTTTTTGAATTATAGCTTTGAGCAGCAAAATTACCAAAGGCTTGATAATCCTTTGATTTCAATAAACTAGGTTTTTTTATTAATATTTTAGCATGATCAGTAAATTTATTCAACAGAGAAACAGTCGTTTTTTTCGGATCAGTTTTTTCAGTTTGTTCAGTTTTCGCTGCTATTTTTTCGAGTACAGAAATAAGACCCTCTTCCTTTCTCTTACCGTCAGGATCATCTCCCAGTATAGCACGCTCTACCCCCTTCGTTGCTGTGGTTACTGGTTTAAACAATTCTTCAGACCCCAGAGCAAAATCAGTTTGTAAACTCTGTCGTTGTTGCAGTTTATTTCTTACAGAGTCGCGAATTGGTATAAATTTCTTAATTGCATCTAGTCGCTCACGAGCCAATCGGGTTGTTAATGCCTCATTGACCATTATTTGAAATCGCAAACTATTTTTCAATTGCAAAACACTTGACATGTCGGATGATTTTTAACACAGTCATGGAAGCGTTATTTCATCGTGAGACACCTTCTATCATTGATGGAGCAAGTCACATAATTGTATATAAAATTAATAATACTGTGAGTTGCTCCACTTTTGTTACATGTCGGATGATTTTTGATACGGTCATGGAAGTGTTATTTCATCGTGAGACACCTTCTATCAGTGATGAGGAAAGTCACATAATTGTATATAAAATTAATAATACTGTGACTTTCCTCACTTTTCCATTGACCATCCATTAAAGGTCCATAGATTTTTTATTCACTGATTTTGACATTTTCAATCCAAAAATGCTAAAAAAATGAAAATCTCTTGAGGGTCGGAATGATAAATGGTCGGGCAATCAATGGTCGGGCAATCAAAATTGTTCATTTTCTTGAATTAATGCTCGTAGGTTTCTAATTTTAGAGTTGACTTCTTTTTTCAATTCGTATTCGTTACCTAATTCTTTTCGTATTCCCTCTACGATAGCATACAACGGGACGAACACACTGATGTCACTGGAAAATGAAAGAGAGTCTTTAATAGAATTCTGAATTTTTTTGATGAGTGCATATTTCTTGGGTAGCATATACTTGTTAGTGCTAACTCCGTATTCAATATCCTGAAAATCAGACACAATTTGGTCAGGATTTAATCCATCTGATAGTTTGATATCCTGATTTTTCAATTTTGCTATTTCAACTATGATGCTATTCATGTTTTCAGAATTCATTATTCTATAAGTATGACATATCTCTAATTGGAAATTATGACGCATTAGACATAACTAAATTGAACTTTTTGCCTCGTCTTTTTTTAAATAGCCGATCGATAAATCCCCTCTGCAACTTTTCGTACTGACGGTCCACAAATATCGAAAAATTTACCGGCTTCATATAATGATTGAAATATTTTTTCTTCATTAGTTGTTGTATTCAAAGATGTCACAGGTCTCTTCCAAACCGTTTTGCAAGTGCCAGCTCTTCCTCGTTTGGAATTCTCACTCAGTGTGATAGCCTGCAGATTTGATACAGAATTATTCTTTGGATTAGAATCCTTGTGATAAATAACAAAACCATCTTTGATCAATCCATTAAAACATTCAAATACGAAACGATGAATGAGATAATTTTTCTTTCCAACAGTAAACTTCAAATACCCTTGATTATTCACAACACCGACCGGTTTCTTTAGTCTACGGTTTCTGACAGTACCATCACTGGATGCTTCATATTTTGTAATCACTGGATGTGGTCTGAATTCTTGGTCCATATATACTATTCTATTGTTTGTCTAATTCAGTGTTTGGTTCAATAATTACATCACTGGAAAATCTTTCGATATAGTCTTGCGGGGTTCTTATGATTTTATCCTTGATGTTGTCAGGGTCAAGGGCCTTTTCAGGGTCATAATTTCTGATAGATTGTCCATTTTTTATTCTTTTATCATAATAACGCTTCAATTCCCTATATCGCTTACCACCACAATCAATACACAATTGTGATCTTCCCTTGACCCCAACCCCACATCGAATACAGGGTAACGGACCAAGACTTCCACGTCAAAAACTTTGCATATGATACCTACAGTATTCATTTTTTCTGCATGATTTGTTACACGGGGTTACATTTCCCATCATGAGCCATTTGCAGTGATTCATTATACATAAAACTTTCATTTAAATGTTTGTTTTTTATATAGCATGAAGGAGTTCAAGAGATTGACTTCGAAAAATGCTAAATTCAATGCTGATAGAGAGTTCAAGAGATTATTGAAAATCAATCCTAGATTTAATCTCGATAGACCAAAAAAACGTCAAAAACGTCCAAGAGACGGAAACATGAAAGAGTTTAAGAGATTATTAAAAATCAATCCTAGATTTAATCTCGATAGACCCAAAAAACGTCCAATAGACGGAAACAAACGTAACAAACGTCCAAGAGACGGAAACATGAAAGAGTTTAAGAGATTATTGAAAATCAATCCTAGATTAAATCTCGATAGACCCAAAAAACGTCAAAAACGCCCAATAGACGGAAACATGAAAGAGTTTAAGAGATTATTAAAAATCAATCCTAGATTTAATCGTGATAGACCCAAAAAACGTAACAAACGTCCAACAGACGGAAACATGAGATCATCATGGAAGGATGCTCAATTCAATCTTGATATAGTTTCTAATACACCCAAGAATAAAATTCTTGATAAACCCATCAGAGACTGTTTTAATGAATTCAAGCGTGATGGAGCATCCTATTGTTGGTCAACATTTCGAATTGATGGTGTTGTTGACGCTACCATGAATGATGAAAAGGCAGCAGTGATCATTTCACGTGTTGGGGAAAAAAGTCATTTTTTCCGAATCAAATTCATTATCCGTGAGAATGGCAAATGGATTATTAAGGATAAATTTGAACCCATTCTCAAGGGCAAAAAAACTGTCACCGTGAATCAGGATTCCAAACCGGGAATTTTGACTGGAATTGATAAACCCTACTACGAAAGATCTTATCCTGTCACAGCAGTTGTTTACGGGATCTATCCGCTCAATGAAAAACCTGATATTTCAAAACTAGCACCCATGAAATATTCGACAGGGCTCAATTGTGTAGCAGAACGAATAATAGAACACTTCACAAATGCATCCCGGGGGAATAAACTCACTGATCTAAGACGAAAAAAAATAACCGAGTGGGAGTTCACGGTAAAAGAGCATGGAGCAACAATTCAGGATATAGCCAAATTAGAAACATCATTGAGATTTCCAATATCGGTAAGAACAATCACCGGTGAAGTATTATACGAATCGAAATATCAATCAAAAGGAACCCCCATTGAAATTATTGATCATAACGCGCACGCGTGGTCATCTGCAGTAACAATATTTCCACGGGATAGAACCGTAAAAGATCTATCCCCAGCAGGGTTGGGACCTGAAGAATGTTTTACCGAGCAGAAATTATTTGATGCTATTTACCATTTGAGTAAAAACGATCCTGTGTCAGCGTGGCTATTTCATAGTAATTCAGACGAGGAATGCAGATTTGATCAGTTTGTAAGGCCCAACGGAGAATTATACCGTACTGAAGAACTGCAGAATCAAATGAAACAACTAGCTAGTGAGTTTTCTGGGGACGGAGAAGAAGACGATCAATTATTAGCAAACTGTTTCACAGTACCATCCATTGCAGCACATTTTGCTAGAAAGAAAAACACGTGGAAACCAACACGAAGTGAGTTTTTATCAGAGGTCAAATTGTCCTGTCTTGAATACAGCCACGGCGGATTATGGAACACAAAATACACCTCTGATTCCGTTATTTCAGTTGATATGATTGCGTGTTATCCAGGAAGTTTTCTTGGGTATGGAGAATGCGAGAAATATTTCAAACGATTTGGACACCCTACACACGAAATGACCCGTGTTGCTATTAATGGACCACTTCCTGATTTTGATTTAACCGGATTCGCTTGTGTGGTATCATTTGAAATGGCTGAGGGGCTTCATCCGTGTAGTTATCTTTGGATTGGTAAACACATGTCTGAAAAACACTGGATGCCAATAGTGTTATTACGGTATATGCTTGATTGTAAGATGTTAAAATCATTAATTGTCAGTGAAGCAATTATATCCTATCGAGCACAGAAATCAGTCTGGTTACCACAACCTGATCTAGAAAAGATAATTAGCGAAGAGCGAAAACTGTTTCCTGATTTTAATGAACAACAAATCATGGATTGGTCCAGACAGTTATTTGAAATCAGAAACAATGAAGCAAAAAATCTTGGACGAAGAATAATCGGTAAATTTACCCAAGGTGGCAAAGATGATAATACGAAATATTCTTCACGATTGATTATAGACAACGCTGAATACGATTTTGTAATGGCGGATTTAACGAATAAGGGCCTATATGTCAATCGTAAGGACGCATTTATGTCCGATGGAACCAAATTGGGTACAATTGTTACCTACAATGATGGATACCATCCGCAGTACACACACTTAAGAGCTTCTATGCTCGGTTATGCTTCTATCAATCTGTTTTCAATGATCAATAGATTTCCTACCACCGCAGTTAGAGTTGCTACTGATTCATTTTAAATAAATAGCAAAATGGCTGATTTTAAGGCTACTGGCAACGAGAAATGGGGATCATGGAGAATTAAGAAAGAAATGATTCATGATTATATTCCATCAGCAGATGTTACCATTGAAAATAATTACTTAGAAAGCAATCAGTGTTCAGAATTTTCTAGTGCACCACCGATTTCTGATCCAATATGCCTGTATAAAACAGTTTATTTAAACGGCTGTGGTGGGTCAGGAAAAACAACCCGGGCAATTGAGTTATTTCGTCGTGGAAACGCTAGCGTTTCTAACATGATTGTGCTAACACCAACTCATAGACTTGCAAGAGAAATGATACAGAGAGGGGTAAATGCTTGCACTTATCACAGCTTTTTCCGATGGAAGGGAGATAAATGGACTCCTGAGCGCATGGGAGAGAAATTTATTCCTGAAATCATGATTTGGGATGAAATAGACACAGTGTCAGAAGATGTCTTAAAAATATTTCTTGAGTGGTTGTTATTGAAGAATACAAAAGTCGTCATGTGCGGTGATCACGGGCAACCACCACCATTTGTCGGTGCATCCCCCCATGAATGGCTAAAGGGTTTTGTAGACTATTATGAAGAAATTGATACCGATCATAGATCACTTGATAATGAATTAAAAGAATTGAAGAAACTAATTAGATTACAACCGGATAGAATCCAGTGTGAAATAACCCGTGAAATAATTTCGGAAACTCCCATGAATGATTTCTGGGAAATGTGGAGACCAAATGATTTAATCATTGCAAGTAGAAAAATAGTCAGGGACACACTTCAGATGAAGTTATTTGAATTGCATAAACAAAAATTTGCAACACTTCCAGTACCGTTATGTTATAGGCCATCGGATACACGAAAACAGAACATCGAAGTTGATATTCCAGGACAAAGTGAAAAACAGAATTTAGTATTAAATGATATTGTGCTGGTTGATATCAATGTTGTTGAAGATGCATTGCGTGCTAATAAATCCCCGTGGACGCTAGGTTATGCAGCGACGATACATTCTTCACAGGGATTGACTATATCGGATACAACTCTTTGGATGGTAGATAATCGCATAGAATGGTCGAATTTAGTCTATCTCGCAGTATCCAGAGTACGAAAAATAAATCAACTTCGAAGAATTGTCCTGACAGAGTCAGGCGATGATGAAATCATTGGCGATGATGAAATCATTGGTGACGATAATGATATTATTGATAAAAAACTCTCCGGTTACAAACAGCAGGACAAAAAAAAACGAGAATTTGATATTGATGCTGAATTAATAATCACTTTGAAGAAACAACAGAATAATCACTGCGCGAGTTGCAATTGTATAATGCGTTGGCAGTATTCGGATAAGGATCCTCGCCAATTCACCGTAGACAGAAAAAATAACAATCTCGGTCATGTCAGAAATAATGTGATGTTGACTTGTCTTGAGTGCAATAGACGCAAGGGTGCTAGTTAAGCCCATGGGGTGGCAATTGAGTATCGTCAGGAATTACTTGTAATTGTTGTCTAGTAAAACCCCGTTGAGGGGCAGTTGAATCCAGTTTATAGATTGGAGGTCTACCCGTAGATCGTGTTATACTAGATATCTTATGCGTAGTGACGCTCCAAATAGGATCAGTAGCCCTTTTTCTATCCCCTTCAAGCTCTCCTGGTTCGTATAAGTACCTCACAATGACATTACTACCAAGAATTGGTTCTTTGAAATCTTTTTGTGGGTTTTCAGGTATCGACTTCTTTTTAATCGCGTTGATAGGTTTCATGTTGATGGTTCTAGTAATCTCGTTATTCAGTGCGGTAACTACACCTGGTAATCTCTTCACCCATTCACGGGATCTTTTTTCTTGGATGAATTCTTTTGCATATTGATATCCAAATAACCGTTCAGCAAGAATCCGATTAAATCGTTCTACAATGGCCTGATCACGATGCAGTGCAGTATGCCCTCGTCTGATAGCGACATTGTGATATTTCATTGTAGATAACACTGCACCCTGAAATTCCTTGCCCGGGTCAACTTGTAACAGATTTGGCCAGTGCAGAGGACCTCGTCGATAAATCCTTTCAAATGCAGAAGCGACTTCAGTGGCCGATTTTGTTTTTAACGGTTCTGCTTCTTTGTATCGACTTGCAATATCAACTACAGTTAACGCATATTTGTAACCACGATCATGTGGCAGAAATAATAGATCAGCCTGATGAACTTCATTGGGTCCGGTTACATCAAAATGCGAGAATTGAATTTGTTTAGGCGGTGGTAGATAAATTTGCCATAGTGCCTGTTTGGATAACCAATGAGCCGCAGTGGTTTTTCTCACTTTTGCGGCGCTAGCGAGTTTACTGATTGCAGCGTTACCCTTCCAGTATCCTCTTGGGGAATAGTAAATAGATTCCATGTTGCTATTAATTACCAGCACCTAACATCAATTTACTTTTCATTGCCGATTTTATCAAAAAGGAGGCCAATTTTTCTTTGAAGGATTTATCAGTGATAGAATTCAACGCATGAATTAATTTCACATCTGCTAGATGCCTGTGTTGCAAATTGCTGCTTTTATAAGCAACATCATGAAGGTGACAGGCCTTATCAATAGCGTTTATTGGTTCCTCACCGGGTCGGGGCTGATTTTGATCATTGAGTCTGATATCAAGTCTTGTTCCCGGTCCACAATAACTATACCCTGGAAGGTGTTTTTCTCCGGGGTATTTTGCCCATGGAGTTCCAGGGAGTTTTGCTAATTTGGCAGCGATATCACCTCCTCGTTTTTTTTTAAAGGTTCCTTGGGTTCCTTGGGTTTAGAAACAAATCTAAATTTCTTTGTACTACACTGTACGCATTTACCAGAAAGCGCTGATCGGTTATTTTTAGTTGTAATCGTCGTCAAGTCATCTGTGCCAGTACGCGCCTTACACTTCACGCAATATAGATCCATAATTTATGTATAGAGATATGAATATAATTGATTTTTCAGCGACTAAAACAAGAGAACCAGTGAAGCATCATGCAGCGCTACCAAACTCTATCCGCGCAATTATAATCGGACCATCTGGATCCGGTAAAACGCAATTGTTGCTCAATTTAATAATGAGATGGATGAAGTGGGATAAATTGTATTTAATTGCCCCTAGCGTAGACGACCAACGATGCTATGAAGTGCTAAAAGATTTTAATGAAAACGCTTCAGAGATTGCCGGCGAGGATGTTATTGAATTTATAACCGATATTGACGAGGTGCCATCCGTGAATGACCTCGATGGAAGTATCAACAATTTAGTTGTATACGACGATGTCATGTTAGATAATCAAAAAAATCCTGCTAGAATATTTTCCAGAGGCAGGCATAAAAACACGGATGTGATCTATGTCACTCAACGCTACACTCAGATTCCAAAAGTGATTAGAGATAACTGTAATATGCTTGCTGTATTCAACGGCGTTGATACACATACGCTACGAAATATTTGGCAGACATGGTGTTCTGATATGGACTTCAATCAATTTAGAAATTTCTTTAGTCATGCTCAGTCTGCCCCCCACGGATTTGTAACAATAAATTTACATGACCCTCGAACACGATATCGTATCGGACTGGATCAAATATTCGGTTAACCCATAGCAGCAGAGAGGGTGAGTGACAACGATGTTGTAGTCCCTTTTTCCCAAAAAATGTAATAGTTGAAAAGTTTTTGATTTCAACTATTACATTGATTTTTTCATATTTTTTTTTTGGACCTAATCCATGATTCACACACACATTTGGGACCTGATGTCATTGACTTTTGGGTCTGATGTCATTGGTTTCAATGATTTTAAGCGTGATTTCAGTGAAAACTTGTCTAAAAATGTTGTCCGATACACCCTCTCTGCTGCTCGATACAAAAAACTCCAAAAAGTGCTTGTGGCAAACCCCAAGAATTCTACGTTCTACTACAAGGTTTCAAAGTATTATTTTTTGGGTTTATAATTACTTTATATGGATAATTATAGAATTTAAATACAATATTCTGAACATCTGCAGTTTTAGCTAGACAAGGAATATTGTCAAAAGAATTTTATCCCAATTTCAAATTTCCAGTGTCTTTTTTTTAAAACGTTTTCTCCTACAATATCAGATTGCAGCGCCACACTAAATACATACTACAATGACAATAAAGTGATTTGAATCATGTTAATAGCAAATACAGCTTTTTCGGGGGGGATCATAGCTTTGTGATGTCATATTTGAGGGGATCTGACTTTTTGTGACGTGTGATGGGGCGGATAAGGGGGTCAAAATCATGTGACGTCATTTATGGATGGCCCCTTATAAAGAGAGAACATGTAAATACATGTGTATTTTGGTGTTTCTAGTATTAAAAAAACATCATGATGCACAGAGTTCCAAAAAAGATGAGCTGTACTGTATCAGTACCTTCTTGATTTCATCCCTGTTGAGTCCTTCTGTAAGTAAACCAATGGCATCACCCACACACTGTCCATAAATTGTGGCATATATTCTGTCATAGGTCTGATGAACTTCTCGTCGTGGAACCTAGTCAAACACACAGATAAATAACATTCAACCTGACAGCACTGAAATGAATATTGCATAATACATTTATTCTTAATGTATTGTAGTTTCAAAAGGAAAGTAACAGATTCTGACTACCTGTAGTTGCTTTTTTAATGCATTTTTACATGTATACTAGATTTCGTATTTAATGATACATATCTGTTTTAGTTTAAACTGATCAGATGCTACATTTAGTGTCTGTTAAAACATGAAGATTTAAATTAACATGCAGCCAGTGGTCAAAAGTGGTGCTCAGCTTCTCAGTAAACTTAATGGGCAGATTATATGGAAAAAGGTTAAGCTCCTGTATTATTGCGGGGTACTATATAGTACTACAATGTACACCTTCGACCCTGAGCGAACCAAAATCATCGATATCTTGCATTACATTGGAGGATTTCTGATAGATACTTTGATATAAACAGAACTATCATGCGGTGTGATAATTACACGGCATATAAATTAGAAGAATCCAGCTTAAAAAACACATATAAACATTTCATTCTAACAAATAATTACCCTGGAAACTCTGTAAGGATGATATTTCCTAGGTTTAAAGGTGGAATCCAATTTTAACTTCCCGCCGTAGCCAGCGGCCGCCATTTTTGTGTCTGCTTATCTCTCCCAATGTAATCAGTTCAAAAATACATCATGTGTTTGAGGATTAGTCTGTCTAATGAGCGGTTCTACTAAATACCGCAGAGACGCGCAAATGAAGGACAAGGACGCGCAAAACGGACAAAGATACACTAAGATATCGCGAAGGCGGCATATACACATTTTAAACTTGGCATTGCGGAAAATAGTTTTCATCATTAATTTTTAATTTTTTTTATCTCATTGACATAAATGCATAATGTTCTTCGTGAGTGTATTTCTTATGTACAATATATATATATATATATATATATATATATATATATATATATATATATATATATATATATATATATATATATATATATATATATATATATATATATATATATATATATATATATATATATATTGCGAAATCTTAGGACTAATAAAAGTTCCATACATGTTAAACGAATAGATAATTATTAAATTTCTTGTAAAGGATGCACATTTTTTCAAACGATATTTGATAAACTTGTTTCAGCACTTTCATATGTTATTTAGTATACCCAATATTTTTAAAACCAGTAGTAGGGTAAAATGAGGATTCTAGCGCAGTATGGAAATTTTAAATTCCGCTACTAGATAGAGACTTTATTTTTATTATTATTATTTAACCCTTCTATGTTGATTTTTAGTGAAAAATCAGCTTTTTTAAGCCCTCAGAATGCCATTTATACATGATTAATTAGAGCATGGAAAATTCTTTTCATGCAACATAAACTATGATTTTAAGGCTGTTTAAGCTGCCATCGATGTTAAATTTATTTTCATACTGCACTTACGTGCATGTTCATCTTGTATGAAAATATATATTTTATTTTAAATAAATACATAATCATAGTATAAATGACAGCTGATCGTGGATACTGCAAACATATTGTATCGGAAGAATTATTTATTCACAGGTATAAAAGAGGGGATTTCAATAATATACCAAAATATGCAGATGTTACTTATAACACTAGCAAACGAACTATATGTTTTAATTTTTCCATGAGAGGTATAATCGAGTGTTGGTCAGGGGCGATTGCTGCAAGAGCACTAGGTGTATCATCAAGTAGATTAACAGGTATAAAAAACGGGATTAATTTTTTTTATATCACCTGATAAATCGATCTGGATAATATATGACACCGATAATGAAATTTTAAAAGAATGGGTGTTCTCAGAGCAACTAAATTTATTTAAAAACGTTTATGATGCTTTACCGAGTAAAGTTAAAGCACATTTAACAAAACTTGGTTATATGTTAATAGATCGTTATCGTATGATACTTAACGGTGATAAGTCGGGTGTACTGATCTTATAATGACCGATAGCGAGTGTATTGATCCCATCATCACAATATCGTTTATCATCAAAGTTAACTAATCCGGACTTACAGATTCGCTCTGTTGTGATTTTATGCTTGTTAGATCGAATTGCAGTCATTACCGCTGTATGATTTTGTTCTGTTCCTGTCACAACAGCTCCGTATAATTCATGAGAGCAATTCTTTTTTTTATAACAGGTCTCTTAACGCCTTTCGCTTTCATCATATTTTTAGATTTATTCAGCGCGAGCACCGAGTACATTTTAGGTCGTAACCCGATATACTCTACAATAGGCTCAAAGCAAAAAAATTCAACTTTGAATTTTCCAATAACTTTCTTGTTTGTGTTGTCGTTAGGAAGACTTCCTATTCATAATTCAAAAGCACATTATTATACAAATGTATCAAATGAAATCATGCAAGAAATGTAAAATCAAGCAAACAAAAAAAAAATCGCATCAACAAATTATTGACTTCCGGAAAGATGGTCGCCATCGCTTAACTGCTCGAGGTAGGTTATTTATATTTTGTGCTATATTTATGATATTTCTGCTTGTTCCCTATCATAGTTTACATCATTGTGTTTCATCATGCATTGGCTGTTCCGTTCGTATGTATTAATTCATCTCCTTGTTTTGGAAACGAGAACAATTAAAATTTTCCTTAGCTGTTTTGTCACAATGTTAAGACGTCATTTGTTTTTGAATAAACCGCCGTCACGTGACCGCTTACAATAGGACGGACCCTCATTAATTGATTTAAATGACAACACCTTGGTTCTAGATATTATATTGTGCTCAAGACTAAACGATCTGGGAATACATTCATCATTTCTTGAATGTAAACGGAAGCGAAAAAAGAAACATTCTTTCAAAGCTGGCCGGCGTAGAACAGGAAGAATTCCAGTTATCTCCCTTTCACCCGTAACGGATAAAAAAAACTTAAAAATTCTGCCATTAATTTTAATAACCTGGTTCAAATTCCTCTTAAATCGTCAACCGTTGTGTCAACTGTCCCAGGGATACCACTACGTATTCCATTATTCAACACTCAATCAGTAGGATCACCGGAGAATTGTTAATTTTATCAACAACCGGAATATTGACGTCCTCTTCCTGACAGAAACTTAGTTACATTCCGCAGGTGACGAATCTAAGTGTGCGGATTTAATACCCAGCGATTACTCCATCAAGTCGTTCCCCCGCAACTCTAGCGTAGGTGAAATTGCTGTAATTACAAAGAATTCCATGATCAAATGCCTTAAGTACAACACAACCTTCAATTTATGCCACACATCGTTTGAACTAGTCCAAACAACGCTCACAGTGGAACAATGGTCAGTCCATTTTTTCTGTCTCTACCGTCCTTCTCCTAGTAGAAAAAACAAGCTGACTGAATCTCTCTTTTTGGAGCAGTTTCCAAATCTTCTAGAGTATGGAAATTCGATAGGTGGCAAACTAATTATTCTTGGAGATTTCACCTTTCACTTTGACTGTCCTGGTAAACCATACATGTCAAAACTCCTAGATTCCATTCATGTTTTCAATCTTAAACAGTCAGCTAACTAACCTACCCATAAACTTGGTCACATTTTAGACTGGTTTCTTTATAGACCTGATGATAATATTCTGCAATCCACCCTTGTATCCCACGAACTTGCATCGGATCACCTCTACATTGTATGCCATCTCGACATATCAGTCCCTAACCCTCCAACTCTAGTTGCTACTAAGAGAAACCTCCGTATGATAAATAGAACCAAATTCATGCATGACATCCAAGAAAACTTAACTAACAACTTTCTTACATCCAACAGCGGAACAACTTGATAACTGCTTGCGTTCGTTGCTTGAAACACATTCCCCAGCCACCAAATGCAGAGTATCAATAAAAAATAAAGTGTTCTCCATGGTATAGCAGTGTTAGGGACCAGCTTTGCACTGCTAAAAAACATCGCCGAAAAGCAGAAAGGCTTTGGCTTTCCACCAGACTCACTATTCATAAACAAATCTACGAAACCCGCTAAGAAGAACGTCACAAACATATTCCATTTAGCCAAATCATCCCACTACAGTACTAAGATCACGGAGAGTTCCAGGTGCAAAGAGCTCTTCGAGACAACCAACAAACTAATGTCAAGGAACAAATGTACACCACTTCCAACAAACTTCTCTCCACTAGACCTACCAGACCAATTTGCAAATTTCTTCGATGACAAAGTACAAACCATTAGAGATTCGCTTGACAGCACAATTTTAACTGATTCGTCACCATACAGTTATGATTCAAAATTTCAGCGACAACCATTAGGAGCATTTTAACCTGTTTCTATTGATTTAGTACGGACAATCGTGATGAAGAGTGCACCAAAGTCTTGTGAACTTGATCCAATTCCGACATCACTACTGCTTGAGTGCTTAGACTCAATATTGCCTTCACTAACTGATGCTATTAATATCTCTCTCTCATCAGGGGAATTCCCATCATTTTTCAAAACTGCCATCGTAAAGCCACTGCTGAAGAAACCAACACTGGACCATAACGATTTAAAGAACTACCGCCAAGTTTCTAGTCTCCCATTTAAATAAAAAAATCTTAGAAAAGGTTGTTCTAATTCAACTTGTATCTCATTTGAATTCAAACAGTCTTTTAAGCAATGCACAGTCTGCATATCGCCCTTGCCACAGTACGAAAACTACTCTTCTGAAAGTATTTAGTGACATTCTCTTTGCTTTGGATTGTGGAAAGATCACTGTCCTCACTCTCCTGGATTTATCTGCAGCATTTGACACAATAGACCATGATATATTACTTCAACGTCTCCAGCATGTATTTGGAATTCAGAATATAGCCTTACAGTGGTTCAAGTCCTACTTAGTCAACATGACCCAACTTATATCTGCAAATGGAATACACTCCAGCCCAGTTGACGTATGTTTTGGTGTTCCAGAGGGATCTGTTATTGGACCTGTTCTCTTCATTCTGTACACTCAGCCGCTCTCAAGTCTCATAGATCATCACCCAGTGTCGCACCATTTGTATGCTGATGACACCAAAATATACAATATATTGACGTCCTCTTCCTGACAGAAACTTGGTTACATTCCGCAGGTGACGAATCTAAGTGTGCGGATTTAATACCCAGCGATTACTCCATCAAGTCGTTCCCCCCGCAACTCTCACGTAGGTGAAATTGCTGTAATTACAAAGAATTCCATGATCAAATGCCTTAAGTACAACACAACCTTCAATTACTGCCACACATCGTTTGAACTAGTCCAAACAACGCTCACAGTGGAACAATGGTCAGTCCATTTTTTCTGTCTCTACCGTCCTCCTCCTAGTAGAAAAAAACAAGCTGACTGAATCTCTCTTTTTGGAGCAGTTTCCAAATCTTCTAGAGTATGGAAATTCGATAGGTGGCAAACTAATTATTCTTGGAGATTTCACCTTTCACTTTAACTGTCCTGGTAAACCATACATGTCAAAACTCCTAGATTCCACTCATGTTTTCAATCTTAAACAGTCAGCTAACTAACCTACCCATAAACTTGGTCACATTTTAGACTGGTTTCTTTATAGACCTGATGATAATATTCTGCAATCCACCCTTGTATCCCACGAACTTGCATCGGATCACCTCTACATTGTATGCCATCTCGACATATCAGTCCCTAACCCTCCAACTCTAGTTGCTACTAAGAGAAACCTCCGTATGATAAATAGAACCAAATTCATGCATGACATCCAAGAAAACTTAACTAACAACTTTCTTACATCCAACAGCGGAACAACTTGATAACTGCTTGCGTTCATTGCTTGAAACACACGCCCCAGCCACCAAATGCAGAGTATCAATATAAAAAAAAAGTGTTCTCCATGGTATAGCAGTGTTAGGGACCAGCTTTGCACTGCTAAAAAACATCGCCGAAAAGCAGAAAGGCTTTGGCTTTCCACCAGACTCACTATTCATAAACAAATCTACGAAACCCGCTAAGAAGAACGTCACAAACATATTCCATTTAGCCAAATCATCCCACTACAGTACTAAGATCACGGAGAGTTCCAGATGCAAAGAGCTCTTCGAGACAACCAACAAACTAATGTCAAGGAACAAATGTACACCACTTCCAACAAACTTCTCTCCACTAGACCTACCAGACCAATTTGCAAATTTCTTCGATGACAAAGTACAAACCATTAGAGATTCGCTTGACAGCACAATTTTAACTGATTCGTCACCATACAGTTATGATTCAAAATTTCAGCGACAACCATTAGGAGCATTTTAACCTGTTTCTATTGATTTAGTACGGACAATCGTGATGAAGAGTGCACCAAAGTCTTGTGAACTTGATCCAATTCCGACATCACTACTGCTTGAGTGCTTAGACTCAATATTGCCTTCACTAACTGATGCTATTAATATCTCTCTCTCATCAGGGGAATTCCCATCATTTTCCAAAACTGCCATCGTAAAGCCACTGCTGAAGAAACCAACACTGGACCATAACGATTTAAAGAACTACCGCCAAGTTTCTAGTCTCCCATTTAAATAAAAAAATCTTAGAAAAGGTTGTTCTAATTCAACTTGTATCTCATTTGAATTCAAACAGTCTTTTAAGCAATGCACAGTCTGCATATCGCCCTTGCCACAGTACGAAAACTACTCTTCTGAAAGTATTTAGTGACATTCTCTTTGCTTTGGATTGTGGAAAGATCACTGCCCTCACTCTCCTGGATTTATCTGCAGCATTTGACACAATAGACCATGATATATTACTTCAACGTCTCCAGCATGTATTTGGAATTCAGAATATAGCCTTACAGTGGTTCAAGTCCTACTTAGTCAACATGACCCAACTTATATCTGCAAATGGAATACACTCCAGCCCAGTTGACGTATGTTTTGGTGTTCCAGAGGGATCTGTTATTGGACCTGTTCTCTTCATTCTGTACACTCAGCCGCTCTCAAGTCTCATAGATCATCACCCAGTGTCGCACCAATTGTATGCTGATGACACCAAAATATACAATATATTGACGTCCTCTTCCTGACAGAAACTTGGTTACATTCCGCAGGTGACGAATCTAAGTGTGCGGATTTAATACCCAGCGATTACTCCATCAAGTCGTTCCCCCGCAACTCTCGCGTAGGTGAAATTGCTGTAATTACAAAGAATTCCATGATCAAATGCCTTAAGTACAACACAACCTTCAATTACTGCCACACATCGTTTGAACTAGTCCAAACAACGCTCACAGTGGAACAATGGTCAGTCCATTTTTTCTGTCTCTACCGTCCTCCTCCTAGTAGAAAAAACAAGCTGACTGAATCTCTCTTTTTGGAGCAGTTTCCAAATCTTCTAGAGTATGGAAATTCGATAGGTGGCAAACTAATTATTCTTGGAGATTTCACCTTTCACTTTAACTGTCCTGGTAAACCATACATGTCAAAACTCCTAGATTCCATTCATGTTTTCAATCTTAAACAGTCAGCTAACTAACCTACCCATAAACTTGGTCACATTTTAGACTGGTTTCTTTATAGACCTGATGATAATATTCTGCAATCCACACTTGTATCCCACGAACTTGCATCGGATCACCTCTACATTGTATGCCATCTCGACATATCAGTCCCTAACCCTCCAACTCTAGTTGCTACTAAGAGAAACCTCCGTATGATAAATAGAACCAAATTCATGCATGACATCCAAGAAAACTTAACTAACAACTTTCTTACATCCAACAGCGGAACAACTTGATAACTGCTTGCGTTCGTTGCTTGAAACACATTCCCCAGCCACCAAATGCAGAGTATCAATAAAAAAAAAAGTGTTCTCCATGGTATAGCAGTGTTAGGGACCAGCTTTGCACTGCTAAAAAACATCGCCGAAAAGCAGAAAGGCTTTGGCTTTCCACCAGACTCACTATTCATAAACAAATCTACGAAACCCGCTAAGAAGAACGTCACAAACATATTCCATTTAGCCAAATCATCCCACTACAGTACTAAGATCACGGAGAGTTCCAGATGCAAAGAGCTCTTCGAGACAACCAACAAACTAATGTCAAGGAACAAATGTACACCACTTCCAACAAACTTCTCTCCACTAGACCTACCAGACCAATTTGCAAATTTCTTCGATGACAAAGTACAAACCATTAGAGATTCGCTTGACAGCACAATTTTAACTGATTCGTCACCATACAGTTATGATTCAAAATTTCAGCGACAACCATTAGGAGCATTTTAACCTGTTTCTATTGATTTAGTACGGACAATCGTGATGAAGAGTGCACCAAAGTCTTGTGAACTTGATCCAATTCCGACATCACTACTGCTTGAGTGCTTAGACTCAATATTGCCTTCACTAACTGATGCTATTAATATCTCTCTCTCATCAGGGGAATTCCCATCATTTTTCAAAACTGCCATCGTAAAGCCACTGCTGAAGAAACCAACACTGGACCATAACGATTTAAAGAACTACCGCCAAGTTTCTAGTCTCCCATTTAAATAAAAAAATCTTAGAAAAGGTTGTTCTAATTCAACTTGTATCTCATTTGAATTCAAACAGTCTTTTAAGCAATGCACAGTCTGCATATCGCCCTTGCCACAGTACGAAAACTACTCTTCTGAAAGTATTTAGTGACATTCTCTTTGCTTTGGATTGTGGAAAGATCACTGTCCTCACTCTCCTGGATTTATCTGCAGCATTTGACACAATAGACCATGATATATTACTTCAACGTCTCCAGCATGTATTTGGAATTCAGAATATAGCCTTACAGTGGTTCAAGTCCTACTTAGTCAACATGACCCAACTTATATCTGCAAATGGAATACACTCCAGCCCAGTTGACGTATGTTTTGGTGTTCCAGAGGGATCTGTTATTGGACCTGTTCTCTTCATTCTGTACACTCAGCCGCTCTCAAGTCTCATAGATCATCACCCAGTGTCGCACCAATTGTATGCTGATGACACCAAAATATACAATATATTGACGTCCTCTTCCTGACAGAAACTTGGTTACATTCCGCAGGTGACGAATCTAAGTGTGCGGATTTAATACCCAGCGATTACTCCATCAAGTCGTTCCCCCGCAACTCTCGCGTAGGTGAAATTGCTGTAATTACAAAGAATTCCATGATCAAATGCCTTAAGTACAACACAACCTTCAATTACTGCCACACATCGTTTGAACTAGTCCAAACAACGCTCACAGTGGAACAATGGTCAGTCCATTTTTTCTGTCTCTACCGTCCTCCTCCTAGTAGAAAAAAACAAGCTGACTGAATCTCTCTTTTTGGAGCAGTTTCCAAATCTTCTAGAGTATGGAAATTCGATAGGTGGCAAACTAATTATTCTTGGAGATTTCACCTTTCACTTTAACTGTCCTGGTAAACCATACATGTCAAAACTCCTAGATTCCATTCATGTTTTCAATCTTAAACAGTCAGCTAACTAACCTACCCATAAACTTGGTCACATTTTAGACTGGTTTCTTTATAGACCTGATGATAATATTCTGCAATCCACCCTTGTATCCCACGAACTTGCATCGGATCACCTCTACATTGTATGCCATCTCGACATATCAGTCCCTAACCCTCCAACTCTAGTTGCTACTAAGAGAAACCTCCGTATGATAAATAGAACCAAATTCATGCATGACATCCAAGAAAACTTAACTAACAACTTTCTTACATCCAACAGCAGAACAACTTGATAACTGCTTGCGTTCATTGCTTGAAACACACGCCCCAGCCACCAAATGCAGAGTATCAATAAAAAAAAAAAAGTGTTCTCCATGGTATAGCAGTGTTAGGGACCAGCTTTGCACTGCTAAAAAACATCGCCGAAAAGCAGAAAGGCTTTGGCTTTCCACCAGACTCACTATTCATAAACAAATCTACGAAACCCGCTAAGAAGAACGTCACAAACATATTCCATTTAGCCAAATCATCCCACTACAGTACTAAGATCACGGAGAGTTCCAGATGCAAAGAGCTCTTCGAGACAACCAACAAACTAATGTCAAGGAACAAATGTACACCACTTCCAACAAACTTCTCTCCACTAGACCTACCAGACCAATTTGCAAATTTCTTCGATGACAAAGTACAAACCATTAGAGATTCGCTTGACAGCACAATTTTAACTGATTCGTCACCATACAGTTATGATTCAAAATTTCAGCGACAACCATTAGGAGCATTTTAACCTGTTTCTATTGATTTAGTACGGACAATCGTGATGAAGAGTGCACCAAAGTCTTGTGAACTTGATCCAATTCCGACATCACTACTGCTTGAGTGCTTAGACTCAATATTGCCTTCACTAACTGATGCTATTAATATCTCTCTCTCATCAGGGGAATTCCCATCATTTTCCAAAACTGCCATCGTAAAGCCACTGCTGAAGAAACCAACACTGGACCATAACGATTTAAAGAACTACCGCCAAGTTCCTAGTCTCCCATTTAAATAAAAAAATCTTAGAAAAGGTTGTTCTAATTCAACTTGTATCTCATTTGAATTCAAACAGTCTTTTAAGCAATGCACAGTCTGCATATCGCCCTTGCCACAGTACGAAAACTACTCTTCTGAAAGTATTTAGTGACATTCTCTTTGCTTTGGATTGTGGAAAGATCACTGTCCTCACTCTCCTGGATTTATCTGCAGCATTTGACACAATAGACCATGATATATTACTTCAACGTCTCCAGCATGTATTTGGAATTCAGAATATAGCCTTACAGTGGTTCAAGTCCTACTTAGTCAACATGACCCAACTTATATCTGCAAATGGAATACACTCCAGCCCAGTTGACGTATGTTTTGGTGTTCCAGAGGGATCTGTTATTGGACCTGTTCTCTTCATTCTGTACACTCAGCCGCTCTCAAGTCTCATAGATCATCACCCAGTGTCGCACCAATTGTATGCTGATGACACCAAAATATACAATATATTGACGTCCTCTTCCTGACAGAAACTTGGTTACATTCCGCAGGTGACGAATCTAAGTGTGCGGATTTAATACCCAGCGATTACTCCATCAAGTCGTTCCCCCGCAACTCTCGCGTAGGTGAAATTGCTGTAATTACAAAGAATTCCATGATCAAATGCCTTAAGTACAACACAACCTTCAATTACTGCCACACATCGTTTGAACTAGTCCAAACAACGCTCACAGTGGAACAATGGTCAGTCCATTTTTTCTGTCTCTACCGTCCTCCTCCTAGTAGAAAAAAACAAGCTGACTGAATCTCTCTTTTTGGAGCAGTTTCCAAATCTTCTAGAGTATGGAAATTCGATAGGTGGCAAACTAATTATTCTTGGAGATTTCACCTTTCACTTTAACTGTCCTGGTAAACCATACATGTCAAAACTCCTAGATTCCATTCATGTTTTCAATCTTAAACAGTCAGCTAACTAACCTACCCATAAACTTGGTCACATTTTAGACTGGTTTCTTTATAGACCTGATGATAATATTCTGCAATCCACCCTTGTATCCCACGAACTTGCATCGGATCACCTCTACATTGTATGCCATCTCGACATATCAGTCCCTAACCCTCCAACTCTAGTTGCTACTAAGAGAAACCTCCGTATGATAAATAGAACCAAATTCATGCATGACATCCAAGAAAACTTAACTAACAACTTTCTTACATCCAACAGCGGAACAACTTGATAACTGCTTGCGTTCGTTGCTTGAAACACATTCCCCAGCCACCAAATGCAGAGTATCAATAAAAAAAAAAGTGTTCTCCATGGTATAGCAGTGTTAGGGACCAGCTTTGCACTGCTAAAAAACATCGCCGAAAAGCAGAAAGGCTTTGGCTTTCCACCAGACTCACTATTCATAAACAAATCTACGAAACCCGCTAAGAAGAACGTCACAAACATATTCCATTTAGCCAAATCATCCCACTACAGTACTAAGATCACGGAGAGTTCCAGATGCAAAGAGCTCTTCGAGATAACCAACAAACTAATGTCAAGGAACAAATGTACACCACTTCCAACAAACTTCTCTCCACTAGACCTACCAGACCAATTTGCAAATTTCTTCGATGACAAAGTACAAACCATTAGAGATTCGCTTGACAGCACAATTTTAACTGATTCGTCACCATACAGTTATGATTCAAAATTTCAGCGACAACCGTTAGGAGCATTTTAACCTGTTTCTATTGATTTAGTACGGACAATCGTGATGAAGAGTGCACCAAAGTCTTGTGAACTTGATCCAATTCCGACATCACTGCTGCTTGAGTGCTTAGACTCAATATTGCCTTCACTAACTGAAGCTATTAATATCTCTCTCTCATCAGGGGAATTCCCATCATTTTTCAAAACTGCCATCGTAAAGCCACTGCTGAAGAAACCAACACTGGACCATAACGATTTAAAGAACTACCGCCAAGTTTCTAGTCTCCCATTTAAATAAAAAAATCTTAGAAAAGGTTGTTCTAATTCAACTTGTATCTCATTTGAATTCAAACAGTCTTTTAAGCAATGCACAGTCTGCATATCGCCCTTGCCACAGTACGGAAACTACTCTTCTGAAAGTATTTAGTGACATTCTCTTTGCTTTGGATTGTGGAAAGATCACTGTCCTCACTCTCCTGGATTTATCTGCAGCATTTGACACAATAGACCATGATATATTAATTCACCGTCTCCAGCATGTATTTGGAATTCAGAATATAGCCTTACAGTGGTTCAAGTCCTACTTAGTCAACATGACCCAACTTATATCTGCAAATGGAATACACTCCAGCCCAGTTGACGTATGTTTTGGTGTTCCAGAGGGATCTGTTATTGGACCTGTTCTCTTCATTCTGTACACTCAGCCGCTCTCAAGTCTCATAGATCATCACCCAGTGTCGCACCAATTGTATGCTGATGACACCAAAATATACAATATATTGACGTCCTCTTCCTGACAGAAACTTGGTTACATTCCGCAGGTGACGAATCTAAGTGTGCGGATTTAATACCCAGCGATTACTCCATCAAGTCGTTCCCCCGCAACTCTCGCGTAGGTGAAATTGCTGTAATTACAAAGAATTCCATGATCAAATGCCTTAAGTACAACACAACCTTCAATTACTGCCACACATCGTTTGAACTAGTCCAAACAACGCTCACAGTGGAACAATGGTCAGTCCATTTTTTCTGTCTCTACCGTCCTCCTCCTAGTAGAAAAAAACAAGCTGACTGAATCTCTCTTTTTGGAGCAGTTTCCAAATCTTCTAGAGTATGGAAATTCGATAGGTGGCAAACTAATTATTCTTGGAGATTTCACCTTTCACTTTAACTGTCCTGGTAAACCATACATGTCAAAACTCCTAGATTCCATTCATGTTTTCAATCTTAAACAGTCAGCTAACTAACCTACCCATAAACTTGGTCACATTTTAGACTGGTTTCTTTATAGACCTGATGATAATATTCTGCAATCCACCCTTGTATCCCACGAACTTGCATCGGATCACCTCTACATTGTATGCCATCTCGACATATCAGTCCCTAACCCTCCAACTCTAGTTGCTACTAAGAGAAACCTCCGTATGATAAATAGAACCAAATTCATGCATGACATCCAAGAAAACTTAACTAACAACTTTCTTACATCCAACAGCGGAACAACTTGATAACTGCTTGCGTTCGTTGCTTGAAACACATTCCCCAGCCACCAAATGCAGAGTATCAATAAAAAAAAAAGTGTTCTCCATGGTATAGCAGTGTTAGGGACCAGCTTTGCACTGCTAAAAAACATCGCCGAAAAGCAGAAAGGCTTTGGCTTTCCACCAGACTCACTATTCATAAACAAATCTACGAAACCCGCTAAGAAGAACGTCACAAACATATTCCATTTAGCCAAATCATCCCACTACAGTACTAAGATCACGGAGAGTTCCAGATGCAAAGAGCTCTTCGAGATAACCAACAAACTAATGTCAAGGAACAAATGTACACCACTTCCAACAAACTTCTCTCCACTAGACCTACCAGACCAATTTGCAAATTTCTTCGATGACAAAGTACAAACCATTAGAGATTCGCTTGACAGCACAATTTTAACTGATTCGTCACCATACAGTTATGATTCAAAATTTCAGCGACAACCGTTAGGAGCATTTTAACCTGTTTCTATTGATTTAGTACGGACAATCGTGATGAAGAGTGCACCAAAGTCTTGTGAACTTGATCCAATTCCGACATCACTGCTGCTTGAGTGCTTAGACTCAATATTGCCTTCACTAACTGAAGCTATTAATATCTCTCTCTCATCAGGGGAATTCCCATCATTTTTCAAAACTGCCATCGTAAAGCCACTGCTGAAGAAACCAACACTGGACCATAACGATTTAAAGAACTACCGCCAAGTTTCTAGTCTCCCATTTAAATAAAAAAATCTTAGAAAAGGTTGTTCTAATTCAACTTGTATCTCATTTGAATTCAAACAGTCTTTTAAGCAATGCACAGTCTGCATATCGCCCTTGCCACAGTACGGAAACTACTCTTCTGAAAGTATTTAGTGACATTCGCTTTGCTTTGGATTGTGGAAAGATCACTGTCCTCACTCTCCTGGATTTATCTGCAGCATTTGACACAATAGACCATGATATATTAATTCACCGTCTCCAGCATATATTTGGAATTCAGAATATAGCCTTACAGTGGTTCAAGTCCTACTTAGTCAACATGACCCAACTTATATCTGCAAATGGAATACACTCCAGCCCAGTTGACGTATGTTTTGGTGTTCCAGAGGGATCTGTTATTGGACCTGTTCTCTTCATTCTGTACACTCAGCCGCTCTCAAGTCTCATAGATCATCACCCAGTGTCGCACCAATTGTATGCTGATGACACCAAAATATACAATATATTGACGTCCTCTTCCTGACACAAACTTGGTTACATTCCGCAGGTGACGAATCTAAGTGTGCGGATTTAATACCCAGCGATTACTCCATCAAGTCGTTCCCCCGCAACTCTCGCGTAGGTGAAATTGCTGTAATTACAAAGAATTCCATGATCAAATGCCTTAAGTACAACACAACCTTCAATTACTACCACACATCGTTTGAACTAGTCCAAACAACGCTCACAGTGGAACAATGGTCAGTCCATTTTTTCTGTCTCTACCGTCCTCCTCCTAGTAGAAAAAACAAGCTGACTGAATCTCTCTTTTTGGAGCAGTTTCCAAATCTTCTAGAGTATGGAAATTCGATAGGTGGCAAACTAATTATTCTTGGAGATTTCACCTTTCACTTTGACTGTCCTGGTAAACCATACATGTCAAAACTCCTAGATTCCATTCATGTTTTCAATCTTAAACAGTCAGCTAACTAACCTACCCATAAACTTGGTCACATTTTAGACTGGTTTCTTTATAGACCTGATGATAATATTCTGCAATCCACACTTGTATCCCACGAACTTGCATCGGATCACCTCTACATTGTATGCCATCTCGACATATCAGTCCCTAACCCTCCAACTCTAGTTGCTACTAAGAGAAACCTCCGTATGATAAATAGAACCAAATTCATGCATGACATCCAAAAAAACTTAACTAACAACTTTCTTACATCCAACAGCGGAACAACTTGATAACTGCTTGCGTTCATTGCTTGAAACACATGCCCCAGCCACCAAATGCAGAGTATCAATAAAAAAAGTGTTCTCCATGGTATAGCAGTGTTAGGGACCAGCTTTGCACTGCTAAAAAACATCGCCGAAAAGCAGAAAGGCTTTGGCTTTCCACCAGACTCACTATTCATAAACAAATCTACGAAACCCGCTAAGAAGAACGTCACAAACATATTCCATTTAGCCAAATCATCCCACTACAGTACTAAGATCACGGAGAGTTCCAGATGCAAAGAGCTCTTCGAGATAACCAACAAACTAATGTCATGGAACAAATGTACACCACTTCCAACAAACTTCTCTCCACTAGACCTACCAGACCAATTTGCAAATTTCTTCGATGACAAAGTACAAACCATTAGAGATTCGCTTGACAGCACAATTTTAACTGATTCGTCACCATACAGTTATGATTCAAAATTTCAGCGACAACCGTTAGGAGCATTTTAACCTGTTTCTATTGATTTAGTACGGACAATCGTGATGAAGAGTGCACCAAAGTCTTGTGAACTTGATCCAATTCCGACATCACTACTGCTTGAGTGCTTAGACTCAATATTGCCTTCACTAACTGAAGCTATTAATATCTCTCTCTCATCAGGGGAATTCCCATCATTTATCAAAACTGCCATCGTAAAGCCACTGCTGAAGAAACCAACACTGGACCATAACGATTTAAAGAACTACCGCCAAGTTCCTAGTCTCCCATTTAAATAAAAATATCTTAGAAAAGGTTGTTCTAATTCAACTTGTATCTCATTTGAATTCAAACAGTCTTTTAAGCAATGCACAGTCTGCATATCGCCCTTGCCACAGTACGGAAACTACTCTTCTGAAAGTATTTAGTGACATTCTCTTTGCTTTTGATTGTGGAAAGATCACAGTCCTCACTCTCCTGGATTTATCTGCAGCATTTGACATAATAGACCATGCTATATTATTTCACCGTCTCCAGCATGTATTTGGAATTCAGAATATAGCCTTACAGTGGTTCAAGTCCTACTTAGTCAACATGACCCAACTTATATCTGCAAATGGAATACACTCCAGCCCAGTTGACGTATGTTTTGGTGTTCCAGAGGGATCTGTTATTGGACCTGTTCTCTTCATTCTGTACACTCAGCCGCTCTCAAGTCTAATAGATCATCACCCAGTGTCGCACCAATTGTATGCTGATGACACCAAAATATACAAGTCTAGCCACCCAACTGAAGTTGATGCTACCATCCATGGAGTAGAGAAGTGCATTTCTGATGTGAAATCATGGATGACATGTAACAAGCTGCAGATGAATGATGATAAAACTGAGGCTATTCTGATCACAACACAAAGACTTTCTCATTCACATCCTTTACCCAGACAATAAATATCAGCAACACCAACATTAAATTCTCACAGTCAGTACAGAACCTAAGCTTTACTCTAGACAGTACTCTCACATTGCACCAACATGTCATGAACATATGCAAGGCTGCATATCTTGAACTGAGACGCATCAGTTCCATTCGTAAATATCTTTCAGTTGATGCCACTAAAACACTTGTGTGTTCATTAGTACTTTCAAGACTGGACTATTGTAACTCAATTCTGTCTGGTTCGTCACAATATTTACTCCAGAAGTTCAAAACACAGCTGCACGGATCATCTTTAGAGTACCTCGATCAGAACACACCTCACCACTGCTCTGTACCCTACATTGGCTATCAATTCGATACAGAATCAAACACAAAATTTGTTGTCTGTGCTATGTTTCAATGACAGACTCGAGTCCAACATACCTATCCAGCATCACCCATGTGTATACACCAGCTAGATCCTTACGCTCTTCTTCTGATAATCGTATACTCATTGTTCCCAAGGTGAAAACAAAGTCATATGGACAACGTTCGTTTGCACACCAGGGCCCGGCGACGTGGAACGAATTCCCCATTGAAATTAGACACAAAGACACGGTAGTCCCTTTTAAGAGTGCTCTTAATACTCACCTGTTTCGACTGCAGGGATAAACTTAGCGACCTAATAATGTTTTGTATCTTATATGTTTTCAGCATGTTTTTATGTTTTCCAATTTCCTTGTTTTTGTATTTTGTTGTTCTGTAGTGTAGTCATTTCATTATTGATGGTGTAAAGCGCTTAGAGCTTCATAAGATTAGGCGCTATATAAAGTCCTCATTAGTATTATTATTATTATTATTATTATTATTATATGGAATTGTGACAGTATACCTTTGTGTTTTTGTGTCACTCAACCATTGTTTAGACGGCTGTCTTGACCACTCTTCCTTAACGAATGTATTTCTCCCAATAACATCCGGAATCTGCACTGCGTAATTTTCTCTTGCAGATAAAAGTTCAGACTAACTACAGGTTTCAATAAGGCGATATTAAATCCTATGAAATTTCGTGTGAAAACACGACCCTTATTTAATGTGACCAATCAGAATCAAATATCTTTGCCACGCTTTTCTCCCCATGTCGCTTACGTCGGGTCAGCCTGACCTGGTGGTTTTTAAGCAACATAATTTCTGCGTTTTCTCAAGTCTGACACTTTTCCATGAAAATGAAACTTTAAAATGTCTCTAGCACTCAGTCTGGCTGCTGAATAAACAAAGGTTCTAATTAGTAACAACAGCCTCACTCTGAAGGAATACATCACTATGCTAGACAGAACACCTTCTGACACGGGCTTGTCTCCATAAAACTTGTAACAGAATTGTTACCGAGAGGAGGGTGGATTAAATGAACAATACAAACACAATTTGTGAAAGAAAATATAAATTTATGTAATAAATTATAAATGAAAAAAATACAGATGTATTAACACAATAACTCACGCGCTCAACCCACAATTACACTCAAACCATTCACAATACATGAATAAATTAAATAACAATACAAAAGGAATCACAAATGTAAAGGGATCTCTTGGATTATACACAGATCCAAGAATCCTTTACGAAAGTTAAATAAATGCAAGTATGATTTACGAAAAAAATAAACACAAACGACAAACTATCTATCGCACGATGGATTGCGATAACTAGCACGATCATATACTTGTATTCAATCAAGTTGCTAGCTTTTATTGATATCTATGTGATCACTTGAAATATTATTGCGATCTGACATAAGCATGCAAATACAACAATGTATTAAATTATATTACAATTTCAATACACCTATGTGTCTCCCCTGTATAACCGCACGATTCAGCAACAGTTGAATAGTCTCCCAGTTTCCCCGAGAACCGAGGGTTGACCAATACTATTATCGGACGTTTCCCTACACGGATCCACCACAGTTATACGTTCAGACAGCATACAACATCTACCAGAACCAACGGTTCCTCACTCCCCTAGATGTCGACCCGGACGTTTTACAACTCTAAGACAGCTCCGACACTCGGACTTCTAGCTTTCCGGATATTTACATGTTACACAGATGTTGACGAACAGACAGTTCGACACACAGACAGATACTTCAATTCCGTTTGCACAAATTAACGGCACAAGCACATTCAGATATTTATACAGAGATGTTCCAGAACAAACAATAGATGTCCCACAACAAATCAGACGATATCAAAGACGTTTATCAAAAGATGGTATCAGATGTGTTAACAGCTACGGTATCAACGATGTTATTAGCAGCTACGGTATCAGATACATTGTAACAACTACGTTAGCAGCTACGGTATCAGAGACGGTATCAACGATGTTATTAGATGCGCTATCAGTGATGTACTTCTACGGTATCAACGACGGAATCAACGACGGAATCAACGACGGAATCACCGACGGAATCAACTATAATAAACAAAACCAGACTAATAATAGTTGCCTCAAAAATAATCTAAGCCGTAGATTACGATATTGTATTTAAAGTCTAAAAGTGACTAGTAATTCCAAATATTCCACGTTCATTGCAATAAAGGCATCATTATACGAAATGATACTCTGAATAAAATTCACAATAAAACGAAATGTAAATTTAACACTCACCCCTTTGGCTGGAGATTTGCAAGACGAGGTTATCTATCCTTCGATTAGATATTTTGGTTCCCGTAAATAATAATGAGAAATCCTTAGCCTTATATCCTCTCAATAGGTGAACATAAATCACATCGAGCTTGCCGTACACCACGTAAAACGAGTATTTCGGATTTCATGTAAATTACAAATTGGCACATGCAAATCTTTACACGCCACTTAATCACCCCAGGTAATGCGTGTACGACGAAATCAAGAAAATGGTGAGTTTCGTTTGCAATTCAAGAACAGAAATCAGTTCAATTTTCGCCTAATTCTGTGACAATACCTCCCCCCTAAGAATAAAAATGTACACATTTTTAAAACTAACACAGAATAGAAGAAAAATAACTACTGATGATATCTTACAACATTTACACTGGTTATACTACAGACTGGATTTTATTACTGGGCAAATTCATACAAATTTCCCATCATGCCCTACTCAAGTAGTCTGCGCCTATATTTTCAACTCCCCTTATTGACATTGTCGCTCTGTCTCTTGATGTATAACTTGAGCATGTTTGCATGGAATGTCTTTACATTACCGTCCATGTCAATTTTATAGTCCATGTCACCTTTTACTTCTTTAACTTCATATGGACCTTTCCACTGGACTAATAACTTATTCGAACTCGTTGGAAGAAGCAATAGCACCTGATCTCCCACAAGAAATTTCCTATTACGCGCTCTGCGGTTGTAATACTTGGCATATCTGCGCCCCGATTTAATCAATTCGTCACGTGCCATCTGGCATGTACTCTCAAGTTGTTTCTTAGATCTAACACGTACTGGTAAGTCGTTTTTATTTCCTCGTTCGCGAGATCACCAGTCCATAGTTCGCGTAGTATCCGCATCGGGCCTCGAACTGTTCTACCATACAACAGTTCAAAGGGTGAGAACCCTAAACTTTCCTGCGGTACTTCACGGTACGCGAAAAGAACAGCGTTTAAATAACGGTCCCAGTCTTGCGGACGTTCCGCGCACATCTTCCGTAGCATGCTTTTCAGGGTACCATTAAACTTTTCTACCAGTCCATTGCACATCGGATGGTATGGGGTAGTGTTTAGCTGTTTGATGGATAACAGCCTACTTATTTCACCCATGAGGTCAGAGGTGAATTGGGCACCACAATCAGTGAGGATTTCCTCTGGCACCCCTACCCTACTGAAGATATCAACTAATGCTTCAGCTACCCTTTCCGTTTCAATAGTTGGTAACGCTACGGCTTCGGGGTATCTGGTTGCGTAATCAACCAGAGTAAGTATGTACCGATTCTTTCTTTCGGTAACCGGGTGTATTGGTCCTACAATATCTACTGCCACTCTTTTAAACGGTGTATCTATTAATGGCATTTGTCCTAAGGGCACCCTTGTGACCCTTCCCTTACAAACGGTTTTCTGACATACGTCGCACGACCTACAGAACCGTGTGACATCGCCATTAACACCGGGCCAGTAGAATTCAGCGACTACCCTGCTAGTGGTCTTAGCCTTACCTAGGTGTCCTGCCATGCTTGACTCATGCGCCACCCTAAGTACTTGAGATCTATATCTCTGGGGTACGACCACTTGCCAATACTTCTTACCCTCCCGAGCGCTAAACTCCCTATGAATTAATCCGTTCTTGCGTACGAATCTAGAGCTACCCCCACGCTTGCAATGTTTAATCGCGCCGGACGTGATTTTCTCAACAATTGTTCTGATGGATTCATCACGTTCTTGCTCTTGTTTGAAATCATCACGGGAAATTCCTGAGATCGATTCAGGGACTACTAATTTATGAAACGCGGATTTCTCTCGCCGTGTTTGCGCTCGCGTTTCGACTGCCTGGGCCAAAGGTATTTTAAAATCGGCCATGGTTGGAAGACGGGAACCTTCAACATTACCGATCGTCAGATCGTAAATAGGATTGTCCATACAAAGGGCATCAACAGTTCCCGTTAAGAAAGGTGTTTTTACTGTGATCCTTGCTACGGGAATGCGACCCATCGTCTGATCAAGTAACATACATGGGGATTCCCACCCGAGCATTTGGTTATCCTGCACGAGACTACGTTTGATCACTACGCCCGTACAACCAGTATCACGCAATACCACGACTTCTCGACCGTTGACAAACCCTCTCGCGGTTGGTACGCGCGCTTCAGGAAATAAACACGTGCCAAGCGAATGAATACAAGGTTCTACCTGTACGATGTTATCAGTTATACCTTTACTTTGTATAGCCACTGCTACCTTATGTATAAGTGCCTTTCTTTTAGGACAGTCTTTTTGAACATGACCCAATGCATTACACAAGAAACACCGCACACGCTGAAAAACTGGATTCCCAACTGACCTTTTTACCTCAGCTGATTTTACAGGCTCCCTAGGCATAGGTCTTACAGACTGGTTTCCAGACTTAAAATCTTTTAAAACCACGTTCTGGGTTCCCCCATGAGCTTCGGCAAATAAATCGGCTTGCTTAGCCATATCTTTTACGTTTGTGAAGACTTTCTCCTTCAGAAATTGATCTAATTCTCGCCCAACTGTATTAAATAATTGATCTCTGAGCAAGAAATCAGTCAACCCTTCAAACGTTTTCACCGCTTTGCCGCATTCAATCCACCGCTCAAAATAGTTCGCAATTCTGACGGTGAACTGACCAAAGGTTTCTCCCTTATCGGGCTTGCTATACCTGAACTTTTTTCGAAAACCTTGTTCAGTGAGCTCGTACCTTTTGAGAAGTGCTTCCTTTAGGACGTCGTACTTAAACACATCGTCCCTAGGAAGTCGCGAGTATACATCCAGTGCTTTACCTTTTAATAAAGCACTCAGATGCAGCGCCCAGTCATTTTGACTCCACTTCTGGTTTTCGGCATACCGCTCAAACCGATGAAGATAACTATCCATGTTATCTTTTTCATCGTCAAAGGGAGGTAATTTGGGGCCCCTTAATTTGTTAGTGGCAGAATCGTGTTCTCTTCCAGATGTCACTAATTCTACCTTACGCTCATGATCCCGTTGTTTTGCTTTTTCATCTAACTCTATTCGCTTTTGCTCCGCTTCCATTTCCCATCCTATCCTATCCTTTTCGGCCTGCTTCTCTAATTCTATCTTTTCCCTCTCAAAGGCCCATTTCCTATCTTCGGATTCCCTTTCTAATTCCCGTTTCCTTTCTTCGGCCTCCCCCTTTTCCTTTTCTAATTCCCTATGTAATTCCCTTTCTCTTACCCTTTCTTCCCTTTCCCGGGCTTGTTCTTCTTGAATAAATTTCCTTAAGCTTTCACCTTCATATCCAAATTCTTTGCCTAAGGCAACCAAATCCTTAAGGGATGACATGACAATTGTAATATGAATATAGATATATAACCAAACCAATACTTTAAACACGTTTATACTGGACACACGGACCTAGGTAAACTAAACAAAAATAGACTCCAACTAGAGTATTATCTTAACAGAAGGTCACGCTCAAATATAAACATTAAATGTATACCTTCACAAAAATGATTGACAGTTCACTTAATCCAACGATCCCACTTCTGACACCATTGTAACAGAATTGTTACCGAGAGGAGGGTGGATTAAATGAACAATACAAACACAATTTGTGAAAGAAAATATAAATTTATGTAATAAATTATAAATGAAAAAAATACAGATGTATTAACACAATAACTCACGCGCTCAACCCACAATTACACTCACAACCATTCACAATACATGAATAAATTAAATAACAATACAAAAGGAATCACAAATGTAAAGGGATCTCTTGGATTATACACAGATCCAAGAATCCTTTACGAAAGTTAAATAAATGCAAGTATGATTTACGAAAAAAATAAACACAAACGACAAACTATCTATCGCACGATGGATTGCGATAACTATCACGATCATATACTTGTATTCAATCAAGTTGCTAGCTTTTATTGATATCTATGTGATCACTTGAAATATTATTGCGATCTGACATAAGCATGCAAATACAACAATGTATTAAATTATATTACAATTTCAATACACCTATGTGTCTCCCCTGTATAACCGCACGATTCAGCAACAGTTGAATAGTCTCCCAGTTTCCCCGAGAACCGAGGGTTGACCAATACTATTATCGGACGTTTCCCTACACGGATCCACCACAGTTATACGTTCAGACAGCATACAACATCTACCAGAACCAACGGTTCCTCACTCCCCTAGATGTCGACCCGGACGTTTTACAACTCTAAGACAGCTCCGACACTCGGACTTCTAGCTTTCCGGATATTTACATGTTACACAGATGTTGACGAACAGACAGTTCGACACACAGACAGATACTTCAATTCCGTTTGCACAAATTAACGGCACAAGCACATTCAGATATTTATACAGAGATGTTCCAGAACAAACAATAGATGTCCCACAACAAATCAGACGATATCAAAGACGTTTATCAAAAGATGGTATCAGATGTGTTAACAGCTACGGTATCAACGATGTTATTAGCAGCTACGGTATCAGATACTTTGTAACAACTACGTTAGCAGCTACGGTATCAGAGACGGTATCAACGATGTTATTAGATGCGCTATCAGTGATGTACTTCTACGGTATCAACGACGGAATCAACGACGGAACCAACGACGGAATCAACGACGGAATCACCGACGGAATCAACTATAATAAACAAAACCAGACTAATAATAGTTGCCTCAAAAATAATCTAAGCCGTAGATTACGATATTGTATTTAAAGTCTAAAAGTGACTAGTAATTCCGAATATTCCACGTTCATTGCAATAAAGGCATCATTATACGAAATGATACTCTGAATAAAATTCACAATAAAACGAAATGTAAATTTAACACTCACCCCTTTGGCTGGAGATTTGCAAGACGAGGTTATCTATCCTTCGATTAGATATTTTGGTTCCCGTAAATAATAATGAGAAATCCTTAGCCTTATATACTCTCAATAGGTGAACATAAATCACATCGAGCTTGCCGTACACCACGTAAAACGAGTATTTCGGATTTCATGTAAATTACAAATTGGCACATGCAAATCTTTACACGCCACTTAATCACCCCAGGTAATGCGTGTACGACGAAATCAAGAAAATGGTGAGTTTCGTTTGCAATTCAAGAACAGAAATCAGTTCAATTTTCGCCTAATTCTGTGACAAAACTAACTAATGCTTCTCTGACCTCACCTAATGAATTATTTATAGATCGCTTGAAAATTGCCCCTTCACACACACGTCTTTGGCAAACATTAGCAGTTATCTTTTCTATAGTTCTAATGTTGTACCAGCATCATTTGCTACGTTAAGATTACTAATAGGCATGCCGATTTTGAAAAGAAACAATAGCAGCAATAAATAAATTAATTAATTAATAAGCACAATTGTCTCAACCGACAATGGATGCGCTAGAGCAACTGGCCGCGCCGTAAGATCAAGAACATCAGGAAGTGACAAAGGTATTCAAGGTTATTCACTAGGCAGAATATTTTCAGAGATTATGTAACAACACTGGGATGAGAAAAGACTGAGGCAGCCATCACGCATGACGTTCAAGCTCAGATAATGACTCAAGCTGCAGGAGTAGATGCTATTTTATATTCTCAGGGACGGTGGCCTGTGACAGTTGACCTTCTCTGCATCCCATCCAGCGCATGAATATAAGCTCTAGAGTAGCAGATACTGGATCAGTCTAAAACAACGTTTTGGGATACATCGGAACAACAAGCAAAACAGCTGTTAGCAGACTGTATGATAATGAGGCAATACTCTTTCGTATGGAAGGTCTCACTGGATAGTTTCGTATTTTGACATGCACCTCCCTAAGTTTTTAGGTAGAAGGCATGAACCTAATTATCATAATCTTAACATTTTTCAGTTCTCACATAAGCTAAATCTGTAATGTGGTTTACAATTACTTTGAGTTAGGCTTGGAAATTTGTTGACTTGTTGGTGACTGCCTGTCATAGGTAGACTAGCATTGGAGATCAAATGCGTAACTTGGGCTGCAAATGAGCAGCCAACATGGCTTACGTGTTTGCATGTGTCTGCATCGTTGATGGGTGATAAAGAGTATTCTGTTTTGTTACAGTACTAGTTAAGTTTATTCATGCATAACAGACATGCTTATTCTTTTATCTGTCTTGTCACAGGAAAATATTCAAAAGAGCGCTTTCATGTAAAAAATTAATGTAAAAAAATAGGTGTTGGTGGCAGTGTTGGTTCAGTATAAAAGCCACTAGTTGCATAAGGAATTAACTTTAATACCCCAGTCAGAATCTTACAAGCATCCTTTCAACAAAAATAATTATTTTTTATTTGTATTCTTAATGTAATATTATTATCATTTTTCTGCAATAGGTCATCGTCGAATGAAAATTTGCCTAAACAAAACTGTCCAGTTAGACAGATCGGTAGTGTGACTCTTATAAACAAAACGATGACGTAGTCAATCTTTTCTCAGTGCTAAACCCGAAGAAACAGACACCGAGCAGTCATAGCGAATCCATCCAATCACCGGTGAGAATATCGAAACGAGCGGGGAAATAGTCTAATAGAGATAATTCAAACATTCAAAGTTTATTACAGTCGTTACGCTCTCTCTCTCTCTCTCTCTCTCTCTCTCTCTCTCTCTCTCTCTCTCTCTCTCTCTCTCTCTCTCTCTCTCTCTCTGTGCCAGTTTAACCATCATAGGCTACACTGACATGGCGACTGACCAACCAACATAGAAATGTGTAGTGATACATGGGCTAACTATAAGATTGTTTTATGGTTCATTTCTCAGTTTCGCTGTTTGTCAGAGAACTAACTAATTATTTTTGTTGAAAGGATGCTTGTAACATTCTGAGAGAGAGAGAGAGAGAGAGAGAGAGAGAGAGAGAGAGAGAGAGAGAGAGAGAGAGAGAGAGAGAGAGAGAGAGAGATCTGGTTATATCGACTAAGCAACCAACACAGCCTGGGCGGTGAACCAGACGAGAAAACACTCAGTTATTTTATATATATAAAACTGATCTGTTTTAGAAAACTTTTATTGGCTAAGAAAACAAACAAACAAAATAAATCATGTCATGTTTTACAGTATGTGTATGCCAAGGAATGTATTTTCGGCATAGTCGTCTCCACAGGATATTGCAACTTTGTTTCGTTGGTATCATTTAACAATGCAGCAAATTCACGGATAGTGTTCACATACCATTCTAGGGACCCGTTTAGGGTCCTTGGTGTAAGTTCAAGTTAAGGGTTTTGTCCAGCTCAAATCCTTTTATCTTTCGCACTCCACTTCTAGCTTTTCCCGATAACATAGTTTGCAGACAGCATTTGCTTCCGACTGAATGTTATGCTCATGGCGGCGTCATTATTCTCCCGATGGAAGTGAGGGACGGCAATTACTATTCATACTGAAAAAAGACAAAAAATGAGTGGTGTTTTCATAGCAATTATCATTTCTTATGTTAGCAACAACAAAATATCACGTGGCTTTAGTAAAATTAGGATTATAAAAGGATTATGTCGAGAAAGTAAGCACAATTCACATGATTTCTATGTCAGCTATCCAAAGTAGTTTGCATGCTGTAAAGCATTTGATCTGTGAAAACAGTAGGATTTCCCTGACATAATAGATATCATATATATTTTATCCTAAAAATGACACTAAATCGCTAAAATCGTATTTTGTATACAAAGTTCCTTACATTTTTTTTTAAATAAATATAATACATACCATAACCGGCTTAATTGTTCTAAAGAAAATGGAGAAGGAAGCAAGCGTGGGTTTACATAGTAGTGTGGCACCCGCTCACACTGACAGGACTGACAACCTTACCATGGAAGAAATATGAGATCAGAACGATGAGTTCTATGCAGGGAACCTGCCGCCAAAAGCGGTAAGATCAAAATTAAATAATTTCTTCCGCACAGAGCTGCATGAAAATCTGCTATTGGCATACCACCCCCCAGGATGTCAACTTATAGACTTTGGGATGACTAGGGCACCAAAACAAGCAGAAATTCTGACGACCTTACAAGTAATGAAGTACGACATCGGAAACATAATAATTATAATAATGAGGACTTTGTATAGCGCCTAATCTTTAGAAGCTCTAAGCACTTTACACCATCTACAATGATATGACTATTCTACAGAAAAACAAATAACAAAAACAATGAAATTGGAAAACATAACAACATGCTAAAAACATATAAGATACAAAACATTATTAGGTCACTAAGTTTTTCCCTGCAGTCGAAACAGGTGAGTTTTAAGAGCACTCTTAAAAGGAACCACTGTGTCTTTGTGTCTAATTTCAATGGGCAATTCGTTCCACATCGCCGGGCCCTGCAATGCAAAAGAACGTTGTCCATATGACTTCATTTTCATAGTGGGAACAATGAGTATACGATAATCAGACGAAGTATCTTGCTGGTGTTTACACATAGGTGAGGCCGGATGGGTATGCTGGACTGGAGTCTGTCAGTGAAACATAGCACAGACAACAAATTTTGTGTTTGATTCTGTATCGAATTGATAGCCAGTGTAGGGTACAGAGCAGTGGTGAGGTGTGTTCTGATCGAGGTACTCTAAAGATGATCCGTGCAGCTGTGTTTTGAACTTTTTGAAGTTTCTGGAGTAAATATTGTGACGAACTAGACAGAATTGAGTTACAATAGTCCAGTCTTGAAAGTACTAATGAACACACTAGTGTTTTAGTGTCATCAACTGAAAGATATTTACGAATGGAACTGATGCGTCTCAGTTCAAAATATGCCACCTTGCATATGCTCATAACATCTTGGTGCAATGTGAGAATACTTTCTAGAGTAACACCTAAGTTTCGTACTGACTGTGAGAATTGAATGTTGGTGTTGCTGATATTTATTGTCTGAGATAAAGGATATGAATGGGGAAAGTCTTTGTGTTGTGATCAGAAGAGCCTCCGTTTTATCATCATTCATCTGCAGCTTGTTACATATCATCATGATTTTACATCAGAAATGCACCTATCTACTCCATGGATATGGTAGCATCAACTTCAGTTGGGTGGCTAGACTTGTATATTTTGGTGTCATCAGCGTACAATTGGTGCGACACTGGGTGATGATCTATGAGACTTGAGAGCGGCTGAGTGTATAGAATGAAGAGAACAGATCCCTTTGGAAAACCACATCATATATCAACTGGGCTGGAATGTATTCCATTTGCAGATACGATTTGTGTCCTGTAAACTAAGTAGGACTTGAACCACTGTAAGGCTATATTCTGAATGCCAAAGACGGTGAAGTAATATATCATGGTCTATTGTGTCAAATGCTGCAGACAAATCCAGGAGGGCGAGGACTGTAATCTTTCCACTATCCAAAGCAGAGAGAATGTCAGTAAATACTTTCAGAAGAGTAGTTTCCGTACTATGGCAAGGGCGATAAGCATATATGCTAAAAAGACTGTTTGAATTCAAATGAGATACAAGTTGGGTCAGAACAACCTTTTCTAACTTTTTGTAGATGAATGTAAGATTAAAAACTGGGCGGTAGTTCTTTAAATCGTTATGGTCCAGTGTTGGTTCCTTCAGCAGAGGCTTTACGATGGCAGTTTTGAAAAATGATGGGAATTCTGCCGATGAGAGGGAGATATTAATAACTTCAGTTAGTGAAGGCAATATTGGGTCTAAGCACTCAAGCAGCAGTGATGTCGGAATTGGATCAAGTTCACAAGACTTTGGTGCACTCTTCATCACGATTGTCCGTACTAAATCAATAGAGACATGTGAAAATGCTCCTAACGGTTGTCGCTGAAATTCTGTATCATAACTGTATGGTGACGAGTTCGTTGAAATTGTGCTGTCAAGCGAATCTCTTATGGTTTGTACATTGTCACGGAAGAAATTTGCAAATTGGTCCGGAAGGTCTACTGGAGAGAAGGTAGTTGGAAGTGGTGTACATTTGTTCCTTGACAAAGGCGCTACAATATGAGGGTCTTAACAGATACATGTTGTATCCAAAACACAAGAATGAAAAATTCCTAGACATGACATATATTGTAGTAAAGGGACTGACAGCAACGACAGAAGACGCATCGCCGATCGAAAGAGAAGTAGGGTCAAAATTGGTGGACGTACATTATAATGGACTACCCTGTGAGATCTCAACAGAGGAATTAATACAAAAGGTGGAACTTAAAATGGAAGCAATTGTAAAGTACAACAAGATGGCTACGATATGGAGTTATGGCCCAATACAATCAGGGGCCAGGTACCTGACAATGACAAAGGGGGACTAAAAAATTACCAATATTCTTCTACCTAATAGGCTTCAAACTGAGAAGTTGGTACAAGAATTGTGAAAATGACAGAAAATGCTCAAAGCGAGAAAACACGGGTCATGGGCAATGGGACTGCCTCAAAGGAAATAAGCCTACAACAGACAACAACCCTTCATACAACAGTCATCGACGTACGCAGGGCAGTAGCAAAGACACTATTAAAAGCATCACACTTAAAAATGAGTGGATACAAATATTGAGTCATAATACCACAAAAGCAAAAACTCCAGCTAAGGTGCAGACAACCACGAAAAATAGGTTCCAAATACTAATGGAGGAAGGTGAGGGAGAGAAAGCGAAGGCAGAGACGGATGCAAATGAAATATCGGGTCTCCTACCATTGATTACTTCGACCCCAAGGGAAGGGAAAAATATGAAAAAGGAAGGCTAGCAACCTTTCCACGTCTTCAAATGATATTGTATGGAGCGAGGAAATGGAAAAGGAAGATGAAGAAAAAAGAGAAGAAAAACAAACAAAAGGAAGAGCAGAAGAAAAGAAGAGACCCAAAAACAAACAAGTTAAGTGACACAGAGGAAAGCGAAGCAGGTACAGAATACGACAGTGCGTCAGATGGAACTAAGATGACAAATAGACAGACAGAGCGGGATACGCTATACACGTTCAATGTGTCAAGTGATCATTAGATGTCCAAAAGTAATAATACGATAGCGGATGATCCAAAATTCCCAGATAAAAATAAATAATACTAGACAAAAAAAGAAACAATTAAAACAAAAAACAAACAACAAACAAACAACAACAACAATAGGTAAGCACTAACAAACAACCATAATATCCTACTACAAACAAAACGATACTTGATACGAACAAGAAATGGAGGAATAAAACTTCCGTTTGATGTCAATAAATGCAAATGGATTAGATAAAGAGAAACTAGAGAAATTAAAAACAGTAGGCGACTTTAACATATTATTTATACAAGAGACCCATAACGGACTAACGACTCAACTGAAAACTGAGGGAGAAAGGGATATGGATTGTATAATCATAACTAACGATTTCATAGGTAAAGATACAAGGGCAGGGATAGCAGTTTTTATAAAAATAAAATGGGACAAAAATGGGAAAGAATAGAGGAGGGAAATTTCATTAAAGGGCGACTAATACATATTAAAATTGGGGAGGTTCCATTAATTAATGTGTATATCCCACCAAATAGGTATAGGAGACAAGTGTTCATATATGAATTGTCAAAGTATCTAGAGTGGTACTCTTTAGGAAACTTGATACTAGGAGATTTCAATTGGGTGGAAGACAAAATTGTCAGGACAGATAAACTGACAACAGATGACAAGAGATTTAAGGAACAAATGGAATATATAATGAATACGCAAAAATTGGTTGACATTTACAGGAGACTCAACATACCCAGGGCGGAATATACTTTTTAATACAAGGGCAACATGCGAAGTAGAATATATAAATTTTGGGGTACATCTACATGGAATATTAAATATATAAAATCTGGGATAATACATTTTAAACTTTCAGACCACAAATTAAAATACTTACAAATGGGGAAAATAAATAGAATAAAATGGGGAAGAAGCCAATGGATCATAAACAGTAAAGTAGTAGAAGACAATGAATTCGGGAGGGAAATAAGGGAAGAAATAAATAACTTTAAAAAAAGGAAATTTGGACATAATAAAGGAATGGGATAAATTAAAAGGGAGATTTCAAAGCATAGCAATATACCATTCAAAACTAAGGATAGGGAAAATAAAACTGGAAAAAGAAGCTATAGTCAATTTATAAGTAACGTGCACACAACAGGACACAAAAAATCACTAGAAGAGAGATTAAATAAAATAAAAGGGGATGAAAATAAAGGGAAGGAAATTAAAGTGGGGAAGTTTTTACTAATTTATACAAAAATGCAGAGGGTTTATACAAAAGGGAAGAACTTATAAGAGGGGGTGAGAAAACATTATAGTCTTTGAAAATTGAATGGGAAGGGAAAATAAAAGACAAGGAAAGGATACTGGAATACACAACTACGATAAAGAATTATACACGTCACAAAATATAAATGACACTAAAATAGACGATTACCTACAAGAGACAGAATGCAAGACGATATCCGCAGAACATAGGTACATATGTGAGGATTTCGTCACGCAAGAATAAATATATAGATACAATAGGGAAGTTAGAAAAAACAACAAAGTATCAGGAAGAGATGGACTTGGAGCGGAATTTTACAAAAAGTTCAGCGGAGAGCTATCGCCAGTATTAGAATGGTTGTATAATAACATTGCATCAGGAAATAAAACAATGACAAACAGCATGAAGGAAGGAATAGTAGCATTAATTTATAAGGGGGAAAGGAAACAGGGAAAAACTAAAAAACTGGAGGCCTATCTCCCTCCTCAACATACATTACAAAATCATTAGCAAAATTTTAGCGGAAAGGGTAAATAAAGGATTAGATAGGATAATACACATAAACCAGAAAAGTGGGGTAAAAGGAAGGAATATACATGATAACATTTTAAGTATTAGCACAATAATAGAACACATAAATATCACAGGACAGGGAAGTATATGTACTATGGTACTTATCGACCAAGAGAAAGCCTTTGACAGATTAGAGCAAAACTACGTATACAAAATATTGGAAAAATTTGGATTTAGAAGGAACTTGCAGAACTGGACTAAAATCCTATACGGGGACATTAACTCATATGTACAGATAAATGGAGCTAAAACGATAAAAAAGTGAGATTAAAATATCAGCGAGGCAAGGATGTCCACTATCTATGATGTTATATGTAATAGCGATTGAAATTCTGAGCATAAGAATAAAACTAAACTAAGACATCAAAGGACTGAAAGTTCAAAATATTAGAGGTAACAATGATACAACATGCATACGAATGCAGAAACTTGGTAAAAATTTCCTATATAAAACTCATAAAGGAATTTGAAAGATTTGGAGAAATATCGGGATAAAAATAAATCACGAGAAAACAGAATTACTACTAATAGGAAACTGGAGAGATATAAAACATTGCCTACCATTGGATTAAAGACAAAGTAAAGACCCTGGGGGTCTTTATTGGGAAAAATGAGGAAAAAGATAACCTAAAAAAATCACGAAAAAAATAACCGAAAATGTGAAAATCTGGGCAATCACGCCATTATGCATAATAGAACGGGCACAGGTAGCTAAAAATTATATGTATGTGCATGTCAGGTTCTCGCGGGTCATGAGCGTTATTCGTATAATATTGTATAAGTCCCACTTGTCAAAGGGTAAGTGTTACGTCCCACTTTGTGTAGTGGTGTTGCACAACATATAATACTAATACTATAACCCACTCCCCTCTGACACTCGTTATCTAAGAGATAACCGCCCTCGGTATAATTGTCCGGTTTGAGTAAGAGAATGTATATGGTAACCTGAGTGGGTATATTGAACAAAACAACTCCGAGCCCCCGTAAAGATAAATAAACAATTTAATCAAATACATACACAATGAAATTCCTTTTCATTAGGAATACACGCGGTTTAGAAATAAACTTTCACCGAATTACAAATAAATTTGAAATAGAATTAAACAAATTAGCCGTTCTATTACTGATAGTTAAAAATCATCATAGGATCGAGTGGTACAATCGAAATCACTGCTTTGTTCGATTTTTATAACCTGTTATCCTCGAGCCACGTTCACTGCTCAATCCAATGTTGTCCTAGACGTCCGTTCCTCCTATAAGGCGAGTTCGATAAGGGTTGTTACATCCCTTGAATTAATCCCCTAATTTACCCATGATGCAACGCTCTTCCGACGAGCAAATCTATGTGGAAATAGACCACAAATAATTTTACTATATGTTCTCTACATATATTCCTCAGTACTGACCTTTCAACTGTGTGACAATCAATACAAATCAAATTTTAATCTAAAATACATCCAAAGAAGACTTCACGGTGAAGTTCTTGTCAGGGGTTCACCGGCATTTTTTTGAGCGGCTGCACTGTAAACAGAGTAGTCTGGTCCCCTGCTTAGTATGCTCCCATGCGTTGCACTCCGCTATAATAATGTTGTTGGATCATATCATGTGCATTCAATAAAAAAAGGAAAGAAACTGATTTTTGTGCTTGTTTTTATTTCATTGTTCTCTCAATACACAAACGCTACACAACAATGATAACTGAGAACATGCTGACTTGATCATGCATTTTACATATAAAAGGTATACTGTTTCTGTGATACTTAAAGGACCAATGATTGTACACTTACTACATATGAGTAGAAAATGTAATTTATTTCCATTCTTTAAAGGAAGAATATGCATGGGCCACTGTGGCTGATATATTACAATACTTTATTTGAAGTAAACATGCTAAATAGCATGCAAGAAAAATATAATACATGTTGACAATATAGATTTTGATTATTATAGATGTTCAGATTCAATCATGATATATACATGTAGGTAAACAAAATCAAAATGGTTACCATGGTGTTATTTAAAACTCGTATAAAGAAAATGTGTAAAACCATGTATCAAATTGTGACCTCTTGCTCACATAGCCAGCACATTGCTGCATAATTAATGTTAATCAATCATTTATATCAATCATCATGTTCATTATCATGAACTAGTGGTTGTTGGAGATTTGCCAACGCCACACAAATTTTCCAATTTTGCTGTGCTAGAGTGATAGGCATGACACCATGCAGAATGTGAAAGTTCTTGACCCTCTCAATAGCTCTTTCTACATCTTTGCTTAAATTTGCTATTCTTCTTGTTTCTTCAACTGGATTCCTCTTGGAGTAGTCAGGTCAGATATAAGCAAACCTTTATCAGCCATAATTGCATCTCCTAGTTCACACTTTTCCAATATCCCACTAGCCTGGGTGAACGGTTTATCGCTGATACTTCCAGCCCACAAATCTGATGCAAATGTTTAAGTTTATAATAACTAATAATTTCAGGGCAAATCATTGTGTGCTATTCATTAACATGTGACATTAGATTTAACATTCTTAATTCAAGCATGCATTTGAGATACAAGATGCACAATCTTACTAGATATTGGACAAAACTGATAGTTTGCTGGGTTTTTAAAACAAATGTATCATTATCTCTCCAAAATTAAATGTAACAGATACCCATCTTTTTTATAAGCACAAGAAAGGTTTCAACGATACAAAAGCAGTTTTTCAATGGAGTTATTCGTTAATAAAATCAGATTAAATTACCTTGGAAAATTCAAATATCTTTCTTTTCGACTTCATATTGAAAACCGATGGAATGTTGTGTTCTTGGGTAAATTTTCTATCTAAGAAATGCGCTGAACACAGGCGGTCATGTCTGTTGTAAGCGAATAATACGCCTTATCCATGCTTTTCTCAATCTTTCGTCTGCAGGAAACTTGTGGAGAATTATAGTTTTGTTGCCAACAGATTTTCCCCGATAATTGGAACAGACACTGCAATAATGTCTCTTCCAAGTCGCTTTTGGCACGCTAGTGGATGCATCCATTATGGAAGTATTGCTCGCCGGAAATAATGATTGTAACGAACACGGTTTCTGCTTTCAGTGTATCAAAGAGCTCTGCAAGGGAGCCTATTTTCAGGGCGGTAAAAACCCTTTTCGAACTAGCCTCATCTGCCCTCGAGGATGTTCCGCTTGAATCCGGACTGGTCCACTGTATCAATGTATACACCTCTCAATTCCTTTTCCCCACTTACTTTCTTTCCCAAAAGCTATTTTTCTCCTTCCAAAAGAAAATTAAAACATCCTAAGTCTCTCGTTACAATGGTTATAGTTGAAACTGTCCGTTATTCCTGGTTTGAACAATCAGATATTCCTATCAGTGATAACAATTTTACGGCTAGTAATTAACTACATGTGGCTTCAAATGAAGGTAGTTAAACCATTTGTTACTTCGTTTTGCTTGACCTAATACATTAGAGTCTTACTAAGCGAGACGTTGAATTATACACTGTCGCTATATCATCTATGAAATAAAAATTCGGTGAGCTCACTTGTAATCTTGTAAATCATTACCAATGTAATACATTAAATTCTTAGAACACAATCATTATTCAAACAATATGATAAATTCAAGAAGTAACGTAACACTTCATATCATAACTCAACATAGTGTTTTTACGACATAAATTAACACTACGTCATTCTTAACTAAGAATTAAGGTAAGAGTTCCAATTCGTACTTTAAAAGCACATTATTATTCAAATGTATCAAATGAATTCATGCAAATACTTCTGATTCATAATACAAAGCACATTATTATACAAATGTATCAAATAAATTCATGCAAATACATTTTGTACTTCCGATTCATAATAAAAAGTACATTATTATACAAATGAATCAAGTTTAATCAATTATACAAATGTACCAAACGAAATCCTGTAGACCTGTGAACAAAGCAGACATTATATTAATTGTATCACAATAAACGTGGAATTGAGACAATACCTTGTGTTTTGGTGTGTCACTCAACCGATGTTTTTGGGCGGTTTTCCCCCTGGTCGGTTATTTAACGGATGTACTTCTCTAAAATACGATCCAGAGCCTTACTAAAGTAATTCTACCACCTCTTCGTCTCTTGCAGAGAAATTTTTAAAGACTAAATTCTAATTTAGCTAGTGCGATATTGTGTTCTAAAGATTTCTCGTGTAAAACACACTCTTTATTTAACCGCGACCAATCAGAATCAAATGTATTTTTTCCCCGCTTCCCTCTAAAAGTCGCATAAGTCATGGTCAATATGACATGCTTTGGTTTTAAGTAACATAATCTCTGTATTCTCTCAATTCTGACATTTTCGTGATAAAATGAAACTTTACAAGGTCGCCGTCGGTCAGTCAGCTCTGTGTAAACAACGTTTCAATTAGACCAGCGGTCGCTTAGACTCTACAGGCACCTCTTGCATAGCTTCTTGTCTCGTAAATCTAACTAATGGCTATCTGGCCACAACTAATGGTTTATTAATGGATCGACCGAAAATTTGGCACTTCACAGTGCACTTAAACTACATTCTAAAATAACTAGACATTAAAAATGAATACCTCAAAACAACAGATAACGAAATTATCAAATATTTATGGGGCTTTAAAACACATTACATTAACAACGAAACACTATATACGGACGGAAGAAAAGGGGGCCTCGGCCTCCGGAACCCCGTCCTAATTAAATACACCAACATTCTCAATAGATTTAAGGAAATACATACAGAACCAAAATACCTTGGCATGGTTTATATATATATATATATATATATATATATATATATATATATATGTATATATATATATATATATATATATATATATATACTATTTAGGCTTCTCTATGAAGCAGAGAAAATACATTTACAATAATAATAAATTGATAAAAATAATAGAAGTGCTACGCAAATTAAGATCAATTAAAGAATTACTGAATAAATATAGGGACAGTAAGGAATTGTGGGAGATAGATACGAAAACCACATACAAATGGGTGACAGATAACGCGATAAAAAAGGAAAAAAGCAAAGTCGAACAAGAAAACATAAACATTAATTGGGATAGGGCCTAGGGAAATTGGATCAAACTAGATTCGCTAAAAGTTCAAAGCCTCTGCTTCAAATACATACACAATGCGTGGTTGACAGGAGAGGTTACAGTGAGACGGCACATGATCAGAGTATCGGCAAAATGTTCGCTGTGTAAGAAAGCTCCCTTAACAAAACAAAAAAATAATGGTGGAGTGTTAAGGGAATAGTATAGAAAGAGTTCGTATTATAATGGAAAAAAGAAAGATACAGCCATATAAGAAATGGAACATATTGTAATAACTTTGGAGTAAGTGTTAGTGAATTTGAACCATGCTTGGGTCGTTAGTAGTGATTTTGGGTACAAGCCGAATGACTGTCCTGTAGTAACATAGTCCATATTAAAATTCAGTGGTGTATACAAGTAGTGTGATTGAAAAGGCAGCATTTATGGTTGGAAATCAGTAAATTATAGAATGGAATCAATAAGTTGGAACTTGGTAGGTACCGTTTATGTGGCCATAGTGGAAAATTGGCGTATGTATATGAGTGTGATACGCCGGAAATTCTGTGGATGGACTGGCCTAGGGTCGCGCAGTTAAATATTTCCCAGTTAGTAAGGGAATACTGGTGTAATTTCTATGGCATGACAAGCTATCGGTACGGAAAACGGATAATAATGAAGAAAAACCATGTAAAGGTGCAGTTAATGGACGTTTGGGCAAGTTGTCTCCTCTGGGTCGCCCATTGATTACAGCAAAGATTAATAATTATAGCAGACACGTCTTTCTTTCCATTTTACAACTTAAGTTGTATGGAAGTCTTTGGAAATTTGGGGAAAACATATGACTTCCAGCGTGACTCGCGCCAGGGTTTTGACACCGCTCGGTCAAGTGAATACCCCTGTGCGTGTAACAATATTATACCTGGATGGGAACTTCGCTAAAACAATGTTGTACAAAGTTACAGATTTTATTATAGGGAATATGAGGGCATGCGGACAAATAATTGTTATAGGGAAGCACTAGATAGGAAAATAAATTATATGGGGGGACAGGGCCCCTTAAGCGCAAAGTACGAGATTAGGACGTCATGATGCTAAATCACATGGCGCCTCACGAAGTGGAAAGGCTCATGGAAGAGTCTGGAAATAATCCGCTTAGAGGGAAATGCAACATATAAACAAGATGAAGGCAATATTTAGTCTGGCTTTATAATCGCCTCCCTAAAAACGCATGCCATTCATTAAGTAGTAAAAATCACATGTGAGCTATACTGAACTCTACCCAACTGTAGCTCCCGTACTACACAGAGAGCCCTACTTACAGGGCCAATAAACAATTTAGAAACATTTATTAAGGAAATAAATATAAATAGATAGAGACGACCCAACTCGAGGCGGGGTGTGTACAATGGAAAAAAAAAAACAAATGTACACAACTCGCTTTTAATACATTCGGTCTCAATCTACATAAATAGAAAAGGCAATGACGACACAGAAAACAAATGTAAGTTATTTTGTGTTTTTTTTGTAAACTAAATAAATAAGCTTTAGTACAACGGACTTTGCACCAAATTCAAAATTCTGAAATAATATAAATGATTTAAAGGGAAAATGGTGACGATCTGCTTATAGGTCCGGATCATCAGGAAATAATGAGTAAGAAAACTGGGAAAAATTTGACTGAAAGGCTATCCAAAGAAAAACACAATAAATATATATATATATATATATATATATATATATATATATATATATATATATATATATATATATATAATCACACATATAGCAAAAACACAAATAGCGCCAGGGTCAACAAAATAAGTAGGAAAGGAAGCCAGAAATGGTAATAAAATCCAACTCAGAGGAACCGCCTTATAGAAAAATTAGGGAAAAGGAAGAAATACCCGTTTCAAAAATATTTTATAATCCAGATGGGAAAAAGTTAGAAAGAATTAAATGAAAATAAAAAATAAAACAACAAAACAAAACATCAGGGGGTACACATCACACATGAAAACAACTTTTTAGGTTTTTTTAAATGGGGGGGGGGGTGGATCTATCTAGTGCACCCCCCCCCCAAAAAAAAGTAAAATTAGAGGGGGGGGGGGTACTTGAAAACATGGTAGGTCTTACTCTACAGTGAGCCTGTCAGAGGATTAAAGTTGTGATGTGCTCAACTCCGATTGTACTGAGAAATAAAAGCTGTGGCCAACCTTGTATGCTATACCCATGGTACTTGAGCAGTTGCTACTGTTCGTACTGTTGTGAAACCAGAGAATATATCTAAGTAAAAACGTTTGATTTAACTATTATAACTTTTTCATTTAAAAGAGTTATGATATGGTCTTTACTTGTATTAATCAGACTTACTTTTTGGCGGATAACGGAAATAAAAAATAATATTCAACATGCAGCTCAACCTCAAATTTATATTCTCTTGTACGTGATCATTCAACCTGGTATTATGATCATTCGGCCATGTATTATGATCATTCAACTTTATCTTGTGATCATTCAACGGTGTATTTTAATCAGTCAACCGTGAATTATGATCATTATACCTTGTCTTATGATATTCAACTTGGTATAGTAATTATTCAACCTTGAATTATGATCATTAACCTTGCATGGAGTCGGATTTACGGTACATAAGGACATTGTGAGTGCAGACACGAGTTGTTGACCAGGGTCAAACAGGATGATTACATCCACTAAAGAACATCTAATTTCAATGTCACCATCATATAGGTTCATGCCCCAATATATAACCATGATAACAAGGAAGTGAATGCGTTCTACGACTAGCTTCAAACTCTCATTGACCAGACAACCATGAAGGATATTCCAGTTATTTAAGGAAACTGGAATGCCTCGATATAAGAAGACACACAGGCAGATTGGCGAGAAGTCGATGGTCCATACTATCAGACCAGTATGAGTGTAATGCATCACCTGAACTTTGCTATCTTTTTTTCTTTGATCATAATGACAAACTGAAATATATGTTGGAGAAAAATTATGTCGCCACAGTGACGATACTTTCTATGTCCATTTATCAAGTAAATCTTCCTTTTTGTTATTATTCAGGCCTGTATTTGCATTATATGCCTATTTTTCCTTCATTCTCTTCTCTTAAACTTTCTCTCTCTCCATTAGGAGGAACATATCTTTAAATGTGCCTAGACTTGTCGAACTGAGCAGCAGAGAGGGCGAACAGATCGAAACTATTTCAAACAAACCGAAACTATTTCAAACAAAATCCTAAAGGATTTCAAACCGAAACCAATTCAGGCAGACAAAAAAAATAGAGAAATGGTTTCGGATTGTCACGCTATTGAGACTCTGTCTCCAGACAGACCCGGTACTGATTGAGTTTTGGAGACAAATTGTTTGAACCGAATACGATATCTTGATCTCGGGTCGTGCAAATTTATCGCTACAAATCCATGTGGAATTGACTGAGTGCGAGTAAAGAAATTTCTAAAGAGATTATAATTCATATCACCGCCGCACCATGTTTGCCAAATATTTCGTAGCGTATGTGTGTCAACTCCATTAAATACAGCAAGAATATTGCAGTTATCTCTGAACACTTTTGGTATTTGAGTGTATCTTTGAGTGACATATATCACATCGGTATTTTTATGCCTACCTCTGGAAAATATCCTAGCAGGATTCTTTTGATTGTCTAACATGCCATCATCATATAGGACAAAATCGTTAATACTTCCATCAATATTATCAATACTCGGTGCTTCCTCGATATCGGTTATAAATTCAATAATATCCTAATCAATTTCCGATTTTGCTTTCTCGTTAAAGTCCTTTAACACCTCGTAACATCGCTGATCGTCTACACTCGGGGCTACAAAATACAACTTGTCCCATTTCATCCATCTCGTTATCAAATTAAGTAACAACTGCGTCTTACCACTTCCAGATGGTCCGATTATAATCATACGAATATAATTTGGTAGCGCTGAATGATGCTTAACTGGTTCTCTTGTTTTTGTCGCCGAAAAATCAATTACATTCATATTATTATTAATAAATTATGGATCTATATTGTGTGAAATGTAAGAAGCGTACTAGCACAAACGACTTGACGATTACAACTAAAAATAACAGATTAGCACTTGCTGGTAAGTGTGTACAATGTGGTACCAAAAGATTTAGATTTGTTTCCCTTCATAAAATCAAGGATTTAAAAAAAACAAACTAGGATGTGATATTGCAGCTAAGTTAGTAAAATTATCAGGAACACCATGGGCAAAATATCCGGGAGAAAAACACCTTCCAGGGTATAGTTATTGTGGACCCGGGACCAGACTCGATATTCGACTCAATGATCAAAACCAACCCAAACCTGGTGAATATCCAATAAACGCTATTGATAAGGCGTGTCATGCTCATGATGTTGCTTATAAAAGCAGCAATCTGCAACACAGACATATCGCAGATGTGAAATTGATTCATGCGTTGAATTCTATCACTGATAAATCCTTCAAAGAAAAATTTGCTTCATGGTTGATAAAATCGGTGATGAAAAGTATTTTGATATTGGGTGCTGGTAATTAATAACAACATGGAATCTATTTATTATTCCCCAAGAGGATACTGGAGGGGTAAATCAGCAATCAGTATACTCGCTAGAGCCGCAAAGGTGAAAAATACCACTGCAGCGGATTGGTTATCCAAACAGGCGATATGGCAAATTTATCTACCACCACCTAAACAAATTAACTTCTCGCATTTTGATGTCAGCATCGTTAATGAGGTTCATCAAGCTGGATATATTATTTCTGCCTCATGATGGTGTTTACAAGTATGCGCTAACTGTAGTTGATGTTGCGAGTAGATACAAACAAGCAGAACCTCTAATAACAAAATCATCAACTGAGGTGGCTTCTGCGTTTGAAAGGATGTATCGGCGGGGTCCTCTTGATTAGCCAAATCTATTGCATGTTGATCCTGGCAAGGAATTTCAGGGTGCAGTGTTATCAACAATGAAGCATCATAATGTCACCATCAAACGAGGACATACTGCACTACATCGCGATAAGGCAATTGTTGAACGATTTAATCGGACACTTGCTGAGCGGTTATTTGGATATCAATACGCGAAGGAATCTATTCAGGATAAACGATCTCGTGAATGGGCCAAGAGATTACCGGTTTTAATTACCGCGCTAAATAATGAGATTACTCGAACAATCAACATGAAACCTAACAACGCGATTAAAAAAAGTATATACCCATAAAACGACAAAATGATTTTTCAGAACAACCAATACTCTGCAATGTCACTGTTAGATATTTATATGAACCAGGAGAGCTCGAAAGTGGCAAAAAAGAGCTACTGATCTTATTTGGAGTGTCACTACGCATAAAATATCTAGTATAACGAGATCCACGGGTAGACCGCCAGTCTATAGGTTGGACTCAATTGCTCCTCAGCGGGGATTTACTCGTGAACGATTACAAGTGATACCTGAGGATACTGAATTACCACCTCGTGGTCTTAACTAGCACCTCTGCGTCTGTTGCACTCAAGACAACTTACCATCACATTATCTCTAGCATGACCTACGCTGCTATTTTTACTGTCTACGGTAAATTGGCGAGGATCCTTATCCGACTAACACCAACTCATTATACAATTACAACTCGCGCAGTGATTATTCTGTTGTTGTTTCAGTGTAATTATAAATTCAGCATCCATATCAAATTCTCGTTAATTTTTTTATCCTGTTGTTTATAACCAGAGAGTTTTTTTCTGATTAGGTCATGGTTGACAATATCACTGATTGTTGTGTCATTATAATCTAAAGCAACTCTTCTAAGTTGATTTATTCTTCGTACACTGGACACTGCTAGATAAACTAAATTCGACCACTCGATACGATTATCTATGATCTAAACAATTGTATCGGATATAATCAACCCCTGAGAAGAATGTATCGTCGCTGCGTATCCTAGCTTCCATGGGGATTTTTCAGCGCACAATGCATCTTCGACAACACCAATATCAGCCAGCACAATATCATTTTTCGCGAGAATTTGTTTTTCACTTTGTCCATGAATATAAACTTCGATATTCTGTTTTCTTTTACCCTTGGGTCTATAACACAGCGGTACTGGAAGTGTTGCAAATTTTTCTTTATGCGCGCTAAATAACTTCATCTGAAGTGGATCTCTGACTATCTTTCTACTTACCACTATCAAATCGTTTGGTCTCCACGCTTCCCAGAAATCATTTAATGGGGTTTCTGAAATTATTGCGCGCGCTATTTCACACTGGATTCTATCTCGTTGTAATCTGATTAGTTTCTTAAACTCACGTAATTCATTATCAAATGATCTATGATTAGTATTAATTTCTTCATAATAGTCTACAAAATTTTTCAGCCAATCATGTGGAGATTTCCCTTTGATTGGTGGTGGTTGACCATAATCGCCACATATTATCACTTTTGTATTCGCTTGCAATAACCACTCGAGAAACTTTTGTAATACATCTAACGACACTGTGCATATCTCATCCCAATTGATGGTTTCAGGAATATATTTCTTGCCCATTCGATCAGGAGTCCATTCGTCATTTTGCCATCGAAATAAGCCGTGATAAGTGCAAGCATTAACCCCCCGTTGTGTCATCTCTCTTTCAGGTTTATTTGTTGGTATTAGCACAATCATGTTTGATTTCCCTCGAAATAATTCAATTGCATGAGTCGTCTTCCCTGACTCACCACAGCCCTTTAGGTAACTGGTTTTATATCTACATATTGGATCGGATATCGAAGGTGCATTAGATCTGATATCTGATTATTTTTCAAGTAATTGTTTTCAATTGTAACATCTGCTGATTTGAAATAATCACACAGTATTTCCTTTTTAATTCTTCATGATCCCCAACTCTCATCGGAATTTGTGAATTCGGCCACTGCTTCTTTATGTTTTACGTTTATATAAAATGAATCAGTGGCGACTCTAACCGCGATGTCAGTAAATCTATTTATCATCGAAAGTAAATTGATAGAAGCATAAGCCGGCATAGACGCCCTTAAATGCGTATACTGAAGATTATATCTATCGTTGTAAGTAACAATTGTACCGAATTTTGTTCCATCGGACAAGAAAGTGTCTTTACGATTGATATATATATATATATATATATATATATATATATATATATATATATATATATATATATATATATATATATATATATATATATATATATACCTCTAGATACTGCATCTGCAATTATAAAATCGTATTCAACATCATCTATTATTAATCGAGAAGAATATCGTTTGTTGTCGCATTTTGTTTCCACCTTGGGTGAATTTACCAATTATTCTTCGACCGAGAGCTTTTGCTTTTTTTTATTTCTAACTTCAAAGATCTGGTTGGACCATTTCACGATATATTTTTCGTCTAGATTAGGAAATAGTTTTTTGTTTTCGCTGATTATACTATCTAGACTATCGGGTTTTGGTAACCAGACTTCAGTTTGTTTCCGATATGATATAATTGCTGCACTGACAATCAGCGATATCAGCATTTTAGAATCAATCATATACCGTAATAACACTATTGGCATCCAGTGTTTTTTCAGAGATGTGTCTACCAAACCAAAAATAACAGCACGGATGAAGTCCTTTAGCCAATTCAAATGATACCACACGAGCGAATAAGGTTAAATCAAAATTGGGCAGTGGTCCATTAATCGCAACCCGGGTCATTTCGTGTGTGGGATGTCCAAATCTTTTAAAATACTCAGAGCATTCCACATATCCGAGGAAACTCCCCGGATAACACGCAATCATATCAACCGAAATAATACTTTTGGGGTCATATTTTGTATTCCATAATCCGCCATGGCCATATTCTACGCAGCTTGACTTGATATCTGATAGAAATTCAGCTCTTGTTGGTTTCCATAGATTTCTCTTTCTCGCGAAATAAGCTTCAACTGATGGAATTGTAAAACAGTTTGTTAGCAATTGTTCATCGTGTTCCGTTGAAAAACCACTAGCTAGTTTTTTCTTCTCGTTGTGGAGTGCTTCAGTACGATATATTTCGCCGCTGGTTCTTACAAATTGATCGAATTTACCTTCTTCGTCTTTAAAACTGTGAAGTAACCACACTGACAAAGGATCGTTTTTACTTGACTGAGAAATAAAATTTCTCCTCAGAGAATTCTCCCACGCGTGTGCATTATGGTCAATAATTTTGATTGCAGATCCTCTCGATTTATTGGTCGGTTCATATAATATCTCGCCTGTTACTGTCGCTACGGATATTGGGAATTTTAGTATCCGTTCTAACGCGGCAACATTTTGAATTGTTGCCCCATTCTTCCTTACTGTTAGACCCCATTAGTTTATTCTTTTGCGTCTTAGATCCGTTAATTTGTTTCCACGCAACGCATTTGTAAAATGCTCTATTATTCGTTCTGCTACACAATTCAGCGACGAATATTTCCTTGGTTTTAATTTCTCAATACTCGGTTTATCATTTAACGGATAAATTCCATAAACAAGCGCGGTTACAGGATAGGATCTCTCGTAATACGGTTTGTCCATTCCAGTCAGAATTCCTGGTTTGGAATCCTGACTCACAGTGACGGTTCTTTTATCTTTCAAGATTGGTTCAAGTTTATCGCGTATGATCCAATTCCCCGTTTCTGAGCGGATAATGAATTTCACTCTAAAAAAGTACTTTTTCTGTTCAAGATGTGAAATTATCACTGCTGCTCTTTCGTCGTTCATGGTAGCATGAACACTAAAATCAATTCGAAATGTTGACCAACAGTGAGATGCTCCATCGCGCTTAAATTCATTAAATGCATCACGGATGCTACTTGTCATGCTTCTATCACTTATTAGACCCTTTGGTACATCAGTGGAGACTCTATCGAGATTGAATTTAGCATTTTTTCAAGGCGTAATTTTCGATAATCTTTCGAATTCCTTCATATTATAATTAAAACAAGTATTTAAATAAATAATTTATTATATAATGAATCATTGCAATGGCTTATGATAGGATCAGTAACCGCTTGTAATAAATCATGCAGAAATGCATTAAGTGGATATCATTTACAAAGCGTACGTCGTGGAAGCTTAGGGCCCTTACCCTGCATACTATGTGGTGTAGGTGTGTTGGGTAAGTCGCAGTTGTGTCTCAATTGCGGTGGTAAGCGATACAGAGAGCTAAAGCACTATTATGATAAGAGAATCAAAGATTCCGTTAAAAACTTCATCAGTGACTCTGACTCTGACTGTGTCAGCGTCAAGGACAAAATCATAAGAACACCTCAAGACTACATTGAAAGATTCTCAAGTAATAATTAAACCAAATAATGAATTAGACAAATAATATTGAAGTATATAAATGAACCAAGAATTTCAACCACATGTCGTGATTACCAATTATGAAGCATCTCGTGACGGTATTGTCGGACACTGCAGACTGAAGAAACCATTAGGGTATGATAATGGCCTTGGATATCTTATGTTTGGTGCTGGAGGAAAAAATATCTTAATCACAGATTTGCGTTCGGATGTTTTCATTGATTGATAAAAGATGGATTTCTAGTTGATAATATTGATGGATGTCCCCAAAATAACAAATTGGATAATTTACAAGCTATCACACAAAGTCATAATACCAAATGGGGAATGACCGGAAAACACTCGAAAAATGCAAGACCTATACAATCAAAAATTATTCATACAGGCGAAGAAAGAGTATCTAAATCAATAACTGAAGCCAGTAGATATTTCGGTATTTGTAGAGCCTCAGTACGATTTGTTGCAGAACAAATATATCAATAAGCGATTTCCAAACGAACGGGACAAAGAATTCAATTCGTTTACATCTAAATTATTATAAGTAGCAATACGGGGAATAACTCGTGTAGGCTTGTGTATACGGTTTATGAAACAGAGATAACAGAGTTACGGATAATTCGTGTGGGCTTGCTATATTTTTTGAAACAGAGATAACTGTCACCGAATCTCAGTGGGATCTTTCGATGACTCATGGCTTGACTGAATGGCATTTTTGTGTTGATTTACACCATCCATGAAACACTTCACGTGATACACTTATATTATATTTAAAATTATATATCCGTAGATTACGAACACTAGTGTATTCCACACACGGTTGGGATCTCGTCCTGGGGCCCAGCGTTCGAATCTCGTGGCAGGCATTATTGTCGACGATTCCGATCGGAAGGTTTTTCTATATAATTGGGGCTTTAAGCCATTCTAAATTTAAACTGAAACCACCATACGTCACACACCATCACACGGTGTCTATGTGTTTTTGCATTCAACCCGGGGTGATTTTGTTGGGTGTATGGTGGTTTCAGTTGAAAGTAGAACAGTCCTTGTGTATTGTCCTATTTGTATATCAAACCAAGCCTTATTGGATTTCGCTAAACTGTTGTCATGCAGGTTAGGTAATCTGATATATCATCATATATATGTGCCTTACGTACCTTCTCTAAAAACAGAGGTAAAGGCTGTGTATGTCCTTAATTAAGTATGTGTGCCTTACATACCTTCTAAAAAAAAAACAGAGGTAAAGGCTGTGTATGTCCTTAATTAAGTATGTGTGCCTTATAGACCTTCTCCAAAAACAGAGGTAAAGGCTGTGTATGTCCTATATATCAAATATGTAAATATGTATATATCAAAAATGAAAAACGGGTCAAATTTGACCCCTAATTTTTTTATTAGATATATTATATATCATATAATGAATTTCGAAAATATGAATGGCATTATAATTGAGATTTCAAATTTGAAAATACAAGGAATACAATTGTGCGATAAATTAGATTGTAATAAGAATAATAGATATGTCCTTGCAAAACAATATGGGTTTTTCAAACGAATTCAGCGCGCGATAAATGACTCGCTTGTATTCTGTAACAACATCAACAAATTTGTCTCGCTGTTCACTGCGGTTGAAAAGGTCAGAGGCGAATTGGGCAAACAATATGAAATCAAACGCACAATAAACTCGAAAATCAAAACATTAAGAGAATTCATCATACAAAATGAAAAGCACATCCCCGTTTTGGTTGCCTCAGCACAGTGAAAAATCTTTGCATGGATGCTTTTCAACCAGCCATTGACATTTTAAACACAGACATGTACAATGCCCATACCTATTTGCAAGTATGAGTAATCCACAATTCTATAGGCCCAGTGATTAAATAACCGAGAAGAAATAATTCTATAGACAGGTATGCTTACTCACGCAGAACAGAAGTTATATAATACCTTTCCATGTTGTGTATTTTTTTTTGCATGGTGATTTAAGTAATGCATTTCGGGTGGGTGGGAATCTATAGTTTTTTTTATTTGTTAATTGCTGAAATATTTTTTATTTATTTATTAATTTTTAGTCGTTTTTTTGTTGTCGTTTTTGGTCGTTTTTGTGGTGTTTTTGGCTAATCCGTCGACAAGATTTCATGAAAATCGATGGTGAAAAGCCCAGGAATTCCTTTAGATAAAATCAATTTTGATGAAATTTTCTATCCTTGTGAGGCAATTTTTGTGGTGTTTTTCATCGTGATCGTCGAATCTTTGATGCTTTCTTCATTGATTTTGTACTGTTTTTGGCTAATCCGTCGATAAAATTTCATGAAAATCGAATTTCTCTAAATGAATTCCGGGGGTTTTCACCCTCGATTTTATGAAGAAAGTGAAACGCGTAGCCATCTGTGGATTTGATTTTTACAATTTAGATCGTATATTAATTGATTATGGAAGGTGAAGCCCTAACAACTAGATTAGCACGCGAGAGAATATCTGCGATTAAGAGATTTATTCCCGTTCGTGATTCCGCTCGAAATAAGCTCCAAATGAGACAAGAATTTCAAACTGGAAATTGCAACGAGCACTGAACAATTATTCAAACCCGTTACTACAGCAACCGGGAAAGTCGTATCGACCACTGAAAGAGCCATATGGGGAGATATTCCTGAGGAACAACGAGGGAAACATCCGGCCCTTCTTCCTGTACTTGAAAAAATAGCAAATAGATCCAAGCAAACAAAGGAATCTTTAAAAACACTTCCTGGTGATATAATAGCCGCTGCACGACTTCAGGAACAACGAAAACAAGAACAACGAGAACGACTTGAACAAGAACAACGTGAACGACTTGAACAACGACTAGGTGATATTATTGAATAAGAAGATGATAATGAACAACAACGACAACAACAAATTGAAGAAGAAATTTCGAGGGATAAAAAATATTCACCTGAAAAGATATTTATGAATGAGGCATTGGATGCAATTAGAAAAATTTCCACGGATGATTAATTAGCTGATTTTGCTGTTAAAATTTAAAAAAAAAAAGATAAGAGAAAATATATAAATGACGGAGTTGAAGACTCTATCAATAACGCTGACACCTGGTATAGAAAAATATATTTGGTAAATCACGGTGGAATTAGAATCAAAAAAGAGGATGATATTTTTAAGCGTGATATGAATAAAATAGATGTTAAAAAAGTGGTTTGCCACCACCATATGCACCCTCCGAGGAAATAAAAGTAAGAACCGCAGTTGATCCCATGCAAGGTGCAACTGGTACAACTGAAAAATTCGCAGGTGGATATCTAAGATGGGTTTCAGGTAGTGGTCTAGTTCGTTGTCCTAGTAATATTCTCGGTGATAAATCACGATTAGAAATTCTCGTAGGAGGGAAACGGGCTGGAAATAACTCACCGGAAATAATTAAAGAGGCAGCTGATATCTGCAGACGGTTATTTGAGGGTGGTATCATGGATATTGGTGTATATCGAGAGTTTATTGATGAGCTAGCGGACGGTAGCCACAGTGACTTATCACTGAAATTGCTAGCAATGAAAATCCGTAGGATTATAAATCATTTACGATGAAAATCCGTAGGATTTTTGCGATTAGATAAATGTCATTTAAATAAGATGATCATACACTACAAACACAATAAACCAACCATGACTTACGTAGTAAACTCACGATTGCCTGTTTATAGAGAGTACTATGGAGATGCTCTCGGCAATACCATTGCAGGGTTATTTACAAGAATGGCTCCAAAAATTGCACCAATCGCAAAACAGTTATCAATGAAAGCTATTGATGTTATTCGTGATAAGTGTATTAGTGCTGTTGGTGATGTTGCCTGGAAAGCATTTTTCCGCGGCTAAGGAAAACTACTATCGTTAGTTAGGCGACGAAAGAAACCAACTATGACGAAGTCATCAGTGATAATATCACCGGTGATAAAATCAATAGGACCACTACCATCTACGGAAATTATGCCTGCAAGTGTCAGCAAAATAATAAAGAACGCAGTGGATCAAAAAATAGCATCGCTGAACAATGATGGATATGACACTCAAGGGAATAGTACTGCAAACATGATAGCGTGAAGTGGTTTGAAATCGCGAGCGAGATCGCGATTTAGATCAAGAAATATATAATAATAAGTTCAAATCGGCTCCTGACCCAGCGTTGCTGCACAACCGGATCTTCGATCAAGAATTAAACTTCAAGTCCATGATACCAGCAAATACTTTCTACCCGCTGAAGCATTTATCGAAGTAGAAGGAGAACTCATAACAAATTATGCTGATTATAATGATCCACCATATGCAGATGACCCAAATATCCGAGTTGGCTTTGTCAATAATGGTATCATGGCGCAATTCGAGAGTGCGAGATATATGATTGATGGAAGAGAGATTGAGTCTATAGAGCGTGAAGTTGATGTTGGCACAGCAATAGTGGGTTTAGCTACATACTCCGATGATTATACAAGATCGACAGGTCCATCTATGATGTTCTCTAAGGATGTTACTGATTACGCTAAACACATTCAGTATACTAAACTGCTGACACCACAAGCTACTGCATCTGATCCACAAACAGCTGGTTCTCTTGTATACGAAGAAAGACCAGCTGCTGCCTTTGATATTATAAAATATTAATTCCAATTACAACCTAGGGTTTGCAGGGGCAGCGTCGACAATTTTCATGTGCGATTCTACTATATCATATTTTCGGATTTTGCAGAAATGTTAGAAAAGTTATCTATGGAGCGAAGCATATAGTAGCACTCGTGCGAAAGGATAGTGATAATGATGCAATCTGGCGTGGTGCTGGTGTTGCTGATGGTAAAGTCATTATATCAAAACTATCATTGTGGATGCCAGTAATGACTCCATCAATCACCATGGAAGAAAGATTACGTTCATTTATGGATCATGGAGGAAAATCATTGATACATTGGCTAACAACAACAACAGATACCATGGATTATAATATTGATGGTACACTTACATGGCACCTGGCATAAAAACAAGGCATTGCTGCGCCACGTCATATATTTATTGAGTTACAGAATACAGCGCGATTAAACTCTCAGGAACGGAGTCATATGATATTTGATCAATTAGGCGTTAATGAAGTCTCGTTGAGAATAAACGGCCAACAGGAACCACCCGAGGATATACTACTTGATTACGGAACCAACCAAATTGCACGCGCGTATCATCGTTTGCTATCATTTATGGGACACGATAAATGTGGATACTGGTCTGCAAATAGCACAATTTGATTTTAAAAATTGATATCCCATCTATTACTTCTCGCTGGAACATCTTGATTTAACCAGACAATCCGTAGTTGACATACACTTCAGAGCTCGTGTAACTCGTCCGGCTGCAAGTGGTGTTGTCACTATCCCGAATTACAGAGCAGTTGCTGTCATTCTCAGTGACAAATCAATGCTACTCGAAGGTGTTGGTGGACGAATGAGAGCAGTTGATGCACCAGTGGAAAATATGTAATGTAACAATTAGATCAATCTGTTACTAAATAAAATGTCATATAGTCATGTTAGTGTTACGTTAACTCCTGGTCAAATTTAAAAAAAATGCAATCGGAATGAGCTAAAAAATGTGGAACTACGATATCACTGAAACACAATCAGATGTCTGGTGGTCAGAATAAAATGTGATTGACAACTCGTCAGATAAAACACGTCAATGATGCTATCAAGGATAAAAAGGTGTTGAGATCACTCTCTCTGCAGCCGCGATCAAAAACACGATAAAATCAGGTGGTGTATTCCCACTTCTCGCTGCGATTTCAGCATTATTTGCAGCTGGTAAAGCCGCCGTGTTAGGAGCTGCTGGAGCTCTTGGTGCAAAAGCAGTACATAGTATTGCTCAATCATATGAACCAAAAATGAAGGGCGAGGATACAAAAAAGAAGAAAGGCTCTAAGACTACCAGAAACTCCGTATTCATGGTACAGCGGAAAGGGCCTGAGACTAGGAACAGTTTACTAACAACAATGTCACAGACATTGTCACCGATGTCAAATTTTGATTTAATCAATGCTGCTAAAAAACTAGCGATAAAAAACGTTAGAGGTGTTTTTATGAGAGATCAATTACCACAACAACCAAACAACGCTGAAACCGGTATCATTAATCTCGATAACAGCACCGGACCTAGAACTCACTGGGTTGCATACGCGATTGATCCGCGTGTGATATCTATTTCGATTCATATGGGTTAGCGCCGCCTAAAGAATTTATGCGTTATATACAACACTTAAAAATTCCTATCTGGTATTCCACGCTACCAACACAGAAAATGACCGACCCACCAATATGCGACATAGAAGTGTTAAATGTCCTCGATGTTATTTCATCATCGGTAAAACCACCCCATTAAACCATACACGAATACACAAGTAGTCGCTTTTTAGAGAGAAATTATATAAAATAACATGATTGATATTAGGGGAAAATCTCTATCAAGCCTGAAAAACCCCACCACGGAAATATCTGCAACCGGCGATGTAAAAAAATAATCGAAGATGAAATATCCTAGATGTTAAACCTCGCAAGTGTTGATCCCAATGAAATAGTCGTATTTCAAGATAGTCAGGGAAAATTGAAAATGAGTAATGTTTCCCTGGATGATATTTTGACAAAACGACGCGACACAGTAGAAGATACTATCGCGTTGTTTTCCAAGGGGGGTAAACTCAAACCGGGTGTACTGTTTCGACGCTCACATATAAATTAACATCACTCAGTGATAATTATATATCATCTGCAGAATCATTAAAAACTCTCAATGATAAATATGACGCTCAAGTAAATAAATTTGCGGGTTTACAAATATATGTTACTGAGGTCCAACTCCCAGTCGCTAATTTCTTTTGGGTTCCACCGGTGACCACACCGAAACTCACAGAGATAAAAACCGCTATGTTAGAATTTGCAGAACTTCAATCCAGAAATGAAGAACACGTGAAACAGTTTTCAACTTTTCGTGAAAACATCGTCGATAAATTTCTTGGAGTCTCATTTAATAAACTCGACATAAAACTCCCGGATATTAAAAAATCCACCGATGACATGAAAAACACCATCAAGGCAATCAGAGATGATGCATCGAGAATGATAAAAATCATTGACAAAACAAAAATTCCTCATGAGAAAATCAACAACGTAGTACACACAATTCAACACCACAAAATAACATATTACGTATCACCGCGACCGTCAAAGGTATTTATCGATTAATACTAGTGTCACCGACTCAATTTAATATTTCATCAACGAGTTCATATGTGGTCAACAATATGATATCAACGATCATCGACAAGGGAACAATTGAACAATTCACAATAACATCCACTGATAATAATTTGGCTAGGGTTTCAGTAACATGGTATGTGGAATTTGTGGTGGATTTTTTTAAGTAAACAACTGAATTAAAAACACTAGTGTTTTCAAAATAAAATGTCATCAATGGCAACGTCACAACAGTATCGCTATGATGAAGTCAGAGAATTTCAAACTAAACTCAACACACTCACTGAGGAGTATCAAGTAAAAATAAAAAAATACCGACGAATAATTACCGCAGTTGATATTACCGTGTACTCGGTATCAGGTGTAATTACTGGGGCCGGTGTTATACTCACCTCGGTGACAATGGTTGCTCCGGTAGCTGTTCCAATTTGTATATCAGCGGCGACAACAATCGCTGGAATAATTTCAATAATAACAAAACAATATCATCATGTAGCCAGCGAAAACTACAGGATTCCATGTTGTGTCAACCGCGTACTCGCAATTATCCTCGATGATATCGTCGTCACTCGATGACTCATTGATATCATATACTGAGTTTTCAGCGATGGTACGTGTTTATGATTCCGCAATGTCAAAATTAGGAAAAAAACACGAATATAATAACAATGGCAACATCGCAAGGACTACTTCAACGAATAGCGGAAAATACCACTCCGGTGAAAACCAGCATGATCTCAATAACCTTAACCAATCCTGAATTCAGTGTGAATTTCCCAACTGCAATTCCGGTGAAGGAGATAGCGATAGCAAATTTACGAGTATACCATAGTTTGCCTAATATTAGATCAGTACCATTCGGTGGTCAACAACCGAATAATTCCCTGGTCTTTGCGAATAAGAATAAACAAGACGGTACTCCAGACTGGAACGTTGTTTCCATACCATCTGGGTCTTACCAAATCGAACAAATCAATAATGAATTTCAGCGTAGAATAAAATCCATTATTGGAAAAGTATCAAAAATTGCTATAACAGTTCATGAACCAACACTATCATCCGCGATTGAGATAAAGTCACCCGGGTATGTCGTAGACATCTATCAGAGTTCGATAAGACCGGTGCTAGGATGGTCTGAAATACCACCTCAAATATCCTTACAAATATCACAAAAATCCGTCTATGTTTCAACGAAAGAAAATTTTCATGGTTATAGTAGTATACATACAGAACATGTCAATGATCCCCGTCCAAATCCATTTGATAAATTAACATTTTGGTTACCACTAGATTTTCAGTTTAGTGGTTATTTTAAGAGAGAGTATGGAAGAGCTGATCACCCTTTATTAATAGACGCATTAGATGTTACCAATCAGTTTACAGCGATGAACACCGATTTTGAAACATTTAAAAATCTAATGGTAGCGGAAGCTAGTAAAATCCCACCCAACCGAGATGAATTCATCAAATACATTGAGGTGTGTAATAAAATTATCGCCGACATGAATAAATTCAATTTGCTACTTGTTCAACATATCTTAACTGATAATGTTGATACAGCGAGAAAAAAATTTGCAGAAAAATATAAAATACGCGTAGAACATATCACTACATTTAAGTTTCCAGGATATGTCGTACCCGAGCTAAAGAAAAAACTAAATGATACCATCGATGATGGTTTCAAAAGGATTCACGACGCATGGAAAAAAAATGCCACAACAAACAACTATCCTCAAACATAAAAATGACCCAGATGCTAGTGGTAGGCATATTGCTCCTCAAAATGTGAATATATCCTCGGTGATTGCAATAAATCTAGTATGTGATGCTATCGAAGAAAGCTATCAAATAAATCTCGAAAGATCAAATCAAGCCCAGCAGGGATATATTTTATATTCATTTGCACCAACAGCTCCTCCAGGATTTCTAATTATTGAGGATCCAACTAATTCAGTCTATATGCGATGTCATAATGATTCATTAACGAGAATTAATTTTAAACTCACCGACCAATCCAATAATCTGATTGATTTACAAGAAGAGTTTTACAAATTAGTCTGTTTGTGAAATCCTAAAGAGTTTTACTATAACAATTCGTCTCCGCAGCGACATCAGCGTCGGGTCTGTCTGGAGACAGAGTCTCAATAGCGTGACAAACCAAAACCATTTCTCTTTTCTTTTGTCTGCCTTAATTGGTTTCGGTTTGAAATCCTTAGGATGTTGTTTGAAATAGTTTCGGTTTGTCTGAAATATTTTCGTTCTGTTCGCCCTCTCTGCTGCTAACTGTATAGATTTAAGTCTTGAATGAGAAGGCGCCATTAGGAATGCCAAAACATTTGAACCTCAAATAACAAAAGGCTTCGAGTAATAATTTTAAACAATCAGTTTTCCACTCTAGTCATGCAAATGTTCCGCGACGGAACTTATATATCCTGTTGCTACCTGATATTCTGTGTCACCCATGCAGTATTGTATACCTGTTACACTCAACGACAAGCGGTACACAGTAAAAAAAAAAATCAATACACTCATGAATAAATATAGTACTAAAATTGTTTATGTAGTGATTTTATCTCTCTTCGTACTTATAATCATGTCTAAAAACGATGAAACAACGAGACATTTATGAATGTTGATTGTAACTCGAAGTCAAAGGCAATTTTATTTTGACACATCGTCTGCTATCGAAAAAAACTTTAAGTTTGCCAATACACAAATATGTGTCACGTCTGAATGCAGAAATAAAAAAGAAAGAAACCCAAACCCTTCTCAAGTAAACTCAAACAGCCATTAATATGCGTTGTTTAATAATGGTACGCTCTGAAGTATGTTCTCACATGACTTTATATCATCCCAACCCCAGCTATGTTCACTGTATCAATCTGCGCAAATAATGTGCTGACAAAAATAAAAGTCTCTTCTATCTCGTATGAATGCGGTTAAGTATTTGACAAAATGAACAGTTTGAAGCAATATGTGTACAATCTATATTTTTACAAATGTATGTTCTAAAATTATTGTAAAATTTCGGAACTTTTTTTTATCTTTGATGTATTATTGCTGTTGTTAGCTGCATTGATGTAAATAAATCCAGGTGATTTGACAGGTTGAGATCAATATTCACATTCATGTATGCTGTCTACTCAGGGCCGTAAGAAACACACAGGTTTCTCCTAGTTTTTGTTCAAACAAAATTTTCTTTAATACAATAAATATGTTATCCTCTCCCCCCCTCCTTACGGACCCAGGCCCCCAGAATATATAGGTTCTCCATCACTATTTCTCGATAAAAGAAAAAGAATCCTAACATTATAATATTAATAGTTAAATCCATGAATCCTTGTGTACGCACGAATGAGATATGTTCAAGCATTAAATATGTACGAAATGCTGCGGATATCTAGCTCAGCATGATTATCTAACGGTTTGAATGTTTGAGTTGATATTTTAATAAGTTTGGTAGAACACATTTTATTAAGAGCTTGAACAGAGAAAAGAAGGCTTATGTATTTCATTCATTATGTGAGTGTTGTTGTTGGAGAATTCTTTTGTTATAATTGACAGCACAATGTTACCAAATTTTGATATTTTTCAAGAACAGTTCAGTTCACAAACGTGTTTTACACGTGAGCATAATCTAAGAGATAAAAATAGATCCATGTAATGTGATTTTTCAACTCAAAGATCGAACGTCACGTAGACGACGTACAGGAAGTAAAATTGTGTGTAAACTGGAGCAAAAGTGTTCATATTTCATGCTGGAACTTCAACAAAGCAGACAGTTCTCTGACGAGGAAGTGTGCGAAGTGACTATTAAATTTAATACATTATAACACAGTGAAATTTGTTTATACACGCATTTGAACAGTTTTTTGTGAGTACAATATTTATATTACTCTTCTACGGCTCATCTGTGAAACTTAGATTTCTTTTATATTGTATATCTGTATATAACTCTCTCTCTCTCTCTCTCTCTCTCTCTCTCTCTCTCTCTCTCTCTCTCTCTCTCTCTCTCTCTCTCTCTCTCTCTCGTACACACCGCTCTGCTGGGCTAGTCGTTAGAGAGTCCGCGTCGAGTACGGGATGTCGCGGGTTCAAACCCCGATCGAAAAGACTTTTAAAAGGGTACTAACCGCTACCCTGCTAGGCGCACGTTATTAAGAGGTTAGTGTTAGAACTGGATTTTTAAAAAAAATAAAGCTACGTTAAAAATCCAAATGGTTTTGAGATATGAAATATATCTTTAGAGTTTAGAAAATCAATGTTCTCTGTTTCTTGTAATTATAGCAACAATAAGAATCTGAATCCAGTGTATGAACAAAGAAAATCACAATAGAAGCAGTAAATACTGCATGACACACCATACTGTGATCAATGGTTCTTTTATTTCGGCTTCTATTGACATTGATAAAGACATATATATGATAAAATTGAACTCATAGAGACTATACATTACTCATTACAATACCGGAACCCTTAACACTGAAACATCGTCTCATTAATTCTATAAGGATGTGTTCTCTGTCAATAATAATAATAATAATAATAATAATAATAATAATAATAATAATAATAATAATAATAATAATAATAATTTGATATTATTATTATTGTTGTTGCTGTTATTATTATTATTATTATTATTATTATTATTATTATTATTATTATTATTATTATTTGTTATTATTATTATTTCTATGTTCTTGTTCTGTTTCGAAACATTTGTATGGCAACGGGCTTGTCATTATTTTTTCCTTTAAGACGACCGTGAACTGTAGCCTTATATGTCATTGGAGTACTCTTCTGCCAATTGCAATGGTGCTGTTTCATAAAAACTGTCTTCTAAAGGAGGTCACTATTTAGAGTATTTCTGGCCTTATCGGGTTATTCTCGACATTTCATGTCCTTTTGCTTCCATAACAGTAAATGCAATCTATTTTAATGAAAGTTATATGGTAAGGCAACTTATGTTCCTATTATCTCTCGTTCCTCGCGCTCTGTGCGATCCCCAGCAACGACTGAGTATTTATGTATACATTACTGTATTAATGTATGTATTAATGTATGAATTAATGTATTAATGTATTGTATTAATGTATTAATATATGTATCAATGTATGTATGTATTAATGTATTAATGTATGTACTAATGTAATTATGTATGTATGTATGTATGTATGTATGTATGTATGTATGTATGTATGTATGTATGTATGTATGTATGTATGTATGTATGTATGTATGTACGTACGTACGTACGTACGTACGTACGTATGTATGTATGTATGTACTAATGTATGTATGTATGTATTTGAATTAAGTTATTTATTTTTGTTTTAATTGTTTGTCAGATTCAAATTTGAAATTTTAAGTTTAAGATTCATTCATTGGGAGATATTTTTTTAAACAGTGGGATGATCTGTACTTTACAAATAAACACCGGATGTTGACCTCATTTCTGACCTAGCTTCAGAGTTGTATAAAAGCTTTTAAAATGATTTGTTGATTCCAAGGACATTATGGAGCTTTGTTATAAACATCTTTCTATTTTTAGTTGGGTCATACGGTGTGCACGAGATTTTTGAACGTAAATTTGTTCTAAAAAAATCTAGAAGATCATGTGACCCCCTTCTTGTTTACGTAAAAACAGGTATATAAATTATATTTTGGAGCGAACTATTTAGTAGAAGTTGGGCTGTTAGAATATTAAGTTGTGTCGTTTTGAGTTATTTTAAATTACCTTGTATTGGAAATTATTTCAATTCGTTTGGATCAAGAGGATTTATTTTGTTATTTATCTGGAAAATAAGTGTGCTCATTGAAGTTCATTACCAAGAACTGACCTTATCACATGACATCGTCTTCCATCTTGGATACTTCACTAAGATTCGAACTTGGAATTCTTTGGACATTTTATTACCAGGACTTTTGAAATTTCACTAATGGATTATATTTAGAATTATTTTTGGAATAATTGTGGAATTGATTCTTAAAATCGTAAGTTTATTTTTCTTTTCTGGAAAATATTTGTGCTCAATAAATAGTTTATTAAGTTTTTACAAACTTGTTATTTTCACTCTTTCTATGTTACTTTTTATTCGAGCCTAAGCACGTAACAGTATGTATGTATGTATGTATGTATGTATGTATGTATGTATGTATGTATGTATGTATGTATGTATGTATGTATGTATGTATGTATGTATGTACGCTTTCATGTTTCCTCTCCACATTCACAAGTAATTTCTGATTCCCAATGTTTGGTTTTGTGTCCCGTGTGGATGCTGAAGTCCCATAGGATACAAACCGACCAGTTGTTCTACTATATTTTTGTGTCCTTGCCTTCATGTAAGAAAATAAAGAGTTTGGTGTTTTAGATAGCCTTCAGTTTAATGCTAGGACCACTTTGTAAAGTCGATTTTGTACTTCTGAAAGACTTACTGCTGTACGCCCTTAGTATATTTATTTTCAAACATTAATAAATAGTGAGATGCCTTGATGTTTACATACGTTTTGAATTTGTTAACTTGAGTGCAGGTTCTTAAACTAGCAGTCCAAATGTTGCCTTTTTCTTCTTCGTACTGATTCGTCTTGTTATACTATTACTACTATTCTAGTATTATCTTCTTTATTATTATTATTATTATTATTATTATTATTATTATTATTATTATTATTATTATTATTCATTTCAGCTGCCACAGAAATCCAGAGCAAAAGATTTAGACAAGCAGAAACTGTAATTGTGATTAGGCACAATGTGGCAGTCTTATATCACCACATCCACACTCATCCTGCTTGTAGTAAACGTTGACAGCCTGAATAATGATAACATTTGTGTTCAATCAAACGAAACATTCGTATGTAAGGGCATCAAATCTACCACAGACATGCCTGCTGCTATTTCAAAGTCCACTAGTATTGTCTACTTTCAGGGAGCTATTGATTCTTTATCATTTAAAACATTTCCAGATCGCATATTTGAAGATCCTTCTTGGAGAAATGTATTCACCATGACTCTCTCTGATTTTAAATTTGTCACACAAATTGGACAACGTGCCTTTGCAGGTCTCGAAAATCTAAAAAGCTTGTCTATCCTAAGGTTTAGAAGCTTACGGGAAATTAATTCTAACGTATTTGACACTACTCCGATTCTGGAGAAGCTAGATTTTAGTTTTAACCCTGCATTGTCTTTCTCTGAGGTGGAAAATGCTATCACCGAAAAAATTCCGCATCTTGATCATCTCTCTTTGGCTGGCCTCAACAAACTATCGAGAGTTCCCCATGTCCTTGGATCAGCCTTCAAAGCTGCTATGGCGAACAAGAGTCTAACATACCTGGATATGAGCAATGCTAATTTTGCAAGTTTGGACAAAGAAATCATAATGAATGTCTTCAGAAACCTTCGGTTTCTTAACCTGTCTTTTACAATATTGGCGTGGATACCTTCACATTTGAATGGATGTATGCCCGAGTTGGAGACATTAGATTTAAGCTACTGCCTTTTCGCACCAGGCGTGGATTCAGAAAATCGGAACCAAAACAAAAGTAAAAAAAATAAACTCGGTCACAACTTTTCGTCCCTTAAATATTTGTACGCTAATGGATTAAAGCAGTTTGACAATTCCCGATCTCGAAAAGACAGCACACTGGAACCGGGGTGGCTAAATTCAAGTTTAGAATATTTCGAACTACGCGAGTCAGATATCAGGGTGCTGAATGTCACTATTCTTGGTCATTTGGACAAGTTTAAAAAGCTGGACATGTCCAATGGAGAATTCGAGTTTATATCGCCGAAGTTTCTCGCCTATTTTGCTCCAATGAAGACGCTTATGCTTGGCGGAAACAGACTTGGAAAGATGGAACATATGATGGAATTTCATGAATTGCTGTCTCACCTTCACCAACTTGAATGGCTTAACTTAGATAACAACGAGCTGACCTTTGTTCCAAAGCGATTTTTTTCAAGCAACGGTGAAATCAAGTTCTTGGACCTTCACGCCAATCATCTAAATGATTTGAAGATAGATATAATGCACCTCCACAATTTGAAATACTTAGACTTGAGTGAAAATAGACTACGAACATTGCCAGTCGAGATCACTGCGGCACTCGATGCTGTATTAGCCAAGCAGTCTAGTTATTTTGTAGACACGTATACAAATAACGTAACTTCGTTGAAGCAGATCCATAGCGAAAGTCATCACTCTGAGATTGGAAGACCAGATCATCTGAGAGACCTTCCTGACATTTTAACAGTAGACATAACTGGAAATCCATTGGAATGCTCGTGTGACAACCTGTACTTCGTAGATTGGATTTCCAACACACGCGTGAATCTGGTCAACAGATTGGACCTGACATGCCAGTTTCAGGATGTTGAACTAAAGTTTAATAAGGAAGGAGTAAGCCGTCTTCAGTACCACTGCTCCAAGTTGGCGGTCATCATAGTAATCAGCATCTCGATTCCTGTCACGCTGCTCATCGGATCGGCCATTGCCTGCTGTCTGAAAAGGCACTGCTGCAGAAAGAAAAGTAGAAGGCCAAAGTTGGCAAAGGACAGCCATGCGACATACGAAGCTAACATCAAATATATTCGATGTGATTCGAAGCGAGATATGCCGTAGAGTGAATCACATACTTCATGTGTATTTTCTGTAAACTGTATTTTTTTTAAAATTTCTTCTTAGGCCACCTCACTTAAACAATGTGTATATTAACTTATGCAATATAACGTTTATCAGTAAATGAGTGAAACAAATCTTAGTTTTATATAGAAACGTATCACCTATTTTCACTTGTTACAAACCATGTGTGCTCCGAGGTGTATATAACACCCTGTATTCTTATTTTTATATATACTAAAATATCTTGTTTCTAAAAGTCGACAATTGAGAAATATGAAGAATATAATTAAATTTATGGAAATATAAATAATAGTTCTAATATGGGAAATTAAGTTTAAACTTTGTTTTAACATGAAAGTCTCTTTTTCAGATGATTTTGTCTCATCATTTCATTTTAATACCAGGTAGTAAAAATGTCAAAAATAGATTGACATGTGAAATAACAGATTTCACGGATTATGAGAGGCCACTCATCACATGGAGGTCATACAATCAAAGATTTAATTTTATAGATTGATAATAAAAGCATACCTAAAATGTGCTACTACATATTGTATAGAAGTGAATGGTTTGGCTATAAATTTATAAGATGTATATACACAGATTTTGTATTTCACACTAAGCTTTAACACCTAACTGAAATTCTATCTGATCACATCTTGTTATAATTATTGTGTGTGTGTGTGTGTGTGTGTGTGTGTGTGTGAGAGAGAGAGAGAGAGAGAGAGAGAGAGAGAGAGAGAGAGAGAGAGAGAGAGAGAGAGAGACTTTTTTAAAAATAGTTTTCATGCAGCTTTAACAATTTTATAGTCAAATCGCTGCGATGTATACAAATTGACAGTTTATGGTGATGTCTTGCACCGGGGCATCATGCCACATACATTTAGCATCATGTCTCACCCAGTTACATTATGATGTCACCAGGCCGATAAGTCCTAACACTATCCTGTTAATGTTGAGCGCCTAGTGAGAGAACTGCTTGTAAAATTGTCATAAGTCTTTGGTATGACTTGGCCGGGATTCGAACCAGCGATCTCCCTCATCCGAGGCGGACGCTTGTTATAAATATTTACTATATATACATTCGCTAGTGTATCTTTGAATATCTTGACAATTGTTCTGATAAGCACCTCCCAAAAAATGTTTGTTACCCGATCCCATGTGTACTGTAACTTTTGAGTTTTCTTTGGAGTGCGCTTGTCTCCTGCCATCTGGTGATGTCATTTGTAAAGGATGGGGTGAAGGTTTATATTATTCATATTTCAGATAGTTTAGGTCATATTTATTTCATTGTTTACTTGGGTGGGTGGGTATTGGCTTTATATTACCATAAAGGTATTTGCAAAATGGCAGGTATATATATATATATATATATATATATATATATATATATATATATATATATATATATATATAACTACGGTGGTATTTGTTGTTAATCATCAATACATCTTTTGGCTTGTAGAAAACATTTTGTAAACATCCCAAGAACATTGCAAATTATATACGTCTAGTTTTATGATATTTTATGTACGCTATGAACACTTCGCAGACTTAGTTAACTTTGTAACATAAATTGTCTAAGAGAAATAAATGTCATTATAACATTAAATTGTTCTAGTTATTATTGTTAACCTTCAAGCTGGAAACTCGACGGTATTGGTTGAGAATGCCCACGTGCAATGACAAGTTGTGTGATAAATTAATTACATTTCACTTACAATATTGTCGAGTAAACGTGACACAGAGGGAAATCTTCGAAATAAAATTTGATAGTTTCGCCTAGCTGTTTGAAAAACAACATTACCTGCGTAAATTAATGTCAACAATCTATTTAGAATAGATGAATAGGGACTGGTACTATTTTTAGTACAACGTACCACAAACTCGACCAGTATGGAAAAAGAATGTGTTTTGATTTCAGAATGTTACATTTTTAGTAGTGAATGGGGACTTGAAGATTGAGTTTGTCCTATACAGACAAAAACAGGTATACGGACAAGGGAAATTTAACATGGGTGGGACTCTATACGGATAATATAAATAAACATTGGTGACGTCACGATACTGGACACTGGGGAAGCAATGACAACAATGTTCTAAATGGCTGTCCTGACTCGAGCGGAATAGTGCGGCAAGGGACTGACCTAAATACGCACCATTCTAGGGAAAAATAGAGTCGTATATATATATATATATATATATATATATATATATATATATATATATATATATATATATATATATATATATATATATATATTGGCGCCCACAGCATAGGTCTTGGGGTCACGTTACACCCCTGGACATCATACCTTATGCATAGACACATAGACATAGAGACGTGGTTAGAGACAGGATTAAAGACAAATACAGAGACATAGAGAGAAATATATCCATAGAGACATGGTTAGAGTATGATTTAGAGACATATACATACATAGCTCTATGTACATACATTTATCCAACAAAGATCTATGCAATCGACTAAATAAATTTATGCAAGAGTGAATAGGCATCTTTTCGAGACAAGTGAGTGGCCCTGAAAAGGGCCTTTGGGGTTTTATTTTTTTTACTGTCTTCTTTTCCTATATTCTTCACTTCATTTTCGTCTTCATCGTTTCTTCCTCCTCTTCTGCCTTCTTCTCCATCTCCTTCGTTCTTCTCCTTTCATTATTTTCGCATTGCATTTTCTTAGCTGTTCTTTTTCCTCCAGATCCCCCTTTTCTTCTTGTTGTCTGTTTTGTAAGCTCTTTGCCAGCTTTGGTATTCAGTGTTGAATGGAACGACTGACTTGCTGACTGTTTTCATTTAGAGTTGCTTGCACCCATACGGGCATTTACGACTAGTTAATTCCCTCAAAAGGAGTCGATTGATTTTTTTTATCCATTCAGTCCCCCATCGCTTTAATGCGCTAATACAGTGTTGTTTGATTTACCCGAAACGTCCAGGGACGACAAGTCCCGATTGACCGGTGTGTAAGGCTATCCTGAGAGGGAGTGTACCCAACACGCACTCAGTGAAAATAATACAAATGAATGTCTGTACACCGCAGGATGAGACGTCTAGCAGCATTGTACGCTGGTCTTATTATGACGTCACCCTGGTTCCGTGCGTATAAGCTGTTCGGGGCACTGGTTTAATAGACGAGTGGAAATCGACCCACACACTCGTCTTTTACTGTCCGATTATGTACGGAGGAAAAAGGAACCCGGATGGAACGCCAAGCGCCGACCGGTATGCACCTGAAATACCAAAATTAATTTTTTCCAAATTCAGCGCAGTTTTCTATGTAATGTGTATTTCCTATTACCAATTCTGTGTTAGCCACAATTGTACTTAGAGTTACGCATTGTTTGGTTTTCAATTTTCTTATCGAAAAAAAAAATGATTTCTAAAGCACAGAATGTGCATATCTCACATTTGTACCAAAACGTTAGGTCTGAGATACCTATACTAATTTTTATGTCAGTTAGGAGTTGCGGTTTCGATCTAAACGGTGTAGCGTTCGTCATCGCAATACTGTGTGTTACGCTGGCGCAAATCTTGCTCTCTCTGTGGTGCCTAATGTGGTCTTTGTGGTGTCGTCGGCCTCCTGGAGGGGGAGGCTCATTTCTCCAATTTCTTCTATTGGCACATCACCAATTGTCTCTGCTGTTTTCTCCCCATATTAACTATAGCGTAGTACACTTTGCTTGAGAACGAAGGTCCCATCCTTTGGAGATTTGTAGGTTTAGCCCTCTTATTGAATTCAACGCATGTTGTGGGAATAAGGATTCTATCGCTTACTCTTTTAATGCAATACGTGCTGCTTGCTGCTTCGTTAGTCGAGGACGAAGATTTAAATTATACAGGCGTGCATTACTTCTGCCTCTCTTTAATGACCGCAACGTGGCCTGATAACTGATCATGGAGGATGGAATCCGTGCCTCATTCCCATGCATTTATGTGTTCACAGAGAACTGCCAATTTAGCCTCAGTCCGTGGGACTATTCAGTCCCTAACAACCTGAATCGAGGTCTTTCATGAGTAGAAATGGACCAAACTACACGTACTCGTGTTAAAAGGTGACTTATTCCAGTCTGTTATCAACTGCTTCAGGTGTCAACCTAAGCAGAATATAACGCCAGTCGCGATTGGTTAGCGACATTAACATACATCGGGACACCTGTGTTTGGACTGGTGGAAATCGTTCCACATCTGCATTCATGTACGATGCCCAAGATAGGCTAGTGGGCAAGTACCTTAGCAAGTCCGGCCACTTTCCAAAACGTCAGCCCGAACTTAAACCAAACCAGGGTTAGGACTTCCCAGATAATTAGGTCACTTTCCTTGTAAAGTTTAGAATCGACTTTCAAAGTCGCATTATCAAGACAAATTCTATGGAATACATATTCTTCTTTCATAGGTTCATTTGGACGAGGGTACGTTAAAACCCAAAGTAGTTTGCTCAGGTATGAATGACATCTATAGGCTGGTATATGCATGGTTTTACGTTGAGGATGACATTGACAATGAAAAACAGTACAAAGTCCATGACAAGTAGTGGCATCGCGTTCGCATGTCAGGTTTGACAAGCACATTATCAGTTTCTATGGTAGGTGTGGTAGAAATAGTAGTAGTAGCAGTAGTAGTAGTAGTAGTCATAGCGAAGTTACCATGAATCACTGAGGTCACAACGTCTGGCTTAGATGCAAGAGCAAGCCACCTCACTGCACTCCACTTGAACATCACCGAACTGGGATTGTGTCTGTCTGAAATGATTCATTTTTCTCGTTTATCATTTGTAGTCACGATGAACTATCTATATTGGAAGCGAACCCTTTTTATAATGAGGTTTCGAGCTTGCAAATCTTTCTTTTCATGTCTAGCTTTGGAAGTCTGTCTTTTCTTTCTTCCCGGACAACTTCGTTACCTTCTCTAAAGTACCGTCACAAATTTACTGTTTTGTGATGTAGTGTTCGAGAATGTGGCATCAGGAAGGATAGCCACTGGTTCCTAGTTTCAGTTTCAAAGAATACCACAGTTTGTAGAAATGCCTTACTGAGTCGCTTAGCCTTTGTGGTACCGTTCTGTCTTGGGGAAGTTGTGCATTTCGTACACTTCTAACAATTGGTATCGAAGGTCCAGAGCTATAAACAATTAAACGCTAAGCCACGTTCCTTTCAAGGCGCTTTTTTCCTGGGTATGCTGACATGGTTGGTCTCGGTTACACGTTTCGGCACAAAGGAAACATTAGTTTTCCTTGGTAATGTAAGGTAAAACGGGATGCTACAAGTCCGTGAGAGGCACAACATTACATTTAATCAATCTTTCGTATTGTCGAAATGTTTCAACATCTATGTTGTCCGTTAACAAATGTGGGTGCCCTGCAGGACAACATTTACACATATAAGGATACAGCGAACACATGTCTAATTATTTGATTTCTTAACCTTTCTCCTGGCATTCATCCATCATTCATAAAAACTGTTCATCGGGTTTAGAGGATCCACCGATATGTAACTTTCCACAATGCGCTTTAATTCGCGATCGATTTTCAAACAGTGATCGTACTAGTGTTCCAACACATCTACGATTTGGTGTCCTTGATGTTTTAACTGTAAGCGCCGCGCACAAGTGGCCTCGTTCAATTATTCCATGGTACGTTGTGAAATATGACTTTGGGTGTACCATTGGGTTTAGCATATTGAATATCCGTGAAATAAGCAAACGTTAAACTTGTAAACGATCTTGGGGTATTCTCAATTGCAGCCATCAATAAAATATGTTTCGATGGTCTTTTCACCTCCTTCGTTTCGGGCGTGTTGCATCCATTTGTCTTTCTTGTCGTACATGTAATGTGGTCAGTGTAGGGCTTTGACTGAGTATTGACGTTGACAAAGTTCGGCCTTTGATGACGGATGACAGCCAGGGGTTTCTCGGACATTTGCGGTACAGTAAGAAACACGCTTTGGTAATGGTGCTAGATTTTTCTTTTGAAAGAATAGATCCTTCCGTGATCCATGAACAATTCTCGAAATTGTCCACAGTATCGATGTCAAATGCCCACGTCAGAACGACAATACTGTATCATTTATTCTTGAAAGTCGAAGGGGTTTGAAGCGTGAGTTTGGTACCAAGCGCAGAGAGCTTTTCGTTGTTTGGTGCGCATGTTGTCGGGGTCGTATCACTGATTATAAAGTAAATAGGGCAGAAAGACATGTTGATTGGCTTTGGTATTGAACAAGTGCGGCAAAAAAAAAACCTTTGATGATTTTTGTCATTCCAACTGTTTTAGGCATTCGACTCAAAGGCATGGTCAGGTACTTCATGGAATCTTTTAACTGTACTTGTCCCACTTGCATGGAAATGAGCTTGGCTTCGTTCAGAGTCACTTTATGACCTTAGTTACTTTGTTCTGTATAGTATTTATATAGTAATCTTCTTATTCCTCCTTATCCTATAGGGGTTGGTAGTTTTGAATGTATCGTTTGTGTTCTACGACTTGTTGACAAAAATGTGACATCGTTTGTTTCCTGAACATACGTGCACCTCAGTATTATTAATATGTTTGACTTCTCTAAACGTCGGGCACAGTCTATGGAGTAGACCCAGGTATTACATTCATATCATTAGCCTCTTTTTAGGGGTTTGATATGACGACCAAATTAAATAGCGCACTCTGTGCGCATAAACGCCAGGAAGATGTGGCACCATTCCATCTTCCTGGATAAATTAAATCACTGCCATGTAAATAAATGGCAGTGCAAAATAGTGAACATATGACCGTAGTGGCCGGTTTCACTTTAAATCCATGTATTCATTCATGGAGTAGACAAGCACTTTTCTTCTATGAACCATGCGTCTTCAGAAGTTGTTGGTAACAGGTTGGACTGACAAATGTTAGCTGACAAGTTGGGCAACGCACTTGTTTCTCTCCTTCTCCAAAACAGGGTTTAGAGGCCAATCATCCGTCACAATTCCATGTACAATGCTTATCTTGCTCTCAATTGTTATAACCATAATCACATTTCTCACAATAGTAACCCTATCCTAGGAACAGTCCCGGATTACCCATTAGGCAGAGTAGGCAACTGCCTATGGGCCCCGCGACTTTTATGGGCCTATCAGGGGCCCCCAGGGGCCCCCATGAGACCGTGACCGTGGGTCTGGGGCCCCAAAAGTTTGACTGCCTATGGGCCTCCACGGTGCTTAATCCGGCGCTGCCTAGGAATGTAGTAATACTTGTAATGGTATCGAAATGTTCATCGTTATGATAAACGTGAATGTATGTTCTGTCTTTGACATCTTTGCCTCGAAACAACAGAGAAGCGGGTACTTATTGAGAGTGCAATTTCAAGGTCTATCGTGAAGCCAAGACATCTTAAATTTTCGTTAGTTTCAGAAATGTCAGCTTCATGTAACAGGAGTTTTGTTTCTCTTCGTTGTTTGGCTTAGTTCGACGTTTGAACGTTTGAAACGTCCGTCCGTCTATCCTCCCCATTTACTATTTATGTAGGTTTAAGAGCACATCAACACAATTATGGCTATTCAGGACTGAGTACCCTAAGTCATCTTCAAAACGCCAGTCTAAACAAAGATAAAGGCATGCATCTGTGAACCCCTTAAAATACGGTATCAAACGTGCGACATGTTGTTGTTGTAGTAGTAGGGTTTAACGACATTTTTCAGGACAAGATAGGCTATACATGGCGGCCAGTTTTAATTGTGGAGGAAGTACCCGGGAAAACCCCGGGAAAGAACCACCGACCCACGAGAAGCTACTGGCAAGCTTTTTCACATACCGAATCCGAGACTCGAACCCACGCAGATAGAGGTGAGATGGCAGTGATCCGTAACTGAGAGGGCTTTAGACCACTCGGCCACTCGGGACACCTAAACGTGCGATATAAATCCTATTATCTTAATAAGTACAGCTGGACGGTGGTCACAAGACACCAAAAAACACAGTTTCACTTTCAAGTGTGCTTTCCATTTTCATAATGTTCTCAAGCCCAGCAGTTAATGTTATATTCACAATGTTTAAAGGCTATTGATAATACTCGTGAGTAGGTATGGTCAAATGTATTTATTCGTATGTAATGATATTAACGTTATATATGATTTATTGTACGTATTGATATTAACGTTATATATGATTAAGTTAAAACTGTCGTTTAAGTGTTCATGTGCGCACTGTTTTACCACAGATGTATGTATATGAGTTAAAAACAGGAAACTTAATACTGCATTAGGCGCAGTAGATCACGGCATTGAACTATTGCTTTATAATTATCTTCTTACACAAAGAATAATCAAGATGCAACGAGAGTTACATTTTTTAAATACATTGGGTATTGCATACGATGCACGTGGCAAACATTACGAATAGGGGCTACTATATTGTCTTCTTCCAGTCAACCCAGTCCCTTGATCATATTACGTGAGTACCATTAAGCCGATGGTTATCAAATTCCATATTGAAAGTAAAGTTGTGGTCGGTACTCTAATATCAAAGAGAATTACGACACATTCCTTAGATGCATGCTTTAAAATGACTTTTTTGCTTCTTTACAGTTCAGTTTTTTTTATCTCATCTTTCACTGCATGTATTCATCTAAGTATTAATCCGCTAAGATTTTATATTAGAGTATCACTAGTCTTTCGTTTTTAATATTCATCTAAAGATAATGAAACTTGCTATTGGCTACTTATCCTAAATAAGCCTTATAAATGGGATGTAAATTTCATTGCAAATATGATAACTATTCTTGTTGCGGGTGTGCGTTTCCGCTAGTGTGAGAAGGTTCATTACGCAAAACAAGCCCGATTCAAATTAAGAAAAAGACAAATTTGAACAAATATTATACGTCGATCAGGTAAGACATATGGGCGGCTGCATACTTTTCAGAATCGTACTTCGTTCAGTTATCGTGGCTGTCATGATTATGACGTAAGACTTAAACAAAGTATTGCGCAACAATCTTAATGATGATGAATATGACCTGAATTCATCTGTATATCCATTAAACCAACAAATTGTTCTCCGCCTTTTCTTTTTGTTTTGATCTGCCGCAAATCAAAATAAAATAAAGGCGTAGAACAATTTGTTGGTCTATATTTCCATGTAATTTTCTGCATTGGAATGTATAGTGTGCTAAGTAGGCCACGTATAGGGAAAAAGTTAACACTTGTTTGTATATTGATATATACTTCTTAGTGATGCTTAAGTGACATTTTTCTGCATTTGTAATAAACTGTTATGTGTGTTTTTCTTGTATGTTACTTGAACACTGAACTGGATGGATTAGTTTTCATCATTGTACAATGTAGTCATTTACAATGAGGCTGTTTAATGTGGCTGGTGGTCTACATAAAATGAACATATTTTACTAAGTATTTTTAGATTTCGTATATTTGACCTTGAATTCATTGTTATGATACCAAGAAATTCGTTCAATATTTCAACTTAAAATTCATTAACTAATCAAGTTTAGAAAACTGAATAACTAATCTGGTACAATAGATAGTTCAGCATGTAAAGAAAGACACGTGACCAAAAGATATTATTATTTTTATGATTATTATTACCAAATCACATAAAGAACAGTGTTATTGTCTTCAAAAATAAAATGATGATTCTGGTCAATGTAAGTCTTCGTACCGTTAGTAGCTTGTTCAGGACTGATTTTCAAACAGTATTTGCTCATTTTAACTTTTTCAAAGTTTTATTTAAAACAATCTAGTCCTTGTCACTAAACTATTCATAAGTGTAAGTGGGATTTCACTATCAACACATTACATACCACATAGTGTTGTACAATGCATCAAAGAGTCCAGACAAGAAGGTATGGAGTCGCTTTTATCATAAATTATTCATTTACACACTCACTGCTAAATGATGCATGCTACTTAACTGAAAATGACATCATTATTACCATACGTTCAACCATTTCTTCACAATCAGAGTACCATCCCCTACCCACCTCTACTAAATTGTTCATTACTATTAACTCTTCACTGTGATTAACATTCCATCTTTTCAAGCATTGGCTTTAATTATCATAGTCCATGCAGTAATTCTATTATCAATACCTTAAACATAAAAATAACTAGAACCTATATTATTCAGTTCACCTATATCATAAAACTGAGTATTATTTTGGCATTCTCGAAAACAAAAACCAAGACGATTTGCCATCATCGTTTAGAGAACATCACTAAAACTCACAATATAGTATCATGTTGCAAATTGACAGAATACATGGACAGTAGAGCGTCTGTTTGATTGATATTAAAAACTAATGGTTTATATAAGCAGTTAATATTGTGAACAGTATCACACATGAATTCAAACAGTCTTTTTAACAATGTACAGTCTGCATATCGCCCTTGCCACAGTACGGAAACTACTCTTCTGAAAGTATTTAGTGACATTCTCTCTGCTTTGGATAGTGGAAAGATTACAGTCCTCACTCTCCTGGATTTATCTGCAGCATTTGACACAATAGACCATGATATATTACTTCACCGTCTCAACCATGTATTTGGCATTCAGAATATAGCCTTACAGTGGTTCAAGTGATACTTTGTGAACAGGACACAAATTATATCTGCAAATGGAATGCACTCTAGCCCAGTAGACGTATGTTCCACAGGGATCTGTTTTTGGACCTGTTCTCTTCATTCTGTACACTCATCCGCTCTCAAGTGTCATAGATCACCACCCAGTGTCGCACCAATTGTATGCTGATGACACCCAAATATACAAGTCTAGCCACCCAACTGAAGTTGATGCTACCATCCATGGAGTAGAGAAGTGCATTTCTGATGTGAAATCATGGATGACATGTAACAAGCTGCAGATGAATGATGATAAAACTGAGGTTATTCTGATCACAACACAAAGACTTTCTCATTCACATCCTTTGCCTTAGACAATAAATATCAGCAACACCAACATTAAATTCTCACAGTCAGTACGGAACCTAGGCGTTACTCTAGACAGTACTCTCACATTGCATCTTGAATTGAGACGCACAGTTCCATTCGTAAATATCTTTCAGTTGATGCCACTAAAACACTTGTGTCTTCATTAGTACTTTCAAGACTGGACTAATGTAACTCAATTCTGTCTGGTTCGTCACAATATTTACTCCAGAAACTTCAAAAAGTTCAAAACACAGCTGCACGGATCATCTTTAGAGTACCTCGATCTGAGCACACCTCGCCACTGTTCTGTACCCTACATTGGCTATCAATTCGATACAGAATCAAACACAAAATTTGTTCTCTGTGCTATGTTTCAATGACAGACTCTAGTCCAACATACCTATCCAGCCTCACCCATGTGCATACACCAGCTAGATCCTTACGCTCTTCTTCTGATAATCGTATACTCATTGTTCATAAGATGAACACAAAGTCATATGGACAACGTTCGTTTGCACACCAGGGCCCGGCGATGTGGAACGGATTGCCCATTGAAATTAGACACAAAGACACAGTGGTCCCTTTTAAGAGTGCTCTTAGGACTCACCTGTTTCGACTACAGGGACAAACTTAGAGATCTAATCATGTTTTGTATCTTATATGTTTTCAACATGTTTTTATGTTTTCCAATTTCATTGTTTTTGTCATTTGTTGTTCTGTAGTGTAGTCATATCATTATTGATGGTGTAAAGCGCTTAGAGCTTCGAAAGATTAGGCGCTATACAAAGTCCTCATTATTATTATTATTATTATTATTATTATTATTGAAATTAGACACAAAGACACAGTGGTCCCTTTTAAGAGTGCTCTTAGGACTCACCTGTTTCGACTACAGGGACAAACTTAGAGATCTAATCATGTTTTGTATCTTATATGTTTTCAACATGTTTTTATGTTTTCCAATTTCATTGTTTTTGTCATTTGTTGTTCTGTAGTGTAGTCATATCATTAGTGATGGTGTAAAGCGCTTAGAGCTTCGAAAGATTAGGCGCTATACAAAGTCCTCATTATTATTATTATTATTATTATTATTATTAGCGACGCAATATGTTTTGTTGCCTGGTGGTCACAAAGATGGAAAACGAAAGATTTGAGTCTTACTTTGCTCCAGAAAAATATGTGTAGAAAACTAGAAAGAGGGTATGAAGTTGTTGTTGTTGTTGTTGTTGTTGTAAGGTTTAACATAATTTTTCAGCACAATATTGGTTATACACTGAATCCAGTATAGCTGGCGGAGGAAGAACCCATTAATCCCCACGAAGAACCACCTACCCGCGAGAAGCTACTGATATGTTTTCTCGCGTACCCACGTTAGTCTAGCCCGAGTCTAGAAATCACGCAGAAATGAGATGGCAGAAATCCGGAACGGTGTGCACTTTAGACCACTCATTTACGTTATCAAACGTTATCAAACATTTGGCTTGGGCGTAATGAGCTAACACTTTAGCCATAATTTGGCTACGCCCTCGTTGTGTACAACTTAGCAAAGATATGCCTAATACTACAGTGAATGCAGCTTAAATTAAAAGAGTTGACAGTTAAAACATTAGGCAAACTTAGTCAAGCCTGTGTGGCTATGAAAAAATAATGTACAACTTGGCGAATATTTGGCATTTTAGATAATGGACACTATGGACACGATTTGACTATGCCCTGTAGCCCATAGCCCAGAACTGTAACTAAAGGCGATGATTGTCGAAAACAAGCAAACTGGATAGTCATATTTCATGCATTATCATCATCGCTCATGAGAAAGCGTTCATAACTCAGTATTTCTACACAATGTTTTGCTCTCTTTATACGGTTTGCTCTCTTTATACGGTTTGCTCTCTTTATACGGTTTGCTTTGCTCTCTTTATACGGTTTGCTTTGCTCTCTTTATACGGTTTGCTCTCTTTATACGGTTTGCTTTGCTCTCTTTATACGGTTTGCTCTCTTTATACGGTTTGCTTTGCTCTCTTTATACGGTTTGCTCTCTTTATACGGTTTGCTCTCTGAATAAATCCGTGAAGTAGCGGAATAATATATGCTGTTACAATCATAAAGGCACGAACATCTTATATTATGCGAAATTTCTGATCTTATTTGATAGTGTGGCAAGGTCCTGCAGTCTTTACACTAATCGTGCATTTAAGTGGGGCGAAGTTTAACAAGCAGATCATGCGTGGGATGGCAAACATATTACATGTCTAAGAAACCAAAAGCAAACCTGTCCCGTCCAGCATTGGCATTGCATATTTGGCAACACTTTCTGCTAATGTTTATATTAGCAAATAGGTAGCGGTTCAGCAAGCAAAGGGTCAGTCATATTAATAAGTCTGTGGAGAAATGTTAAATTCCCCTCCTAAGCGTAGAGCGATACTAAAATAACGTTAAATTCCCTTTGTCAGCATAGAGACACACTTTGAAGACGGCGGACCTAATGTTAATTGCCCTTTTAGCATAGGACAAATCTTTGTCAGTATATAACCACCATATATTACTTATAACATGCAAATTTATCTTTTCCTGAAGTGAATGAGCACAGGTTTATTAGAATGCATGTTGAAGGTAAACTCCCTCTCACTCGTGCAAATAAACGAACACCTTTTATCTCGCAACAAAGTAATACAGCAAATCTGTTATGCGCAAAATGGGGATGGATTATTTGTTACTTCGACAATCATTATCGGGCTTGACGAATTTCGATGAAGCTTCAACTTGGGACGTTTTTCTGTTTATTTTCACTGTGCGTACCGCGATGAGCGATCCACACACATTTATGTGGACCACCTTTGTGCGACCAAAAGATGAATTCGATTACCTGTTCCATAAATAAATGTTGTTAATATGCAAGGAGTAGATCAATGGTCTTCAGTTAGTTCTTCGCAGAGTTCATTTTGTCGTACTGTCAGTGCTGTGAACACATGCAAAATTAGTTAATGTCCTTACCCACACATTCTAAGATATTTCCTTATTCTTACAAAAAGACAGTAATTACTGTTCTTGTTCTTTTTAATCGTCTAGTTGGAAGCTCGACAGCATTGGCTGAGCACGCCCACGTTTGTGTTAAATTGATTATATCACTTAATTTGTTTTAATTTTTTTTGAGGGGTGGAAGTGGCGTGGGTGGGTGTGAGGTGTAAAAATCGACTTTCCATGATTTCATGATTTCATTTTATTTCAAGTGGTTCGGTCTCGTCTAAGAAATTATACTTTTTTTCCTAATAGAAGGATACAGTAACTGAAATAGAAATTGCATTGGAAAAAAACTACTGATGCAATGTTGTAAATTAGACATATTTTATTACCTTTAAGAGTTTGTCATGAAAAACAGAAACTGCTACTATAAGGTGCTTTACTAGAAAGATGGATTTAAAACAACTTCCGTTAACACGATAAACACAAGAAAGCTTGGCAGGAGTAAACGTGATGCATTTGTTTCCCAACTGATTGAAGTGCCACATTGTCGTTGAAGATTATTATCAATGAGCTTGTTGAAAATGACAACTTAACACGTAACACACGGAAGAAAATAGATGATAAACTGATGGCATTGGTTTCATTACCTTTAGCATGGAAATGACAGCAACTGTTTGATTACACATAATTGAGAAGGGAAAAAAACGCTTTGAAAGTCAACAAACCTGATTAGAAACCGACACCATTCAGATGGAATTTGTACACTGTCACGCTATTATTTCTATTTATAAATCATTTATAATTATCATTGAAAAATTGTTTCATTCTTTATCTATAGTTTTTAGATACATATATTCAACAAATAAAAAGAACAACTTGTATGTTATCTACACAGCTTCCGTTGGTGGATATGGATTTTTACCTTCACCATCAATAAATAAAAGCCTTCTCTATCTAGATAAAAAGCTACGCATTCTCAGGAGTTAACTTTCAGTGAAAAAAGCCGCTTCTTTCAAACCCTTGAAGATGATCCTTGTTATACCTGTCGTGTTTTCTATTAAATTAATGGGTCGTGTGAAGATTACATCATTAATTTATAGCATTATATATTTTGTGTACGTATGATAAAGAAAGTCCAACGAAGGAAGAACTTTTCTTCGTAAAACATAAAAAGCCCCAAAACACACGTCGGCCATAAAAAAACCCCCACAAATTTAATAAAGAAGACGCTGAAAAAGGGAAAAGAAACTCCGTAAAAGAAAGTAAAACCTCGTTGATAACCATTCCTTAACAGAGGATTGTAGTAGAAAAGTACAGGCCCACAACCCATTTTTTCCACCTCTACCCCACATTTTGTTGTACAATACTCTTTATACTTGTAAAAAACATAGCCTAGAATGTAGCATATAACCAATAGGAAGAAAACGTAAAATACCACTAGATTCATGGAAGAACAGATCTTCCGAATAATCATATTAAATCTGAACAGTAATAATACAGTAAAAATTAATGAAATATAGGAGGAAAACAAAGATTAAAACGGCGTCCTGATACACACGATATATACGATGAAGCAAAAATGCATTTCCGAGGTGAAATCATAGATGACATGTAACAAGCTGCAGATGAATGAGGACTAAAACTAAAGCCATCCTGATCACCATGCAAAGACTTTCTCATTCACATCCTTTACATTAAACAATAAGTATCAGCAATACCAACATTAAATTCACACAGTCAGTACGAAACTTAGCTGTTACTCTCGACGGTACTCTTTCATTACACTATCGGATCATAAACATATGAAAGACGGCATACATGGAGCTGAGATGCTTCATCTCCATTCGCTGTTTTCTTTCGGTTGATGCCACTGAAACACTTATGTATTCCTTAGTACTTTCAAAACTGGACTATTGCAATTCACTTCTGGTTCGTCCCAGCATCTACTAATTTTATTTTTAAAAAGTTTAATACAGGGTTGCTCGGATCATCATTTTGAGCTTTAAGAAATGAGCACACGTTTCCTCTGCTCTGTAACCTTCACCCATTCAATTCAGATTTAAATAGTCCGTTCACCGTGCTATCTATCTGAACTCACACATGTGTACTACCCGCCTAGAAACTTACGCTACTCTTCCGACATTCTTATTCTCACTGTTCCCACTGTTAAAAATAGTCATACGTACAACGTTCTTTTTGCGTTCCCGTGACCAGCTACGTAGAACAAATTGCGCGTAGATCTTAGACACAAATACACTGTGTCCTCACTCAAGAGTGCTCTTAAAACGTACATATTTCGACTACAAGAACAAACATAACGACTTAATACTGTTTATTATTGCAATTATTTTAAGCATGTTTAGGTTTTATAATTTCATGTATTTGTTTTGTAATTTTGTCGTTATTCATGTTGTTATGTAATCTAATATTGTAAAGCGCTTATAGTTTGTATAGATTAGACATTGTACTAAGTCCACATTATTATTATTATTATTATTATTATTATTATTATTATTATTATTATTATTAACGCGAGCGCCTTGACCACTCTAGCTTACGTTTCACTTGGCTTGTTTCCCTATTCCTGTCTTCAAAAACAAAATGTTCCTCAAACAAACAGGCAAGCCATAAATTCCTGGTTAATATTTAAAACTTCCTTGTAACTCACCTTTAGAATAGCAAAAGGTCACACGGAAGTACCCGTCGGTTTCATTTTTCGGTTGGAGACACACGCATGCAACATATCTGATTTTTAGAGCGTACATTGTTTCTTATAAGTCAGTTGTGTTAAATCAACAAATAAAATAAAATCTTACTCATCACGTACTGTAAAAAGATACATTTCACTTATTTTGTTTTGGGGTGATATATAGACATACACGTAATTATGCAACATATGTGTACACTAGTCAAATTAACAATTAAGAATAAATGAGAACACAAGGTCTGCTAGTTAGGGTGTAAAACCAGCATTTTAAAAACTCATACTCTTTTTGTATTTCTGATATACACACTAGCAAGATCATATAATGACACCAAGCAAATATAATTATAACTTACAAAAATCAAATTTCAGCCTTTAAGCAATAGTTCAGTAGTAATTAGTTTGTAGATATGAACACACACACACATACACACATACACACTGAAGCAGCCTCACAAAACTACCCAATCTATATGTTATTCCGAATGTTAATATGTGGAAAGCTCTCATTAGAATCTTCTTTACAGGGGCGCCCACAGAATTATGGGGTGGGGTGGGGTGGGGTGTCAAACATATAGTAGGTCAACTCCTAACTATTACGATTGTGGGCCAAAACAGTTTTAGATGTTAAATCGGGGAGATGGTGATGGGGTGGGGGGTGCTCACGCTTGTCTTACATTCGAAGAATAACTGTTTATTTGGTCATATCCACGGTTATGGTTTAACAATATCCGCACGTTTATGTCTATGACTGTGCAAAACTTTATGAGATTTAATGACGTAGATCCCCTTTCTTACCTCAAATATTTTTAAAATATTTGCAGTCCATGGTGTGTATACTCTCTCTTTCTCTCAATATTAAGGTGAGAAGAAAGAGAAATGATGCATTTATTTGTTGACAATTTAAGCTACACATTCGATAGTTGGATAAAACGTGGAGTCTCATATATTTTCGACTTTTTGCCTCAAAATATCAATTGCTTTTTTTTCTAATGATGGAGTAACCCAGATAATACACCCATACTCTAAGCAGGCCCGCACCTAGGAAATTCTGGGCTCAGGCAGCTGACAGAGTTCAGGCCCCTTTCGTGTTTCAAATATGTGCGTATATGTGCCTATCTAGCTCGGGCCCCTGACAAGTGCCATGGTTGCCCACCCCCACCCCCACCCCCCAGGTGCGGACCTGCTCTAAGAGAGGTCTTATAAAGGTGAAATGAAAAACTTTCTGTCAAGTTTATATTTCAAACTGAGCAGTATGTTTAACCATTGTCATGTGTTCGTAGTTATTTAATGTATGTATAGGCCAAGCTAAGGATTCGTTTCAAGTTAGGCCCACGTGTTTATGCGAGGTTACCTTTCTAATTAATGTATCATTTCATCAACTGCTGTGGTTGTTGTTTTTTCTTTAAGAGATAGTTTGGGTATCTTTATTGATTCAATATTGATGAATTAAAATCGACTAACCATTGATTTACTTAATAATTAATTTTCTAATGTGCTGCAAATGTGTTATGCGCGGCTGACTATTCAAAAACTAAACTTATAATCGATTTGGTGTAACTGATCTCAATCCTGTTATGTCTTCCTAGTTGTCTCTTTCAATAAATTGGCACCCAATAGGCCGAAAAAGCAGTTGGACGCCAATGACAATTCAATTTATTAATCGGGGACTGTTTTTCGACTGGGTCGGCATGACGTCACGAGCTTAGCGACCTACTTTCCGCCATATTGGTGAGGTGAAAACAATCGCTTAGTAACCGTACGGTAGTGTTAGTTATGTTCGAGATTACAACCAGTTTTTGTTTACCTATATTTTGTATAAAATACCTACCAGACAGCGATCATGCTCAACTACGCTTAGTTTAAGGTTTTTATAACTAAGGTCGTTTCGACTTGTGCACTTGGTGTGTATTCACAATGATACACCCGTTTTAGACCTTTTACAAACACACAAGATCCAATGTTATAGATTTGACTTAATCCACCTGTTATACGGTTGAATGGAACAGGAAGAATTCTGAACTAAAAATAACTTTTCAAACCAAGGCAAATCATTGGCTAGCATACAGCTATGAACAGAAATTATCTTCCGTGTTTTGTGTGTAGGGATTTTCCTATTAAGAAATGGAATAGTGTCTGTGACGGAAGATACATGTCAAAATCTGATTTCAGCGTATCAGCCAAGAAAACTAGGTAAGTGAATTACTTTATCTAATCATCAATATATATATATATATATATATATATATATATATATATATATATATATATATATATATATATATATATATATATATATATATATATAGATTAGACGTTGTACTAAGTCCATATTATTATTATTATTATTATTATTATTATTATTATTATTATGAAGGCGAGCACCTTTGACCACTTTGTCATTCGGGCTCTTTCATTGAGAGTATTATGGTGCTTAGCTTACTTTTCACTTGGTTTATATACCGACTACTGATATCAAACACAAATGTTTCTCAAACAAACACGCAAGCCATAATATCCTGATTAATATTTAAAATTTCCTTGTAACTCACCTTTAGAATAGCAAAAGGTCACACGGAATTAGCCGTCGATTTTTGGGGGTCGGGGTGGGTGCGTGGGGGGATGTTGAAGACACCAGCATGCAACATATCTGATTTTTAGAGTGTACATTGTTTTTCATCAGTCAGTTTTGTTAAATCAACAAATGAATTAAAATTTTACTCATCACGTACAGTTTTCTGTATAAAAAAACAACCTATCACCGTTATGTTTTGGGCGATATTTAGACATACACGTAATTATGCAACATATGTGTACATTAGTCAAATTAACAATTAAGAATAAATGAGAACACAAGGTCTGCTAGTTAGGGTGTAAAACCAGCATTTTAAAAACTAATACTCTTTTTGTATTTCTGATATTACACACTAGCAATATCATATAATGACACCAAGCAAAATATAATTATAACTTACAAAAATCAAATTTCAGCCTTTAAGCAATAGTTCAGTAGTAATTAGTTTGTAGGCATGAACACACACACACACACACACACACACACACTGAAGCAGCCACACAATACCACCCACTTTATATGTTATACCGTATGCAGATATGTGGAAAGCTCTCATTAAAATCTTTATTACATAGGCGCCCGCAAAAGTGAGTGGGGGGGGGGGAGGGGGCACACATATAGCGGGTCAACTACTAAGTATTACGATTGTAGGCCAAAACATGTTTAGATATTAAATTAGCGTGCCCCCCGCCCCCTTTCCCCGGTGCTTATGCTTTTTTTAAAATATTCTTTAAGATTAAATGTTGATTTGGTCATATCCACGGTTTTGGTTCAATAATACCAGCATCAAATACAAACCGAGCTCCTTATATACACTCATACGAACAAACAACAGGCTAACCAAATCAAAAACAATAGTCCAGCTGTTTATGCCTATAATGTCACGCAAAAGAGCTTCAGGGTGAAAAAAAAGAGAATTATTAATTTCACATGCCTGTGTAGAAGTTGTTTTCACTAACTATAAATAGAAATTACGTACCTAATACTGTGTGTAGGGATTTTCCTAACAGAAAATGAAACAAGATGTGTAATGGAGGATCGATGATACCATTGTTTTATCTTATCAGGAACGAATGTCGATGCAGAACCAAGGCAATTAGGTTAGGGAATTAGTTCACGCTATCTTCAACAAAATATATTCTCCAGATTTAACGGACTACCCAGGTTCCTTGTGTGAATAATATATTATTGATGTAAGTATAGCTGCTTTTCTTTGGAAAGGCTGCTCATTAACAATTTTAATTAGGATATTTTTCTGCCTTGCTAATTTTTCATTTAGTTTAAAAAGACTCCTTGTAGGGAAAATATGGATAGGAAATCCATTTTTAAGCTGACTTTCAAAACTTTCGACGTTTGTCTCAGTAGAATTTTTTTTTATTCAACGTATTTATGGGTACAATGACGGAGCTATTTCCTTATTTTGTATGCCCAAAATGGCCCACTGTTACTGTGTGAGTTGTATACTATTCATCCTTTATTTATTTATTTATTTATTTATTTAAGATCGACTTGTAGCACTGTTAATAATACATACTTTGATCTTTTCATTGATTTGAAGGGTAGATTCATTTCGTTATGCACTGACGCCCTTGGATATAATACACGAAAAACGTTGCAATTTTGAAAGCGGTAACTGAGTAATTTGTATCTCTGATTAGTGTAGACAATATAACTATCATTCAAGTTTTCTTCTTTCTTTAGGAGCTGTGGTGGTTGGCGTGCACTGTATAACTCATTTGTGTTGTAAAGTACCAAACCGTCCTTAATTCTTCTTTTTTATAGTTAGAAAAGAACAATAATAGCACAAAATCACTTCAAACCACCACCACCAACAACAACAACAAACAAACCCTTATAAGATCTCGCTTAATTGATAAGTAATTATTATCTCACAACCAGACACGAATAAAACTCAAGGTTCTGGTTACGATAGTTTAATCTGCCTGTTCATTTTAAACAGTATGGATACTACTAGAGTTTGTATAATGGATCAGTGATTTCCGGCGAAGCTGCTGGTATAATGGATCGGTGATTTCCGGCGAAACTGTTGGCATAAGCATCACCGCAACTAAGATATTTTATGCGTGACAGGTTGAACACTTACTACACTTGTTTGAATCGCATGGAAATAAGACTGCCTAAATGACTCCATTTGGAGAAACATTTAGCTCGTGTAGAAACAAATCATTTGCTATCATAGTGTACTTTCGATTTTTTTTCCCACGAAGATAATATTGTTAGACAGCTATGACTGTATTGCTGGGGTATAACATAGACACAACTGAAGAGAAACAAACTAACTTAAACTCAATCAAACGAACGAAATAAAGTGAAAATTAATTTAAACGAACCAAAGATGAACTCAAAAGGGCAAAACGAATTATTAATACTGAAAAGTCAACTTTCAGTTTAATCTACCAATTCTGTATAGATGCTTGTTGTGATTGCTCTCTTAAGGAATTGTGAAATATATTTTTAAAAAAGATTTATCTATTAAGGTATTTTATTTAACCATGGAATAAGTTTCTTACACTAAGAATAGGTTAGCTTGTAAAAGGGTGGAGTATGAAAAGTCGGTCTAGATATAAGTATATTCCTTCAGAACGTCAAATAGATCATAAAAGTTACAAATCTGTTGTTTAACCGATTTAAATATAAATGAATATTAGTAAATATATTGAAGCAGATAAATTGGGACAACAAAATATATGTATAAATGTGGTATGGTAATGTTTTTAATTAAACCTAACATTTGATTACTTAATCATTTTCATCAAATTAAACATTTTAATTATCAAGTCAAAATTTACTTTTTATACGCTTTGGGTTCATTTTCATTCCAGCCGCGTTTCCCCACTCCCCCCACACACTTCATTTTCACTTATGTTTGGTTCATTTTATTTTGATTTGCCCACTTTCTTTCAGTATCACACGTTAGGAACAGCCATTACCATATAGTAACTATAGTTCTTAGTTATACTTATTACACTTGTAAATGTGAGGATTATAATTAATGAAAAAGACCTTAGCAAGATGTCATGCTTTTATGACAATGGAGGGAGGATGATTCATGAACAAATGCCTCGTTATTTTCGCGTATAATGAATGCATGAATGACCATCCTATTATATTAAATCACTGCTTTTGTTACAGATGCAATTACTTCCTGAAGGGAACAACTAGTAAATCGAAGGACATGGGATTTCAGCGCTTACTTTTGGTATTTGCTTTACTTTGCCCATTCCGTCAACTGTTGGGGTTGCCAGTGTCGGATATTTGCACTTTGATCGATAGAACATTAACATGCATTGGCGTCCGGAGTCAGGGTGACTTTCCGATAGTGTTACCATACAATTCCAATGCATCATCGGCAGTCTTCGAGGGAACGGAGTACTTGCTCAATTTTCCTGATTATCCATTTGAACACACTTCTTGGCAATATCTGCAAAAACTCGAGCTGCAGAATTTTGTTAGAATTGAACGTTTGGATGAAAATACGTTCTTGGGACTTTCGAATTTGATGGAGCTACGCATAACAAATTTCACATACCTGCACAATATTGACGATAGTGCCTTAATGTTACTCCCAAAACTAGAAATTTTGGATTTTGGGCACAATGTCAATCTCTCCTTTTCCTTGGTAGAGGACCTTATTGAGAATACTGTGCCAAACCTTCGTCAGTTGTTCCTCTCCCGTCTAAATGAGGCCGTTGATCAACCTCACGTTATTGGCAAAAGCTTCATAACAGCAATCGGTCCCAAAAATTTAACCCATCTGGATCTCAGCGGTGCGAAGATCAATTTGATCCAACAAAATGTCATAGAATCAACATTTTCAAATCTTCTTTATCTGAATTTGTCATATACAGGCATATCATGGATGAATACTGTCTTGGCTTGGCTCCCGAATCTTGAGACCATGGACATAACACGCACTCACTATGTGTGCATGAAGAAAAATATAGGTCAGAACGAAAAAGTAAAAAATATTCATGGCAAATCATTGAAAAGAATCTACGCAAACGAAATGATTTTTAATGATTCGGATAGCGATAATTGTTCTTTAAGTATTACACTTGACGAAGGTATTCCTTTAGAATTATTGGTAATTCGAAACTTTAGAGCAACTAAAACTGCGTACAACGTTGGATTTAATGGACTATTCCACAATATGTCCAAACTCGATCTGTCTGATGGAAATATTTCTTATCTGTCACAGTCAATGCTTCAGATATTTCCAGGTCTTAAGATAGCTATTCTAGGAGGCAATATGTTAGGCAAGATGGAAAATACAACCGAGTTTATGAATTTATTTAATGACAATTCTCAACTGCAGCAAGTTAGTCTGGCTAAAAACGGGATATACACGCTTCCAGAAGACATCTTCGGGAACAATGCAATGTTGCTCGTCATAGATTTACACGGAAATCACCTTATCAATTTTAATATCAAGTTAACTCGTCAGTCTAACATCAGATACCTCGATCTAAGTGAAAATAATCTAAGAAACATTTCAAAGTCATTGATTGATATCCTTGAAAGCCATTTCGAAAATCAGAGTGGACAATTTATAGATGTTTTTACATGTAAAAATCTTTCCAGGGTTGAAATTGATTTCCGTCAGGATAGTTGTCAAGAAAATCCAACGCCCCAAAATCTAACTTTGAATTTGGTAGGAAATCCTTTCGAATGCAATTGTGACAACATTTACTTTATTGAATGGATTTCATCCACCAAAATAGAGCTTGTTAGCAAGCACAGCTTAAAGTGTAGCTTTATGGGCAATAGTCTGACAATGTGTGCAGAATCTCTGCAGTTTATGGAGTCCATGTGTAAGGGGAATTCCACAACAACTCCCGTCGTTACCATAACAATTGTTGTGGTTGTGTCTATCATTTTTCTTGCACTTGTTGTAATAGTAGTTGTGAAAAGGAAAAAGATAAAAAGATGTTGTGTGAGGAAAGATATACCCGAAGGAGAAAATTTCATGGCTCAAGACAGTGTCATGGCGGGGCTTGTGGTGGAAGACGGTGACGTGGAGGGGCTTTTGCGATCAGTATGATAAACCAAAAAAAGGGTATTTTATGTTTCTGTTGGAAAGTACGTTAGCATATTTGCAAAAGGAAATCGTGGGGAAGAGAACGTTTGATTTGCAAGATTCGTGTAAATGTACACGAACAACAGTGAAGACAGTGTCATTGCAATACACACATGCCAGAGACTACCATGCTTGGCAACGTTTCAAAACAACATTTCTTTACATCTATTAAACTTTTAGTTATCTTTGTATGGTAGAGATTTTGATATTAGAAACGCTTAAAGTGTAGAAGGCATAATTAATTAATCTGGTACTTCCAATATGTCTCTGAATTAGCAATACCAATGAGTTTAGGAACAGCTTGAGAGAGCGAAAGTTATAATTGGCATTTTGAAGACTGTAGATAAAACATTCATAATCATGGTCTGGAAAGTTTATTCAAAATGCCAAAAGCACGTCCTCTGTAGTGTATGAAACTGATGCGAAGGAAACTTCAGTCTTGCAGAGTATCACACTATCTAACTAACGTGATTATTTCTTTGGAAACTCCTTTCCAAGTTGTGTCCTGGTTTGCTTCCCTTTTAGTGGTGTGGCTCTCATTGCAACATTTTTGAAAACTTATAAAAATCATACTTATCTCCCATCAGGTATTGCTATTGTTACTAGTATTACCCCTCCCCCATTTCTCTCCATATCATCTTTGCCATATCTGACAAGGTGTGACTAGTAGAATTTATGCATGAACACCAGTCATATTAATACAAAAGATTCTAATGCACCATCTTGTCCAGATAAAGTTAATTTAAGTAGATAATAGCTTAAGGATATCTTACCAATACTAATCGCATATGTATGGGTCTTCAGTTCAGACAAAGGCAACTGCCTTGTTACTACACTTGTCTTTTAGACAAATATGTGTCAGGTGAATGACACCATTCACTTGGGTCTCTTTTTTTTAAAAACACCAAATCATTAAAATGCAATTATACACACACACACACACACACACACACACACACACATATATATATATAATCATATTTATCATTTTTAAGGTGCAAAAGGATTATATTGTGTGTTCTTAAAATAAAAATTATGTTGATATATACATGTTTGTAATTTTTTTTAATCCATTGTGATAGTGTAGATATACATTGGTTTTACTGTTTACCACAGCCTAGTATGAATCTTTCTACAGAATACCCTCTGGATGGTGGGGTGATAGTAATGATCAAGTACTGCTAGTTTGTGATGGCTGCCATATTTTGTCGTCACATTTGAGTCAGAGCCAACTATAAGTTTTATCTATGACCCTTTCTAGTGCTTGCACATCTGTCCTCAATACCTTTCCTCAGTCCCCAGAGAATCCTCCGGACTGCACTGGAAAAACTCTCCAACCAATATCCACAGGGAACAACCATGTTTTCTATCCAATGCCCCTGCAAGACTCTGCCAAATTCTGGCGCTTTGTCAGGGGGTGGGGGAATTTATTATTGCCCACTGTCATGGGGTTGTATAAATATACTAATAATAAATACTATAACCCACCCCTTTTTGGTACTCGTTATCTAAGAGATGACCGCCCTAGATAAAATTACCCTGGTTCAAATAAAGATAAGTGGTGAAACTTATGGATGGATATCGTTATCATAGCAATATATTTAAAAAATATGATCCCCTGTATAGATAAACAAACAATTTAATCAATTACATAAACAATTGTGAAAATTCATTTCATTAGGAATATACTCTAATGTTAGAAATAAAACTTCCACAGAATTACAAGAAAACTCGAATAGATTTAGAAAAACCAGCCAATCTGTTACTGATAGCTTTAATTCATCATAGGATCGAGTAAAACAATCAAACTCAATGCCTTGTACGATTTCATAACCTGCTAGACCTCAGTTTTCCATTTCCTCTGTTGCTGTTCAGAACTTTGGATCTCAGGATACACTTCTGAACATGTTAGAATTTTTGCATGATGCAGAGTTTAGTCACAAGATTATATGTCTCACTGTACTTCCCTCTCTTCCCTTTTTTCTCAGCTTATGTCTTGGGTTACATAACATCAACATGTCCAAAAAGCTATTTTCTCCCTTTTAAAAAAGATATAAATAAACACCCTAAGTTTCTTGTTATAGGTGATACAGGTGAGAACTATCATTCCTGACTTGGAATTGGATATTTTTATCAGTAGTAAACAGATGATAAGGCTATTAATCGACTCCACATGTCCTCAAATGACCGTAGTTAGTCGATTGGCTAATTTGTTACGCATTTACATCATTCAATAATACAACCGACATGACTCATTTCCTCCTCTACTCCAAAACTTGGGCTTTCTAACATGCAATATGTCAACCACATCAACTAATTTGAAAACCTTGTGTGTTTGATGAAGAACATCAGAGGTGATTTCAACATTCAGCAATTGAAATAAGAAATTGTTTTATTTTGAATGCTAGGAAATTCTTTTCTGCCATTAAAGTGTCATTCCCTTCAAGGGGTTCTTGTTTATGAAGCCAAAGTAAATCTGACTGAAATTTGGTCTCCATAGTGGCAGCAAACTCAGCCAATCAGATGATCAAACTTATCCAACAGCTTGACAATATAACACTATTTTACAAATTTGAATAAAAATGTGATTAGATATAGCTGAAAAATGTTGACAAATTATCTTAACCCAATGCAAGATCTCATCACCAATATTCTTTCAATAATCATACACAACTGAGATCTTGATGACATAAGCCTATTTACTATGTTTGAACATTAAAAATAAAGTTTCTAGAGAGGTAAAAATCTTAAATACTCAGATGCAAGATCACCTCATAAACAAACATCTCACTGATAATTAAAATCAACCAACATCTTGATAATATTTGCCTATTTCCCAATCTGGATAAAAAATACCATCTCTTTTGTGGTAAGAAGCTCATCCACTCGATGCAAGATCACATCATTTATATGATTGTGTAGATCTTAGTCATTGGAAAGTTCATTCGGTATCTTGATAACTTAAGCTATATTCGACAACATTAACCAGCAGTATTGTGCAAGATTACCTCATTAGTATATATGAATTCATCTCATCTTCAAGTACATGTGAGATCTTGATCACTTATAATCCAGGTTTGATCAAATTCAGACCAGAAATGTGGCTTTCAGAATGGCAGCTAACTCAGCTAATCCAATGCAAGATTATCTCATTCATATGCCTAGATCTTGATCATTATTAAACGAATATAATTCTTGATGATGTAAGTAAATATTCCTGATTTTATCGAAACTAGGTCATAAATATGGTTTCCTGAGTGGTAACATACTCTGGGAACCCAATGCAAGATTATCTCATTAATATGCCTGGATCTTGCTCATTATTAAGTGAATATAACTCTTGATAAGTAAATATTCCTGATTTTATCGAAACTAGGTCATAAATATGGTAACTTGCTCTGGGAATCGAATGCAAGATCACCTTATTAATATGCATGGATCTCCATCGTTATTGAACTCTTGTATTGAACATCTTGAAGGTATAAACCAACATTCTAAGTTTAATCAAAATGTTTATTGGAAATACAACATCGAAAATGTTACCAAGGACACATAACAGACAATGCAAGGACACATAATCACAGGCTCCTTTGACCTTACAGCTGGGTGAGCCAATGGCATGTTTTATGCAAGCAAAGCTGGTTTCATCTTGCTAGAATTCACAGGAAAATCAATCAAATGGCTGATTTAGTCTTCGAAATGTGATCCGGTAGATTAGAAATCATGTAATAAGATCTGTAGCAATGATGGCCTGAGAGAAGAGTTGAGAAGCTTATACTATTGTGTGAACTTTGTAATGTAAGAACTGAGAGACTCATGTTGTTGTTGGGTCAAGGTGCGAACATTGTAATGTAAGAACTGAGATGCTCATATAATTGCTGAATGAAGGTGTGAACTTTGTAATGTTAGAGCTGAAAGGCTCATATTATTACTGGGTTATTGTGTGAACATTGTAATGTAAGAACTGAGACTCATGTTGGTTGGTCAAGGTGTGAACTTTGTAATGTAAGAGCTGAGAAACTTATATCATTGCTAGGTCATGGTGTGAACTTTGTAATATAAGAACTGAGACTCAACTCATGTTGTTTGGTGTGAACTTTGTAATGTAAGAGCTGAGAGACTCGTATCATTGCTGAGTGTTATGGTGTGAACATTGTAATGTAAGAACTGAGACTCATGTTGTTTGGTCACGGTGTTAACTATGTAATGTAAGAACTGAGAAACTCATGTTGCTGGGTCATGGTGTGAACTTTATAATGTTATAAATCAAGTGATAATGATGTCTGTATAGGTGTTGTACAAGGAATGTCTGGAATGAAAAGTTATAATTAAAAAAACTTAAACTTCCATTCTTGACTCCTCTTAAAGTTAAAAATTGTGATAAAATTTTTGGCCATTTTATTTGATCTCCCATGCACATAATACAGAAAATACGGAATGTCTGAGGACAACTTAGTTGCCTGAATTTCAGCTAATGGCATACAAATTTCTGATGTGTACTGTCAAGCTAAATCAAAAAAGGAAGCAAGATAAAGTTTATTCATAATATTGGCATGTTAAAAGAAAGTCTATGCTAGCATCAAAATAACAAGGAACTGATCTAAACTCCCAGCTTTTCTTGCACAGTCCAGGAGAGTATGTAAAATGTATTATATACTATACATACTTATTCAATTAAATCCTTGAAAGTTAATCCATTACTAGTATTAAGCCCATCACTTTCTGCAGTCACAGATTAGTTTCACTCACACTCTACATTCATATGCATTTTTCGTACTTTCTAAAACAAAAAAATATATATATATTGGGTATAACAATAATCTATAAATATAATGATTCTTGTTTCATTATAAAATGCTATATTTGGTTTATATGCATAGAAAATAATTTAATATTGATATAGGCAAATCATCATTTGAAAATAAAAATGAAATTTATACATGCTGCTATCAAATAAATGTCAACATATTTCTAAACTTTGCTTGAAATGTTTGCAGGGAAAATTTTCAGACAGCACACATCTTCTATTTCATAAGAAAGGCTAGTTCTACTATTAATAATTAGTTTTCAAAAGCATCTTATTAATATATCATAAAAAAGGAACTAGAGTGTGATGGGCAATATAATATATCATATCCACCCTTGTTTAGTAGCTCTCTATGTAGCACATGGAAGTAGAGCTTCACTGATTCTGGAGATTAGTGATTAAAAGATCTCAGTGACCTTGACCCTTGCTCCAGACATGTGATCTTTAACTAAATTTAGTTTTGAAACCATTTTCTTAATAAAATTACTATGAAATTAACCTTTGACCTAACAGATTCTTCTTATTTTAAGCGAGTGATTAGCAAAGTTTATAATGGAACTTACTCTAGCACAATGGATATTATGCAAAGCCCATTTTTCTTTGGCTCACAATTACTTAGCCCACTGAGGTTTCTTTCCAACCAATGCAATAACCCTTTTACATATCTTAAGTACATGTACTCTACAAACATTTGTCAAAGAATGCAATCTAGAATTAGGGCCATGAGTGGTCTAAAGTGCTCTTTGTTATGGATCACTGGCATCTCTCCTCCGCCTGTGTGGGTTTAAGTCTCAGATTCGGCCAATGTGGGTATGTGAGAAAGCTTGCCAGTAGCTTTTCGTGGGTAGTTGGTTCTGTTTGGGAGTTTTCCCGGGTTCTTCCTCCACCATTAATACTGGCCGCCATGCATAGTCTATCGTGTACTGAACAATGGCATTAAACCCTATAACAATAACACAAACAACAACAATCCAGAATAAAAGTTATTATCCACATGCCATTTTTCTTCTTTGATTGACAGTAACTATAATAAATGACCTTGTGACCCCAAAATCAAGAGGCTTCTTTCTTGTGCAAAAAAGAAGCCATCCACAAACTTTGGTGAAGTACATGACCAAAAACTGAAACATTTGTGCAGAAACCATTTTCATTTTTCAGTCCCAGTGATTTTGATCTCTGACCCATTCACCACAAAGTCTTCTTGTCTCAAACATGTGCCATCCACAAAATTTGATCATGGTTTGTGCCATAGGATTTGAGTTATTTTTTGGAAACCATTTTCCTTCTGGATCTTCCTCTGAACCTGACCTTTATCTATTTGATCCCTAAATCAACAAGTCTTTTCAATATCTCAGATGCAAACAATCTATAAATATTTAATCAATGTATGCAAATTTTAAGAAGTTTTGTGGAAACTGTTTTTCTTTTAGTACCTGTAAATGTTGACATTTGATCTTTTGAATGAACAGGTGTCTCCCTTATCTCATATTCAAGCCTCCCCCAACGTTTGGTCAAATTGGGTATAAAGAAAGTAAGATACTGTAGAAAAAATGTTTTTCTTTGAATCACTGAGACCTTGACCTTTGATGTTTTGAACACAAATCAACTGGGTTTTTTAATTTTTTTTATATCTCAAATGCAAACCAGCTGCAAAGTTTAAGCAAGGTATCTGGTATACAGGTCAAATTGTTGTGTAGAAACAGTTTTCCTTGTTTCAATTGCTGTGACCAAGATCATTGACCTTTTTAAGCCAAAAACTTCAAATACAAACTACTTACAAAGCATAATAATGGTTAATGGAGAAGAAATGAGTTATTTTATAAATACAAATTAGGACAAATCTGGACACCATCATAATATGATTCACTGCACCTCATGATGGATGTAAATTAAATAAAAACATGTAAGATCTTCGACAAGTGCTACATTTACATATGAATCAATATTGAAAGGCTGAAAATGGCTGTATTGCTGATAACGTCCATATACAATACAAATTAAGTACTGAACAATGGTGGGTAAAGTGATAAACAAAACCATACAAATTTCATTTTAAAAAAATTCATCAACCGGCTCGACAAAAAGGGTACCAATTCTGGAGGATTTCATGGTTTCCAGAAACCTCTAATTGATGGCACCAAATGATACTTCTATATAAACAAGATGGCTGCTTTACCAATCAATGAATTCAAGTCCTATAAAAATTTCATTACTTTGTTTTCTCAATTAAACCATGAAAACTGATACCCTTGAAAATGAATTTTCACAGTATAAACTTATTTTGTTTAAATATAGCTTTAGGGCTGTTCCATTTAAACATACATGGTACTCAGGGAAGGCGTTTTTTAAAAATATATGCCAGGGTACAATGATTTTACCAAGCTTATATTAAAATAATAAGGAATTTTCAATTGCACCTATGGGTGAGTACCCACTTTAAAAGTGCCTTCCCTTGGTCCCATGTATTGTTAAAAGGAACTACCCTTAGATGATTTCATATAAACATAATAAATGCTTCAATTAAAAGTTTGTTATCTGACCTTGAAGCAAGATATGGAAATTACACAGTAATTAGTAGTTCCAATAATCAGGTCTGTATATAATCTAAAAATTTGAGTGAACTAGTATTTATCCAAATAAAATGAACATTTGGATAATGAAACCTCAACTGAAGTATATGTATATGCGACCATATTTAATCTACCACACATAAATCATGTACTCACTAATTTTCGTTCATGCTTTTTAAAAAAATGCATTTTATTCTAATATGTTTCCATAGCAATGTGATCTGTGCCTTGTTATCTATTGTTACAAGAAACTCTTCACAGATGTGAACAGTACACCAATTTTAGCCACACCATTGAATGGCTGATTAAAGGCAAATTAAAAGAAAATGGAAAATAATCAAGATTCATCTAAGATAAGTGAACATACCTGCTGCCAATTATTTCATATTGTACAAGTTTCATTGGCCTAAACTTCTAAATATACACTAGTCAAAGGAATTTGCGAAATAGTATTGTGTTCTGGTACTACAACCCTAATCATAAATAAATATAATATTCCAGAAAATAATTACTGAACAAGAATTTAACCATTTAACCACACTGGTAGTGTATATCCTTTGCTTTCATGTCATTTGTCTAAAGCATCTTTTGATTTTTCTAAACTTAAATACAGCCTCATATCATTGTAGGAATTAAAATGTCTCCATACAAACTAAGGACCAATTAACTGTATCCATACAAACTAAGGACCAATTAAAGTAAACTGTCTCCATACAAACTAAGGATCAATTAAAGTAAAACTAAGGACCAATTAGAGTAAATTGTTTCCATACAAACTAAGGACCAATTAACTGTATCCATACAAACTAAGGACCAATTAAAGTAAAACTAAGGACCAATTAGAGTAAATTGTTTCCATACAAACTAAGGACCAATTAACTGTACCCATACAAACTAAAGACAAATTAAAGTAAAATGTCTCCATACAAATTAAGGACTACTTAGAGTAAACTGTCCCCATACAAACTAAGGACCAATTAACTGTCCCGATACAAACTAAGAACCATTAAACTGTCTCCATACAAATTAAGGACCAATTAAAGTAAAATTTCACCATACAAACTAAGGACCAATTCAAGAAATATGTCTCCATACAAACTAAGGACCAATTAAAGTAAAATTTCACCATACAAACTAAGGACCAATTCAAGAAATATGTCTCCATACAAACTAAGGACCAATTAAAGTAAAATTTCAACATACAAACTAAGGACCAATTCAAGAAATATGTCTCCATACAAACTAAGGACCAATTAAAGTAAAACTTCACCATACAAACTAAGGACCAATTCAAGAAATATGTCACCATACAAACTAAGGACCAATTCAAGAAATATGTCTCCAATCACTATTAAGGACCAATTAAAGTAAAATGTCTCTATACAAACTAAGGATCAATTAAAGTAAACTGTCCCCAAACACATTAAGGAGAAAGTTTTAATATTACATCCATTGGATCCAGCAAGATGTCTACTTATGGATGTAAAAAATTTGAAACTAAACTGACAAAGTAGTCAAATAATCTGATACATCTGTGACCTACATATGCTGTAAAGAATGCATAAGTGATGTGGAATTTAAGTATTGACCAAGCTGCTATGTAAATAGAATCCCGATTACATTTGCTTAAAATAAAAACTGAAAAAACATATATGACAATGGAATGGTGTGATTTTAGTAAAAAATGAATTAAAATACTGAAAAATAGATTTCCTATATCAAAAACATGTTTCCTGGCTTTCCACAATGGATTGTCTATAGTATGTTCCTTATGATAAGAAAACATTTAGTAATATAACCTCTGATGTCTATATGAGTGATTGTTAATTTATTATTTACTATTGCCATCAATAATAATATTGCTTATAACTGAAATTACCATTCCCTTCATAACTGATGGGACATAACAGCCCTTACAACAGGGCAATAATCAGCACTTAAGAGCTTAAAAGTAAATACAGAGCTTCTAGCTCATTGACCTCATAAATGCTTTTGTATTTTCTGGACAGTAAGTGTCTGACCTAGTCCTCCAGTAGTTTGAGCAATCAGTAGTGGACACAAGTCCTAGTTCTCCTGATGGTGTGAATGGTCAGCAGTTGACTTCTGCTAGACTGAATACTCAGTAGTGTTGTTGACTTTGGTTAGGTTTGGTTCTGCTGAAAGGTCAGTAGCTGACTTTTGATCTAGCTCTCCTGCTGGCTTGAGTGGTCATTAGTGGTTAGTAGTAGTGGTCAGTAGTTGACCTCTTGCCTGGCTCTGCTGCTGCTGTCTAACTGAAGTTCTTCCAGCTGGACAATTGTCCGGTGCTGGTCAAGGTCAAGTTCATTAAGAAGTTGATCTGCAATTCGACTTCGTAGACGACTTCCAACCTGCAGAAAATAAGATCAGATTCAGTACTGTATGGTACTCAAAGTTGCAGGAAAGAATTAGACAATTTTTTTCATAAAATATTTCACATAGCTTATATGATGACCAGCCAATATGATAATAAACCTGCCAATATTATAATATCCCTGCAAATATGATTATACACTATCAATATCATAATGCCCAAGACAATATATTTATCCATGATAATATTATAATACCCAAGGCAATATGTTAACCCCTGCCATTATGATAAGGGCAATATGTTACCCCTGCCAATACTATAATACCCAAGGCAATATGTTACCCCTGCCATTATGATAATATTCAAGGTGATATGTGTACCCCGCCATTATGATAATATCCAGGGCAATATGTTACCCCTGCCATTATGATAAGGGCAATATGTAACCCCTGCCAATACTATAATACCTCTGCAAATATAATACCCCATAACCTGCCAATATGACAATACTTTCTCGAAAATGGTAATACAACTAATAAAATGGTAATCCCCCGCCAACATGACGATATCACTGCCAATAGAATACTCATGCAAATATTATGATACCCTGTTAACATAATAATATCCTTGATAATATGACACCCTGCCAATATGAAATACCCTGTTGATATGACACCTTTGCCAAAATGATATTACCCCTTCCAGTATGATAATATATTGAATAAATATTGCTTTGAGGCAAGGGTAAAGTTCTAAGTCGATCAAGCCCAGAATAAAATCTTGACGAGAATTAGGTTTTATTTATTTTAATCTCCCTAATAAGACTGGTTTCAAGTCCATTACTTTATTTAAAACTATTTAAGATATAAGAAAGTTGATGATATTGGGCAAAATTATAAATCAAAAACTGGGGCTATTGTACAATTTGATCACTAAATTTTGATCACTAAAAGGAATATTAAACTTTTTTGAGGCTTTATCGATTGTTAATCTATGCTAGTCCTTAAAAATGTTTTTTGCACAAAAATATGTTTTACATACTGGCTGTAGAGACCAATACATGGAGAGACATGCACAAGAGCTGCATGTACATAGGATACAGTGGTAAAAAGTATAAAACCAGACTGTCAGAAAAAAGATGACCATTAGATAAATAACCACACAATTATGCCATTGATGTTTAAATGTATCTGCAAGAATAAATGGATATCAGATATACCAAACCAGACTTCATAGCAAAAAAAAATCTGCATTTGTAAGACCATGTGAGTAAAGGTGTGTGTTTGTGTGTACGTGTCTTATTTCTTTTGCAGTAATACATCACTTATAACTGCATGAGTGAGAGTCAGAGAGTTCTGACGTAAGAGGGTATCATTTAAGTATATACTGAAATTTTAATTCGAAAAAGATGAAAGCTGACATAAATAATACAAAGACAGATATGTCATCAAATATTGACCTCAATCTTATTCATATGCTTAGGCCTATTTATCATAAATTTTCATTTTACTTACAGTTTTAGGCCTCTGTATTAACTTGGAATCCTCATAGTTTATCCTGCCTATCTCAGGTGTGAGGACTCTATTGGCTGGCCACATGATAGGAGGAGGCCAAAGCCCCCCAATGGAAGAGGGGGTCCCACGGCTGGGGGCCTGACTCCTTTTTTGAGTGGCTGACTGGGCTCTTGACCGACTTTTGGCTTAAGAATGAAAAGGGAAACTGTGCTGATCAAAACATGACAATGCCAAAGGGAAACTGTGACTGATCAAAACATGACATTGCTTAAGAGTAGTTGTGATTGATGAAAACACGACAATGCCAAAGGGAAACTGTGACTGATCAAGACACAACAATGCCAAAGGATAACTGTGACTGATGAAAACATGACAATGCCAAAGAGAAACTGTGACTGATGAAAACATGACAATGCCAAAGAGAAACTGTGAGTGATCAAAACATGACAATGCCAAAGAGAAACTGTGACTGATGAAAACATGACAATGTCAAAGGGAAACTGGGACTGATGAAAACATGACAATGCCAAAGAGTAACTGTGATTGATCAAAACATGACAATGCTAATGGATAACTGCAACTGATAAAAACATAACAATGCCAAAGAGAAACTGTGACTGATAAAAACATGACAATGCCAATGAGTAACTGTGATTGATCAAAACATGACAATGCCAAAGAATAACTGTGACTGATCAAAACATTGCAATGCCAAAGAGTAACTGTGACTGATCAAGACACGACAGTGCCAAAGAGTAACTGTGTTTCATCAAAACATTGCAATGCCAATGCCAAAGAGTATTTGTGACTAAACAAAATATGATATTACCTAGAGTAACTGTGACAGCAACATATCCTACTGCCAAAGAGTGTGATTGATCAAAACATGACATTGCTGATGAGTAAACGTGACTGAGAAACATATGGTACTGCCAAAGAGTAAGTGTGTTTGATCCAAACATTATAAAATGAATGACTGTGTATAGAATCTAATTAATGACTGAATATTATCAAATTAATGACTGTGAATAGTATCTAATTAATGACTATAGTATCAAATTAATGACTGTGTATATTTTCAAATTAATCACTGTATAATATCAAACTAATGACTGTGTATAGCATCAAATAAATGACTGTGTATAGTATCAAATTAATGACTGCATAAAGTATCAAATTAATGACTGTATAGTATCAAATTAATGACTGTGTATAGTATCAAATTATTGACTGTGTATAATATCAAATTAATGACTATAGTATCAAACTAATGACTGTATAGTATAAAATTAATGACTATAGTATCAAATTAATGACTATAGTATCAAATGACTGTATATAATCAAATTAATGACTATAGTATCAAATTAATGACTATATTATCAAATTAATGACTGTATAGTAAAAAAAATGAATATGTATAGAATCAAATTAATGACTATTGTATCAAAGTAATGACTACAGTATTAATTTAATGACTGTATATAGTATCAAATTAATGACTGTGTATAGTATCAATTTAATGACTGCATAAAGTATCAAATTAATGACTGTGTATATTATCAAATTAATAATTGTACAGTATCAAACTAATGACTGTGTATAGAATCAAATTAATGACTATAGTATCAAATTAATGACTGTATAGTATCAATTTAATGACTATTGTATCAAATTAATAACTGTATGGTATCAATTTAATGACTGCATAATGTATCAAATTAGTAACTGTATAGTATCAATTTATCAATTTAATTTATCAATTTAATGACTGTATAGTATCAAATAATTGACTGTGTATAGTATCAAATTAATGACTGTGTATAGTATCAAATTAGTAACTGTATAGTGTCAAATTAATAACTGTATAGTATCAAATTAATAACTGTATAGTATCAAATTAATAACTGTATAGTATCAATTTAATGACTGTGTATAGTATCAATTTAATGACTGTGTATAGTATCAATTTAATGACTGTGTATAGTATCAAATTAATGATTAAAGTATCAAATTAATGACTGCATTAAGTATCAAATTAGTAACTGTATATTATCAATGTAATGACTGTATAGTATCAAATTAGTGACTTTAAAGTATCAAATTAATTACTTATAGCATCAAATGACTGTCACATATCAAATTAATGACTGTGAATAGTATCAAGTTAGTGACTATAGTATCAAATTAATAACTATGTACAGTATCAATTTAATAACTGTATAATATCAAATTAATAACTGTAAATTATCAAATTAATGAATTTATAGTATTAAATGACTGTGTAAAGCTTCCAATTAATGACTGTATGGTATCAAAATAATGACTATAGTATGGCCTTGTATGTTTCTGTGATGGATACTTACATGTGGGAGCAGGAGAGAGGGTCATGGCAGATTGTGATCTACTAACGACTGTCTCATAGTCATACACCTGCAACAAGAGTAATTCTATATACTGATTATGTAGAGTTGAACATGTACAACTAGCATAATTATAGCCTGGCTAAAATACTTTTTCAAGAAAATGTATGCTACTGAACATTGAAACACTTTACTGATCATTGGACTGTGATGACATTTAAAAGCTTTATGTAAATGAACACAAACATTATCAAATGTACTACAAGTCTGAGAGTCATTGGGAAAGGAAGTGCATCAAAAACTGAACCAGAAAGACTGTCAAATATGCTACAAATCTGGGTGTTAACATGAAAGAAGAACATCAAAATGAACATGTAAGACTATTGAATATCTTGCAACTATTTCAGTGAACACAAAAGAGGAACATCAAAATGAACATGTAAGACTACTGAATATCTTGCAACTATCACAGTGAATACAAAAGAGGAACATCAAAATGAACATGTAAAACTATTGAATATTTTGGAACGCTCAGTGTGAACATAAAAGTGGAACATCAAAATGAATATGGAGAATACCAAATATGCTAAAGGTCTGATTCAAACAAGAAAGAGGAACATCAGAATGAAATATGATGGAAGTCTGAGCATAAACATGGTTATTATTGTTTCTAATGTTTTTGGTTGTTGTCATGGCAATAGCTTGTTATAAGAAAAGCATCTTGTTGGTCCTTTTTTTGGTATAAATGTTTGCCACAGAAAAGAAGAATTAAAGAGTTTGAGTGTGAATACGCTGTTCAGATGATCCAATACACAAACCTGGAGACACAAAGCCAAAAAACCTAGAGCTATCATTAACATGCAAGCTGTTCTCTCTCCTTTATGAAATATAAAATATTTAAAGTAGAAAACAGTATAAAAATGTCTAAGATAGCATATGCTGTCAGACCAAAACTTTCTACTTACTACCATTGTAATTCTTCCATATTTGCTACAAAGTTATTAAATATATCATGAATTAAAGATCAATTAAATGCTACAGCTGTTTGGAACAGCTTACTGTCCTACAGACCTGGGCTTGTAGTTCATCCACTCTCTGGAAGGCATCCAGTTTTAGATTCCTTTCATGGTTAAGAAGCTTCTTCACAGTGCCTGATTCCTTTTTCACCTTCTCATTCAGTCTCTTCTGATGGATTTCATTCTTCATTTTCTCCTCAGAGAGATCTGTCAGACGCTTCTCTCGGTCCTGCAGTTCTTCCAACTAAAATAGGGCAAAATCACGTTTAAGCACTAACTAGATGATCTCAGAAGCTACAAATAACATGATATTTTGATCAACTTAGATGGAATTTTGTTACAATTGAAGTAAATAGTTATATACCATGTTAAATACTAAAGAGTACACAAGTTCTTATTATTACTACAGAAATTTCCACTGGCATTTTATAAACTAGCTAACAGTAATTAAAATTTGCATGGAAATAAAATCATTATGGGTAAACTCGTAATTGTTAAATTATTCTGCCTGTTATTTAGAACCACTCTGTGATGATTGCAGAGTACCTGCCCTTGCTACCAACCCACTATTATTCATTATATTAATCTGTGCAAGACTTTTTATAGATAGAAATAAATAGAGACTTATACATGTTTATATAAATGATTTTTCAACAATAAACAACTAGTTTGCAACTGAAATGTATTACATGATTTAAGTGGTGAAGTTATTTTAGAAGGGTTCACATCTTGACTGACCATTTTCAGGAGAGCACAAAGTTTGATGATGTGATGGTAGAGTTGCAGAATTTAAGGCCACTCTTGGTACATGTCAATGAGCCCTTTATACAGGTATTAGAAAAAAACTTTTAAAATGAATATTATTCTAGCTCTCTGACATTGATTTAAAAAATAAAATAAACCTTTCCAAACTCACTGATATGTTGTTCTAAATGGAAAGGGGCATGAACTAAGTTATGCTGTCATTATTATTTCAAAAAACACCACTGTCTTGACTCAAAGAATTTGGCCCTGGTAATTCACTTAGAATTCAGGTAGTTTTGCATCTTTTTGTAACACCATTTATTGATTTTATGTTCTATTTTTTTCCAGACTGTAAAAAGCTATTCTCTACAATGAACAGATCAAAACTGTGTTAAGGTATCAGAGGGTTCTGAATTACTTAAAGACAAATAGTACAAACATTACTAAAATTTTAATGTGGTGATAAAAAATTACAAGTTAGTGAAGAAATGAATGACATAGTTCATTCAAATAAAAAAAACGTGACATCAAAATCATTTTATTACATAAGGAAAAATAGAATACAATATAAATATATATACTTATGTATTTGTTTTTAGGGAGATTACCGAATGGTAAAGGCATTTAAGATAATACTATAATTGTTTAATTAATGATTTCTTATCATGATTAAAATCATATCTGACAATGACCAAAATGTTGGGGGTAGTTGAGTACTAATTTGACACCAAAATGAAGTGACTTTAGGTCTGGGTGCATCATTTGTTACAGAATGCCAGATTGCAAGGATTACAGAATTAACATCTGAATACTGGCATTAAGAAAGCAATGAAACAAAATCCAAAATGGTAAACTCTCAATCACTGAAGTGTTCAAATTAATCATCTTACACTCTTAAGTCTTTACGAAACAACCATTCTATGATAATTCTTTAGTACCACACCGCAACAAGAAATGTGTTAATAAAAAAAAAAATCTATTCTTTCAGCTATAAGGACATACACATTCATTAATTTAATACTATACACAGTAAATAATTTGATATTATATGCATTTATTAATTTGATACTATACACAGTCAATAATTTGATACTATACACAGTCAATAATTTGATACTTTACACAGTTATTAATTTGATATTATACACATTTATTGTGATACTATACACAGTCAATAACTTGATACTATACACAGTCAATAATTTGATACTTTACACATTTATTAATTTGATACTATACACAGTCATTAATTTGATACTATACACAGTCAATAATTTGATACTATACACAGTCAATAATTTGATACTATACACAGTCAATAATTTGATATTATATGCAGTCATTAATTTGATACTATATACAGTCATTAATTTGATACTATACACAGTCAATAATTTGATACTTTACACAGTTATTAATTTGATATTATACACATTTATTAATTGTGATACTATACACAGTCAATAATTTGATACTATACACAGTCAATACTTTGATACTTTACACATTTATTAATTTGATACTATACACAATCATTTATTTGATACTATACACAGTCAATAATTTGATACTATACACAGTCAATAATTTGATATTATATGCAGTCATTAATTTGATACTATACACAGTCATTAATTTGATACTATACAGTCAATAATTTGATACTATACACAGTCAATAATTTGATACTTTACACATTTATTAATTTGATAATTTACAGTTATTAATTTGATATTATACACATTTATTAATTGTGATACAATACACAGTCAATAATTTGATACTATACACAGTCATTAATTTGATACTATACACAGTCAATAATTTGATACTATACAGTCATTAATCTGATACTTTACACAGTTATTAATTTGATACTATACACAGTCAATAATTTGATACTTTATACAGTCATTCATTTGATATTATACACATTTATTAAGTTGATACTATACAGTCACTAATTTGATACTTTACACATTTAATAATTTGATACTATACAGTCATTAATTTGATACTATAGTCATTAATTTGATACTATACATAGTCATTAATTTGATAATAGTCATTAATTTGATACTATACACAATCATTCATTTGATAATAGTCATTCATTTGATACTATAGTTATTAATTTGATACTATACACAGTCATTAATTTGATACTATACAGTATGAAGCATTATAAGTAGGAGCTTAATTGCTATGATTATTGACTATTGATTAATGCAAGCATTTATTGCGCTTGTATAGAATGGAGAAAAATTACAGCTTGAACATTTTTAATTCAAGAAATATATCAAGCAAGAAATACATTATTTTTTTAGCAGATATATTTTGTATTGTCACCTGAGACTTGTGACAATATGAGGTTTCCATAGTGAAATATTTCCTTGAATCTATTAAAATGGTATAGACATCTTCAGTATCTGCATCATCTTGGCTGGAACAGTATCTGTCTCTTTATTCATATGCTTTGAACATGTTAACAAAATTTGCTGGACAAGTCAAACATAGCATGATCAGCAAAGGTTATATTTAGAAAATAGCAAAATGCTTGAATTCTTGTGCAATATGGAAGTTGTCAAATTATTGTTAAATTGTTATATATGGTGCAACTTTTATTACAAACTTTAGAAGAAAAAAACTGTTTTCTAACCAGTTTTTCAATGTTGGCCTGTTTAGCTTGCTCCAGCTGCCGTAGACCACGCAGTCGCTGCTGTTCCTCATGATCCTTCTCTTGCTTATCCTTCATCTGAAGCAAAGAAGAAACAACGTATGTGATATTTTATACAAATCAATACATCAGATACTGTGATATATCCTGTATCACTTTAGTCAGTAAAAAAGAAACAACATATGTGATATTTTATACAAATCAATATGTCAGATACTGTGATATATCCTGTATCGCTTCAGTCAGTAAAAAAGAAACAACATATGTGATATTTTATACACGTCAGATCCTGTGATATATCCTGTATCGCTTTTAGTCAGTAAAAAAGAACCAACATATGTGATATTTTATACAAATCAATACGTCAGATCCTGTGATATATCCTGTATCGCTTTTAGTCAGTAAAAAAGAAACATGTGATATTTTATACAAATCAATATGTCAGATATTGTGATATATACTGTATCACTTTAGTCAGTAAAAAAGAAACAACGTATGTGATATTTTATACAAATCAATACGTCAGATCCTGTGATATATCCTGTAGCACCTTAGTCATTTTCCGTCAAACTTTTCTTTCCTTAATCTAAGCTGATAGACTTGTTTGAAACATATTTTTTCCTACAAATGCTACAGTATATTCTTTTATTTGTCTCCCTTTTATCTGTTGCTGCACCAGCAGCATTCATGATAGAAGTGAACAATTCTGTTCAATTTCAGTTGGAAATGTTTCACTAGAGTCAAAGTTGTCTATCAACTAGAATCAGTCACAGTTATGTTCCAATTAAAATGAATAAATATTATTTACCAATTAGTATCAGTCACAGTTAATAAACAAATAAAATGAGTCAATATTCTTTTCCAATTGGTGTTAGTCAAAGCTGTGCACTTGGTAAAGTGTGTCAGTGTTGTTTACCAGTTGGTAAGAGTCAAAGTTGTGTAATAAATAGTATCAGAGAAAGTTGTATACAAATTAAAATGTGTCAACATCGTATACCTAGCAGGAGTAAAAATTTGTATCCCTTTTACAGAAGTAAAAGTTTAGTGTATCAATTAAAATGAGTCAAAGTTGTGTACCAATTCAAGCTGATAAATTAAGACAAGTGTTTCTTAATTTTCTACAACATTCTTAATTGTAAGCAGTTCTCTTAGATCAGAGCAATGATTCAATAAACAATATTGGTACACTGCTGTCTGTATAATTTTGTACCTGCTTCTCAGCTTAACCTATTGACAGACTTTGTTTTGCTGCAGAAATGTACCATTTAATCAGTAACTCCATTCTATTATGCTGAGAGAAATTGGTAGTAGTTATTCCAAAGAAACTGTCATGGCAGTCTTCAAGCAGTTAACAAAACAAAAGGTTAATGGTAAACATCAATACAAAATTTTGCTTGGACAGAATTTATTTTAACTATTTGATGTATGCTTTTCTTAAGAAAAATGCAGCTATCAAGATATATTGTTATTTTATCAATTTGGTTCTGCAACAAATGAAGGAAGATACTTTTAAAGAGCGGAAATTGTGTAAACAATTGTTCTCTAAATATTAAGGAATTATTACCAATTTATAATAAAAATATCTTACCTGTATTTTCTCATTATCATTAAAAGTGTTCATGATAAATTGAACATCAAACAACTCTGTTAATATGCAACATCGCATGCTGTATATTGGATGTGTGCACAGTTACCCACCTCTTTGTCCAGTTTCTTTTTAAGGTCATTCAGTTCCTTTTCAGCTGATGCCATCTTTTTTTTCATCACGGACAGGTGTTGCTGCAGCAAAAGTGTATTGGTACTAGAAAGCATCTTGTTCTCTATTCCTTCTTTACGGTTCTTCTCTGCTTTCTTCTTCAGTGTATCAATCTATACAAATATGAGTAGAAATGAAAGTGTAGAAACCTAAACAAAAAGTCAAAGATCTAGATTTGCATTGGTTCCTGCAACTGCAACATGAAGAGACCCATATCTGAACTGATCACTTAACTGCAACTAACATTGGCCCAATCTGCATTGGTCACATAACTGTAACCAGAACAATGTTTTACACTGGTCACTTAACTGCAACCAACACAGGCTCACACCTGTACTGGTCATTTAACTGCAACCAATACAGATCCAGACCTGAATTGGCTACTGACCCAAGCTTGAACTTGTCACTGAAAATAATAAGTAAAACTGAAGCATCTATAGTGGATTAATATTGTAAATTCCAATAGCTTTTGCTACATATTCCAAACATTTCTCTTCCACAGCTTTTCATTCACTTCACCCCTGACCAAGACAGAAGGGTCCTAATGCAATGTCCATCGCACATAAGATACATGTTTTTGCTCTGACTACATAAATATACAGTAGATAGATCATACAATATTTGAACATGGAATTGTAATTGAAATTTTTTCCACATTTTATCTTTGCCTCCTCTAAGTGATCCCAAATGTAGTAACCAAATGGTCAACATAGGGACAGCATGAGGTTTCCTACATTTCCACCCCATGGTTTGGGAGCAGTTGTAGTAATGGACAGACTGACAGATGGATGGCCATTTGAAATTATACAAACTCACATTGTAGAATCACCCAACTTACAAGCTTGACAAGAAGATGCATGATTTGGTATTTCCTTTCTTCCATTAAAATCAGATAGAACATCTAAGATGATAAAAAAGATCTAAATGCTTTTAGATCTACAGGGCATTATTAATGTTATAATACTGTCTAAATACTTAGATGTACAGGGCATTATTACTGCATACTACTGGATATATGCATTAGATGTACAGGCCATTACTAGTGCATACTAATGGATATATGCATTAGATGGACAGGCCATTATTACTGCATAATCCTTGATAAATGCAGTAGATCACAGGGCATTACTACGGTTATACTACTGTATAAGTGCATTAGATCTTCAGGGTTATGATTGTTACAATACTTGATAAATTATTACATGTACAGATAATTGTTACTGTTATAATACTGGATAAATACATTAGAACTACAGAGTATTATTACTGTAATAACAGTTGGTACAATGCATTAGAACTACAGAGCAGTATTACTGTTATAATAGTAGATAAATGCATTAGAACTACAGAGCAGTATTACTGTTATAATAGTAGATAAATGCATTAGAACTACTGAGCATTATTACTGTTATAATAGTGGATAAATGCATTAGAACTACTGAGCAATATTACTGTTATAATAGTGGATAAATGCATTAGAACTACTGAGCATTATTACTGTTATAATAGTGGATAAATGCATTAGAACTACAGAGCATTATTACTGTTATAATAGTAGATAAATGCATTAGAACTACAGAGCATTATTACTGTTATAATAGTGGATAAATGCATTAGAACTACTGAGCATTATTACTGTTATAATAGTGGATAAATGCATTAGAACTACTGAGCATTATTACTGTTATAATAGTGGATAAATGCATTAGAACTACAGAGCATTATTACTGTTATAATAGTGGATAAATGCATTAGAACTACAGAGCATTATTACTGTTATAATAGTGGATAAATGCATTAGAACTACTGAGCATTATTACTGTTATAACACTTGGTACAATGCATTAGTCAGATCCATGAAAACTAGTTAATATAAAGACTGTACAAGTAATAAAACAATTTTTTTTCAAAACAAGATTTTCTAAGATATCCCATTTACTAAGCAAGATTTATAGAAAACATCTCACATCGAATAAAGATTATTGTACAGTCCAGATTTGTCCTCTAATTTGACAAATGTGGATCAGACAAACAAATTTCCTTTTTATGAATTTTTAAGTAAAAGATTCAAAATCAACAATAATATGAAATTGGGATATTTCTAAATCTAATGACAGAATATAAATATGGTGAATAGATAACTTGGTAATCAGTTCATTTTGCATGTCTGTAATCCTGGGTTCATTACCCAGTTCTGGTATGTTTGATGGTAGTGGTTGTTCGACCTGTTTCTCTAACATCCTCGAAATGAAAGATCATGTAATGATGATGTCTGGGCCTTGTATTATCAGTTGTTAAGCTTCTTGTTCAATGAAAGTAGAAAAATGTAGGTAAAAATAATTCTATGAATGGACTACATGACTCACAGTCCGATTGAAGTTGACATGGTCATGGTTCCTCTTCCAGCTGTTCATTGACTTCATTCTTAGTACAAGAATGTTGAGTTCATGATTCTCTTGCTGCAATTTTCGCAGTTGTTCTGACTTGGTCAGTTTTGTGTCCACCTCAGACTCCTCTGTTGTTAAGGAAAAGTAATTTAGTGTAATTTTCTAAAATATATGTAATGCAACTATAATTGTATAAGATATCACTAATAAATAAGTGTATATGCATTGTAGCTATAATTGTATGAGATATCACTAATAAATAAGTGTATATGCATTGTAGCTATAATTGTATGAGATGTCGCTAATAAATAAGTGTATATGCATTGTAGCTATAACTGTATGAGATTTCACTAATAAATAAGTGTATATGCATTGTAACTATAATTGTATGAGATATCACTAATAAATAAGTGTATATGCATTGTAACTATAATTGTATGAGATTTCACTAATAAATAAGTGTATATGCATTGTAACTATAATTGTATGAGATTTCACTAATAAATAAGTGTATATGCATTGTAACTATAATTGTATGAGATATCACTAATAAATAAGTGTATATGCATTGTAACTATAATTGTATGAGATTTCACTAATAAATAAGTGTATATGCATTGTGACTATAATTGTATGAGATTTCACTAATAAATAAGTGTATATGCATTGTGACTATAATTGTATGTGATATCACAAATAAATAAGTGTACATGCATTGTGATTATAATTGTATGTGATATCACTAATAAATAAGTGTAGATGCATTGTGAATATACTTGTATGAGATATCGCTAATAAATAAGTGTATGTGCATTGTGACTATAATTGTATGAGATATCACTATAAAATGAGTTTACTCTGATTGTATATGACACAGACACAACCTTCATATGAATGTTGTAGACAATAATAAGATTCCTAAATTTAAATGAAACCCAAACAAGTTTGATAGCAATTTTTAAGACACCTGGTGTCAAACAGTCTCTATAAAGATCCTGCCACAGGTATTTTGCTATATGGGAATATAAAATGTAATCACACAACACTGTTTTATATGGTAATTGCTTTCCAACAGCAACTCCCACTATTCGGTTATGATTTGAGTTTTCTTTGACAATGCAATCTGTTCATCCAAACTATGAATATTAACAACCAGAATAAATGTTTCAAGTTACAAGTTTTGTTTCAAACATAATGATTTCATGTTTTTTGCCTATTTGAAAAGAGACGTCTATGGAACGAAACACAGAAAAAGTTAAGAAAGGATGTTATTTTCTTCCCAATAATGCACATTTTTTACAAGCATTTCTATTAAAAACATAATTGACACAATGAAATTTTTATGTCATCTCTTCACTCTAGTCCAGTTTTAATGAACGATTGCTACTTGGTACAGGTATATCGTAGTGACTGATCAATGCAAAGTGAGTCTTAGGTTCCAGTATTAGCTCTGATGTAGCCATTGTAAAAACTGAAAAGGCTTGAATTTTTTTCCTTCTCTTAATTAGGCAAATTGTGCTTTGTTTGCTGGATATGTGATCCTTTTGTGCTGAACGCATGTTCAAATATTAATATTGTGTTGAGGTATAAAATTATCTGTTGTGTTGAGGTATAAAATTACCTGTTGTGTTGAGGTATAAAATTACCTGTTGCATTGAGGTATAAAATTACCTGTTGTGTTCAGGTATAAATTACCTGTTGTATTCATGTATAAAATTACCTGTTGTGTTCAGGTATAAAATTACCTGTTGTGGCACCATACTTCTGTTTGATCTTTGACACTGCTTCAAAGGCTTCTCTCCTCACATCGCTGATCTTCTCATGAACATCATCATGAAGGTCATTTCTGACAAAAGAGTGAAACAACATATCAATTAAAATTTATTAACTTATGAAGAGGCATTAAATATACCATGTAATAATTAATAATCACCTGCAACATTGATATTAACATACATACAATAATATCATCAATGCTGATAATAATATTGATCTTATGGCATCGTGAAAACTGAGTTAGAGAGAGAAATATGATCTTGAAGATACGATCATGTTCATAATAACTGACAAAACTGAGAAATGATTGACCAAACCTACTACAAGGAATGGCATGGTGTATATTGTACGTACTTGCTTATGACTCCAACTGTAAACTCCACAGACCCAGGCCTGCTGACATAATGCACTGGTAGATCTGGGTCTATGCAGTTGTGGCTAATAATCAGTATAAAAAGCAAGACAGACCTGGATCTGCAGGTGCATTATGCTACAACAGATCAGGATCATTGTTGTTTGCACTATGAGTTGTCTTATAAGTAAGAATATAAGGTATATGGAGGAATTTATATGGATCTACTCGCAAGATCTTTGACTACCTTTTTAAATGCATCAAATAAATTATTATTCATTTGGCACTGAAGCAATTACTGAGCACTAGTAAGGTCATACAGAAGCAAAACTGTTGAATTTACTGTTTACATTCATATGACATAAGACTACTTTGTTAAAAGAGAACTTAGCATCAAGAAGTTCTGATGGCAGATAATCAAGATGTCATTATCTGAAATTTCTGAAGCAATTTTCAATGGGATACCAATGTTAGCATATAACTACCCATGTAAATAGCAGACAGGTGTTTATTAACCAAGTACTATCATAGTTGAAAGTTTGCTCATAGAAAAATAAAATAAAAAATATAATGATAACAGCTACATTAAAGGACTGTGACACATGCTTTATACAATCGATTTTGTATTGAATAACCAATGAATCCTAAACTTGAATGCAACAGAATATTTTCAAAAATGGCAACACTTATTATGTATGGATGATTTATCAACCAAAAATGAGTACAGATATTTCAACAACAAATAAATATCACAATTCAATTTTCATAGCTGCTATACACCATTCCCTCTATAACTCACACCTTGATATCTTGCAAACACCCTTTTAATGCAGGGTTAGGCATAGATCCCATTTGTTAAACCCAAAAATATGCAAAAATTTATCCCTATTTGTTGAACTTGAAGAAAATTGCAATCAAAATTGGTAATGTAAACTTTGATATATTGCTCATTTTATTGGCAAAAACAGTAGATAGGACTTGGAAATTTTAATCAACTTTAAGAAAAATCAACTTTTAAAAAACAGTTTCCAAGAATTTCTAAATTTGCATGTAGAGATATCCTGAAGGAGGATAAGAAGTTTCACTATCACTTGCAATGAAATCATGGCATCAATATTTTACTAACTGAACAATACAAAACTTTATTTTGATGTAGACGATTCTCTCATCAAGTATATGTTGCATGTTTTTGATACATGTACAAAGGAAACTTATTTTGTATTGTATCAACATATAGTCTGGTTCACGGAGTCATAGGCTCATTGTTTCACAAAATACTATTAAACATCACTCCAGGAACCAGACTAGTCAACAAAAGAAAAAGATGGGATGAATATACAAATGTTTTTGCAAACATTGTTGGTTGTTGAAACCAGTTGAAATCATTTTATTGATCTCTTAGATATTGAAGATTTGAAAATAAATTATGTAATTTATACAGAATACCGAATAACTTCATCAGAACAAGCACTTTATTGACAATTATTCTGGATGTGATTATAAAATGAGGATTCAATCATTAAATAGCCCAGTTCCCCCCCACAACCCTGTGCTGTGGTTTTCTGTATGTCTAACAGATTTATTTTAAGGTCATTCAGTAACTTGCACCCTCACTTTATAGTGTAGTTTGTCTTTTTTACTTTGATGTGTGCAAATTATTGAGGGAGAGTTGTAAAATAGTGTTATCAGTGTAGAAATTGTATACATTCAGGTCCATGCTGGCCTTTTGTGGGCCAATTGCACCTGACCTTGTCAGTGTGTGTGTGTGTGCGTGTGTGTGTGTGTGTGATATAAATTATTAATGTAACTTCTAAAACAAATCAGTCTATTCCATTCTGCCAGATGAATATCATACATTAGCCAAATATATTAAACTAATTAAATTTTTATTTCATTATGATTTCCAGAAATATGGCTGGCTAGGCCAGTTTGACATTTTTTGGTTTATGCCTGTGTGAACTCAAAAACCAATTTCATTTAGTCCCACACAATGTCATTTTTGGACATTTAAAAAGAATTGTGGGTAACATTTGCAAGCTACAATGACAAAGTAGTTGTAGACATCAACAATGATGGATGATATATAAGTTGATTGGAACAGAGTATAATAAATAATGCTATAATAAGTAAAAACTCAGAAGGAAAAAAAGTTGAAAGAGATGTATGGAATCTACCATACTAAATTAAAATAAAATGCTGGAAGAGACAAGTGGGCTCGAACATTCTAAACGATTCTCCTGCAAGCTATATTTTATAATGTGTATATGAATATTGTAAACATTTAATAAGGTCAAGAAGAGTTGACTATTCACTTGGAAATTCTACAAAGAAAACATTATCTCTGGAATATTTATGTGAAGTGCCAATTCAACAAGTGTGAATCATCATTAAATATAAACAAAAGCTGACATACTCTTGGAGCTAAATCAAACTGAAGAATCTAAAAACACTAATTTAAGTATTTCAACTTTGTAATTTTTAAGTATGTGACAGCAGGTTTTAATTGAATGATTGTACTCTGAACTGTCCAAGTTATGCAAGGAAGTTGTCAGTGCAGTGAATTAGGTTTTGTGCCAGGCTATTTGTATCAATTTGCCATTGCAGTGAATTAGGTTATGTGCCAGGCTATTTGTAACAATTTGCCAGTACAGTGAATTAGGTTATGTGCCAGGCATTTGTACCACTTTGCCAGTGCAGTGAATTAGGTAATGTGCCAGGCTATTTGTATCAATTTGCCGGTGCAGTGAATTAGGTTATGTTCCAGGCTATTTGTATCAATTTGCCAGTGCAGTGAATTAGGTTATGTGCCAGGCATTTGTACCACTTTGCCAGTGCAGTGAATTAGGTTATGTTCCAGGCTATTTGCATCAATTTGCCAGTGCAGTGAATTAGGTTATGTGCCTGGCTATCTGTATCAATTTGCCAGTGCAATGAATTAGGTTAAGTGCCCGGCTATTTGTATCAACTTGCCAGTGCAGTGAATTAGGTTATGTGCCAAGCTATTTGTACCAATTTGCCAGTGCAGTGAATTAGGTTATGTGCCAGGTGTTTGTACCAATTTGTCAGTGCAGTGAATCAGGTTATGTGCCAGGCTGTTTGTAACAATTTGCCAGTGCAGTGAATTAGGTTATTTGCCAGGCATTTGTACCGATTTGTCAGTGCAGTGAATCAGGTTATGAGCCAGGCTGTTTGTATCAACTTGCCAGTGCAGTGAATTAGGTTATGTGCCAGGCTATTTGTAACAATTTGCCAGTGCAATGAATTAGGTTATGTGCCAGGCATTTATACCAATTTGTCAGTGCAGTGAATCAGGTTATGAGCCAGGCTGTTTGTATCAACTTGCCAGTACAGTGAATTAGGTTATGTGCCAGGCTATTTGTACCACTTTGCCAGTGCAGTGAATCAGGTTATGTACCAGGCTATTTGTACCAATTTGCCAGTGCAGTGAATCAGGTTATGTGCCAGGCTATTTGTACCACTTTGCCAGTGCAGTGAATCAGGTTATGTGCCAGGCTATTTGTACCAATTTGCCAGTGCAGTGAATTAGGTTATGTGCCAGGCTATTTGCACCACTTTGCCAGTGCAGTGAATCAGGTTATGTGCCAGGCTATTTGTACCACTTTGCCAGTGCAGTGAATCAGGTTATGTGCCAGGCTATTTGTACCAATTTGCCAGTGCAGTGAATCAGGTTATGTGCCAGGCTATTTGTATCAATTTGCCAGTGCAGTGAATCAGGTTATGTGCCAGGCTATTTGTACCAATTTGCCAATGTAGTGCATTAGGTTATTTGCCAGGCATTTGCACCAATTTGTCAGTGCAAATCATGGAGTCATATCTCCACTGTTCACTCTTAAAGGGGGTGTTTTGCATTCAGATACATACTTTAACTGCCCAAACTTTTACTAGGACTCTTGTAGCCATGCCTTAATTAGTTGAAGTTAAAGTGGGTGTCTTACATGCAGATACATACAGTAATCCTGATGTACTCATAAGTTGGCTCATTGGTCATTATCTTGGAGCCATACTTTCACTGATCTTCGTTAAAAGGTAGTCTTGGAGACAAGTGTTTACTGTTCACAGTTAAGGGGTGTATGTGTGCCTTATATGCAGATATATATGCAGATATATATGGTAACAGTAAACTTTACCAGAACTCCTTATGTAACAGTAAGTTGGCATACTGTTAAGTCTTCACTCTTCACAGTTAAATGGGGTCTCTTACATGCAGATATATACTCTAATCATGCAACATGATTGAATCTGTAGATGTCAACTAGCTCACTGGGGCATAATCATTATGACATGTGACATAGTTCATTTAAATATTGACTGAAAATGGGTGAAAGTGCAATTGGTAAATTCCTTTTAGTGCTTTAGTAACTTACAACAGGTTCTAATTTTCACTCAGGCCCAAATTTTCATTATTTATGGCTTGACTTGATGCATACAGACCTTTTATAGGGTTGGACTCAGGTCTGAAATTGAGACCAAGAAGCATATACTAAGCCCCAAACTCTGCAATATCTGCCAGTATAATCTAGTTTCTAAGTGAGATCAAGGAGTAAATACTAGGCCCCAAACTAAAACCCAGTTTCAAAGAGAGACCAAGGTGCAAATACTAGGTCCCATACTAAAGTCCAGTTTCAAAGTGAGACCAAGGTGCAAATACTAGGTCCCATACTAAAGTCCAGTTTCAAAGTGAGACCCAGGAGTAAATACTAGGTCCCAAACGAAAATTCAGTTTCTATATTAGAACAAGGAGTAAATACTAGGCCCCAAACTATCTCAATTCTTCCAGTTAAATTCAGAAAGTCTGAAAATGAGAACAAGAAACAAATACAAGGCCCAAACTCTATAAATTTGTCCAACACAATCCAGTCTCAAAGTGAGACAAAGATAAAAATATAAGGCCCAAACTCCATAAATTCTCTTCTGGTACAATCCAGTCTCAAACCAAGACCAGGAATCAAATACAAGACCCCAAACATTCTTCCAGTACAATCAAGTCTCAAAACAAGATCCAGAAGCAAATACAAAGCTCCAAACTCAAACTTCCAGCAAACTACACAATGTTTAAAAGTTTTAATAATTCTGTACCCTTTTTCAGGATACATCTTGAATAAATAAGGCCTCAAGGACTTAATTCTTTTGACTAAAGCTCTCCTAATCACATTTTTTATTTCTACGACAAATGATAAACCTTGTATTTGATTGGGGATATTGAAAATAATTTTCAAGACTCTTAATCAGGGACTTTATAACCTTAAATAGTTGCACAGGACAAGGACAAAACAGGGACAAAATTTACATTGCTCTGCATTTTCTGATGTACAATTCATGTCAAGATGTACACATACTTTGCATTTATTTGTTTCTATGCACATGACTCAGATTAACAAGAAAATACAGAATGCTGTACCTGAACTCCTCAAGCTTGCCCTTCAGCTGGAAACTTGAGTTAAAAAGATTCTGAATAAGGTCATTGTAGTCTTCACGCACTCTATCACGGATGTCATGTTGCATTGTAACAGACATCTCACGCATTTCAGCAATCTTGGCTCTCAGGGCAGTAATTTCTGTGGTATGGAAAAATAAGTCACTTTTAAATATTGCATATATATAATGAAAACATATATAGAGCACTATCCAGTTTCACTAACTCACATATGAATCAAAAGCTTTTGAAATGATTTTAATGTAGTGTTCTAACACCTTATTCATAAAACATATAATACATGCCTGTAATCTTTAACTGTTCTGGTGGAACGAGGATTCAATTATTTTCAAGTTCTATTTACTGTCTAAATGAGTTTGTAAAACTAATGGAGTTCACAAAATTAAGATTCAATTTTTTTTTTACAAATTTTATATTTTCCAAACAATTTGAAGTAATTGTCTTTACAATGTTCTGTAGGAAGAATGAATAAATTCAAGGTTGATGAACCGAACTCCATGAGGTGCATTAAGGTGTAGCAGAACATACCCATCAGTATGTCATGAGTCTGGTTAGCCATTTCCCACTGGACTTCAACCTGGATGTTGTGTTGCATCAGTTTCATCTGGTCTCTCATCTGCTTCACCTCCTGATATCATATTAATATATGTTACTTTCTCTTAAATAAAACCTTTGTATCCCCACAGATGAGGTCATCATGTGTATAACTGTTGTAGAAACTAATTAATGTATACAAAAAGTGAAATTTTGTGAATAAATGAACAATATGAATAAACTATAACCACAACCATAGCTTTCTAATATGACAGTATTACATACTGAAAACATAATAACATGCTTATAGAAAAGTCAATTGAGAACATAAATGACCTGTAGTGATTTATATGTGAAATTAGGTACAGAAAGATTTGAGTTTATTTTTAAACAATTGTAACCTACTTGTTCACTTTAATATCAAATGTAACCTATCAGTTCACAATGATATCAATTGTAACCTATCAGTACTTGTCCGTATTCATATCAAATGTAACCTATCTGTTCACAATGATATCAATTGTAACCTACTTGTTCACATTCATATAAAATGTAATCTCTGTCCACATTCATTTCAAATGTAACCAATATGTTCACATTTATATCAAATGTAACCTATCTTTTCACAATGATATCAAATGTAAGCTATCTGTTCACAATTATATCAAATGTAACCTATCTGTTCACAATGATATCAAATGTAACCTACTTGTCTACATTCATATCAATGTAACCTATCTGTTCACAATGATATCAAATGTAAGTTATCTGTTCACAATGATGTTAATTGTAACCTACTTGTTCACATTCATATCAAATGTAACCTATCTGTTCACAATGATATCAATTGTAACCTACTTGTCCATATTCATATCAAATGTAACCTATCTGTTCACAATGATATCAATGGCAACCTACTTGTTCACATTCATATCAGATGTAATCTCTGTCCATATTCATTTCAAATGTAACCTGTCTGTTCACAATGATATCAAATGTAACCTATCTGTTCACAATGATATCAAATGTAACCTATCTGTTCACAATGATATCAAATGTAACCTATCTGTTCATAATGATATCAATTGTAACCTACTTGTCCACTTTCATATCAAATGTAACCTATCTGTTCACAATGATATCAAATGTAAGTTATCTGTGCACAATATTACTTGCAACCTACTTGTTCACATTCATATTTTATGTAACCTATCTGTTCACAATGATATCAATTGTAACCTACTTGTTCACATTCATATGAAATGTAATCTATCTGTCCACATTCATATCAAATGTAACCTACCTTTTACATTAATATCAAATGTAACTATCTGTTTACAATATCAAATGTAACCTACTTGTTCACATTCATATCAAATGTAACCTATCTGCTCACATTCATATCAAATGTAACCTATCTGGTTACAATGATATCAAATGTAACCTATCTGTTCACAATGATATGAAATGTAACCTACTTGTCCACATTCATATCAAATGTAACCTATCTGTTCACAATTATATCAAATGTAAGTTGTAAGTTATGTTCACAATAATATCAAATGTAACCTATCTGTTCGCAATGATATCAAATGTAACCTATATGTTCACACTGATATCAAATGTAACCTATATGTTCACATTCGAATCAAATGTAACCTATCTGTTCACAATATCAAATGTAAGCTATCTGTTCACAATTATATCAAATGTAAGCTATCTGTTCACAATGATATCAAATATAAAGTATCTTTTCACAATGATATCAAATGTAACCTATCTGTTCACAATGATATCAAATGTAACCTACTTGTTCACATTCATATCAAATGTATCCAACTTGTTCACATTAATATCAAATGTAACTTACTTGTTCAGATTCATATCAAATGTAACCTACTTGTTCACAGTCATATCAAATGTAAGCTCTCTGTTCAAGATGATATCAAAGGAAACCTACATTCTTCATGCTGGTATCAAATATAAAACTGCATGTACAAGCTGATATCAAATTTAATTCACATTAATATCAATTGTAACCTACTTGTTCACAATGATATAAAATGTAATCTATCTGTTCACAATGATATCAATTGTAACCTACTTGTTCACATTCATATCAAATGTAACCTATCTGTTCACAATGATATCAATTGTAACCTACTTGTCCATATTCATATCAAATGTAACCTATCTGTTCACAATGATATCAATGGTAACCTACTTGTTCACATTCATATCAGATGTAATCTCTGTCCACATTCATTTCAAATGTAACCTGTCTGTTCACAATGATATCAAATGTAACCTATCTGTTCACAATGATATTAAATGTAACCTATTTGTTCACAATGATATCAAATGTAACCTATCTGTTCATAATGATATCAATTGTAACCTACTTGTCCACTTTCATATCAAATGTAACCTATCTGTTCACAATGATATCAAATGTAAGTTATCTGTGCACAATGATATTACTTGCAACCTACTTGTTCACATTCATATTTTATGTAACCTATCTGTTCACAATGATATCAATTGTAACCTACTTGTTCACAATCATATGAAATGTAATCTATCTGTCCACATTCATATCAAATGTAACCTACCTTTTTACATTAATATCAAATGTAACTATCTGTTTACAATATCAAATGTAACCTACTTGTTCACATTCATATCAAATGTAACCTATCTGCTCACATTCATATCAAATGTAACCTATCTGGTTACAATGATATCAAATGTAACCTATCTGTTCACAATGATATGAAATGTAACCTACTTGTCCACATTCATATCAAATGTAACCTATCTGTTCACAATTATATCAAATGTAAGTTGTAAGTTATGTTCACAATAATATCAAATGTAACCTATCTGTTCGCAATAATATCAAATGTAACCTATATGTTCACACTGATATCAAATGTAACCTATATGTTCACATTCATATCAAATGTAACCTATCTGTTCACAATATCAAATGTAAGCTATCTGTTCACAATTATATCAAATGTAAGCTATCTGTTCACAATGATATCAAATATAAAGTATCTTTTCACAATGATATCAAATGTAACCTATCTGTTCACAATGATATCAAATGTAACCTACTTGTTCACATTCATATCAAATGTATCCTACTTGTTCACATTAATATCAAATGTAACTTACTCGTTCAGATTCATATCAAATGTAACCTACTTGTTCACAGTCATATCAAATGTAAGCTCTCTGTTCAAGATGATATCAAATGAAACCTACATTCTTCATGCTGGTATCAAATATAAAACTGCATGTACAAGCTGATATCAAATTTAATTCACATTAATATCAATTGTAATCTACTTGTTCACAATGATATCAAATGTAATCTATCTGTTCACAATGATATCAATTGTAACCTACTTGTTCACATTCATATCAAATGTAACCTATCTGTTCACAATGATATCAAATGAAACCTACATTGTTCATGCTGGTATCAAATATAAACTGCCTGTACAAGCTGATATAAAATTGAATTCACACTGATATCAAATGTAATATCTTGATATCAAATTAAACCTACCTGCTCATACTAATGTTAGGTGTAACCTACCTGTTCACGTTGATATAACAACTGATGCTGTGACTTCAGTATATTTTCATAGAACATGGTATAGCTGCAGATAACAAATGAAAGTTAGATCACTGTGTGGAAACTGTCATCACTATTTATTGATATAGGGTTGATTATCATGAAGGTGAAAAAAAATACATTTATTGTCAATTTACAACAAACAATATATCAGAAGATTAGTTAATTCTCTTATAAATCTTTCAGAATGAAAAGAAACATCTAACTGGTTTGAAAAAAAGTTTTAGATATATTAATGCAACTGAAAAAGTTTTGGCATAACTATGAATTATGCTAAAACTGAAGATGAAATAATGCCAAATAATAATAGCTTTATCATCAAGCTCATCCTTATATCTAGTAACTTGTTGATACATTTGTCTATCAATTTTAGTACATGTGCTTATAATAGGATAATTTTAAATCAAGATTTACTTAGCAATCACCAATTGAAACTTAGGTTAATGAAAAATTACATTTACACCAGTAATGACAGATTTGTGAATTTGGGAAATGGAGGGATCCTTCTGCTTAAACAGAATGTTGTTATTTGTTGGCTCTATAAATTTGTGTAAACTTTAATGGCAGCCACAAATGCCTCGAAAATTGGTACCAAGGAACATGCTTCACCTTATTAAAATATATATTTTTCTTAATATAGGCAAATTTAAAGACAGTACTCTATAGAAAAAAACTGCCAAATTCATAAACTGACCAAATTAATTAATATTTGAATGATATATTGATGAGAATCCCACACTAATTCTTATAATGACTGTTGATGCAGTTGCTATGCACTACAACAAGTGACAAAAGGTCACATGCTAATACTGAAATCACTACATCTGTCTAGAATACAAATAAATACTAGTTATTTTATCTGAAAGTATCAGCTTCATAAAAAGTTCTAACCTTTCATAATTTTGTTTCTCCCTTGCCATGATTTTCTGTGCAAGGTCAGTGACACACTTGTTGAGATGCTTCATGGAGAAAGTGACATCATCCTCGGTCTTGTTACAGTCGGTCATCAGCAAATCTACAAACTGCTCTGCTATATGAGGCTTAGCTATGGTAAAACTCTCCTTCATCACCTGCAAGGATAAATAACAGCCTAAACTGCATTATCTTTAGACTCATTCTTTGCTGATGAAGTCAATGATATGGTGGATCAAGTGAGTCAACATGCCCAATAACTTAGGGTGGTGTCCAAAGTTTCATTTATTAAAGTAACAATTATAGGATCATTTAAAATTTTTTGCAAATACAAATTGTTATATAAATTACATGCTTTCCATGGAAAATATTGCAGATACCATTGTATCATCCAATCTATAGATTCATAAATCATACAGTCTGTCTCTCTGTTTGTCTGTTATTATTCTCCTCCTGCACTGTATTGTAGAATTTTACCAGACATGGTACAAACTTACCAACATATTGAAAAAATGTAGTCTAGGGTAATATTTTTTCTACAATGCCAGTGAACCCAAGAAGCAAGTGGAAAGATCTTATTTATAGAAACTCAAATCATTTTGCAATTGCTGGTCAGCTTTTAAATATGTGCAAGCATTTAGCAAGGTAGTTTTAAATGTGTAATTGTTTGAGGTTACCATTCCTGGGACATGATTCAAATGTGTAACTGTTTGGGGTTACCATTTCTGTGACATGATTCAAATGTGTAACTGTTTGGGGTTACCATTCCTGGAACATGTATCAAATGTGAAACTGTTTGAGGATATCATTCATGGGACAGGATTCAAAGGTGTACCTGTAATGGGGATACCATTCCTGGGACATATATAAAATGTGTAGCTGTTTTTGGGGTTACCATTCCCGGGACATGTATCAAATGTGTACCTGTTTGGGGTTACCATTCCTGGGACAGGATTCAAATGTGAGTTACTTTTTGTGGATACCATTCCTTGGATATGAGCATGAGATTTTGACTTGGACAAATAGTCTGATAATTAAAACCTGACATAATGTAATCTACAAATCACCAATTTTTTTCATTTTGAAAAAAAGTCATTGTGGTGGACAAATGTATTAGCAGCACTGACCTAATTACATAAAACCAGTTCATTATTCTAACTTACAGAAGAAAGGAAATCAGAATTACTTTAAAACAGTTTTCAGTAGTTCAGGAATACTACATTCATAGCCTTGTAATATTAACACACATCTTAATCAGGAATACTACATTAAAAGTCTTTTAAATTATTGACACACATCATGATCAGGAATACTACATTAATAGATTAATAGAAAAATTTAGGTGATATATAGTAAAAATATCACAAATCTCACCGGTTTCTTCCAGAGATCTGTGGCTAGGGCTGTTTCTTCACCTCTTCCTCTTTCTGCTAAAACAAGAGTTAACTCCCTTGCCAGCCTCTTTTTAACTTCAGTGATCATGTAGCATTCTAAGTTTTCCATTAGCTTAATCAGCTGTAAGAAAAGACAATAGTCCATTTAGTTGCAGCAATGTACGGAGAGAATATAAGAAATATTTTTGTTCATATATTGATTCTCACGAATAGAAAGTGGTCCAATGAGACCTCATGGATTGATTCTTACATTTAAATGAATATGAAACATTCAATACAGCTAAGTTGACATGCTTCCTCTCTCTGCTAAGCACACACACACACACACATACACATACACACACACACACACACACACATACACATACACACACACACACACACACACACACACACACTGCAGCAGAACTAAAAGAACTTTCATGCATTGATACAATATGCAATTGACATACTGAAAATGAACTCTCCTCTCAATTTAAATAAAATATACATTTATTGTCAAATTGACTCAGTTTCTTATGTCAAAAAGTAAAAACATTGCTCACCATGGGTATAATGCCAACATGTAACCTTTCAATACATAGAAAATATTGGATCTTTTAAGATCATCTTTGAAATAAAATGCAGTCTGATAACAATTATCTGATTCAGATGATAGATGACATTTATAAGAAATAGATGATGGCAACAAGAGCCAGTCAATTTGACATCTACATTCACAGATACTTTAACATTGACTTACATTTTGTTACATGCATCATAAATGATTTAAATTTTTTAAAATATTTTTTATTAACATCACATTTTTCAAAAACACGGATAAAAAGGTTACAAACCAAAAAAAAATAGACTGAATTTTCTTTTCTTATGTATATTTATAGCATATGTATTATTTTCATAATAATAGTTTGGTCATTTGATTATTTACATTTTTAATGCTAAAATCCTATGATCATAGTTTGTACTGTAAGATGAGTCATAAATAAAATGCCAGAATTGATTAATTCATAAAAGTCAAGGTTGAGATGTAGCAAAGTTCAGATAAACATCATGTGATCCAACAAGGGCATGAGTTTTTGTGAACTGAGGTTGTGGGTTTTCAAAGAAGACTCCTGACCTGTTTCTCTAATATATCAAATTAGACATTCTGAATAGCTCTTACTATTGGTTTAGGAAGGGTTATATGAGAGGATTGATTCATTTATTTAATTTAATAATCATTCACTTAAATCACAGTTCTCAAATATTCCTTTAAAGACTATTTGGATTAATGGCTGTACATTAGTACTGCAAATTCATTCAAAAGGTATTTGGATAAAAATCTGTATTGGAAGTATTGCGAATTCATTTAAAGACATTAAGGGATTCTAACAGTTATTTATTCTGTATTATTAACACATCAGTAGAGTGATGAAATCATTCAGAATACCTTTGGAACTTATTCAGATTACACTGAAATATTGGAAATGATACAACTTTTAGGATTTTAGAAAGTCATTTGCCAAACTGTAAGTTACTTTTATTTTGATTTCAGGGAAATAGATTAATATTGTTATATTTATACAAAACCTGCTGGTTTTTCTCTTTCTTGTTATTTAATTTAAGCCCTTAGAGTTGTAATAATTTCTAACTGCATACTAAATTATACATTGATAAGGTGGATTTTGTTTTGTTTGTGGGTTTTAGTGTCACTCTTAACACATTACTGGGTATATGATATAAATAAATAATAATAATAATAATAATAATAATAATAATAATAATAGAAACAATAATAATAATAATAATAATAATAATAATAATAAAGACTTTATTTCGAGAAGGTAACTCAATTAGTTACAGAACTAATCTACCCTGAGGCCTTCTATTTGTTATGTACAATATATACAATACATACAACATGATGTGAAGAGTCTGGCTCGAAGAAATGCTAGGAGCCTGCCTTATGTCGCTGGGAATGTTGTTCCATACTACTGGACCAGTATATTGAAAACTTTTTTTAAACAATTCCTTCTTCGGTCTTGGTATAATGTAATTTTTTCTTCTTATGGACCTTAAATTTGGAGTATTATCAGCATCTCTTTGGTGAAAGATATTGCTTAGATAGACAGGAATGGCTTTCCTGTATACTTTATATATCAATTTGGCTTTTCTAAGAAATATTCTTTCAGGTATTGTTAAAACATTTATATTATTCATTGCATCCTGAAAATTGTCTATACATTGATCTAGAATTACATGGCAAGCCCTCTTTTGGAGCCTTATAAGAGTTGTTATGTTTGAATCAGAGGGATTACTCCAAATTATGTTACAGTAGTCCAGATATGGCTGAATATAACTTTTATAAAAGATGACCCTATACTGAAGAAGAATGTATGTTTTGATTTTCCTCAGTAGCCAAAGATAAGAATTGACCTTTTTTGAAATGTGTTTAATGTGAATAGACCAAGTAAGATTGTTATCTACGAATACACCAAGAATTCTATCTTGAGAGGTAATATTAAGACCCACATTGTCAAAATAAACATTAAGTTTGTCGCTATCTAGTCTTGCTCGTTTCTGTTGTGTTGTAACTAGTAGGGTTTTCGTTTTTTTCTGTATTTATAATCATACTGTTTTCCTTGCACCATACTTGAAGTCTGTTGAGAGCATCTTGTAAGTTATTTTCAAGTACCGTTTTGGTTTTACCAATCTCAGACAGTGTAGTATCATCTGCATAGAGGTCAGTGGAAGAAATTGAAGTTTCCAATCTTAAGAGGTAAATTGTTGAAAAATAGAATGAATAACAGAGGCCCAAGGATAGAGCCTTGTGGTACTCCACAATTAGCACTTTTACTTTCAGAAAGTGCAGTGGAAATCAGAGACAAGTGCATTTCCCAAGGAACACCAAGGCAGACAACCTATGCTTGCCTGGGTGGGTAATGAACATATGACACTTTGATTACAAGACCTAATGAGCAGCTGAAGCTCACTCTCTGATAAGATGTCATAAGCCATGATAAACATTCTGTCTTCAAATGTAGCCACCATGAAAAATCTTTAAGGTAAAATTTGCAATCTAACTAAAACTGAGATCTCAAACTAATAAAGATGTGACAGACACTTATATGAGCTGATATTCTGTTAAACCTTTTGATTCACTAATAAAAATACAGCTTTTATATTTATAAAAGTGAAAAGCTTCATTCTGAAAATTTCTATTGATGGCTCACCAGAACACTTATTCAAAAGCAACAAGTGGAGCAGGAATTCCCAAAATTGGCAGAACATTAACCATTATCAGTGTCTATCAGATCTATTTATTATAAATAAGTTTTGATTTTAATGAGATTGGAAAATTTCTGATGTTGATTTTAAGCAAATTGTAAAATTTGTTATTTTGATTGTAATCAGATTTTTAAATTTGTAATTTAAATTTTTAATGAGATTGTAAAATTTGCAATTTTGATTTTTATAAAGACAGTAGAATTTGTAATATTGATTTTAATTAGATTATAAACATTTTGGATTATGATTTTAATCAGATTGTACAATTTGTGAATTTTATTTTAACTAAAATGAAAAAAGGTAGCTTTCATTTCAATCAGATTGTAAAAGTTTTGATAAAAATTACACTTATTATAAAAAGGTGTACATGTGACACCTTAAAACTTTTAGGGGTGTCATTATTAATTTTTTTCAAAATATAAATCTTTATCTCATATGTCAGAGGATTATAAATAATTATGATTTCTTTTCATTATACCTGGTTAGGTATTTAAAATGCTGATAGTACCTGTTTAAACCTGACTTCAATTTCTGAAGCTCCCTTTGGCATCACCAATGGATCTGTTTCCAGTGCAATGCCCTCATACATTTCACCCTGACCCAGTCGCCTAGCAATACTCTGTAGTACTGGTAGAAGAATTTCTGTCTTGTATACCTTACTTGAAGAGAAATAAAAATTACATTCAGCAGTGAAGAAAACAATTTCATACAAATAGGTTCAATTATGCATGTAAAAGCCATTTATGAACCAGGCAAAATTCACTTTGGTCTGTTAAAATTCATGAGAAATGACTCCATCTTTAATAATTTTTACATAGTAATAAATTCTTTCTTTTTCATTATTAGTTAACGTAAATCAACACTTAATGTGCAATTAAAAATTATGAAAGTGTGACACTATGACATTATCAATATGATGTCACCTTTAACCTACCAAAAGTCCCTGTAAAGTGCTGCAGTATCAATGGCTTCGACACCAAGCCGTCTTCTGCCCCAGTCTGCCTTTAAATACTCTACACACTTCCACAGCAGCAGGAAAAACTTCAGCAGCTTGTATGACTCTATTGGTTCCTGGGTGCGAGACAAACTGGCATGCTGACTTTCTGAAATAAATAAAACAGATATTGCTTAATGATTACTCACTGAACACAATATGCACCCCTCTTGTTATGCCAACCCTTCTGCACTGAAAGCTGGCTTTATCAAAATGTAAGCCTATCTTGTGGAGGACAAAATGTAAACTATTTTGGTGTTCAGAAATGTGGCCTCAAATTAGAGGAAGGGGACCTCACTGGGGAGAGGCATCTCAAGAATAGGACTAATGTATTTAAAAATATCCCCTTTGTTCCTTGAACAGATCATCTGATTGAAATTAAGAGGTTGTTATGGTAACCCAGCCTTTAAAGATCAAGAAGCACAACAAAAAACAAATGTTTACAATAAGAGTAATCAACAAGTAATGTTAGATGATTAATTTCAAAACTTTGAGGGCACAAAGCATAAACTCAGACACAATTATTTTGTATCAGGAATAAAATAAAGTAAAATCTTTGAAAAGGGAACAAACAGAGAGGAATCCTGTATTTTTGTGTTTTTATGGAATTCTTCTTTATCATATTGGTCACAAAAGTCTACATTTGAGTCAAAATTTAAGATTACTAATAAAAGTAATGGAATACTATTGCTATGTGTGCAGGGTTAATAGCAAATTTCTTTCAGAAATTTCAAGGGTTTTTCAAGGTTTTTCAAGGTTCAAAATCATGGTTTTCAAGGTGCATTATTACATTAATTTTAAAGGATACAGAAATGAAAAATAAATAAGTTAATATTTACTATACTTCATACGAGAAATATTTCTTGCAAATTTATTGCTTAAAAAGACAGTCAAGAATATGATCACTGATCTCATTCCCATTATACTACACATCCTATGTCTGTACAGTCACTGAATAATGTTTATTTGACAGTCTACACTACACTATTTACAAAGTCCACAATATTTTATAGTGAATTTGTTCATTCTTGTAGTATGTTATCAACCCGGTTTTCAAGCCGTTAGTAACGTGAGACACTGTGTGACAGGAGTCTGACGTTTTTTCAATAAAGTACGGAGAAATCTCTGACAACATGAATTCCCCTTATCAGTAATATAAATATTATTATTTATGGGTAATGTTGATATGATCTAAGAAAGACAACTGTTACTCTCTATTCTGTAGTGGTCTTGGGGGATTACCTCGGAGTGTTTATTAAACACGTGACTTGTGTTTTGTCTATGAGCTGTTCTTTTGAAGATATCACCACTTATGATGATACAGGCATGCTATCAACAGGATATGGGCCCTGAAATCACTTTCCATGGACACAGAATCACGCCACAAGGTATCAAGCCAGATAACGATAAAATCAAAGCTGTTCTTGAAATGAATGCTCCGACGGACGTTACTGAAATCAAACGATTTTGTGGATTTGTACAGTATATGGCTAAATTTGTGCCAAATATGTCTGAGACTCTTGAACCATTGAGAAACCTGACTAGAAAGAACACACCGTGGAAATGGACAAAACATTGCACTGAAGCTTTTGAAAGAGTGAAACAACTGTTAAAGCAAACAGATGTGTTAGCAATCTACGATCCAAATAAGGACTTGGTACTACAAGTTGATAGTAGTAAAGATGGCCTAGGAGCTGCTCTGCTGCAAGATGGACACCCACTTGAATTTGCATCAAGATCTTTGAAACCAGCTGAAAGGAACTGGGCACAAATAGAAAAAGAAGCGCTTGCAGTATTGTATGGGCTAGAGAGGTTCGATCAGTACGCATATGGTCGCCCAGTGATTGTTGAAAACGACCATAAACCTCTGGAAACCATCCTGAAGAAACCACTCAGTCAAGCACCAAAGCGGCTACAAGACATTCTAATGAAGATGTTTAGATACAATGTTACGTTTCGGTACGTCAAAGGATCTGAATTAATCATTGCGGACACACTAAGTCGTGCTTATAGTTTGTCAGATGACACTGAACTGACTAGGCTGAAAGTATGTGAGGTCGAAATGTTTTATAAAATTCCGGATGCGCGAATTACAGAAATCAGGAGAGAAACTGCCAAAGACACAACTTGTCAGTTGTTGATTGACCGTATTATAGAAGGATGGCCCAAAAACAAAAATGACCTAAAGCCTGAAGTGAGGCCTTATTTCTCTATCAGAGACACACTGAGCTTTTATGACGGTATAATACTGAAAGGGGAAGCTGTTTTAATTCCAAAAGCTTGGAGAGGACAAATTAAGGAACGTTTACATAGTGCCCACCTTGGCTTTGACAGTATGGTTAGGAGAGCACGAGGAACCATTTTCTGGCTGGGAATGAATCAAGAAATAAGACAATTAGCAGACAATTGTGAACACTGCATGGAGAGAAAGCCAAAATTCCAGAAAGAGCCCCTGCGGCAACATGATGACGGCAACTACCCATGGGAGAAAATTGGGTTAGACTTGTTTGAAATACAGGGTAGAAACTATTTGCTGACGATTGATTATTACTCAAATTTTATAGACGTTGATTTACTCACCACAACATCATCAAGTCAAGTCATTATCAAGCTCAAGAAGCAGTTTGCACAATTTGGAATACCTAGAATAATCATCAACGATGGTGGACCACAATTTACGTCTGACGAATTCAGTCAGTTCACGAAACAGTGGGGCATTCAACATCACGTGACTTCTCCTCATCACCCAAAGTCAAATGGCAAAGCCGAAGCCGGTGTGAAGATTATAAAAGGCATGATGGTTAAATGCCTGAACTCCAGGACTGATCAGTACGAAGCATTGCTAGAACTAAGGAATACTCCAAGACAGGACACTGGTCTAAGTCCGGCCCAAATGATGTTTGGGAGAGAAACAAGATCAATGCTACCTTTGGTTCAAAAGAACTCGCCCAGAAACAAGAAGCGAGATGCTAGGAAGGACTGTATCAAGAAAAGTTATGACTGCAGTGCTAGAATTAAACTAAAACTTGAAAACAGTCAGCCTGTATATTTCCGACACAAACCAGATAAACCCTGGAGAAAAGGTGTTGTTACAGAATCAAACAACCGAAACTGTATTGTAACTTCAACGGATGGTGTTCAAAACAAGAGAAATAGTGAACACATAAGATCAACATCAATCCCAGTACAAATCCGCGATAAATCACCGGAAAGAACAACTGTACAGGAGCAAACGGCTGACACGCATGTAAAGGAACCTGATCAGAGGTGTTCCGTACCAGAGTCGACATGCCTGGAATCAGCGACTACACCAGTTATAAGACCCAGGCGCAAAGTGAAGACGCCAACCTATCTCAAAGACTATGTGAGGTTTTGAGTCAGCTTTATGCAGTTGTGAGGGACATAATAATCCCCTGTAGTGATCTAGAAATGTTTTCAAGTGGTACAGTTATTGTTAGCTAAATTAGTTGAATTTATTTGCATTGCATTTTGATGACTGCATAGTATAAAATCCTGTCTTCTTTAAATCATTTTCAGTTAAAGTCTAGTCAATAATTTTATCTAAGTCAAAGAATCCAAAGCCAGTATTTTGTAACTGTAAATTTTATAACCTGTTAACTTGTTCATAAATTGATGTTTTGTTTAGATCTCAATTAGTTTTGTTAGAGAAAAAGGGATGTTGATATGATCTAAGAAAGACAACTGTTACTCTCTATTCTGTAGTGGTCTTGGGGGATTACCTCGGAGTGTTTATTAAACACGTGACTTGTGTTTTGTCTACGAGCTGTTCTTTTGAAGATATCACCACTTATGATGATACAGGCATGCTATCAACAGGTAATATAAATTATTTTATTACCGATAAGGGGAATTGATGTTGTCAGAGATTACGCCGTACTTTATTGATAAAATGTCAGAATCCTGTGTGGTGAGATTGGTGGGTTTTTTATTTCTTCTCCGGCTGCATAGGATCGTAAAGCACTCTCTCATATAGAGAAAATCAACTTATCAAATTTCTTAAACTTAAAAGCAAACTGGAGCAGAAGGAATGACTGGTTCTTGCCTTATTATGTCAAACAAATAAGAATTTATTAAACTTACCTAGCTTTGCCAGGCTTACAACTGAATCTCTTTTGACATCTTTTGCGCTACTAACTCTTGAGGCTGAGTTTTTCTTGTCAGTTTCTACATTTTGAGTCTCCTTAAGATAAGAAACATCTTGAAAACCAGTCTGAAGCACGTCCTCCATCAACAGTGTCACCCCCAGTATCTCACCATTAGCAACATGCCTGCATTTGTGAAGGTCAAATAATGTTAATATATAAAACAACTTTATGACAATAATACATCTTCAAGTTCTTTTGCATGAGATGAAAATGTTTATAGTAATGCTGAATTATTATAAGATCTTTCATTGGTAAACTTTCAAATGCCTTGCATCAATTGTATTAATGTTTAAATGTATTTCATAAAACAGCTAGTAATGTTCTAAAAGTGTGACTGTATAAATGTACAAAAGATTCTTGTGTCCTGTTTTTTAGCAGATTCTGCCTGGAGTTTAGATGGATTCAGGGTGTATCCTGCCCAACACACCCAAATGTCAGATGGAATTTAGGTGGATTGGGATATGGCTAAGGTGACAGACTGAATCTGTCTAATAGTTTAGCATACTATTTCTCATATTCCTCATTAAGGATAACTGTAAGACTGAAAAGCTCTGACTGTCCAGCTCATTTTCCTAATTTAAGCCAGATTTTGAACTTGGATTGATTTTAGCACAAATGTTAAGAATAATTTTGAACTTTATCAAAAGAACTACAAACATAGATTAATTTTTTGACTTAGAAAATGTGGTGCAAGGCAGATTTTGGACTAGATCTGATGTTTACTCTGAAAAATAAGTTTTTTGCTTTAAAAAATCATACCCTAGTGAAAATGTGACTGACATTTCACTGAAATTGCAGTGTAAATTTTGTAACATTCACTCAAATGTCCTCTTTTTCATTATAATTATGGTGTTTTGCCAAAATTTCTGAAAATATCAGTGAAAATGAGTGATTAAAAATTTCACTGAGATTTTGCCAAAACTTCTGAAGATATATTGCGTTTTTTTAAATTTGTTATGTTATATCACTTACATTTCAATAAAAATATCAATAAGATATAATAAAATTTTATGTTTTGTTTTTTGTACAATTTGAATGATTTTTAGCAGCATTTACTATTTACTATTTTTAATAGCTGTAATTTTATTTGTTCAATTTTGGGACACTTTCTGTCCACATCTTTCCTGGTCATATTTCTGTTGTTATTGTTGTTGTTGATGTATTTTTGTTTAACATCAGTTGGATTTAATTGAAAACAAACAAGATTGTTTTCTTGTTTTTCATTTTAAAGTAGAATTTCACTTTCTCCTGATCTAAAGCTGATTTTCCTTGATATGGACCTTATTTTAATATCATCTCCAAAACATGTTTAAATAATGTAAATGATCCATCTGGTTCCATTCCACAACAAGCTTTCTAGAAAGTATTTGTTCCGAATATTATTGAACAGAAGAATGCTGTAAAGAGCTTTCTGGTTGGTCTTTACAGAGTTTTCTTGGTCCACAAGTAGAATCATCCTTCAATATCATGAGTGGTATTATTATTTATATTATAAATAATGTTAAAGTTGTGTTAGAATTCAGTGTAAAATAAGAGTAATAATATCATGATAAACATTTGTCATTGCTGCTTATAGAATAAGGACAAATTCAAGCGACCACATCAACATCATAGTTTGTTCATAATACAAAATCAAGTTTGCAGTATAACTCCCATATATCTTGGATTTCATATAATTACAACATCTGAATAATTTTGTTTCATGTAGACTGAAATATTACTCTGGTTAATAAAGTCCAGTTTAATTCATATCCATTCTTTAATAGAAACTTTAAAATGTCTGCAAAATTACTGAAACTTTACTATCATATCAAACCTTTTGTTAAATCTCACCAAAATTGAGTCAACTCTCAAACGTTTCAATAAATGTTAGTGATCTCACCAAAACATTAGTGAAAGGTTTGACCAAAATTTTGCAAAATCTCCCAAACATTTGGGTGAAAGTTTTGGTAAGAATCTCTGTGAAATCTCACAAACATTTTAGTGAGATATTGCCAAAATTTCAGTGGATGATTTGGTCAAAATGCTTGTGAAATCTCACCAAAATTTACAGTGAAATGGAAAAGACTTAAATGATGCCATCATGGATTAGGTTTTGTATGCAAGAAAGAAAATGAGAAGAAAATCCTAAATATTATTTGATAATGTCTGTCAAAATAAAATGTATCATTCATTTTAAAATTATTGTGAACATTTTTTCATTGATTCCCAATAATTTCTATGCATCAACAGGCAGTTTAATAGAAATCTTAAGCAGATGATTTTTATGTAGCAGCCATAATTTAGATGGAAATCATACGCGGACTTTTATTTCAGGCGGAAATCTTAGATGAATGTTTATGTTAAAGGGAAATCTTAGGATAACTAATTTGCATATTTTACTTCAAATTATGCAAGAAATCCACCTAAAGTCCAATTGAAATTTGTCTAAGCTTCTTTCAGTTTACGGTTAGACTGAAAACACATAAGAAACTCCTCTGAAATGTGCCTTAAGTCCACCAGAAAAATTATATAAAGGATTTCAGTTGATCTTGTATTTCAGCCTGGTTTCAAACCCATGAATTTCTGTATCTAAGGCAGACACTCTAACCACTAGGCCACCGGAGTTGTCATGATGATACAGAGCTGTATATCATAGTAGGTATTATAATAGCACAGAACTGTGTAACTTATTGTACAGAACTGTGTAACTGATACATATTAGAATAGTACAGAACTGTGGAACTTGATACACATTAGAATTGTACAGAACTGTGTAACTTGATACATATTAGAATGGTACAGAACTGTGTAACTTGATACATATTAGAATTGTACAGAACTGTGTAACTTGATACATATTAGAATTGTACAGAACTCTGTAACTTGATACATATTAGAACTGTACAGAACTCTGTAACTTGATACATATTAGAATAGTACAGAACTCTGTAACTTGATACATATTAGAATTAGTACAGAACTGCGTAACTTCATACATATTAGAATAGTACAGAACTGTGTAACTTCATACATTATTAGAAATTAGTACAGAACTGTGTAACTTCATACATATTATAATCGTATCGTAACTTTTTATCTTTATACATATTATAATGGTATACATCTGTGTATCTTGATAATATTGTATCAGTATACTGCTATGTATGTTGATACATATTATAATAGTACATAACCATGTAACATGATACATAGTATAATGGTACAGTTTTTAATCTTGATAATGATATACAGCTGTGTATCTTGATACATATTATAATGGTATACAGCTGTGTATCTTGGTACATATTATAATAGTACAAAACCATTTAACTTGATATATATATATATATATATATATATATATATATATATATATATATATATATATATATATATATTATAATAGTATAGTGCTTTTTGTCTTGATACATTTGTGTAACTTGATAATATTAAAATGGTATACAGCTGTGTATCTTGATACATATTATAATGGTATACAGCTATGTATCTTGATAATATTATAATGGTCTACAGCTGTGTATCTTGATATATATCATAATGGTATACAGCTGTGTATCTTGATACATATAATAGTACAAAACTGTTTAACTTGATATATATTATAATAGTATAGTGCTTTTTGTTTTGATAAATATTATAATGGTGTACAGTTGTGTAACTTGATACATATTATAATGATATACAGCTGTGTATCTTAATGCATGCTATTATGGTACACAGCTGTGTAACTTGATTCTTATAATAATATACAGATGTGTAACTTGATGTATATAATGATATATAGCTGTGTAACTTGATGCATATTATGATATATAGCTGTGTAACTTGATTCTTATTGTGATATACAACTGTGTAACTTGATATATATTATAATGGTATACAGCTGTGTAACTTGATAATATTATAATGGTATACAGCTGTGTAACTTGTTAATGGTATACAGCTGTGTAACATGATACATATTATTATGGTATACAGCTGCGTCACCTGATACATGTTATGATATATAGCTGCCACATAGAGTAGCTTCTGTTCCAAAGACATTGTGACTGCAACAAAATTAAAAAAACTAACAAACATTTAAAAGTTTTAAAAGTCTTAAGTACCATCATATAGGACTCAACATTGTCTAAAAATCAAACTGAATTTTCAAGCAGAGATTTGCACTGTATGCAAATCTAAATGGATACTGAGGATGGGGAAGATCATGACATGTTATCTCACCTGTCCACCTCTTTGAGCCCTGCCAGACACAGCTGTATGTAATATTCAATCATGTGCGACTGCCAAAATAGTGTTGGGAAGGGACCATTTCTGAGAAAAAAAAGGTCAGGCAAGGTAGACTCTTCATTATTTGTGTGTGTCTGGAAGATATATATTGTGTTACAAATTGTACAGATAACAAGTCAATTTAAGTTTAAACAAGTTAATTGTCATTGAAATGAGGAAATATTAGCAAGGTAATAGATACATTTTGTCAACAATGTTTAACTTGTAACTATTACTGCAACTGGTTAGATTGGACCAAAATGACTAATTTGTAGAACTCAAACAAGACATCAAGATATCAGCTTGCTTGAAGGATTTTAAAAGAATCTTGCCACACAATTTATTCACATCAAGATTATTATACCCTTGGTTTGTGTATAGGCATTTCTGTTTATTTTTTTTAAATGTGGAATTTCATCTAAGGCTTCTGTCAGATATAAGAAAAAAGAATTAAAAGTACTTGTGCTCAAAACAACACTCAAAATTATCAAAAATACTCAAGACATTGTGCACAAGTCCTACCTTCCAATAAAAGATCTCCATGGAAAGAGTTGTCTGGTCTTCAGATCACGAGGTTCTAATGGCTCTGGGACAGGTAGGTATGTGGCCATAAGTGTGGGTCTCTGGACATTGCTCAGTGCTGGTAACGCATGGTGGATATTGTTAACAATTGACTGGAAGTTTTTAAAAATATGAAAATTAATCATGCAGAAGTTATTTTTTATATTGGTTATTTTTGGAAGTCTAATGAATCCTACATAGTTAAGGTGTACTTGAAACTCAATAGTTGCATTGTGAGATAGAGGCTGGTATAAATGTGTTTTTTTAGTAATGTCAGACACTGAAAACTAAACTTGCAATGATCATTGACAAAATCCCCAAACAAATGTAAACTTTCAGGATTGTTTTTGTGAGTGCCTGACTACAGAATGTGTAACCAATAGCATAGTGATTCACTAATATTAAAGTTTATTTAAATAATTTAATGTGCCACTACAGAAATCAACTTTGTGGCATAGTGAAGTACAGAATTTTTTTTAGATGACTTTATAACTCACTATAGTTTATCATGTCCAGAAAGTAATTTTGATAACTTTAGCTTATGATATCCAGAAAATGATTTAGATGACTTGATAGAAAACTGTAGTTTATGATGTTCAGAAAATTATTTAGATGACTTGATAGAAAACTTTAGCTTATGATGTTTATATAATGATTTAGATGACTTGATAGAAAACTGTAGCTTATGATGTCCAGAAAATGATTTAGATGACTTGATAGAAGACTGTAGCTTATGATGTCCAGAAAATGATTTAGATGACTTTATAGAAGACTGTAGCTTATGATGTCCAGAAAATTATTTAGATGACTTGATAGAAGACTGTAGCTTATGATGTCCAGAAAATTATTTAGATGACTTGATAGAAGACTGTAGCTTATGATGTCCAGAAAATGATTTAGATGACTTGATAGAAGACTGTAGCTTATGATGTCCAGAAAATGATTTAGATGACTTTATAGAAGACTGAAGTTTATCGTGTCAAGAAAATGATTTAGATGACTTTATAGAAGACTCTAGCTTATGATGTCAAGAAAACGATTTAGATGATTTTATGGAATAGTTGATTATAGTTATGATATGCTACAGGACCTGATAAAAAGGATCAACATCTTTGCTACATTTGGAATTTTAACAGACAATATCAATGATGTTATAGCAATATTATCTACGTCGTCTCATAGTATCAACTGATGACTAAGTGGACCAAGAGGGAAAAATCAAAAAGTTCATGTTTGGGACATGAACCAGTACAATTTTAATCAATTTGAAATGCAATCTTCTTATAAAAATAAAAATGTCACAAACATGTTATATGATACTATGAGCAGGCTCATAAGAATTTCAGAGTTACTAAACTAAATAAAATCAACTGACAAATAGATTGCATTGTAAAACATAGGTTCAATGGGAAACTAAAAAAGTTATAAAAAAACAAAAATGAAAAGAAAACAGACAAAAATGAAAAAAATTGAAAATATGTTTATAATAAGTGAGAAACTAAATAGGTCATCAACTGTACATATGCAAAGAAAAATGTCTGATAACTTTTTTTGTCTATGTCAGGTGTTTCATGTAGATTGGTGATAATAAGCTAACACTGAAAACAAGATACACACACACATATACACACTTAAACATGATAATTCAGTTTAAAGAACTTTAATAAGCCTACTGATACGTACCCACATCATACCAAAAACATTTCAATTTGGATCTGAAGGATATATACATAGCACATACATATGTTAAGGTAAAAATTTGAACATGGTAAGAATTCTTTGACTAAACAACTCTGTACACATTTCCAGTTAAGAAGACTTTGTAAATAATTGCAAGAAATAACTTCACTTTTAGAACAGATGTATTTTCAAGTTCAAAATAATCTTCATAATGATCATTATCTGTAATCCTGGTAATTATTGTTTCAAAAAGGTTACCACTAGTGATGTGTATCATATACATTTTATAAATTATGATTATCTGTAACCCTAGTAATTAATGTTTCAAAGAGGTTACCACTAGTGATACTATCAGATACATTTTATAAATTATGATTATCTGTAACCCTAGTAATTAATGTTTCAAACAGGTTACCACTAGTGATACTATCAGATACATTTTATAAATTATGATTATCTGTAACCCTGGTAATTAATGTTTCAAAGAGGTAACCACTAGTGATGTGTATCAGATACATTTTTATAAATGTTCTTCAATTTATTCTGGCAGTTTGTTAAAATTAATAATTAAAAATTAATAAGGAGAACAAACAACACAGACCCTGATTTGCTGGTGCATAATCTGATGGCAGGTCAGACTCTATATTGATTGCAGTTAACCCTGATTTATAGACAAGTATATAGAGTATTGCTAACAGGAAATGATGTCATATAAAATCTTATGCCACTCCTGATTCAACATCACAATGGTTGAAATAAAAAGACTGCTTAAACACAACATTTTTCTTCCAACTTAGAAGCCTTTATGTAGTGACTGACCCATATCCAGATATGGAAAGGGACACAGCATAGTACATCAATGAAAAAAAACTATATTTAAAAAAGACAATTAGGTAAGAATTCTTAGCACAGAAGATTAAAATGTATGTAAGTTTATTCTTCAAGATATTTACAAAGTTAAAATTCATGCTCTTTGTATTTCTGTACAATATTTCTTAACTGAAAATACCACACATACAATACAAATTGAATCTAAAAAATTAACTGTATACATCATGCATACTTTTAAAAAAAAATGTTGACCTCTCTAATTAGAAATTGCCATTCTCCTCCAAGTTTTTTGTGTGTACATAATGCAAATAATAATGTTGTACTCCTTCATTATTTCAAAGATAAATGTATGATTCCATGGAATAAGAAACTTACTTTGTAGGCTTGTACATTCCCTGTGGAGAGGAAAACTTACTTTGTAGGCTTGTACATTCCCTGTGGAGAGGAAAACTTACTTTGTAGGCTTGTACATTCCCTGTGGAGAGGAAAACTTACTTTGTAGGCTTGTACATTCCCTGTGGAGAGGAAAACTTACTTTGTAGGCTTGTACATTCCCTGTGGAGAGGAAAACTTACTTTGTAGGCTTGTACATTCCCTGTGGAGAGGAAAACTTACTTTGTAGGCTTGTACATTCCCTGTGGAGAGGAAAACTTACTTTGTAGGCTTGTACATTCCCTGTGGAGAGGAAAACTTACTTTGTAGGCTTGTACATTCCCTGTGGAGAGGAAAGTGTCTGCCATACAGTGGCGAACAGCTGTATCAAACTCTAGGAACATAATGTCACGTCTTAGTGTCATAAATTCTGACACAGCAGCTGGATTGGTTGGATTGGGTAAGTTGTCAATCTGCTTTTGAATCTCTCTCAACTCAGCACCTGTGAAAAAGTACTCCTGTCTCCATTACGGTAGCAAACTAGTATTTCATTCATAAAATCATATAAATGATACAGTAAAATAATGATTCCAATAGTTTGGTCCATATATTAAAGTACTTGATTCCAATAAGTTTTGGTCCATATAAGTACCTGATTCTAATAAGTTTGGTCCATATTAAGTAACCTGATAACAATAAGTTTGGTCCATATAAGTACCTGATTCCAATAAGTTTGATCCATATAAGAACCTGATTCCAATAAGTTTGGTCCATATAAGTACCTGATTCCAATAAGTTTGGTCCATATAAAAACCTGATTCCAATAAGTTTGGTCCATATAAGTACCTGATTCCAATAAGTTTGGTCCATATAAGAACCTGATTCCAATAAGTTTGGTCCATATAAGAACCTGATTCCAATAAGTTTGGTCCATATAAGTACCTGATTCCAATAAGTTTGGTCCATATAAGAACCTGATTCCAATAAGTTTGGTCCATATAAGAACCTGATTCCAATAAGTTTGGTCCATATAAGAACCTGATTCCAATAAGTTTGGTCCATATAAGTACCTGATTCCAATAAGTTTGGTCCATATAAGAACCTGATTCCAATAAGTTTGGTCCATATAAGAACCTGATTCCAATAAGTTTGGTCCATATAAGTTCCTGATTCCAATAAGTTTGGTCCATATAAGAACCTGATTCCAATAAGTTTGGTTCATATGAGTATCTAACAATCTAACATTAACATGGTAGGGATGTAAAATTGTGGATGTCTACAGTTAATTATAGAGGAAAGTGGTTTTTTGAGGATTTCAATTCTAGTGAGGATTGATAGTAACAATAGGTACTTCTGTAATGGATTTTTTATCATATACAGTAAATATTATTCACCTTTACAGCAGTATATACTTTAAATCAATATTGCTGGGTCCAACAAAAGCATCATTTTCAGCAATTTCCGTGTCCACTAAAATGACCATGTCCTAAATTGTGGACATGGTTATTTTAGAAAACAAGGAAAATGTAGAAACCCATGCTGTGTTGTCATTCTATAATAATTGACTCAAAAGCATTGAATGCTGTAAAGGGGAATACTGGTAATTACTATAATCATTATATGAATGCTGGAATAATGATGTGTTTGAATTTTTGAAGAAACAGGTAAGGGTATCAGCAACCCATCCTTTTCTAAATTACCCACTTTTAACCTGGCATGCTCCATTAGGCCCATTTTGTTCTAAATGACCCACTTTTAACCTGGCATGCTCCATTAGGTCCATTTTGTTCTAAATGACCCACTTTTAACCTGGCATGCTCCATTAGACCTATTTTGTTCTAAATGACCTACTTTTAATCTGATATAGTCCTTAAGGCCCATTTTTTTCTAAAATGACCCACTTTTAACATGGCATGCTCCATTAGGCGCATTTTTTTTTCTAAATGAACTACTTTTAACCTGGTATGGTCCTCTAGGCTCAACCTTTTCTAAATGACCTACTTTTAACCTGGTATGGTGAATTAGGCTAATGTTGTTCAAAATGACCCACTTTTAACCTAGTGTTTTCCAATAGAGCCAAATTTTTCTAAATGGCCTCAATTTTAACCTGGTATGGTCTATTAGGCATAGCTTTCTCTATATGACAGAGTAGGGTCCATTAGGCCCAATTCTTTTGAAATTAGTCCACTTTTATCTCTGTATGGTCCATTAGGCCCAACAATTTTCAGATCAGGAATGAACACTGCATAATCATATCATTTCATATAAATAACTTGTGTGGTTTACTGGGGTACCTTAAAGTGAAGAAACATTGTGCTTGTATAATAAACAACATGAGATTCTATGTCAGTTGAACTAAGTAAGTCTTTGACTCCATACAGTATAATGTAGACTGCATGAACAATAACCTTGACATATACTTTCACCTAAAATTAATTATCAGTTCATAATAAAATCTATTACCAAAGTCAATCTCTTGGCAACAAGATTTACCTATTCCTTCTGTACCACCCCAGTCAGCAGAGACAAACTCCATCCTGCGTGAGCCAAGACGAGCGTGAGCACTTCCAAGGCGGGAGTGAGCACAAAGGTAGTGAAGCATGTCATGGAGAGCAGAAATAATCATGAGACAGTATGAGAGTGCTTTGACACACACATCATTTTCACACTTTTTAAACATCACCAAAGTCTCTGTGTGATGAGGGATAAACCAAATGTTTAACACATGCTTCCCATCCTCTGACAGTAAGCGACGTGGACGCTTCCTCATAATCCTGTAATAATGCAAAAATAGAGTGAGATATATATGACACATAAATTGGCACTTTTTGAAAATATTTAACATTACTATGAATAAAATCAACATACTGGCTTATGATATACAAGCATATGACCATACAGTTACCTTCTTCTGGCACTAAATTAAAAAAAAACAGATATAATACCTGAATTACATCTGCGTTATCAAAATTAATCAATCTTGAAGGGAGAGCTGAGAAAATACAAAATGTGTTATGAGTGTAACCTATTTATTATTGTTACAGACTGGTTATGGAACAGAGAGCGTCTGCTGAAGTTTCGTGTACAAGAGGCCCGGATCACAAAAATTAGTAAAGATCATTTTGTGACAAAAAATTGAGATTCAAAAGTATGAAATCTGAATTAAGGACATCTTGATTTATCATTGTCAAAAATAGTGTAACTTTGACAGATGACACTGATAACATTGATTGGCTTATCAATGTCAAAAATAGTGTAACTTTGACAGATGACACTGATAACATTGATTGGTTCAAAGAAAATGCTACTGTAAAGAAATAATAAACTAAATAACCAAAGCTGTTTTAGCTCTCCACTGCTATAATGCAGCACATGGTGTCAAGAGATGCTGACCATGAATGTACCAAACTGTGATAGAAAATGAATGAAAATGATATGAATGTGTGTATGTGTGTTGAAACATGACAAGACATGAAGATGTGTATCAGAACACAAAGAAGCTGATGGGTGACTACAGTCAGCATCACGCCTTCCAGTGAGAGATGAAGTTGGAACCTATGCCACAGTGGAGGAGGAGAAGCTGCAAAGATGGAAGCAACACTTTGAGTCTATCGTTAATTGCCCAGACCCACCAGTACTCGCTGACATTCCTTAAGCAGAGGAGGACCTTTACATCAACTGTGATGAAATCACTATTGAGGAGGTCAAGCAGGCCATTCACAAGCTGAATAATGGGAAGGTACTTGGCATTGAAGGAGTATGTCCCGAGATGCTGAAAACAGACAACACAGAGATGCTGCAGCTTCTTTGCCAGATTTTCCAAATATGGGACAGTGAAAAAGCACCAGATGACTGGAAAACCGGAGTCATAGTCAAACTTCCCAAGAAAGGAGATCTGGGGAACTGCAACAACTGGTGAGGAATCACCTTACTATCCCTCTCCAGTAAGATCTTCAGCCACATCATTCTTCAACGCATCACAACAGCTGTGGACAGCATCCTACACCAGGAACAGGCAGGCTATAGGAAGGGTAAATCCTGCATCGACCACATCTTCACACTGAGGCAGATCCTTGAGCAGTACCATGAGTGGAATGGATCCCTTTATGTGGTCTTTGTGGACTTTGAGAAGGCTTTCAACAGCCTGAACCGAGTCTCTATGTGGAAGATCCTACAACACTATGGCATTCCCCAGAAACTTGTCAACGTCATCAGGTCCCTATACGAGAACATTGAGTGCTGAGTAAGCCACAACAACCTACTCAATAAACCATTCAAGGTGGAAACCGGAGTGAAGCAAGAATGCATTTTCTGTCCGATCCTCTTCTCACTGGCCATTGACTGGATCATGCGCCGCACCACAGAGTGCAAGAGACAAGGAATACAGTGGACATTGCCCTCAATACTGGATAACCTGGACTATGCTGACAAAATCGGGTTGCTGGCAAGTAGACATCAGGATATCCAACAGAATACACAACAGTTGGTACAGACAGCAAGCACCATAGTTCTTCGAGTCAATACAGGGAAGACAAAAGTCTTGAGGAAGAACACTAGAGTGGGCAACCCAATCACCATCAATGACCAGCACCTGCAATAAGTAGACGATTTCACTTCACATACCTGGGCAGTAAGGTCGCCACAGATGGAAATCGCACAAGGGAGTCACCACAAGAATCAGCAAGGCTAATCAGGCCTTCACAGTGCTGAAGCCCATCTGGAGGACAAGAAACCTCAGCATTCATACAAAGAGCCATATCTTCAAGTGCAATGTGTTGAGTGTCCTTTTTGTACAGGTCAGAGTGTTGGAAGTCCACTGCTAACATAGAACGCAAGCTCAAAGTCTTCCAAACCAAGTGCCTGCAATGGATCATGGTGATCTTTTGGCCAAACATGATCTCGAATGAGGAACTCCGACACAGAGCAAGCGCAAGCACCATCACTGAGATCATCGCAACTTGTCAAATGAAGATGGCTCAGTCATGTCTGCAGAATGCCCCCTAAAAGGCTAGTCAATAATGATAGCTGATGTAAATTAAGTATTGGTTTTACTCACATCATGGTATTTGAACATTTAAATTTGTCTAATAATACTTTTTAAAAAGAAAATAAGATACCAATACTGTCATACATTTGATAGACAATCTACCCATACTGTCATACATTTGATAGACAATCCACCCATACTGTCATACATTTGATAGACAATCCACCCATACTGTCATACGTTTGATAGACAATCCACCCATAGTGTCATACATTTGAAAGACAATCCACCCATACTGTCACATGTTTGATAGACAATCCACCCATACTGTCATATGTTTGATAGACAATCCACCCATACTGTCATACATTTGATGGACAATCCACCCATACTGTCATCCGTTTGATAGACAAACCACCCATACTGTCATCCGTTTGATAGACAATCCACCCATACTGTCATACATTTGATAGACAATCTGCCCATACTGTCATACATTTGAAAGATAATCCACCCATATTGTCATACATTTGAGAGACAATCTACTCATACTGTCATACACTTGATAGAGAATCTACCCATGCTGTCTTACATTTGATAGATGATCTACCCGTACTGTCATACATTTGATTGACAATCTACCCATACTGTCATACATTTGATTGACAATCTACCCATACTCTCATACATTTGATTGACAATCTACCCATACTGTCATACATTTGATTGACAATCTACCCATACCCATGTACTGTCATACATTTGATAGACATTCAACCTTTGTTGCCATGCATTTGATAGATATTCAACCCATATTGTCATACATTTTATAGATATTCAGTCCATATTGTTACACATTTGATAGACAATCTACCCATACTGTCATACATTTGATAGACAATCTACCCATATTTGCTATACATTTGATAGACATTCAACCTTTGTTATCATGGTCTGCATGGTTTGCAGCTGCCTATTATCTTGGGTTTGGAATTAACTAGTGCACTGTCATAGCTACCTTGGATCAGGTTCCATGCCTTTTATGGAGTCCATCTCTCCTTTTTTCTCATTAGACTCCCCCATCATAAAGTATGTGTCCCTGAAATAAAGTGATGACAAGACATTAAATCTGAAGCACTAACTGCCTCATTAAGTGATGACAAGACATTAAATTTGAAGCACTAACTGCCTCATTAAGTGTTGACAAGATGTTAGGTTTACAGCAAGTCCTAATTGCTTCATTAAAAGTATTGACATTATTTTCACTGACATAGCATTTCCCCCCAAAATGCTTTCGTTTTTTCTCTCCATAAAATAAACATGAAGCCATTCATTGATTATTTTAATGTTTTAGTGTAGGATAGAATTTTCCAGTTGCTTATGATGACTGACATCTTTTGCATCTTCTATTATTAATACATGAATGTAGGCAAATTCACAAAATTAAAAGCTATAGTTACACATTAGCTAAGGGCTGACTTATTCTGTTGATTTCTGTCTGTCTGTTTCAAGTAGCTATAAGAACATGTTCAGTTATCGTATAGTCGTAGTGTGTCTTTATTAATTGTCCTTATAAAAATGTAAAATTGACCAAACCTAACAGGACAAAATGACCTTGTGTACTTCATAAAACTCAGAAAATCGATTAGTAACTTACATTTAATCTTTGTGACTTAGTAGTGACTGTCCATTTGTCTGTCTATGATTGTATCTGACAATGTGAAACACTCTGAATGGACCAGGATACTGTTACCATTAAGACAGCTATGACAGTTTGTCTGTGTACCTGTTTCTATCTGTCCCATATCTGACCTTATGGAATACTTAAAAAACAGTCTCAGAATGCTCTCACAATAACCAGAAACTGTGTCTGTTTATTGGCATTAGTTTGTGTAACTATCTCATTAAATTGATATTATGCACATCCTATTTACAATAACTATCCATTAACAGCTGACCAGTCTGTGTGTTTAGCTGCCTGTTGCATTATTTATGTCAGTATCTATTTGTCTATTACTGGTTGTACCTGACGTTGGGAAAATCTTCCATTATATTGAGGATGCTGTTGTAGTAAGCTAGCAGCTGTGCCCTCATGGAGTACTGAGCCATTCTCAGGTTAAACTGGTGACAGAACTGGGAAATCAGGCTCCTGAAACAGTGAGAGATAAAAAAGTTTACTCAGCATAGTATATTGAAAAAAATATATTAATGATATTCTTGAATTATAAATCACCTTGATACACTTCACTGTGTAGAAGGAAATGAACATATAAATATTATATCCAATCTTTAGAAACATGATAATATGGTTTTGGGTTAAAATAGGTTTACATTTAGCTATATATGTAATTTATAGCCTCTATCTAAAGAAATTCTGTGGAAAATGTGACCATACATGTGTATACATAGATAGTGTGGAAAATATGACCATACCTAAGTATACATGGATAGTGTGGAAACTGTGACCAGACCTGTGTATACATGGATAGTGTGGAAAATGTAACCATACCTGTGTATATATGGACAGTGTGGAAAATGCAACTTTGCCTGTGTAAAAACATGGATAGTGTAGAAAATGTGACCATACCTGTGTATACATGAATAGTGAGGGAAATGTAACGTTGCCTGTGTATACATGGATAGTGTGGAAAATGTGACCATACCTGTGTATACATGGATAGTGTGGAAATTGTGACCAGACCTGTTTATACATTGATAGTGTAGAAAATGTGACCATACCTGTGTATACATGGATAGTGTGGAAAATGTGACCATCTTGTGAATACATGGATAGTGTGGAAAATGTAACCTTGCCTGTGTATACATGGATAGTGTGGAAAATGTGACCTTACCTGTGTATATGTAGATACTGAAGAAATTATATCCATACCTGTGTATACATGGATAGTGTGGAAAATGTGACCATCTTGTGAATACATTGATAGTGTCGAAAATGTGACCATACCTGTGTATACATGGATAGTGTGGAAATTGTGACCATACCTGTGTAAACATGGATAGTGTGGAAAATGTGACCATCATGTGAATTCATGGATGGTGTTGAAAATGTGACCATACCTGTGTATACATGGATAGTGTGGAAAATGTAACCTTGTCTGTGTATACATGGATAGTGTGGAAATTGTGACCATACCTGTGTAAACATGGATAGTGTGGAAAATGTGACCATCGTGTGAATTTATGGATAGTGTGGAAAATGTGACCATACCTGTGTATACATGGATAGTGTTGAAAATGTGACCATACCTGTGTATACATGGATAGTGTTGAAAATGTGACCATACCTGTGTATGCATGAATAGTGTGGAAATGTAACCATACCTGTGTATACATGGATAGTGTGGAAAATGTGACCAGACCTGTATATACATGGATAGTGTGGAAAATGTAACCATACCTGTGTATACATGGATAGTGTGGAAAATGTGACCATACCTGTGTATACATGGATAGTGTAGAAAATGTGACCATACCTGTGTATACATGAATAGTGTAGAAAATGTGACCATACCTGTGTATACATGGATAGTGTGGAAAATGTAACCATACCTGTGTATACATGGATAGTGTAGAAAATGTGACCATACCTGTGTATACATGGATAGTGTAGAAAATGTGACCAGACCTGTATATACATGGATAGTGTGGAAAATGTAACCATACCTGTGTATACATGGATAGTGTGGAAAATGTGACCAGACCTGTATATACATGGATAGTGTGAACAATATGACTTTACCTGTATCAAGTAACATTAAAACTGTGTATTAAAGACAAATTCCTCATTTATCATCAATTCAGACAGAGTATTATTTTAAGACAGGATGTTCAATCCACCCTAAGTGTCAGGATTAAGGAAGAATTGCTCTAATGACTGATGCCAACAGCATCACTATCACTGCTCTTTCATGGTATTTATTTCAATCAATAAATGCCTGTTCTCAAGAACAGTACAATATTTGTCACAATTTCTTACTGTGCAATGTAATATTACCTTTTCAGTTTTTCAGCCTCCTCAGGATTCCTAAGAACACTGCCCATCATATTCTTCTTGTCAATGTATTCATTCAGCATCAAATCTCTTATGGGAGTCTGAAATTGTACACAGTATAATGGCATCATATATATTAGTTTTTATATGCAGAATAACCCCAACTTACATGATTCACTATGAAATGAGCAATACCCTTAGTTTTACTTGTTGTGTGTGTGCATGTGTGTGTGTGTGTGATTTGGATTTTTAACATAGCTTTACCCATTTTTCAGTCTTATCACTACCATGCAGTATAGCAGTTTATATCTAGCACTGGGACATCATGTTACAGACATGTAGCATGATGTCCCACCCAGTCACATTATCCTGACACCAGGCTGACCAGTCATAATACTGACCTCTTAATGTTGAGCGGCAAGTGAGGCAGCTGTTAGTACCATTTTTATAAGTCTTTGTTATAACTTGGCCTGGGTTCAAACCCACAACCTCCTGCATCTGAGGCAGATGCTCTAACCATTAGGCCACCAGAGCAGTGTTTACTTGTTGTTCTTATTATTGTTATGTGGTTTTAGCCATTTTCCATGTTATGATATGTTATACATGGTATAACAAGAATCTGCAGACTCTGAGGCATTGATGTGGCCATATTCAGACAGATGAGAACAATTTCCCCTAATTCCTTTTTCAACTAAACCCAATGGCAGCCAAAATGTTCATTGACAACAAAACATTCTATAAAGAAGGGTTTAAAAACTTTTTCATTGACTGCAGCCAATCATTAAAGAGAATTCTGCACAATAATTTCATGGCCATATTTAGACCAATCAGAATAATATACAGTAATATTTCCACATGTTATAATATAAAAAATATAAAACTGCATATACCATAGGGAAAATGTACAGACCATGTGATAAAGTATAATATCAATGCTTTTAACTGAGACATAAATCAGATGGTATATCTTATCTTAACCATAAGTCCTAACCCAGTATATATTATCTTAACCATAAGTCCTAACCCAGTACATCTCATCTTAACCGTAAGTCCTAACCCAGTACATCTTATCATAACCATAAGTCCTAACCCAGTACATCTCATCTTAACCATAAGTCCTAACCAAGTACATCTTATCTTAACCATAAGTCCTAACCCAGTACATCTTATCTTAACGATAAGTCCTAACCCAGTACATCTTATCTTAACCATAAGTCCTAACCCAGTACATCTTATCTTAACCATAAGTCCTAACCCAGTATATATTATCTTAACCATAAGCCATAACCAAGTATATCTTATCTTAACCATAAGTCCTAACCCAGTATATATTATCTTAACCATAAGTCCTAACCCAGTACATCTTATCTTAACCATAAGTCCTAACCCAGTATATATTATCTTAACCATAAGTCCTAACCCAGTATATATTATCTTAACCATAAGTCCTAACCCAGTATATCTTATCTTAACCATTAGTTCTAACCCAGTATATCTTATCTTAACCATAAGTCCCTTAAACCCAGTATACCTTATCTTAACCATAAGTCCTAACCCAGTAAATCTTATCTTAACCATAAGTCCTTACCCAGTATATCTTATCTTAACCATAAGTCCTAACCCAGTATATCTTATCTTACCCATAAGTCCTAACCCAATATATCTTATCTTAACCATTAGTTCTAACCCAGTACATCTTATCTTAACCATAAGTCCTAATCCAGTATATCTTATCTTAACCATAAGTCCTAACCCAGTTTATGTTATCTTAACCATACATCCTAACCCAGTATATCTTATCTTAACCATTAGTCCCTTAAACTCAGTATACCTTATCTTAACCATAAGTTCTAACCCAGTAGATTTTATCTTAACCATAAGTTCTAACCCAGTACATCTTATCTTAACCATACGTCCTAATCCAGTATATCTTATCTTAACCATTAGTCCCTTAAACCCAGTATACCTTATCTTAACCATATGTTCTAACCCAGTAGATTTTATCTTAACCATAAGTTCTAACCCAGTACATCTTATCTTACCCATAAGTCCTAACCCAGTATATCTTATCTTAACCATAAGTCCTAACCCAGTATATCTTATCTTAACCATAAGTCCTAACCCAGTATATCTTATCTTAACCATACGTTCTAACCCAGTATATCTTATCTTAACCATAAGTCCTAACCCAGTATATCTTATCTTAACCATAAGTCCTAACCCAGTATATCTTATCTTAACCATAAGTCCTAACCCAGTATATCTTATCTTAACCATAAGTCCTAACCCAGTATATCTTATCTTAACCATAAGTCCTAACCCAGTATATCTTACCTTCTCCAGTTGGATTGAAATAAAAGCTTCTGGAGTCTTCTTCTTTGAAGATGAACCTTCGTGTGCCAACTTGGCACCTAACACTGTGGCTCCAGTTCCACTGGACATACCGGTCAGCTGGGTCATGGAGCTCTTCTCACTCTTGGTCTCTGTAGGGCTGGCACGCCCACTGTAGAGGAGAATTAATAACTATTAAATCAGCTCTTGTACATCTGCTCATCTCCCACAATATGAAATTTGAAAGCATAAAACAGATCAATGTAACAAAATTCTTACTTAATTCACACTACAACTAGATTCCTAAGAGCTTCTGATATCTAGTGTACCACTCCTTGCACACTTGATTTCAAAGATGAAAAGAAGCTCCCTATATGAAATAAGGTTTGTAATTTAGGTTAAAATTTCCATAAAGGAAAGCACTAAAGAAGCAAAGAAAATTTTTAACTGTGTACAGATTTCACCAATAAATCTTAAGTCTGGAACTTTGTATGCCAATGTCTTGAATCTAAACCATACTTAACCAATCAAATGTTGACACTAAACTTGAAGTCTTATGATGATATTGGGATTGTAGGAGGATTGGTATTCACTCATATTCATACTTGAACAGTATAAAAACAGGGACAGAATGTGACTTTGACAAGGGATTTAACTCAACAACAGTTTGAAGTGGGCGTAGCATGTATTCAATAAAAATTAAATATTATGATTTAATTATGAGAGGATTCAAAAATTTCTGAAACAATTATCTGTATAAAGCATAAAAAAAGTTATAATCAAATACAGATTCTAGTAAATCTAGCTAAAACCAGCACACCCTCATATGGAACACATTGGGTCTTTCAGCAAACAGAATATTACCATGGATGTGAATGTCCAAACTACTTGTCTCTCTATAACTAGTTTATGTCCATATTCTTTTGCTTTGGAACACAGAATGCTACCATTCTGTTCCAGTGAGTGCAGTCTGGTTACCAAAGTTAACCAGCATGAGATCTATACTTTTAATGTTTTCACTAAACCAGACTTTGATGACACAGTGTCATTTTTGATGCTGTGTCATGATGTGGTTGTTATTTGGCTTTATTATGTCATTTAATTTGATATTCTTCATAGTGTTACATATTAAATGTGAACAATAATGTTTAATGACATTTTATAACACATGTTTTGATCTGAGAATAGAATTCTAAACTTGCATTGATGAAACATGGTTTATTGATAACTTTAAAGTCATGGTTTGCTGCAGCAATGAAATAAAAAAAACTGGCATCCATGAAAATTAGCAGATTCACAGTAGTTCAGTATTTAGAGCATTATATAATAGCTTCAATTACAGATGTATTATTTTATTAGGTGTTAAGAAAGTGATAGTCTGTGTAATTCCCAATTACCTACTATATGACTTTGTGTAATTTCCAATTACCTACTACATGTGTAATTCCCAATTACCTACTACATGTGTAATTCCTAATTACCTACTACATGTGTAATTCCCAATTACCTACTACATGTGTAATTTCCAATTACCTAATATATCTGTAATTCCCAATTACCTACTGCATGTGTAATTTCCAATTACCTACTGCATGTGTAATTCCCAATTACCTACTACATTTGTAATTTCCAATTACCTACTACATGTGTAATTTCCAATTACCTACTACACTGATAGGATTCAATTCTGAAAAAAAGAATGCCATTTAGTTTTGAAATTCTTGATTACAAGCTAATAATAATGCCAGTTAATTTATAATTTAAGCTACCTTCTCCATTCCTGTTCTTTGACTGGCTGACAGTTTGTGGCTTGCAACACAGCACAGGTAAGAGCATTCTTGTGTACTATTTGGGCTTTAAGCACAACCTGGAAACTCTCAACACCACCTGGACGCAGCAACTGCAACATAAATTGTAGACATAAATTGTAGAAATAACCTTTTGGAGAATTCACCAAGTAAAGCCATTTCCTTTGCTTTTAATTGTTTTACAAAGTAGTTGGGTACAGTGACTAATGAAGGGTCTGAGAGAAAAATAATGAAAGAGACAAGTGCTGTAATTTGAAAAAGAAATCATGCTCTTTATACATGCTTCTTCTCAGATACCTTAGTAATAAGATATAAGATAACAAGATATAAGATTTCAGTACATTAATATTACAAGTTTTATAGTAAATGATGAACTTACATTGAATAGCCCATCCCGGCCCCTGAAGCTGAATCTCCCCACCTGAGCCTCATCTAACTCTTGTATGGACAAATACAGGTAGTTTGCAGGGATTCTGTAACAAAAATAAAAACCATGCAAGTCACTCTGAAAACAAAATGAAACTGCAGTTATTTTAACACTGCAGGATATCAGGTTCACACTGACATTGATATAATACTCTGAAAATATGTTAGGCATTTCATTAATAATTATGCTCTGATGTTTATTAGCTCTTCAATGCAATCAGAACACAACCTGAACAGTGTTAGATATCTAAGTAATCTGAATAATCTAATAAAACGATTATATATTAGGGAGAGAAAGAGAGAATCTGCATTGATTCCAATCACAAACTGATTGTTTACTTTCAGTACTGAAGGTACATGACATATTTGTTAGTTTTAAAGTTGTTTTAAATGTTTTTATTTTGTGTAACTTTGACACATTATAAATGGCCGAGAAGGTTGTGAATCTGTGGCATAGGTAATAATAATAATAATAATAATAATAATAATAATAATAATAATGTTATTTAAAGAGGATAACTCAATGAGCTAAGAACAAACCTATCATGAGGCCCTTATACAAAGGTATTTATTCATTTTAGCTGCATCTCTGAAACCACTGGATATACTGGGTTTGAAAGAAGGGAATAGAATGGGCATTTCAAATCTGAACTGGAATATTATTCCAGAGCAAAGTTCCAGAGTATTAGAAACATTTTTTTTATATAATTCCTTATTTGGTTTGGGAATTGTTATACTGTTTGGAAGACATCAATCACAGGTGGGGAGCATTGCAGGGTTGTATGTAACTGTTATAAAGTAGTTTTCTGTGCCTTTCAGGGAGAAAATGTCTTATCCTACTGAGAAGCCATAAACTTGAATTGACCTTTTTACTGATATGTTTTATAAGATCAGTCTATGATAAGTTATTATCTACCAAAACACCAAGTAGTCTATCATGACAGATCATTTGCAAAGTTTTACCCTTCCATGTCGGACAGTTCATCAATATCAAGATTTGTCATTTTTTGCTGTGTTGAGATAAGTCATATTTTAGTTTTACCACCATGTCATTGCATGTGCATGAGTTATCCAGTTTACTTTAGGTATTCAGTAAACAAATTTCAAATTCATGCTTTATGTTTTGGATGTCTGACAATGTTGCATCATTTGTAGATGTTTTTGAGTCCCTTAGTAAACATGGTAGGTCATCATTAAATAAAATAAATAGTAATGGAACAAGAATTGAGCCTTGTGGTACTCCATATCTAATTGTTCAGGTTTGGACAGAACATTATTTATATGATATATTTTGTGTTCTCTCACTTAAGTATGAAGTAAACCATCTAATTGTGCTTTCAGCACATTGGTAGATTTTTAGTTTCTTCAAAAGGATTACATGATCCACCTTGTCAAAAGCTTTATACAGATTTTATTATTCTACCTTGGTCAAGTACTGTTATTGTGAAGCAAATATGAGATTATTACCCTTCTGTACAAAAAATAGTTGTGATGTCATGGTTTCCACTCAACATATTCTGGGCAGAGATTCCAACAATGGATACTGCTGATTACAAACACTGACGTGTTGATTGTAAATAACTTACTTTGCTTCATGGAAACAAAATTTAATCTAATACTGTATGATAGAGTAGTAAAAGAATATGCTGACAACTTCATGGATAGTAATGCTAAATCTTCCAAAGAAATTCAACAGTTCCTCAAGACTTATGCTGCTCATGCTGAGTCCGTATCTCCTGTGTGGATGAGACTGTGTCAGATGGAATTATCCTATATAGTTTCTTCAAATAACTCATGATCAACATAGAAGTATTTTCATGAATGACATTATGTAGTCTTTCTTTTGACCTCCAAGATATTGCTTTTCATCCTTCAGTCTGCTGAAAAAGATCTCCTTTCATAATGGCATGTCCAACCTCATAATGATGTGACCTGCCCATCTCATCTATGATTTTAGCAGCATAGTGTGGATACTTGGAATCGCTGCCTGTGTGAGAATCTCAGACTCTGAGACCTTGTCTTTCAATTTGAATGTCATACATGTCCACAGGCAGCACATGTAAAATTGGTTCAGCTTCTTGGCAGGACATCTGCACAGCATTTAGGTTCTCCATGTGAAGAGCAGGTCAGTAACACAATAACTTTGTATAGCTTAAGTTGTGTTTGTAGACTCATTCCTCTGTGCTCATACATACATTTAGCACAAAGTAGGCAACACATGCTTTGGCAATTCTGGCATTGACTTCTTCATCAAAGTGGACTGAGCATGACAGTGTATGACTGATGTGAACTTTTTGAATGCCTGAAGAACTTGGCTATTCATTGTGATGGTAGAATCCATAAAGGCTTTTGTCTTCTTGGTGCCAACTGTGAGACCAAAAAACTGCCACAAAATGAAGAGAAATAATCCATGCTCTGTGGCATGTCAGACTCACATTTGGTATTCAGGAAACGGTCATCAGCAAATAGAAATAGCCTGGAACATTGTCTTTACCCACAGTCGCATTAGATTGAAGAGTTTGCCCACAGTCCAGTTTCTGATGTCAATCTTAGTGTCAATCATAGAAGGCATTTGTAAGCATAGCAGTGATCACATTGAAGAAGGCTGAGACCAACATACAGCCTTGCTTGACTCCATTGGTGATGGGCGATGGCCCAGATGACTCACCAGCATCCATGAATGACACAAGCTAACATACCATACCATAATTATGAATTATTTCTGAGCAATCACATTTGCCATTATTTACCAAAGGTGTCCACAGCTAACTGTCTCAAAGTTTGCTTCAGACTGTGTAGAACAAAAACTTTTGTAATGTGGTATTCTTAACAAAGCAAAATAATTTTACAGTACATTCAGTTAAATTAGGGAGAGACTAAATAACATTATCGTGCATCATCATGACATGTTTTTAAAATTTCCTTATAATAACTAAAAATATTGTGTTTTGAGTTATAGCAATATCTACTGAATCCAAGATACTTTTAGGAAAAGGTATAATTATCTTGAGATAAAATAAAAGAACACTTTCAGCTCAGAAGAAAATCACAGCCACTCCTCCTCCAAAAATGAAATGGTCATTACCATACAGCAGATGAATTTGCTGTGCATATAGTAATTGTAGAATAAGTTGGCAAATAAAATCTATAATTACCATGGGATGTTCACACTTACACTATAGCTGATACTATTTTAAAGACATCATTCTGACATTAGTGAGCTTACTGATAAAAATATAAATTGTTGATACTGAAACCTACAATTTTCTAGCTACACCGCTGAATATAATAGGCAAGGAAACTTTGATTGGGATGTCAATGCATGGGCAAGATATTTATCAGAGAGGAACAGTAAACAATAAGTACTCAGCTTACAAAAAAAGATTTAGTGAACTTGACAATCTGCATATAGTTTAAGCAGAAAACAAGTTGCACTCTTGAAAATCTTGGGATGATTTAAAGTCATAAAAATAAAAGCATATACTTACATTCACATATACTAGTATATAAGTAAAACATGATGTGGGGTTGTTGTTTTGTTTGGAGGGTGATGATGTCTTTTTAAATCCGAAAGGTGGACTTTATCCAAATCTATTTCACAATTTATTTGGCCACCAAGTTAACATATGTGACATGTGTCAAAGATGTGACCAATACAACCATTTGTATAAAAAAACGATAAATTTTTAAACTATAATGTCATGAATAATGCAAACTGTTAATATCATTAAAGTCATTGCGACATTCCTCACTCTTTTCTGCCTCTTGACTGTTAACCAAGCAAGCATTAATAAAAATTCATGTCCCAAATAAAACAAATTCCATTCCTCACAGTTAACAATTTATGGAGAGTCTAACCTTAATCAAACTTAATGTTTACATATCATGCCGACCCTGACAGTGTGCACTGTAAAATTATTAAACTGATATTATTTGACAACATTTTGTACCATACATCTTATATCCAATAAAAGACTGTAGATATCGGCTTGTACTATTTTGAGGAAAAGGATGTCTTACTTCTTCTCAAAATGAAGTTGTTGCTAGTGAAAATAATATCTGAAACATTTTTTTATTTATTTTTATTCATGTAATCTTGACTAAGATTACATTAATGGTTAGAAATTCTTTTCATTAAATTTTGACTTAACTCATTACTTTTCATGCACTGTGCACATTTATGGACTAATTGACTGGTTTTCAAATAAACTGATCATTATTAACATTATATATTATAATGTTTAATTAATTTTATAGAAATTGTTGATAGTTACTTGTCCACTGTGGAGTCATCCTGTTGTACAGCTGTGATAAAGATTGGGGGAGGTTTACCAGCATTCTCCTTGTATCCAGCTATCTCAAACTGGACGGAGCGCAGATTCAAATGGAAGTCACCAAATCCCATTTCATTGGCTTGTTTCTTGTATATCTGTAAGGCAATTGTTTCATAAATAATATTTCCAATTGACACATTTCCTTTACCATTAAAGTGTAAAGCAATATATATATCTATTATAAATATAATTAAACTTAGTAATACATAATTGGTTCATGTTTATCAAGTTTAGGTTTCTGTTAAATTACATTAACACCAGGCTTACTATTTAATTAGACCCTCAGGTATCCCATATTATCTGCAATTTTGAATTAAGTATTAATTTTCTCCTCTCATGAAATCTAACAATAAGCAAACATGTGACACAACAGAGAGATCAGCTTAGAACATATCAGGAGATTTTCAAAATTTTGTCAAGAGTTTTGCTTAAAAACACAGTCAGGAATTTCATAAGCCTGATTTTAGCATGCACTAGTGAAAATATACAACTATTAAAAAGCTGTAAAATTATTAAAATTAAGATATGTACATCATCACATCACATGTGCCCTTTCACAGTATAACTTGTTATTCATACTTCATATATGTACCACAAGCATTTTTAGCATGTCTTACGAGATACCTGCCTAGATTATATTTGTGTCAGTTCGCATGTCCTTTGAGTGTCTGTATTGGAATGTGGCAATGTAATTACAACTCTAATGAGTCCACCAAGAAGTTTAAAATTTAACTGTTTCCTGTCTGGGAGTCAATTCATGCTATTGACTACCTGCCTAAACGTATCAAGCTTGGTGCTAAGTGAGTCAAATTTGGGATGTTACTCTTAAAATTGACAATAAATGAATGGCAGACTACATTTTATTGCCTCTTTAAATTTGACTCTAACCAGTGAAATTCCTATCTCAGATAATGCATGAAGAAATAACTGTAGTAACTTAAATTATAATTTATATACGAATCATGTATCTAATAATAAGTATTGCTCCTGCAGTGAAATTGAGAATGTAAAATACTTTCTTTCATATATTCAAATCTTAGAGATCAAGTCCAATACACACTTCCATTCATGCTTACAATTGGAACTTTTTTTTAACCCTATGTTAACAGTAGAAAACAACATACAAATATTTGCAGCTGTGCAAAATTATATTAGGATGACTAAGATATTTGCTTAATTGACTGAAATAACAACCATTCGAATCACAGCTAATTAGTTTTATTTATTGTCATGCATTGGATGTAAATGTATGAAAATCTTCTGTAAAACCATTAGTACTGGCATTGAGATCCTTGATGTTATATTTTCTTTATTGTTGCAGTTGGGCTAATAATAGTGATAATAAACTTTCGCTTGTTACAAAGTTTCTCAAATAAATATGATTTTAACTACATTCCTGTTTCCATCCATTACTGACTTTTATGTGATATTTCAGTTGTTCAGAATTTGGTGATTTAGTATTGGGATATTATGCAACCTTGGATATCAAGAAATTTATAAACCTGTACCAAACCCACCTGTTTTACGCCACCTGATCTCTTTAGTACTGTCTAATCCATCCATAATACATTAAGATCTTTAATCCTTCAGAATACTACTGAACACATACAGTATAATCTAATGATTAATTTTAGCGCATTGTCTGTCGAATTTGCAATTTAAGTGTCATTCTCACAGTCAAGTTATCACAGGGAGTCTTTAGTGGAAATATACTATACTGGAAACATGGTGTAAAAGAAGAAAGTAAAACTGGAAAAATGCCTGCTCTGAAATGATTTTAATAATAATTATGACACAAGTATATTACTTGGCGGTGATGTAGTTTATGAAAATGACTCAATAAATAATACTGGCATTCCTGGTCATAACCAAAAATTAAATATATGGGTAGTCACACAAAACTCTTGACCTATGCTAGAGAAGCCAAATCCATCAGATAGCTAGCAGTGATTACTGACCTTTGCTACAATGATAGCTAGCAGTGTTTACTGACCTTTGCTACAATGATAGCTAGCAGTGTTTACTAACCTTTGCTACAATGATAGCTAGCAGTGTTTACTGACCTTTGCTACAATTATAACTAGCAGTGTTTACTGACCTTTGCTACAATGATAACTAGCAGTGTTTATTGACCTTTGCTACAATGATAGCTAGCAATGTTTACTGACCTTTGCTACAATGATAACTAGCAATGTTTACTGACCTTTGCTACAATCTCACATTCCCAGGCAGCATCAATCAGTCGATGCCTCAGTGTCAAGGCCTGAAATGTAGATAAAACAGATAGTCAAGTATTCATAATATAATTTCCATGTTTTCTAACGTTTGTATTTATGCTTCCAAAATAATGTGGTTGAATGGTACCACAATTTAAGAACCCATGAGTCACATGTGATGCTGCTTTAAAAACCCAAAGAAACATGAGTCACATGTGATGCTGATTTAAAGACCCAAAGAATCATGAGTCACATGTGATGCTGATTTAAAGACCCAAAGAAACATGAGTCACATGTGATGCTGATTTAAAGACCCAATGAAACATGAGTCACATGTGATGCTGATTTAAAGACCCAATGAATCATGAGTTACATGTGATGCTGATTTAAAGACCCAAAGAAACATGAGTCACATGTGATGCTGATTTAAAGACCCAATGAAACATGAGTCACATGTGATGCTGATATAAAGACCCAATGAATCATGTGATGCTGATTTAAAGACCCAATGAAACATGAGTCACATGTGATGCTGATTTAAAGACCCAATGAAACATGAGTCACATGTGATGCTGATATAAAGACCCAATGAATGATGAGTCACATGTGATGCTGATATAAAGACCCAATGAATCATGAGTCACATGTGATGCTGATATAAAGACCCAAAGAAACATGATCCACATGTGATGCTGATATAAAGACCCAAAGAAACATGAGTCACATGTGATGCTGATATAAAGACCCAATGAATCATGAGTCACATGTGATGCTGATTTAAAGACCCAATGAATCATGAGTCACATGTGATGATGATTTAAAGACCCAATGAAACATGAGTCACATGTGATGCTGATATAAAGACCCAAAGAAACATGAGTCACATGTGATGCTGATATAAAGACCCAAAGAAACATGAGTCACAAGTGATGCTGATATAAAGACCCAATGAATCATGAGTCACATGTGATGCTGATTTAAAGACCCAAAGAAACATGAGTCACATGTGATGCTGATATAAAGACCCAATGAAACATGAACCACATGTGATGATGATTTAAAGACCCACTTACATTTCTAGCAATCAACAAAACTCAGGCATTTGACCATCCACATTACTGTAATAAATATTATTTTATGCACATAACTGTTTTATTTTAGCCGCTTCTGGAAAGAATAGTTGTAAAACATTTTGTATTTTGATTCAGTACACATATATGTATGCTGTATATTGCAGATGCCATTACCTTTCACTGCTTTAAATTAATACATGGACAGTATGGAAAGACAGAAAAATGAAATAGTGTCAATTATATAAGTATGAGGTCCATTACAAATTAAAGAAAGGATAATGAAATAATAAGGAAAATTAGATGTAATTATTATTTAAATTGAGCCTTCCCCCAAGTGAAACTGCTGTTGAAAATACTTGCATCAACTAATTTACACTTTCTGTAATCCCTGTAATTCAATACTTAGCCACAATTCTAATCCATCTGAATTGATAATCTGCATAAAATATTGATAAAACAAGTTATTTATGCTTCTAATTACAGTTTGGAAGCATTCCCTTAAAAATTTAAATCCTCCCAAAATCATGTCTCAGTAACATTTAATCAATCAAAAACTCATACTGCATACTGATGTATGTATCATTATAAATGACAGGTTAATGTGATCATTTCAATGAGCAATGACATTCATCTTTGCATGTATTAGTGTATAATGTACAATCAGCCATGAATAGCATATACCAAGATCCACCCTATATAATGAGCTGACAAGTTAACAGAGACACAGACCCTGATCCATCCAAATAACTGCTTGACAAGTTAACTGAGACATAGACCCAGATCCAATGTCACATAATAAGTTGTCAAGTTATCATAGACACAGACCCAGATCCACCCCACATAATGAACAGACAAGTTAATAGTGACATAGACCCTGATCAACTCACATAATGGTCTGATGAGTTAACTGTGACAAAGACCCAGATCCACCACACATAAAGACAAAGACAAAGACCCAGATCAACCCCACATAATGGTCTGACAAGTTAATATAGAAAAAGACCCTGATCCACCCAGCATAATGGCCTGAAAAGTTAATATAGAAAAAGACCCTGATCCACCCAGCATAATGGCCTGAAAAGTTAATATAGAAAAAGATCCTGATCCACCCAGCATAATGGCCTGACAAGTTAATATAGAAAAAGACCCTGATCCACCCAGTACAATGGCCTGACAAGTTAATAGAGACATAGACCCTGATCCACCCACATAATGGCCTGTCAAGTTAATAGAGACATAGACCCTGATCCACCCACATAATGGCCTGTCAAGTTAATAGAGACATAGACCCTGATCCACCCACATAATGGCCTGACAAGTTAATAGAGATATAGACCCTGATCCACCCACATAATGACCTGACAAGTTAATAGAGACATAGACCCTGATCCACCAAGCATAATGGCCTGACAAGTTAATATAGAAAAAGACCCTGATCCACCCAGTACAATGGCCTGACAAGTTAATAGAGACATAGACCCTGATCCACCCACATAATGGCCTGACAAGTTAATAGAGACATAAACCCTGATCAACTCACATAATGGCCTGACAAGTTAACTGTGAAAAAGACCCAGATCCACCCCACATAATGGCCTGACAAGTTAATAGAGACAAAGACCCTGATCCACCCACATAATGGACTGACAAGTTAATAGAGACAAAGACCCTAATCCACCCAGCATAATGGCCCGACAACTGATCCACCCAGTACAATGGCCTGAGAAGTAAACAGAATCATAGTTAACATAGACATTTTATTTGTATAAAATAAATTAAATAAAACTTGTCAGCTCATTATATGAGAGTATATCTGAGTCTTTGTCCAGATTAACTGGTCAGCTCATTATGTAATAGTATCACACAATGAGCTGACCAGTTAAAATTGACACATTCTCAGATCTACTCTAACATAATGAGCTGACAGGTTAACAGAGATATACATCCAGACCCACTCTCACATATTCAACGGACAAATTAACACAGACACATATCCTCGATCCACCTTCACATAATAAGCCAACAATTTAAATAGACATAGACAATGCCTCACATAACGAACCATAAAGTTAAAGAAACACCAATCCAGATCTTGGCACCATATAGTCATTACACTACAATGTGTTAAAGTGCTACTACAAATTTGTAACCTCAAGTAATGAGATGCCAAGATACAGCAACACGATCCCAGATTTATCCTCACATAATGAGCTGAAAGTCTATGACACAATCCCTGGTCAATTTCTTGCATAATTAACTGTCAAGTCACATAAACACAGATCAATACTTAACCCGACATAATCAGCTGGCAAGTTATAAAGACAGATCCAGGTCTACCTCACATAACATGTCAACTCACATAGACACAGATATCTACCTTTACCTAATATGCTGTCAAATTACACAAATATCCAAATCTACCTCACATAACATGTCAAGTTACTCAGACACAGATATCTACCCTTACCTAATATGCTGTCAAGTTACACAAACAAAGATCCAGATTTACCTCACATAATTAGATTTAGGTTACACATACATATACCCTAATCTACCCTCTCATAATGAACTGTTAAGTTATAACTGAACTCATGAGTATATCAAACAGCTTAGATCCTTGGACTATTAATAGAAATGTCCTCCATCTTTTTGGTCACATGCTGGGAAATGTGATAGAATGACAAAGGACAAGTGACAATAAATATCTACTCTGCCATGCCATTAAAAAATTGAGCAAAATTTTTGCCTGGAGAGAAATTTATACAAAAGTTAAAGAGCAAGTGTGAAATAAAACAATTTTGTACTATTGTTATAGTTATGATTGTTTCTGACATTCTGACGTAAAACAATTTAACAGCCTTGTTTTTAAGAAAAAGAAGATATTACTGTTTTTGATTCCATAATTTTGTGATAGATGGATAGAAAAATATATGTCATATATGAGATGAATGTGTGTGTGTGTGTGTGTGTGTGTGTGTGTGTGTGTGTGTGTGTGTCTCTGTCTATCAGTTAACTTAGAATATTAGACAGCTAATATTCAATAACATTGATATTTTAAAAATTGAACATAAATGTATTTATAAACTGAGTTAATAGGATGCTGGTTAAAATAACAATCAGAAGCAAGCTTTTTCTTCGGTGTCATGTTATATTTTTCAGTATAGATTTCAATAAAATTTAAAAAGTATTAAAAGCCTTGAATTTAACATAAATTTATTTGTAACCACAATGGCTACTGTACTGCAGAACTTACCAGTCCTGCTAACCTTCACTATTCCTTGACTCAAAACATTTTCTAAGACATATCCATATTAACCATCCATCAGACTCTTGAAATTATGTAAATAACCTCAGGCTAGCAGACTACTGCTAATTTTTAGACTATTCTTGAGGGATGCAGAATACATATTTTGAAGGACATTTTCCATACAACTAATCTTGCACACAACTACATCTGGTTCCTATACCTCCAGAAGTCTGGCCACACTGTTGACCATAGCCAGTTGTTTTTCCTTGGCTGACTTCCTGCTTTTGTCCTGCTCAGTTTGGGCTACTAGAGTCTGGGCCACCTCACACATAAAGAGAGGATCCTCTACATACACCCCAGAAAACAGCTGTATAAGAAAGAAATCAATATATGAAAGAAAATAATGACAGACTTTTCTAAGAGAAAGCCTCAGTATAAATCTGCAGTGCATTAACACTCATGATGTTAATTGTTTGTATTTGAGAATTTGACAATGTTTATGATGATTCCCCTTTTTCAAATTGATTCTCTAGATACTACATAATTTGTAGGTAATAAACCATATATTGGATTAAATGATTGTGGTTGAGCATTTAAAGATGTGGAAAATTTACCAAGTCACTCACAAAGTAAATAAAGTCCAAAAGACTTTATGTTAACTTTGTGAGTGATTAGGTAAAATTTACACATCCATAAATACTCAACCATGCTCACATAATCCTTATAATTCCAATTTACTTGTGTCATTAGATCAGCAGATTCCATCAAGAAAACATTCGCTTTTATGTCTCTCAAAACTTTTTTTATTAGTCTCTTAACTGACAGAATACATAGCCCTATCTTTGCTAGCCAAGATTGATTGATTCTTTATACAGTAATGTAGGGTAGAGGGTCATGCCAGTGATATATTGTTATGATCATTATTTTAATATTAAATATAGCTGATGCTGTTTGAATCAGGCTATTCATTTTTCACCAGAATTATGCATGTGTATGGGATGTGTAGTTAAAGCATTCATTGTTGCTTTCTATTCATTTTGATCTTTCAAAAGCAAAATTGTGTCCATTTTTAGTGAGATCCCTTGCTTGACATATGACCCTGACTTTTAATAACAACTGCTGGAACATTTGTCGAGGCACAAGTAATAACTTTCAAATATTGATTTCTAAAACCTGCCCTTAGCCTTCTTTGGCAAAAGGGGTGAGTGTTAAAGTGCAGGAAGGTCTGTGCAATTGCATTGTTTTAACTTCAAATGGTCAATTTTAATCTGGTGTTTGTGTATTTTGATTGGAAATCACAGAAGAGGGTGGGTGGGGCTTGTTGATATTATTATTAGGGTGTAACTGACATGGACATAGACAAAACTTTACATCAAATGACCTGACAACAGGGAACCAAAAGTGGTCCACAGAATTTATCATTGTGTAAAGATTTCCCGATCAGTATCACATGACTATTTACATCCAATCAAAAGATAGAAAATACAGTCGATCAATAAAAAATGGAATTCTAAAACTGTTATATGCATTCTCACAAGCATAAAATTATTTCCTATGTGAAATTAGGGAAACTATAACTGTCTTTAACATTAATCACACATTGGAACCATGGTAGAGCATCAAATTCATAACCAATGGGTTGCAATTTGATACCAAACCAGGTCAGCCTGAGTGAGATGCCTTTGTGTGTCACTGGGAAATGCACTAATAGATCCCATTCCCTTGGCTTACATTATGTTTAAAGTACTGCTGCATATTTGCCAACCCCTCCACCACCACTGAGAAGTATAAGCATAATTATTGCTATTAAAAGTTGCAAAAAAAGCATAATTTGGGTGTAAAAAATGTAACCTCTATATTACTTGCCTGAATTACAGCACATATGAATAAAATACTTTTTATGACTAACCTGGTTCTGCAGCTGGTCAAAATTCTTGCCACAAAGGGCAAAATCAATATGAATTAGAACCAGAATACAAGGTCAAAATATACTAAAAAATTATTTTTATTCAGCACTCATTAACTGTTTTTTTAAATTTCTCTTTAACAATCATGAACTAGTTATCTGTAATGAGGTCAGGTGCTCAGATTGGTGAATTACATTACTCTCATATACTTCTTTTAAAGTTTGCAAAGAATTGTTGATTTGTCACTTTTTCTGAGATTTTTTGAAGTTTGAAAAGATACATCTGCTCTGAAAATTATTGTCACATAACATCCCCAATTCACATATTAAAACATTTCTCTTAACATCTGGCACCATTTTCTTTCAAAGTTCAGATGGCTCACAACTTCCCCAACTTATCAATAAAATGAATGTTTGGCAAAGTTCACATCCGAGAAAATCCATCTGTTTTCTTGGCAATGGGTCAAATACAGTTGCTATAAATAGCAAATAAGTACTTTTATGCTATTCTCATGCAGCAGTGACCTTTTATGAATATCCTCAAACTTATGTCAGTGGAATTAAAGAGATAATAATAAAAATGACAAAAACATTTAATTGGTTTATTTTAATTTTATATGAAAAAAAAATATGTATTATATATACAGTCATGCAAAATGTATAATTTGGTGAAAACAAGCAAAATGATTGGCATGTATTAGTTACATACCAAACCAATCTCACAGAACCATTGTCATTATTTCAATGTGTCATGTTCATCATGAATTTTAAAAAATTGTGACCAGGTAAAAAGCCTGAAAAACTTTTTGTACATGTGTCTAAACAGTATTTCTGATTACTAATCTGACTGGATTAATATTTATAGTGTTCCAGTAAACCTTTCATCTTTAGAAAATGTACAGGACATTTACATAAATTGACACTTTGGCTTTAGCAGGAATGGTCAATTTGTACTTGTCAGCGAGAATTTGGTCAGTGCTTATAAACCTATTCATACCTTTCTAATGAGCTAATTTGCTCCTGGTGCCTAAATGTCTCAAACATTTAATGCCCAAGATTTTCTGTTTGGGGATATTATGTTTGCACCTCAAAAGGCTCATCTTTCTACACTGAATAATAGGGATAATGTTCTTCACAACAAGACTGGTTGCAAAGATAACTTGAAAAAATGTTTCAGTGTATATTCTTAAAAAAATGTCCCCATGATCAATAAAAACTTAATAAATATGAAAGTCAATGTACTCACATCCTTTTGTATCTGTGTGGAGTACGATGCTCCAAGGTGCTCCATTTTGTTCCACTCTTCCAGTGCCAGTTCATACAACTTCTTCTCTATTGTCAGGGAGTCCAGAACTGTGGCCGGCTTGTGGATGTGGATGAGCTCCTAGCAAGGAATACAATATATAAAACAGCAATATTCAGGAAAGCAGAATATATTTTGACTGTCTTGATAATATATAAAATCAGCCATCTTAGATTATTGGCCCAAGATGGATGATTACAATAATCTGTGCAAATACCAAAACTTCCTGGCAGCATATCTGATGGCTAAAGTTTCAATGTAAATCAAGTTTGAACTACTACACATTTACTTATCCGTGTACTCATATTTCTATAACAGCTTATAGATAGATCGCTAAATTTCATCCACATCCCTTCCACCTGAAAGACAGATCTGGGAAAGCCATGAATTAGTGCATAGCTCTGGGGTGGGCAGATGCTCTAACCAAAAGGCCACCATGGAAACAATTGCTGCAGAAGAGACTTGAAAACAATCCAACTAACAAAACATACAGGATGTTGGTAAATCACAAGACCATACTAAATATAAGAATGGATTGTTAAGGAAACTGTAAGTATGTCAACCTACCCTGAGAGCATAGCTTAAAGCCTCTGGGATTTTGCCTGCAATAGCAAGTGATGGGTGAAATTCCAGCATGAAGATGTTTTTTATTGCTGATCTGTGGAAAATGAGAAAAGAAATTCTGTCAGTATTTTGTGACAAAATATTGTCCAAATGGCATTTTTAATAAACAAGGCAGAAGAAAATACCTTCAATGATTTTTAAACACCTTTCAACAAATCTAGAAGATTCATAATAAAACAATGTTTTTGTAATATCAATAATAAATTAAGATGTTTATGAGAGAAATGACAACCAATTTTGGATTTCTTATAACTGGCATATCAGTTAATGTGTCAAGACATATGTGAATCTTATTTATTAAAAGTTTTGACTCCTTTTTTCATTCCTCAACATAAGTTTCCATAACTAATGATGCTGTAGTCTTTCTAATGTGACCTTTATATTACCATTGTATTAATACAATCATACAAGCTAGGGCAATAAAATGGCATTCAATCAAGTTATTAATATGTGACAGTAATTACTGGGTTATTATGATTACATTCCTTGTTAATAGTAGGGGTGAAACTGGGACTGAAATCTAGGAATGGATTATCCAAAGCATAGGATCAATATTATTCTGAAGATTATTTCATATTCATTTTTGCCCCTCATTTTCTGCCCTAATTATGAAATATTAATTTTTCTCCAAATGTCTCACCAAATTCATTTCATTCTGACCCACTTTTCTCTCCATATTTATTTTGTATTCATTTTCACCCTTCATCTACCACTACTGTTGCTTGGTTAAGCCATGGATCTAACTATAATGAAATTTAATAATCATAAAGTATATGTACCCTAAATTTGAAACTGATATTTCAGACAAAATATCAGTAAGTGATATATTAGAAATGACAGCCTATATCACCAAGCCTGCCATGACTGTTGAAATGACATACTATATTGCCAAATCTTCCAGGACTTTTGAAATGACAGACTATATTGCCAAATCTTTCAGGACTTTTGAAATGACAGACTATTTGCCAAATCTTCCAGGACTTTTGAAATGACAGATTATATTGCCAAATCTTCCAGGACTTTTGAAATGACAGACTATATTGCCAAACCTGCCAGGACTTTTGAAATGACAGACTATATTGCCAAATCTTCCAGGACTTTTGAAATGACAGATTATATTGCCAAATCTTCCAGGACTTTTGAAATGACAGACTATATTGCCAAATCTTCCAGGACTTTTGAAATGACAGATTATATTGCCAAATCTTCCAGGACTTTTGAAATGACAGACTATATTGCCAAACCTGCCAGGACTTTTGAAATGACAGACTATATTGCCAATTCTTCCAGTACTTTTGAAATGACAGACTATATTGCCAAATCTTCCAGGACTTTTGAAATGACAGATTATATTGCCAAATCTTCCAGTACTTTTGAAATGACAGACTATATTGCCAAACCTGCCAGGATTGTTTAAAGGACACAAAATATTGCCAAGGCTGCCATGACTTGAAATGTTAGCCATTATTACCAAATCTGCTATTAGAGGAAATGAGAGCCATTAACACCAAATGCATGATGACCATGGAAGTGACATCACATGTTGAGCAATCTTAAAACAAATTAACTTCCATTGAAATTAACCCTACCACATACTTATATTTACCTGTAAAACAAGTTAGATGTAGATTGTACACTGATGAAGATTGCCTATAATGGGGTTGATTTCTATTTCAAATGGTATAAAAATTCTTTGTATTTATCTCTAACTCTGGATTTGCATTCATGATATTACAATATGCCAACTTACAGTCCAGCTGAATTATTTGAAGGGCTAATGGCAAACTAAATTTGCAAGTGGCTTTTGAATCATGAATGATGCAATAGTTCATTTTATAACACACAAAAAACATATTGTAAGTCTTTATTTTCATGCTTTTAGAATATGTTCTGAGTTCAGTATCAGATACACCTTCATTAGTGCAAGTTCCATGGGGGAGGGGTACTTATTGAAAACAATTATGTTTAATAATCAGTTTATTAAGTTGAGAATCAATTCTCCACCATTCTGATTTAATATGGCAATACATGTTCTACCCACTTCAGCAAACGTTAATGCAGATAACAGTGAATTTATGATAATTAAATGCATTAATACTGTTTTATTTTCCACATTAGAAGTTGTCAAGGAACAAACTTAGCTTAAACTGAGACTAAGTATAAAAATCAGAACATGTTTTTTGGAATTAAGATACAGACTGGATGCAAGCAAAGAAATTCATCAATTTTTTTAAATAGACACATTTCTTCCATCGAGTGTGAAAAAAGCAAAGCAGCAAAATTACAATTCATTGGTAGAATGTGGTAACTTACTTGCTCTGGTTAATTGAAATTGGCTGCTTTGGAATCACTCTGTGTGGTAAGCCAAACTCTTTGTCACCCTCTCGACAAACTCTCTGGTTGTATTCCCTCTCTTCCTCAATCTGAAACAAAGAACCAAATTATTCAGTAAATTGAGACTTTCATATTAACTTTGAAACATTATAAATTCATTTAAAGATTATAGAATTTTAAAAATATTAGCCTTTCTATCAAATGTTATAGCTGAGAAATAATATGGTCTGTATTAAAAGTAAGGTATAGATGGTTAAAAAAAATATGGTAAAGACTGGTTTGAAATAAAATCATTATAATAAACAACACAATTCTGTTGCCACATAAGAAAACCAAGTTTTTTATCTTCAATAAACTCCCTATAGTACTTCATACATAACAATACAATTGTCCCCGTCTTAAATGACAACCTTGTCTGCACTGGGAATGTGGCCGTATAAGATAGGTGGCCTTTCCAGAGGAGGACTATATTTGTGACCAGTATGTGTTTGTAATAAGAAACTACAAATAACTTCCAAGCATTTAATATAATCATTTAAAAGTAAATTAGTTATTCAAATATTCTTCTTGTATTGAGAACTGACTTTTCAAGTTAATATATATCTTAAGCACAAAATGCAAGTGGTATATTGTTGACATGCACATGGCTAAACCATTCACAAACAAAATTTAAATCTTGATAATACAGTGCTTGGCATTTAAAATAATTATCTTTCCATTTACTCCATCTTCCCACTATCACAGAATGATCTCCATATCAGTTATTAAGTTGTATATTTGAGTGTTCCTAACATAAAATGTTTCAACAAGAACTCTTTAACTCACCCGTTTTTTGTCAAATCAAACTTTTTCTTCTATAGTATTAATTCTGTTTATCTGATGATCACATGTTAAAGTCTTGTAATGATTTATTCCTATGTTGCTTATTCTTCACAAACAATGGCAGCTATGTCAAAACTAAGACCCATCTGGAGAGACAAGAATATCTGTCTGAAAACTAAAATCAGACTATTGAGAGAACTAGTCATCTCAGTCTTTCTGTATTCATGCAAAGCCTGGACCCTGACAGCAGAATTATAAAAAAGAATTCAGGCACTTGAAATGAGATGCTACAGAACCATCCTTGGCATCTCTTACATGGACCACATCACAAGTGAAGATGTGCGTAACACCATCAGACACAAAGTAGGCCATTATGAAGACCTTCTCACCACTGTCAAAAAGAGACAGCTGAAATGGTATGGCCATGTCACTAGAACCAACAGTTTATCCACAACAGTACTGCAGGGTAGTGTCCTAGGTGGTAGAAGGAGAGGTAGACAGAGAAAAAAGTGGAGTGACAACATCACAGAATGGACCAGGAAAAGTTTTGCGGACACTCAGGCATTGGCACATGATAGAGATTAGCAGAGGGAACTGGTCAGATGTTCAGAGGCACAGTCCCTTAACAACCACACTAGGTCAAGAGATTAATGATGATGATGATGATGATGATGATGATGATGATGATGATGATGATGATGCTAATTCTTTAGTACTGCAAATTAGTTATGCAGTTGAAACCTTTGTAGAGTCAATGAAATGCCATGTTTTCAAAGGAATTGATAAATGTACTGTCATGTGATTTTTTGGTCTTTGTCCGGTACTGTTTTGTTCAAGGTAATTTCTCTGTGTGTCTTAATCCATATAATCTATATTTATCCTATGCTTACCATGTTATGATCTTGACAAATTATGTCTTGTCTTAATCATCAATGAAAACAATTAACAATGTTTGAAGCCCAAAACTAACAGCATTGTTGACTGTATTTCCTGTAACATTTGTGTTAATGATGTAATATTAACTTTAGTGGTACATTTCCTTTACCCAACACTTCCTTCAGTAACGAATACCTGACATCGGGAAACAGGCATTGGTAAATATAATTTGGATTACTTACCATACTGTATGAAATAAATATTGGTTTTGGACACATATTAAAATAAAATGTGGCTGCTTGTGAGGTGTAAATTTTGTATTTTTGCATTACTATGGTGGCCTTTCTTGAAGCCAGTATTTTTTGAACACAAACTCATCAGTGCCAAGGATTATGGCCATAACAATTGGGTAGTAGCTGGGCAGGGAGGCCATTCATGAGGAGAAAACTATGTATTTTTATGGTTAAGGTAAAATAAACAGCAGATAGTAAGTATCCTCCATTTCCTGGAAAACTGAGAGCATTAACAAGCTAGATTTTCATATCCCCTTGACTTTTGTCACAGAATTGTATAAATCTCTTTTTTAATTAAATACATATACTCAGGTTTCGTTTTTTTGTGTACAACAATACCATAGAGTGATTTATGTATATTGTACAATGTTTAGAAACAGTGAGTTTGGTTCATCCTATGCCACACATGCAAAGTGATATTTGATGGGAAAAAAACAAATACTTCTAGTGCACAGATGATATATGCTGCATTGTCTGTATATAAATGCCTCACAATAAGACTAAATCTTCACATTATGGATAATCTTATCAGTGAGCAGTTTACTTAAAAGACTAGCACATCTTCAGCTGTAGAGATATGTGAGTTATTTATTAATTTATTAATTTTTTTATAAATTATAACTTTTGTACTACTATGTTGATATTTGTATATTTTTCTATGTAGCTTCAGCTTACATAGTATAATGCAAATACTTTCTATTCTTGTATGTGACTTAGCAAGAGATTTATATTAGTAATAAAATCACATTTTATTAAGAAATGTTTAGCACCATAGGAATCTTATTGGACACAGGTAGATTCGTGTCTGAACCTGTTTATTGCTTTGTAATGTCATGCTGATAATGCAATTTGTATAGCTTATCGGATATAATGTCATTGGATTATGGACGTTTCGCCCCATGGACGTTTTGGCCCAGGACATTTCTCCCCACTTCAATGGACATTTTGCCCCACTTCAATGGACATTTCGCCCCACATGGTTAATGTGCCATGCAACGTACATGGTGTTAGATTTAGTTTCAGTTGATCAGAGTTGATGTGGCACCAGTTGTAGAGCTAACAACAGAATCTAACCACAGCAGCTGTAGAGCTGGGTTATTAGTGTTGCTGGTTGAGTAGCAGGTGATAGGCATTGCTGAACAATTTCGTGGGCACTGATTGCTTGATTGACCAAGGAACTGAATGGTGGTTGGTGACTACCTGGAATACTGACTGCTTGACTGACCAGTGTGACCGTACATGTAATCTTTAAGCTGTGGGCTAATTTTGGGGTTGTAATACAGAGTATTTTGGGGTTGTAAAGATATTTTGTATGATATCTGTCCCTTTGTTTTCATCATTTTACTATTTGAGTAAAATACCTCATTTTTTTCATTGTGTGAAATTACTGTGAAGCATTCACATTTGTCATTGTACAGTGTAGGGTCATTTATTGGTATTTTCATTTTGTTGCATTATTAGGTTTGTGTTGATCATGTTTATTTGTCCAATATTTGGATCTTATATATGTATGTGTTAATAATAATTATTTTCTCGTTCAAGAAATTCACCATTAAACAGAGTATCTGTATCACCATCAAAAGTGTTCTTTAATAAATCCAAAATCCAACCCAGTTATCTTGTTACAAGTGGTGTCAGAAGTGGGATCATCTCAGATTTAATGAAGTACTGAAATTATTGTTTGATTTTTTTTGTATGATCTTTTGTGTGTTTCAGATGTTCTTGACAAGATGGTGAGGTTAAGTAGACATATAATATTGCCTTATTTTTTTGTACACATTTTTTATGTTTCTGTGTTTATTTCAGAGAAGGAAAATTTGTTTGTTGAAATTATAGTAATTATGCATTTTCTGCATAATAGTGCACTATGGGATGATCATATAAGATTTTAAAAACGTCATCAATGAAAGAATTTGTGGAACTGAGGAAACAGTTTGGCTATGAGGGGAAGTCTCTTTGAAATTATGTCAGTGAAAAACAGGCTAGGGAAATCGATCAGAAAGGAATAGAAAGGGAAGCCAGTAAGAAGTTGATAGAATTAGAAAAAAAGAAGGCTTAAAGAGAGAAATTAGAGATAGAGTGACAGGTAGAGCAGGAAAGGGAGAAGCCAAAGAAAGGAAAATTGCTATTTATAAAGGAGAAGATAGAATTAGAGAAGAAGAAGGTAGAGTTAGAAAAGCAAGCCAAACAGGAAAGAATAGGATGGGAAAGGGAAGTGGAAAAGGAGAAGATAGAACTGCTTAAAGAAGTAGATGATAGGAAGTTAAAAAAGGAAAAAAGTGAGGCTGGAAGTTTTGGAGATAGAAAATTGAGACAGGGAGATGGAGTATCAAAGAAATTCTGATCTATTGCAAACCAAAAAGGAGGGGGAACATGATTCTAAACTGCCTGGTCCAACATTGTCCCTATTTGAAGACAACAAAGATAATATGGATAGTTATCTAAACAGGTCTGAAAGGTACACCACTGCATAAAAATAGGAAAAAGATGATTGGTCACATCATCTTAACATTGCTAAAGGGTAAAACATTATATGGGTATTCACATTTACCTGCGACCAATTTGCTAAATTATCTCACGTTGAAAGAATCACTTTGGAAGAAATATGAGGTAACCAAGCAAGGATTTGCAAGAAGCTTAAGTACAGCAAACCCAAGAGAGGTGAGAAATGCACCCAGTTCATCATTAGGATGAGCAATTGCTTGCAGCGATGGGTGGAATGTGGTTTTGTTTAGACATTTTAAGTGTCTTATCGATTTCTTGCTTCGGGACCAACTATTGACAACTTGTGGCAAGGAGTTATATTTACTTTTGCGGGGAAGGTCCTTCATGAGTAATTATCACATGGCCAAACAAGTGGATTTATTTGCTGAAGCTCTGGAAGATTCAAAGAATGTCATCTCGCAAGACAGCAAAGGTGGAAATCAGATCAAGGACCAAAACGCAGGGAACCTGAAAAGCCTGGTAGGGATAACCAAGGAAAGCAGTAGGGCAAGCAATGTTTCACTTGCAAGGAGTGGGGTCATATCTCCACCAATTGTCCTAACCAGAATGGATCAGTCCAGAGAGTCATGGTGGCCAATGAAGGCAGACGGTTGGTAGATGGAAAACTCTATGTTTCCAAACAGACTAAACAGGAAGCAGTGTACAAGCTAGTGGTGCATGCAGAGATTGGTCACAATGCTATCCAATCAACCTGCATGTATAACTTCTTAAGGCAAGGGTACCCATGGCAAATGGTATTGTCAACGGACAAGAAGTGACCATTTTACTAGACACAAGGTGCACTAGTGTAGTCGTGAAATGGAGCCTTATTTGTGATGACCAACTGTTTGGATTTAAATTACCTTGTATGCTACTGGATCAAACAATCGACCATGTTTCTGTTGCAGGAAGAGTTATCAAAACACCTTTTCTGACAAACAATTGAAGAATTGTGCATTCTAAGCCGACCTGATTTATGAACTTACATTTGGCAGTGTACATGGATATAGACTCCCAATGTTGTCTGACTTCCAATTCATATTTATCATCTAAGCAGTGCAAACCAGAACTCAGGTAAAAGGAAGATTTTTAAATTGTAATGGCTTCATATAGACAGTATACTAATCCTGATGGTAGGAAGTTCTTGCAGCATGTTGTTCCCCCAGAAATACAGGTCACACATACTCAGGATGGTGCACGAGTCAAGTACGGCAGACTATTTGAGTATGAATAAAACAATGGTCAAGGTATAATAAGAATGTTATTGGTCCAAGGTTAACAGTGACATACCATGATTTTGTCGTGCATGCAAATTTAGTCATAATACAGTCTCAAAAGAATTGGACTATGTCATTGACATGACAGGTGTGTCCAATATGCAGAAACATTATATAGAAAGACCAAAGTCAAACAATTGATAAAAAGGTCTTGAATGTAATATGTGTAGCGATGATAAAGGATAGGTCATATGAAGAATTGGAATTTATCTCCAGTACTGAAAGGCCCCATGAATACCACATTGACACAAGGAAAGAAGGTATAGACCAGATCAATGTCTGCCTGAATTTATCTGAGGCACAGCGTACGTAGATATTGGAGGTTTTGAAATAATACCCAGATGTGTTTACGGACAAACCAGGCCATACTGGATTTATTCAACATGAGATCAAGTTTAATACCTCAGAGCCAATCAGGATTAACGGATATCAACATGCTTTCATGCGCAGGAGACATTCAACAAAGAAGTGGGGAAAGTGTTAGCTCAGGGTGTGATCTAACCTTCCATTTCTCTGTACTCATCCCACATTGTATTAGTCCGAAAGAAAGACGGGACAAACTGTTTCTGTGTTGACTTTTGTCAACTTAAGAAATGATTTTGTTTGAAGCAGAACCACTGCCAGACAAAGAAAGCTAATTTTTAGAGTTAGCAGGTTATAAATACATTTCCAAATTAGACCTTACAAAAAGGATATTGGCAGGTACCAATCACAGGTCCCAAAGTTCTTGATCAATTTAAAGTCATTCCTTTTTGGTTTAGCCAATGCTGGTGGATCATGCATTAGTCTCATGCACAAACTGCTAAATGGTAAGGACAAACATTAACAGTTTTGTATGTGATATATTTGATTATTGGGATGAACATGTTAAATCACACTGTCAATCTCACAGCCAGACCCATCAAATATAGTATCGGATATTTTAACCTAGAATGTCTAGTAAAGAAACTAGGACAGTTGAAACCTCATCTAGTCAAAATAGGAGCAATCATAGATGCACCAAAGACCAGAAACTAAGAAACAAGAAAGATCTTTCCAGGAATTTGTTCCCAATTTTGCAGTTATTACCAGTACATTAAGAGAGGTAAATGGGCTGACAATAGCCACAAAGGTGAATTATTCATAGTAATTTCACACAACGAAAAGAATGATGTGTTTTACTCAAATAGTAAAAATGAAAAATTAAAAATGAATTATCTCAAATGGTGAAAAATTGGATGCATAATTTAAGAAAAAATTAATAAAATGGCTGAAATCAAACCTGACTCAGGTATTTGTTAAGGTCAAACTCTTATCAGATTGGATTTAAATCTATGAAGTCTTCGCCTCAAAAATTGACTGAGCCATAAAGATGTGTAAAACTGATATATAGTCTGATGGTTATCAACTTAAAGACATGGATTACATAATATACTAGCTCCACAGAATTATTAATCTATTTATCCAGAAAGCTTTTGATGAGGTTTTTGTAGAGCTATGAAATGAAAACATGGGTAACACGATATACTAGCTCCACAGAATTATTAACCTATTTATCCAGAAAGCTTTTGATGAGGTTTTTGTAGAGCTATGAGCAGCAGAGAGGGTGAACCCTACAACTTTCCGAGCGTCGATTCGGAAATCTGAGGCTTCTACCAAATAGTAAAAAAGATGGCGTCTATTCGATAAAATAAGATTTCCTTATATACCCCAGCGTTGTTGTCATTCACACTCTCTGCTGCTATGGGTTAATAATTCTTTTACGAGTTCAACCAAATATTTGATCGAGTCCGATACGATATCGTGTCCGAGGATCATGTAAATTTATTGTTATAAATCCGTGCGGAGTCGACTGAGCGTTACTAAAGAAATTTTTAAATTGATTGAAGTCCATATCAGAGCACCATGTCTGCCAAATATTTTTAAGAGTATGAGTATCAACGCCGTTAAATACACACAGTAAGTTACAGTTGTCTCTAATCACTTTTGGAATCTGAGTGTATCGTTGAGTGACATATATCACGTCAGTGTTTTTGTGACGCCCCCGGGAAAAGATCCTAGCTGGGTTTTTTTGATTGTCTAACATCACATCGTCGTATACGACTAAATTGTTAATGTTCCCATCAAGGTCATCCACGGATGGCGCCTCGTCAATATCAGTTATAAAATCAATGGCGTTTTCACCCTTAATTTCTGATGCATTCTCGTTAAAATCTTTTAGCACTTCATAGCATCGTTCATCATCTACGCTAGGAGCAACTAAATACAACTTATCCCATTTCATCCATCTCATTATTAAATTGAGCAACAATTGCGTTTTACCGGATCCAGATGGCCCGATTATAATTGCGCGGATAGAGTTTGGTAGCGCTGCATGATGCTTAACTGGTTCTCTTGCTCTGGTCACTGAAAAATCAATTATATCCATATTTCTATACATAAATTATGGATCTATATTGTGTGAAGTGTAAAACGCGTACTGGCACAGATGACTTGACGCCGATTACAACTAGAAATAACCGATCAGCGCTTTCTGGTAAATGCGTGCAATGTGGTACAAAGAAATTTAGATTTGTGTCTATGAGATCTGCAGGAAATGATGATTTAAAAAAAAACGAGGAGGTGATATCGCAGCCAAATTTGCAAAGCTCCCTGGGACCCCAAGGGCAAAGTACCCGGGAGAAAAGCACCTTCCAGGATATAGCTACTGTGGTCCCGGAACACGATTAGATATCAGACTTGATGATCAAAATCAACCCCGATCCGGCGAGTATCCGATAAACGCTATTGATAAGGCGTGTCATGCTCATGATGTTGCATATAAAAGCAGCAATATGCAAAACAGGCATCTCGCGGATGTGAAATTAATTCATGCGTTAAATGCTATTCCTGATAAATCTTTTAAAGAAAAGTTGGCTTCATGGTTGGTAAAATCAGCTATGAAAGGCAAATTGATGATGGGTGCTGGTAATTAATAATATGGAATCTATTTATTATTCTCCAAAAGGATACTGGAGGGGTAACGCTGCAATCAATAAACTCGCCAACGCCGCAAAAGTGAAAAAGGCCACTGCGGCTAATTGGTTATCCAAACAGGCTATATGGCAAATTTATCTACCACCGCCTAAACAAATCAATTTCTCGCATTTTGATGTTACCGGACCCAATGAAGTTCATCAAGCTGATTTATTGTTTTTACCACATGACAACGGTTACAAATACGCGCTAACCGTAGTTGGCGTTGCGAGTCGATACAAGCAAGCAGAACCATTAAAAACAAAATCATCACCTGAAGTTGCTTCTGCATTTGAAAGGATTTATCGACGAGGCCCACTACGCTGGCCAAATCTATTGCAGGTTGATCCTGGTAAGGAATTTCAAGGCGATGTTTTATCAGCGATGAAACATCACAATGTCACCATCAGACTAGGGCATACTGCGCTACATCGTGATCAGGCAATTGTTGAACGATTTAATCGGACTCTTGCTGAACGGTTATTTGGATATCAATACGCGAAGGAGTGTATTCAGGATAAAAGATCCCGTGAATGGGTTAAGAGATTACCAGCTGTGATTACCGCGCTCAATAACGAGATTACTCGAACAATTAACATGAAACCTGTCAACGCGATTAAGAAAGCGTCTATACCAAAAATGGAAATCCAAGGAATTTCACAAAAAGATTTCAAAGAACCAATTCTTGGTAGTAATGTCACTATTAGGTATTTATACGAACCAGGAGAGCTTGAGGGTGGTAAAAAAAGAGCTACCGATCCTATTTGGAGCATCACTACGCATAAGATATCCGGTATAACACGATCTACTGGTAGACCTCCAATCTATAAACTGGATTCAACTGCTCCTCAGCGAGGATTTACTCGACAACAACTACAGGTAATTCCCGAGGATACTCAATTACCACCGCGTGGTCTTAACTAGCACCCCTTCGTCTGTTGCACTCAAGACAAGTCAACATCACATTGTTTCTGATATGACCAATGCTGCTATTCCTTCTGTCTACGGTAAATTGGCGAGGATCTTTATCCGAATACTGCCAACGCATTATACAATTGCAACTCGCGCAGTGATTATTCTGTTGTTGCTTCAGCATAATTATTAATTCAGCATCAATGTCAAATTCTCGTTGTTTTTTTTTGTCTTGTTGTTTGTAACCGGAGAGTTTTTTATCAATAACTTTAACATCAACGATGCTAGCATCATCCATTGTAGTGTCCTTATCATCCAGGACAACTCTTCGAAGTTGATTTATTTTTCGTACTCTGGATACTGCAAGATAGACTAAATTCGACCATTCGATGTGATTATCCACCATCCAAACAATTGTATCCGATATAGTCAATCCCTGTGAAGAATGTATCGTCGCTGCGTATCCTAGCGTCCATGGGGATTTATTAGCACGCAATGCATCTTCAACGATGCTGATATCAACCAGCACAATATCATTTAACACGAGAATTTGTTTTTCACTTTGTCCTGGAATATCAACTTCTATATTCTGTTTTCATGTATCCGAAGGCCTATAACACAACGGTACTGGAAGTGTTGCAAATTTTTCTTTATGCAATTCAAATAACTTCATCTGAAGTATGTCTCTGACTATTTTTCTACTTGCAATTATCAAATCGTTTGGTCTCCACGTTTCCCAAAAATCATTTATGGGAGTTTCTGAAATTATTTCACGCGCTATTTCACATTGGATTTTATCCGGCTGTAATCTAATTAGCGCTTTGAATTCTCGTAATTGTTCATCAAGTGATCTATAATCAGTGGTAATTTCTTCATAATAGTCTACAAAACCCTTTAGCCATTCATGTGGGGATGCACCGACAAATGGTGGTGGTTGGCCATGATCACCGCACATGACGACTTTTGTATTTTTCAATAACAACCACTCAAGAAAGGTTTGTAATATTTTCAACGATACTGTGCATATTTCATCCCAAATTATGATTTCAGGAATAAATTTATCGCCCATTCGATCAGGAGTCCATTCATCGCCTTTCCATCGAAAGAAACTATGATAAGTATAGGCATTTACCCCTCGTTGATTCATCTCTCTGGCGAGTCTGTGAGTAGGTGTTAGGACAATCATGTTTGATTTTGAAACGCGGTATAATTCAATTGCACGAGTTGTCTTTCCTGACCCACCACAACCGTTTAAATAAACTGTCTTGTATCTACATATTGGATCAGATACCGGTGGTGCATTAGAAAATTCGGATTGAATCTCGTCAAACTTTAAGTACTTTTCATCCATGGTAACATCTGCCGATTCACAATACTCATGTAGCGTCTCCTTTTTAAATCTCCAACATCCCCAATTTGCCTCCGGATCTGTGAAATTAGCTACATCTAATTTGTATTTCTCGTGGATATACATAGAATCAGTGGCTACTCTAACTGCGGTATTAGGAAATCTATTTATCATCGAAAATAAATTGATAGAAGCATAAGCTAGCATAGAACTTCTCAAATGCGTATATTGTTTAATATATCCATCACAATAGGTAACAATTGTACCTAATCGTCTTCCATCGGATAGGAAAGCGTCTTTACGATTTACAAGTTTTCCCTGTTTCGTTAAATATGTTACAATAAAATCGTATTCAGCGATGTCTATGATCAACCGCGAAGAATATTTTGCACTGTCGTATCTTCCACCCTGGGTAAATTTACCGATTATTCTTCGTCCAAAATCTTTTGCTTGTTCTTTTTTAATTTCAAATAACTTCTTAGACCAATTCATGATTTGTTCTTCATTGAAATCTGGAAACTGTTTTCGCTGTTCACTAATTATACGATCTAGATCGGGTTGTGGTAGCCAAACTTCTTTCTGAGCTCGATAGCATATAATAGCTTCGGAAACAATCAACAATATTAGCATACCACAATCAATCATATATCGTAGTAACACTATTGGCATCCAGGCCTTTTCAGATAGGTGTCTACCAAGCCAAAGATAACTACACGGATGTAACCCTGTAGCGAATTTGAATGATATCACACGAGCGAATCCGGTTAATTCAAAATCAGGTAATGGTCCATTAATCGAAACACGAGTCATTTCATGTGTGGGGTGTCCAAATCGTTTAAAGTACTCAGCACATTTCCCATACCCGAGAAAACTTCCAGGATAACACGCGGATATATCAATTGAAATCATACCATCACGTGAGTATTTTATATTCCACAGTCCTCCATGACTAAATTCGATGCAACTCAATTTAACGTCCTCGAGAAAATCACTTTGTGTTGGACGCCATGAGTTTTTTTCTCTTGCGAAGTGAGCTACCACTGATGGAATAGTAAAACTATCCGTGAGTAGTTTTTCATGGGAACTCTCCGGTGAAAAATCACTAGCGATTTTTCTCATTCTGTTATCTAATTCTTCAACGCGATATAATTCACCATTTGGTCTTACAAATTGATCAAATCCTATTTCGGGATCTTCATCACTTCTAAGTAACCATACTGACACAGGATCATCTTTACACAACGCATGAATAGCATCGAATAATTTCTCATTATAAAAAACATCCCCGACGAATTCTTGGGGGATATATCTCATGATTCGTTCTCGTGGAAATATTGATACCGCAGGTGTCCACGCGTGTTTGTTATGATCAATAATTTGTATTGGCGCTCCATTTTTGTTATATTTCGGTTCGTATAAAACTTCTCCGGTTATCGTCATAACGGTTATTGGGAATCTTAATGATGTTTCTAATTTAGCTATATCAGAAATCTTTGCACCATGCTGTTTCACTGTCAGTTCCCATTCGGTTATTTTCCTACGTCACAGATCAGTTAGTTTATTTCCTCGGGATGCATTTGTGAAGTGTTCCATTACCCGTGTTGCTACACAATTCAGTGAACTAGAATATTTCATAGGAGCAAGTTTTGCGATATCGGGTTTATTATTTAACGGATATATCCCATAAACGATTGCTGTTACAGGATAAGATCTCTCGTAGTAGGGTTTGTCAATTCCAGTTAGAATTCCTGGTTTGGAATCTCTACTCACAATGACAGTTATTTTATTCTTGAGGATTGGTTCAAATTTATCCCTGATAATCCATTTACCTTCGACTTCGATAATGAATTTTATTCTGAAAAAATACTTCTGTTGAGAATTGCTTTGCAATGAAAATCCTTTGGATTTTACACCCTTGGATTCCCCCCCCCCCCCCCCCCCCCCGTTGGCTCGCCAAGGTGTGAAATTATCTCAGCTGCTCTTTCATCGTTCATAGTAGCATCGATGTTGGGTACATTGACATCTTCATCAATAATTCGAAATGTCGACCAACAGTCAGCTGCACCGTCTCGGTAGAATTCATTAAAACACTCCCTGATTTTACCCAGTATAGTTCTATCACCGATTAGACGTTTTGGTGTATCAGAGACTCTATCGAGATTGAATTTAGTATTTTTCCAGGGCTTAATTTTCGATAATCTTTGGAACTCCTTATCAAGATTGAATTTAGCATTTTTCCAGGGTTTAATTTTCAATAATCTTTGGAACTCCTTATCAAGATTGAATTTAGCATTTTTCCAGTGTTTAATTTTCGATAATCTTTGGAACTCCTTATCAAGATTGAATTTAGCATTTTTTCAGGGCTTAATTTTCAATAATCTCTTGAACTCCTCCATGTTATAACTAAAACAAGTATTTAAATAGAAAAATATAGTATAATGAATCACTGCAAGTGGCTTATGATTGGATCAACAACCCCGTGTAACAAATCATGCAGAAACGAATTCTGTGGGTATCATTTACAAAGCGTTCGCAACGGTTCTTTCGGTCCACTCCCATGCCTCCAATATGGGGTTGGGGTAAGGGGAAAATCACAATTATGTCTCAGTTGCGGCGGCAAACGATACAGGGAACTAAAACGCTATTATGACAAACGAATAAAAAATGCAGTCATTGACCCTAACGTCCTTGATAAAATCAAGGACAAAATCATAAAAAACCCTCAAGATTATATCCAGAGATTTATCATAAATTAGACAAATAGTATTATTATACAAATGAGCCAAGATTTCAGACCTCATCCAGTGCTTATTAATTACGAAGCCTCCAGTGATGGTGTTGTCAGGCACCGCAGACTAAGAGAACCGATTGGATGGGTAAATAATATGGGATATTTGATGTTTACAGCTGGGAAGAAGAAATATCTCTGTCACAGAGCCATCTATGAAGCATTTTACGGATTAATCGAAGACGGATTTGTGATTGATCATATCAATAATAACAAGACTGATAATTGTTTTGTGAATCTTCAAGCCGTCTCACAAAGTCGGAATGCAAAATTAGGTGGAACTGGCAAACATGCAAAACGCCCTAGGGCGGTCAAATCGTTTGATTTAGAAAATAATGAAGAGAGAAACTTTCAATCAATAAATGAAGCCAGTAGATACTTTGACATTTGTAGGGCTTCAATACGATTTGTTTCAGAAAATATAATTAAAACTGCTCTGTCTAAAAAAAATGGTCATAAAATAAAATTCGTATACATCTGAAACGATTCAAGGGAGATAAATCCTTTATGGATAAATCCGCCGCAACTTACACTCTAGTCACTAAGTTCCCTTGTATTATGACGTCAAAAGAATTGTGTCGTCTGCTATTTACCTGTATACCTTGAAAAGGCGCGCCGCACACGTGACTGTAATGGTGAATACATAGTTTCGGTATAGTTGTATTTTTTTAACAATTTCTAAAACGTTTTATTGTCGCTTGGGCTAAAACTGCATTATTTCAACAGTTGTATTTATTTAGACCATTTAGTACAGACGTTCTTTATAATCCAGCGCAATACATGGACTTAATTAACTTAATTAAGTAACCTCTGGGTCTCTCTGACGTCATAGGGCGCCAGCGAGATTGCCAAATGAGTGTTACATTTTTTTTTAATAATTAGAAATACAGTATACTATAAAAATATGGATATCAAAGATGTAAATTCTATAATTGCTGAAATTTCAATTTTAAAAAATAAAGGGGTAGTATTATCTAAAGATCTCGACTGTGACAAGATTGCCTCGGAATATGAAGACATTGAGTATCAGTCTAGTAAGGGTCGTTATGTTTTACCTAAGATGTACAGACTCGTGAAAGGAATTCAAAAGTCCATCTATGCTTGTTTGTACGGTAACGATATTGATGTATTTATAACGCTATTTAGCACCGTTGAAGCAATACGTCAAAAGCTCGGCCAAGAGTATCAAAAACGAGCTGAAATTAGTTCTAAGGTTCGTGATCTTAGAAAAATATTAAACGAGGAAAAACCAGTATCCTAACCACGTGAGCGTTGCTATAAAAAAATTTATTTTTTTTTTAGCGTTTTTTGTAACTACATAGGATTTTCTCCTGAAATGATACTCAGCAGTTTGGGTTTACTCATGCAGCTATGTGCGTACTGGATGATCTGGTCGTGGTAGCAAGTAATCACCGCGACGCCTCCATTTTCACGTAGTTGTTGTTGTTGCCGCGTCGTTAACAAAAATCGTTCATCGCCGTTCTCAGATATTACAATTTTGAAAACCCCAGCGATGTTATTTCTGAAACATTCGCGGATAGTGTCGTACAGTTTAACCTTGTCCGAGATGGATACGTTAGCTTGATAGTACATTATTTAATAACTCATCTTTTAATTGTGATAGTTTCACATTTGAAAAATTAGTTCACAAACAATATATGGTAGGTGAATCACTTACAACTAGATTAGCCCGAGAGCGGCTAGCAGCAATTAAAAAGTTTATACCGGTTCGAGACAGACTTCGTGAGAAACTTCAACAACGACAACAAGCGCAGACTGACTTTTCTGTGTCAAGTGAACAACTGTTTACTCCGATAACAAGTGCGACCAAAGATGTGAAAACAGCAACTGAACGAGCAATATTTGGGGATATTCCTGAGGAAGGCAAGCGACGAGAAGTGCCTGTTCTTGGTGTGCTTGAAAAAATTGCAGCAGAGACCGAACAAACAAAAAAGTCTTTAGAAACACTTCCAGTAGATATAGTAACTACTTCACGGCAACAACAAAAAAAAGAGCGAGTACTAGAAGAACTAGGTGCTACTGTAAGAAAACCAGAAGAAGAGAAAGGAGACGCTACTACAGAAAAAATGTATTCACCGCAAAGTATATTTACATATGATGCATACAACAAAATTAAAAATTTTAAAGATGATAATAATTTAATTAACTTTACCGCGCGGAATTTTTCACTCGATCAAAGAGAAATAGCTGTAAAAAAAAGAGTATAAAGAGTATATAAAAAACGACGAGGATTGGATCAAAAAAAGTATACCTGGCAAACCGTGGTAGATTTAGAATCACAGACAGTAACCGCAATGATTTTGAAAGTTTTAAAGACAAAGTATTGATTAGAGTAAATAAAGGGTATCCAACTGGATTTTTTGGTAAAGAGGAGTCAACTGGAGATGGATATTTTATTTAGGCAGCGGCATAGTTGAAAACACTAGCGTTACTTGTCCTGGTAATATTCTCAGTGATATATCACGGCTGGAAGTTCTCATCGGAGGGAAACGAGCCGGAAACAACTCCGTCGAGATAATTAATGAAGCAGCTGATATCTGTAGACGATTATTTGCCGGTGGTATCATGGACATTAATGTATATCGAGAACTCATTGCTGAATTAGTTGAAAATCACAAAGACGCTCATGGTTATTACAGCAATTAATCACTAATTGAAAAACTACTAGTTTTATAACAAGATGATTATACACTACAACCATGATAAACCCGTAAGCGTCTACGTGGTGAACTCACGATTGCCTGTTTATAGAGCATATTACGGAGATGGTTTCGGCAATACCATTGCGGGTCTATTTACAAGAATGGCTCCAAAAGTGGCACCGTTAGCTAAACAATTATCAATGAAAGCCATTGATGTAATTCGTGATAAGGGAACCAGCAAAATCGGAGATTTCGTTGGAAATCTTGCGGGAAAGGCATTGTCTGCTGCGAAAGATAAAATAGCATCATTGGTGCGACAACGAAAAAAGCAACCAGGAATGACTTCGTCATTAGTGCTGCCATCAACTACAGTGATGCCTGCAAAAATCAGCAAAGCAGTAAATAGCGCAGTGGAAGAAAAACTAGCGTCGTTGGCTGCTTCGGTGACTCCGGCTTCACCGGTAACAGATAGCGCTATCATGAACGCAATAGCAGGAAGTGGTTTGAAACAAAAAAGAAATTCGAAGAATTTTCAACGACGATGATTACAAAGAGTTAAAACGCTAGCGTTTCCAATTGAAAACACTAGTATTTTAATAAAATGTTTAAACGACAAGCTGATCCCGCGTTAGATATGGAAGCCCCAGTGCACAAAGACGATTTCGTCCGCGATTATCAATATTATTCCTATCATGCAATACAACCCGACCTACGATCGCGAATTGAACTTCAAGTTCAAGATACCAGTAAATACTTTTTGCCATGTGAAGCGTTTATTGAAGTAGAAGGAGAACTCGTAACAAATGATGCTGCTCATAATGATCCACCATATGCAAATGATCCAAATATCCGAGTTGGTTTCGTCAACAATGGCATAATGGCGTTATTTGAAAGCGCAAGATATCTCATTGATGGAAAAGAAATTGAATCAATAGACCGCGAGGTTGATGTTGCAACAACAATAATCGGGCTAGCAAGATACTCCGATGATTATACAAGATCGGCTGGTCCGTCTATGATGTTTGCAAAGGATACCTCTGATAACGCTGACCACCTTCAATACATTAAAGTGTTAACAGCAAGAGATAATGCAGAAGCCGATCAACAAGAAGCAGCTAATCCAGAACGTCGAGCTAGACCCGGAGCTGCGTTTGATATTCTCAGAGGCGTTAATGATAATTTCAATCTAGGGTTTGCAACACGAAAATTAGCATTGGAAGGACAAGAGAAAAAGTTTTCGTGTGCAATTCCACTCCATCACATATTTGGATTCTGCAGAAATGTCAGAAAAGTCATCTATGGAGCCAAACACACAATCGCGTTAGTGCGAAAAGGCAATGACAACGATGTAATTTGGCGTACTGGTGTCGATGATGGTAAAGTTGTTTTAACTAAATTAGCATTGTGGATGCCAGTAATGACCCCATCAATTACCACAGAAGACCGACTACTCTCATTTATGGACACAGGCGGCAAATCATTGATAAGTTGGCTAACAACAACAACTGATGCCAAAGAGGATGATGTTGATGGTACATTTACATGGCATTTGGCATCAAAACAAGGCGTTTCAGCTCCACGTCATATATTTATAGCGCTGCAGAATCGGAATCGATTACGCTCCCAAGAACGCAGTCATATGATATTTGATCGATTAGGGGTAAGTGAGGTTTCACTGAGAATAAACGGACAACAAGAACCATCTGAGGATATACAGCTTAATTACGGAAACAACCAAATAGCACGTGTGTATCATCGGATGCTGTCATATATGGGTCGTGATCAAAATGTTGATACTGGTTTGCAAATATCGCAACTCGATTTTAAGAAATTGTATCCAATTTATTACTTTTCGCTGGAACATCTTGATTTAATGAGACAATCCGTCGTCGACATACATTTTAGGGCTCGTATAGCTCCTGGTGGTGTTAATTATAGAGCGGTTGCTGTCATTCTCAGCGATAAATCAATGTTGTTAGAAGGTGTTGGTGGACGAATGAGAATCGTTGATGCACCAGTGGAAAATATGTAAATGAAACTTGAAGAGTTTCCAATTAGATCAATTGAAAGCATAAATGTGTTTTACAATAAAATGCCATATAGTGTTATTAGTGTCAAGCTGACTGATGGTCAGGTCAAGAAATTGCGATCAAAATCCGCTAAAGAATGTGGAACAACAATAACGTTGAAACCAGCGCAGATGTCCGGCGGTACACATAAAATATCACTGACGGATCGTCAAATAAAACATTTCAATGGTGCGCTAAAGAAACGGCGAGGGGTTCAAATTGTATTTTCAAAGGCTGCAGTCGCCAACATGATAAAATCAGGTGGTATATTTCCATTATTAGCTGCAATACCAGCATTGATTGCAGCGGCTGCCCCAGCAGTGGCGAAGGCGGCGGCGTTAGGGGCTGTTGGAACTGCGGCAGGGATGGCGTTGAAAAAGGCAACAGGGAAAGGATATAAAAAAAAGGAAAAGGGTTATACCTACCAGGAACCCCGTGTTCATGGTACAGCGGAAATGGTCTAAGAAGAATACCAGGAACGGTTTATTAGTTGAAAACCCAATTCTCCCTATGTCCAATTTTGATTTAATTGATGCTGCTAAAAAACTAGCGATAAAAAACTTCAGAGGGGTTTTTATGAGAGATCAGTTACCAAGAAAACCAAATAACGTTGAAACCGGTATCATCAATCTTGATAACAGCAGTGGATCGGGAACTCACTGGGTTGCATACGCGATTGATCCACGTGGGATTGTCTATTTCGATTCATATGGGTTAGCTCCGCCAAGTGAGTTTTTGCGGTATATAAATTCTTCGATGAAACTCAAAGAGTTTCCGATTTTTTATTCTACGCTGCCAACACAACAATTAAATGATCCACCGATATGCGGCCGTGAAGTATTAAATGTCCTCACGGAGATTTCATCGTCACAGAAACCACCTCATCTGGTTGTAAATAAATACACGAGTGGGAAATTACAAGGTAATTTTAGAGAATCAATAAATTAAAAATACTAGAGTCTTTATAATAATGATTAATATTTGGGGACAATCTCTGTCAATGTCGGAACCCACCGAGGAAACATCTGCGGGTTCTATCGAGGATGTAAAAAAATAATTGAAGATGAAATCGCTGAGACGTTAAATTTAGTAGATGTTGACCCGAACGAAATAGTTGTATTTCAAGATCGCCAGGGTAAATTGAAAAGCAGTAATGTGTCATTGGATGACATTTTGATACGGCAGAGCAACGCCGCTGAAAACTCTATTGCGCTGTATTCCAGCGGTGGACGACTTAAACCAGGCGCACTTGTGTTTTCGATCACCGACGCGATTGCCGCCCACGGCCGTGAGCTAGATGATTATATATGCGAGGTTATAATGCTTTTCGAAGAAATATCGTTGTTAAGTTCTTTGGAGCCCCACCTATGATTAGTATGTCTCTCGCTGAAATCAAAGACCTTCTGACGCTATTCTTTTATAACACGAGCACGAATAAAATAATTAATCTTGACGAAATCAAGGCAAAATATCTCGATATTTACAACGATGTTCTTAAACTAAAAGAAGATTTCGAGCAGGTACAAAAACCCGCCAACGAAACCATCGACAAGTTTATTAAAAAACATACTAGCAATCTCCAACTCGTTGGTGAGTTTTTTTCTCGCCCCGATGGACTTATAACTGGGTTGTCTCTCGCGGAGATTAGCATGTCCATGACGAGACAAAGTATATTTAACAGCAGCGTGAAAAAGTTTTTTGGGGTAGAACCTTCATCTGACCTCGAATCTCTGCCAGGCCCGACTCTCGCTGAAATTAGACTCGCTCTTGCCGAACAAAAACCCGCCAACGACGTCATTGTTAAGTTTTTTGGAACCCCGCTTGACGTTGCTATATCTCTCGCGGAAATTAATCGCGAGCTTAACGAACAAAAACGCATCAGCGAAATGGCTAAAAAATTCTTTGAGGGCTCTGAAAGTCACAATATCACTGTGACATACGATCGACTCAACTTTCATTTTCAAATCCAAGAAAATTTGAAATTCAACCTCCTTTTGGTTGAATTTTTTAGTAGCCGCGATGGAACGATGATGAAACATGACAACGTCAAAAAACTTATCGACATCATTGACGATATTCGTGCGCTAAAAATACCAACCAACGACGTCATTGTTAAGTTCTTTGGAACCTCGCCTGACGTTGCTATATCTCTCGCTGAAATTAGCGCGGTTACCGATAAAGTAAAAATTCCACACAACGTCGGCGCCGTTAGCAACATTGTATACACAGTTGATAGTGGGACCTTTGATTGGATCCGAGGAAATGAAAATTATCTTCGTGTCGGCAACAGACATACTGGTGTACCAGGTTGCTATCGACTTACAATAATACATCGCAATAAATTTGATTTGGAATTCAGCAACACAGGTATCACCGGTGTGAACACGCTGACGTATATACTTGATAAAATACCAATGCCTCCACCCTATTTTCCACTACCGTTGACAATTACTATAAATAATTCCGACGAGACCGTGCTTAGGGAGTCGCTACCCTGGATAATAGAATTTTTATACGGTATCCCCGCGTCCGATCCTAAAACCAGGTCAATAATAGGATAATTGAAAACACCAGCGGGTTTAAAATAACAACGACTATGATTTCATCATCGTCATTGTCATCGCATCAATATCGATACGACACCGTAAAAGAATTTTCCGCGAACTTGAAATCGCTTTCTGAGCGCTATCGTGAAAAAATGAAAAAATACCGTAGAAGAATTACCGCCATCGATGTAACTGTGTACTCGGTATCCGGTGTGATGGCCAGCGCGGGAGTTATTTTGTCGACGGTTATCATGATCGCGCCAATCGCAGTTCCAATTGCTATTTCCGCGGCAACAACAATTGCTGCAGTCGCCACCGCGATAACTAAAAAGTTATCATCGTGTTCTCAGAAAAAACTCAGTGATTATACAGCTCGGTACCGGGTGGTATTTGACGCATACTCGAAATTATCCGAGTTGATCTCGCTGTCGATAGATAATTCGTTCATATCCGATGTTGAATTTTCCACGATGACCCAGTTGTATAACTCCGCGATGTTGAAATTGGAAATTGAAGACAGCGTTAACAATAATGTCACTACAATTCAACGAATTGCAACTGCTTCAACGAATCGCGGAGAATACCACTCCGATATGAACAAGCATGATATCAATAACATCAACAAACCCTGAATTTAGTGTGAACTTCCCTTCTCCGATTCCAGTGCGTGAGATCGCGCTGGCAAAATTACGAGTATATCATAGCTGGCCTAATATCAGATCGGTTGCATTTGGTGGTCAGCAACCCAATAACGCACTGGTGTTCTCGTATAAGAATAAACCCGATGATACTCCAGAGTGGGAAACTGTTTTGTTACCAACTGGGTCGTACCAAATTAAGCAAATCAATGCTGAAATTCAGCGTAGAATAAAATCAATCACTGGAAAAGAATCAAAAATAGCTATTAATCTTCATCAACCGACGCTCTCGTCGTCGATCGAAATAAACACAGAGGGATACGCTGTAGATATATATAACAGCTCGTTGAGAACAGTGTTAGGATGGCCTGAAAAACCACCGGAAAAATCCACCACCGACTTAACCACGGACGTACAATCATATCATGAAATCAATCCCAGTTATCGAGATAATTTATCTGATATAAGAAAAGGAAAAATCGCCGATAGATTTATATTTACCAACAAAGACACATTGCAATGGGATTTTATCATTAAAAGAACAGCCGACTCATCTGTTACTATTTCATTTACGCTAAGTGACGTCATTGATTATTTTAAGGAAATTAATCAATTATATAACACACAACTAGAACAACTACAGCAAACAAAATCGCGAAAACACATTGAAATAATAAATCAGCTTGTATCTGACATGGAATATATCAATGAACTAATTATTAAAACAATAATTAATGACAACAGCGACAGTAAACAACAATTCCTAACCAGTTACAAGACCACAGAAGACAATCTACGTAATTTCAAGCTTCCCGGGTACAAAGCTGAAAGACTGAAAGAACATATTGGTGATGTTATCAAGACATTACAATTACAAGATTCAACTACACTCCTTAAATATAATAATGACCCAGATGGCGGAGGTAGGCATATTGCCCCGCACAATGTAAATATTTCAGCGGTGATTGCGCTTAATTTAGTATGTGATGCAATCAAAGGAAGCTATCAAATTAATCTAGAGCAATCAAATCAAGCTCAGCAGGGATATATTCTTTATTCGTTTGCACCAACAGCTCCTCCAGGATCCCTAATTATTGAAAACCCAATTAATCCTGTCTACATGCGATGCCATAATAATTCGCTAACAAGAATTAATTTCCGACTCAATGACCAGTCAAATAATTTGATTGATCTACAAGATGAGGTGTTAGCGATTAGTCTGTTTGTAAGGTCCTAAAGACTGGATCAAATATTTGGTTGAACTCGTAAAAGAATTATTAACCCATTGCAGCAGAGAGGGTGAATGACAACGACGTTGGCGTATATAAGGAAATCTTATTTTATTGAATAGACACCATTTTTTTTACTATTTGGTAGAAGCCTCAGATTTCCGAATCGACGCTCGGAAAGTTGTAGGGTTCACCCTCTCTGCTGCTCTATGAAATGAAAACATGGGTAACACGATATACTAGCTCCACAGAATTACTAACCTATTTATCCAGAAAGCTTTTGATGAGGTTTTTGTAGAGCTATGAAATGAAAAACATGGGTAACATGATACACTAGCTCCACAGAATTACTAACCTGTTTATCCAGAATGCTTTTGATGAGGTTTGTGTGAAGGTGGAGGACAACACACTCAGTGCGGTACATCTTGATGAAGTAGTTACTTTTGAAGTCAAAACGGGGGCGCTTGTAAATGATGTTGGTAATGACCTGAGCGAGTTTCCGCTTTTCATCTCTGTCAAAGACATGGTGGTAAGCTTCCATGTAGCAGTCAAGCAACTGAAATAAAGATAGCTCAATTATCATTCTAATCTATACAGCAGATTTGAATCTTCAAAGATTTTTCATGTAAATTTAAGACCTTAAATTCAAAGCAAATCTTTTAAAAAAATCTGGAATAATATTTGATAAATAATTACATGTGACAGAGAATAAACATTTTTTTCTGTCAACTGCTTGTGAAGCAAAAGCACATATTTTAGCAGTTCCATATAATTCAACTTTTAAACAGATATTTAAAAGGATGGAAAATTTTATAAATGTTACAAACATGATGGATTTAATAAAGATATTTTCTCACCTCACTTTTGCACTCAAGGAAAGATGCTTCATTGGTCCAAAGGTCATATAAAATTCCAAATCTGTCTACCTCCTGGTGAGCATAGCTGGGAATATCAAAGTCACCTGCCACCACCTGCTGGAATATAAAACAACTTATTGATCCAACAGTGCAAGAACTTGGTAAAACATCCAATTTTAATGAAACTGATTGAAATATTAACAGTATGATTAACAAATAAAAACTAAGATTCGATTTTTTAAAAGTATGTGTACATGAATAGATAATGGAATATCATGCAAACTTCTTGAAACAACTAATAAATGCATTCATTTAACCAGTTTTCCTAGAAATTAATGTTTGTCTATGATACTTTTTGCAGGTATTCCAATAATTATGGTGAGAAACTTAATACAAATGTTTGTGAGTGGCATACATTGAAATTTATTGTTAGTGAACAAACACAACATTGAACTTGATGAATACATCATATATAATTGATCGCAAAATTAAACATTAAAGTTGGCATACTGAAAAATATTTGCACAACCCATCCTTTAATCAATGCATAAAATATATATTATAATAGTAGTTGTAGTGAAATATTCTCCATAACAGTGTAGTTAGCTGTGCATATATAAATTATATAAATTCTGTTGAATAAGAGTTGATATGTAAGCAGTGTTATACATTATTTATATTCTGTGTTACAAGAGTTGATATGTAGTGTTGTAAGCAATGTTATAAATTATCTAAATTATGTGTTATAGGGTTGAAATGTAAGCAGTGTTATAAATTATTTAAATTCTGTGTTATAAGAGTTGATATGTAAGCAGTGTTATACATTATTTATATTCTGTGTTATAAAAGTTGATATGTAAGCAATGTTATACATTTTTAAATTTCGTGTCATAAGAGTTGATACGTAAGCAGTTTTATAAATTATTTAAATTCTGTTTTATAAGAGTTGACATATAAGCAATGTTATAAATTATTTAAATTCTGTGTCATAAGAGTTGATATGTAAGCAGTGTTATAAATTATTTAAATTCTGTGTTATAAGAGTTGACATGTAAACAATGTTATAAATTATATAAATTCTGTGTTATAAGTGTTGATATGTAAGCAGTGTTATAAATTATTTAAATTCTGTGTTATAAAAGTTGACATGTAAGTAATGTTATACCTGTCTGGATTTTGCAGACTCTGAGATTTTTCCAACATGGTGTTCCTTGTCTTTCTCAATGTAATGTGTGGCCACCAACTGCAGGTCTCTCTCAAGCTTTCTATGTAAATAAAGACAAGTATGAGCACTAGTCTAAAACAAAAATGACAGAATATATCATAGATGATGATATTATTAACTCATAAAATCTTGGACATGAAAGGATATTTTCCCAGTTTTAGCTGTTGAACAAGATTAAACATTTTCAGACTGTAAAATGTAAATTTTCTCTATGTGGAATAAATAAATTTTCATTTTATCTTTATAAATCTATTTTTATTATGGAAAAAAAGAACTGTTAAAGATAAAAATAAAACATTTTTATTAAATAATCTTGTATGCATAGATTTTCATGCTGGTAATCAATCAATTATATAGAAAGGTATGTAGGTAAGTACAAAGGAAAGGTAGGTAGATGCAGGTAGGTGGGTGCTATAGTACTTATGTTGGTAAAATAGTATCCTGTAGTGAAATAGCAAATATTACAGATATATATCTACTACAAATGGCAAAGGGATTGGATGGATATCATGTTTTTTGGCTTCTTCTCTTGAGCATAAGTGTGGAAGAAATGACGCTAAGGGAGATAGCTTACTCCAAATCCTTGATGGCAGCTTCATACATGATAAAGTAACCCCTTTGGTCTTGCACATGTATGCGACCCTCATCTTTCATGTAGAAATCATCATGATTATCTACATCAGCAAACTCTATAAACTCTGTCTCATTCAGCCTGAAACAAAGAAAATATACTTGACATATATCGTATATTTGAATACTAAATATATTATTCTTGATTCTGCAATAACTATAACCCACATATATCTATACAGTTTCTTTTGCATGGGAACTATCAATCATTTTGTTATACAGTTGTAATTTTAAGACAGACAGATGGAGATTTTGAAAGATTCCTGCATCTTGTCAGGGTATTATGAAATCTGCACAGCATGTGCTGTTAATGATCCTGTAAATATCAATTATTCCTGAAATTCGTATTTTTAATTAGTATTATGATAAGAATAAAAAGATCCCTTGCAAATAAGCAGTGACATTCTCAAGGCATAATACCATTTATACACATGGTACAAGCTGTGATTGACAAGTACTTACATGACAAAAAGCATCATATATTTGATCCTCTTTTTCATTAATTACATGCACAATCTAATCTAAATGAATGGCACCCAAATTATAGCTATCTAAAGAACTTGAATTCTTCTCATTTCAGCATAAAGTTAAGAGCATGTCTGAAATTTGAATAACGTACTTATAGTCCAGGGGGGTATTGTGCACATAAGAATGGGAGCCCAATCCTCCTCCTCCTCCCACTGTACCATCAGTCTCTGTCGTGGTACGGTGATTCTGAGGGCTACAAGAATAGAAGAAGAAGAAGAAAAATGGGATAAAGAAAATATATTCTAGGAATTCTGCACATCAGCTTATAATCACATCTTTTTAAAAAAGAGTTATAAACTATATGTAAAAATGATTGACTTCATATGTAATACCCTAATTACTTGCAAACCTGCTGATAACACAGTTGCTGGTGTGAATCCCATTTTTATTCTTATGGAACAAGGACAATATATCCTCTGCTTAATATTTCAAAACATTGGTGAATGAAAATGTGCTATACTGTTTATTTAATATTTGAAAATGGCTGTTAGTTGGTATTAAATTGGAACTTACATGATGAAAATCACAAATTTCAAAAATATATATATATATATATATATGCATTTTGTATAATTTTCTTTAACAAAAATATTTTCTCACTTATTAACATAGTATACAACAAAGTATTGATCAATGAAAATGTTGGGAAATGCCTACAGGTGGTTGCATTGCAAGAAATAAATACAAATTGCCATGAATTTTGTTAAGTGAACCTCGTATTTTAAGTTTATTTTTTATTTAACTTTCATTAAATATGATATAACATCTTCTATTCAAATGTGAAATGAGTTGATGACCTTTAATGGCAATGCCATGGAGCACTTCCAGGTGAAAAAAATTAAGTGCTACTTAGAGGATAAGCTGCATTTATTACCATAAATGACCTAATGGTTCTTTGGCATGAAATCACAAACCAATTACAAGATTAACTGTCTCGTGAAAGGTGTTGTCATCACATTAATATCCATGTGTAGGATAAATTTAACTCATTTCTTGTTAAAAATCACACACTATTGACAGACACTGCCTAAGTTGATGCTTTTTTCTTATCTGTAGATTCTTCCTAAATATTTGCACGGATTACGTTTGAAAACTTAATTTCTGTAACAAAAGGCATATATCCAGTTGCAGTGTTCCAGAGCTGTGCAACTGCAGTATGCTGACTGTTCTTATTTGTAGCATACAGATTTCAAACGCATAAAAAACATTAAAAGGGAAGCAACTCCAACTTTACTGATACAAGAATGTAAGGGTTGTATATCATCTAAATGTTGTCATCATTATTGCCTTGAATCAGCTTCATATCTAGTATCCATACATATCAAATTCCATTAGATAAATATTTATTAAAGACAAGGGAGAGTATAAATCCTACATAGGTTGCTAATATCCCATGTATCTTAGGCCCTTTCCATTAACCTAAATATGCATCTCCATATTTTGGGCACTGGCCTATGCTGTGACATGTTTCTGAACCTTGCTGCCTGTATGTTATCAAGGTCAAAGGGAATGTCTACATGCAGAATCATTACAAAATAATTAATTAAGGACTTCTAATTGTAAATCAATAATAAGTATCAATATTCTGTAATATAGTTTGTAATTCTATATTATAAATGCCCTTAACTTTTTCAGGATAAAAGGGAAAAAAAACAAAATGACAATGCTGGATTATTATTAAGATCACATGATTATGCTGTGCATAAGATAATGAAATAAACACTTTTCTTCCAAATGCTACACTGTGGCTTTTTTGCGTAACTGTAAGGTACTCCATATATACCAGTATATTTGTAATATACTTCAGTGATATCTATATCGGCAAATGCAAATCGTGTATATACATTTAGTCATACCCAGGAATGTCCAGTTTTAATAACATAACATACTCTAAAACCTGCATAAAATGTTTTCATATATTTAGCCGATTTTTAAAATAGTTAAGGTATTCAATAAATATCCATAGGGTCTTTATTCTATATACACAGTGTAATCTATCACAAATGAAATTGCATTAAATTAAATAGATATTTTAAAATTTGTACTTTTGGTTATTGCATAATATTTTTGGCAACAAAAAAACAGTTAAATCAGTTTAATTAGAAATGTCCATTTTGAGATATAAATACCATGAGTTGCACTTGCTGTGACAAACAGTTGAAAGAATTTTGCAAAGAATGATATTGATTAAAATATAGATAAAATTAAAAGTAATTACAAAAAAGAAATATGATTAAATCAAATTATCCAAAACAAAGAATACCTGCAACAAATTTTAAATGGGTAATTATATTTTCAAAATAACTTGCAAGTGCAATATCTAATATTGAATTTTATTCTATCATTGCATCATCACAGGAAGATGAATTTTCATGTGTACAGTAAATATCACTGTATATGGCTAAGAGAGATCACCAACGAATTACCTGACATATCTATAGCTGGAGGAATCCTCTGTCAGACCTCTATCATTGATTGTCAATGTTCTCTCGATGGACCGAAAATAATTCAGGATACTCAGACACTGAAATGGAGAGCTATATGAATATAAAAATATTACTTTAATCGAAAATAAAAATATTGCTTTAATCAGAAATAAAAATATTACTTTAAACCGAAATAAAAATATTGCTTTAATCAGAAATAAAAATATCACTTTAATTTTAAATAAATATATCAATTGGAAATAAAAATATTACTTTAATCAACAGTAAAAATATTCATCAGGAAAAAAATTTGTTTTCATCAGAAAAAAAAAGATCCCATTATCTGATGTTGATTTTTTTCAAGAAACCTGCATATTCTTTGATTTTGTCAAGTGGTATTGTTCTTTGATCAAAATGGAATTAAATGCAATTTAAAACCTTATAAGATCTAGACTCTATATTTAGGATATGCCAACATTTGATTTTTATTATACACAAAATTTCATTTTAGGGGATTTGAAAATTGTCACGTATTTTCATACATTTTACACAATTTAAAATTGTACACTGTTTTAACATACAGTTCTCCGCATGTCTCTTAAGCGGAGGTGTCTGAGTTGAAGGAAAGACAGGTATGCTCCTTGGAGGGTAACAACATCATTCTCTGCTTCGTCTCCATCATCAAGACCTAACAAATATGGCAGATACATCTGTAATCATTATAAACCAAATACTCCAAATTATTGGGGTTTCAAAATCCATAACATATTTCTCAGCCTTCAACTTTTAAATACTTGTTCTGATTATTCAAATTCTTAACTCAACCCTAACTGCTTTCATGTCTGTGGGGTTTGATGATCTACAATATCACCTACAGTCAATATGATTTTAATTGAGCATGTCTTTTTATAATAGATTTACTGATAAGTCAGCGAAAACATTTTGATCAACATAACTCTAATCAAACATCAACAATATTTGAGAAAAGAATAATTCACCCTAAATTCCTTTAATGAGACTTAGCTAGCTTTGTACTTTTTACCACAGGTACTATATACCACAGGTATTATTTACCACAGGTACTATGTAACATAGGTACTATTTACCACAATTACTATTTACCACATGTGTTATTTACTAAAGGTACCATTTACCACAGGTATTAAAAATGTCACACTTTACACATATACTGATTTACATATTTTTGCAAGAAACAGGCAATGATTTCCAACGAACAGTGCAATATAAAATTGTCTTAGTGGACTGATGTGGAAAGTCAATTGCACTACAGTTTAGGACATACAAAGAAATATACACAAATAACTTACCCAACATCTGCACTGTGTTCAAGTAGTCATAACTGTCTTTGCGTTTTTTGGCATTGGCTGAGTGACTGCGACTGCTGAGGTTGATATTGTCAAGATCTTTGTCTTCAAAATCCTGCATGGTGACTGAATCAGCATTATCAGACCTAGCAAGGATAATACAATTTTTATTATGTTTATTATAATATTTCACTGTGATTTTGTAGTATGTATGTATGTATGTATGTATGTATGTATGTATGTATGTATGTATGTATGTATGTATGTATGTATGTATGTATGTATGTATGTACCTATCTGACCTCACCCATGTGTATACACCAACAAGATACTTATGCTCCTCTTCTGATAATCATATACTCATTGTTCCATGAAAATGAAGTTATATGGACAACGTTCTTTGGCGTACCAGGGCTCAGCGATGTGGAATGAATTGCAAATTGAAATTAGACACCAAGACACATGGATGAGGTCGGATAGGTATTTTGGACTGGAGTCCATCAGTGAAACGTAGAAGAGAGAACAAGTTTTGTGTTTGATTCTTGACTGAATGGATAGCAAGTGTAGGGTACAGAGCAGTGGGGAGGTGTGCTCTGATTGTGGTACTCAAAAGATGATCAGAGCAGCTGTCTTTTGAACATTTTGAAGTTTCTGGAGTAGTTATTGAGACAAACCAGACAGAATTGAGTTACAATAGTCCAGTCTTAAAAGTATTAATGAACACACAAGTGTTTTAGTGGCACCAACTGAAAGATACTTGGTAATGGAGCTGATAAAGAATTCAATCTTTATATATAGCTCTGTTCTCCACAGTAGACTCAGCAGTCAGCCTTGATGGACATCAACATGTGAATGTAATAATTTGGTTTTGATATTGAGCCATGGTGGCTCAGCTGGTAGAGTATTGACTCATAATCCATGAGTCACAGGTTCAGTGCACACTATGTCTGCCTGTGGTCAGCTTCTTCAGAGCATCTTCAGAAAAGGCATTTAGCTCCGATGACCTAAGCATGATTTCACCAACAATATATTAAAAGTGAAATTTAAACCAATAATATACAAAACAAACATCGCAGACACAAATGAATGTCATCTTTGCAAAACAATAGGTTATTTATTTCATTTCTATCCTGCGTTAAGTACAAACAAATAAAAGTAGGCATTGAAAATAACATTTCAATGATCTGTGAAATGCTGGGCTGAGCTTGGTTAACTTTTTGAGTTATTTCTATAACCTTGAAATGACAAAACTAAAAGAAATTCAGTTTGGATAGCTTTAAACAAATGCTTACACTGCTATTAGTGATGGGAGTCATTGTGATACATCTAAAATAATGTTACCTTGATGTAGAACTAACCAAAGGCATGCAGACAATTGCCGTTGCTTGCTCTCCAAGAAAAAACTGAATGATGAGTGGAATGGCATTTACGCCAAATGGCCAAAAGCAACATTTCAACTTTCATTTTAAACAGCAAAATGCTGCTTTGAACATTTCATATTTATTCACCAAAATATAATTTGAAGAAAAACATTATCAAACTATATGGATTTTTACTTCCAAATTGTCCAATCTATATTTGCAGAGCAAACTGAATGAGGATTGTTTATTTTTATGTTGACTGTTAAAATAAAATGGTAATATATTGCAAACAAAAAAGAAAATATAATCTTCAGCTATATCTGTATTTAGTAAACTATATCAAATAAAATCTACTGCATACACTTGCTTATAAGACAAGACCAAATGCAAGCTGTAAAGACCTAGATTTGCCATGCATAAGCCACTGGTAGATCTGGGCCTCTGCAGTTCATTAGTTGCATACAGTTGAACAAATAACATGCACCTTGTCACAGAATAAGGCAATAAATAACAAGGTTACATATTAGAACGATTTGACCATTTTTCATTATATATGCATACATTATATTACCTACGGTGAATAATTGTTTTTCTAGTTAAACAACTGAACTAGCATGTATCTCACCACAGATCGTTTGCAGCAAGGGACACTAAAAGCATGATATACATAGGTATTTCAGCATTACTAATAATAAATTTCCTGTGGATTTGCCAAGTTTTTTTTAAACTAAAACTGGTCTTTGAATCTTGTCAAAGAGTGAACGTTCTCCATTTTTATTCTCCTTTTTGTTCTCCAGCCATTGGGCTGTCAATAGCTGTCTGTAGCTATCTGTAGATATGCATATATATATGTCTGTGCACATGGTGTATCCATGAAAGGTGGGCATGGCCAATACAAGTGTGCTTACCCAATTCAGGAGAACTACAGTGTGCTGTCTGAATGTATGTTAATGTTTCAAATGAGTACAGTTTGAGCCATTTTAAATTAACATGAGATTTTTTAAATTCTATTTTCATTTCATGAGATTATTTGAATCTCACTTTTGTTGTACAAAATTACATGAGATTAATTGAATCTTACTCTCATTACATACAATTATATCATACATTTGAAGATATGAATCATATTTTGTTTGTTTACCTATTTGTGAATGTTTGGAGAGAGTAATTTAATGAAATGTATGTGTAGAGTGTGAAAGGATCCCTGTATATGTAGAACATATATATTTTTATTAACCCATTCCGTAAATTTCCATTTCCATCACATAATGTTGACACTGTTGTCATTTGACCCAAACTTCCATTCATGAATATCCTGTTACACACCTTGACTGCCGATGCATTATGCTATAGCAGATCACAATTTTTCTTGTTTGCAGTTTGATTCAACCAATGAGTAAATACAATAATTACAGTTTTATGCATGTCATTGAACTAAATATCGTTTGGCTGACCAGTAAAGACCAATTATAATCAAATTTAAAAATGAATAAAGATTTTTCAGTTTTATTTTCACTGTCAGAATAACATAGTATTTTATTACAAACATATTAATGTTGAAAACCTCTCGAATTGGTGAAAATCACACAAAAACTAAAATTATGTAAATAACATTCAGAAAACTATCTGATGGATAAGAATGCACTGCATATCCCCATGATTTTCTTCGTTATGCTGAGCACTGTCTCTAAATACCATCATTCTCACCTCCATGTCAAATGCTACAGGCCAATCTTGAATATATATCAAGCGCTAAATTTTTCACATTCCTTGGATACCAAAATGATATAATGTTTAAATGTATTTATTGTATCAGTTCAAGACTTACTCTGAACGAAGATTTTCATAAGAGTAGATATTCCTCCACAAGTTGGTGGTGTTCCGGGCATGACTTCCAGACACCTGTACCATATTAATTTTAGGAGGATTTCGTACAAGGGCTGCATGATCTTTCAAGATATCCTGGACTTTCTGACAAAAAAAACAATAAATGCGATGTTCTGTAAAAAAAAAAGGCATATTTGAAGTATTCTCTCTCTGTAAACACCAACCAGAGTTACATCCAACAGAATAAAAGAGAACTCCATGTTTTGGATATTTCAATTGGGTAGGGCATTTGTGAATACACTGTATACCACATGACTCTGAAATACTCTCACTCGAAACTGACTTTCACTCATAATAATTTTTCTTGAGTAAATGCTCAAACATGTAACCTATGAAAAGTCATTTTAAGAAGTTACTTTAAGAAATGATAAAAAAATAATTATGTTTATTCTACCTTCTATCTCTAAATGGCCCTGAAATCCGGCAAAAATAGATTTCATTGATTGTTTTATCTCTGTAATCTTACAATATCAATAAGAGTTCAAAAAGGTATCTTCATGACATCATATGCATGTGCCAACATCATATCATGTGACGAAATGGTACTGGAATGGTGAAAAACACAATTTGTGCCAGAAAAACAACCTGTTTAATGATATTTTTACATTAAGTGCCTTCATTATCCATTGTTGAATCGTACTTATGACCAGAAGTTCTACTTCCCACCACTGGTACTATGTTGTGGCCTTGGGCAAATTATTTTACTCTACTTGTCTTGGTATGATATATATAAACACCTCTTATCAAGAATTTGTATACGCTGTGATACAGAAACTAAACACATGATTGATACATGGAACCTTCACTGTAAGATTTCTAGACTAATATTTATGCTGTTTGGGTTTGACATAAAAAATACAGTAAAAGCTAACATCCAGGAAAAAAAACTGTTGTATGCAGTACTAATACAGAAGATGAGTTTTTAAAAAAATCTCTCAAATGCAACAATGCATGGTTCTATTTCAGTCAAAACAGCTGGCTTGCAGAAGGACTACTTGCAGCCCCTGAAGGTTTGTACTTTTTACCAGGTTTTCTGTTTCTTCCCACTCAATGGCAACATAAACGTACCTCAGGGTCTGTGATGTGCAGGAAATGTGCCTGCATCTTGATGAGAGGATCCAAATTGTTCAGCTGCCGCAGTTGGGTCCACTGTTTCTCCTGATGTGGATCACGCTCTGGCTTCAGCAAAATGTATGACAGCCAGTTGGATTCCTGCCGCAGGGTATGCTGGGGGGACTCTGATCCCCATGACTCCTGACCAGCCTGGTGAAAGCAAGGAAAAAGAGAGATATAAATATGATCATCACATTATTTCGATCATTTATCAAATACAAAGCCATTCATAGTTGACTTTTTCTATAGGTCCCCTTCAGTGAAGGTTGAATTGAATGAGCATTTTGAAAAGCAACTAGATACAGTGATAGTTGACAAAAATGAAGGATACAATCATACCTCTATTCTGTCATATGTCTTGAATGTGTTATAGTGTTCCTGTCTTAGGAATATCTGTTTAAACTTGCGGTTGACCTCAGCAAACATTTCCATCTCATCACCAGTGTTGTGTATTGCATCAAGGTTCTGAAATGGTGTCAGAACTGGTAATCAGAATTTCATTTGATTGATGGAATTTAAAAGGTTCTAAAAATGGTGGCTTGGATAATACACACCATGAGGCTAGTATAAATATGTGCCATATGGAATAAACTTGTATTTCTAGAATCCAGATCAAAATTATCATGTATACACAGAATTTAAATACAAAATCTGTATTACCCATAATTCTTAGCATGTAAAAAAACTGGAGAAAAAAAATAATTAAAAGAACAAGATAATTATCTCAAGTTAGATACACAGATTTGAATGTATGCATCAACAAAAATAATAAAGTCACTTAAATCAATTAACTAAATGACTTAATAAAAGTTACTTAAATAACAGAACTAAATGATTTCATAAAAGTCATTTAAATCATAGAACTAAATGATTTCAGACAATATCCAGGATTGAGCTTGCATGAATATGTATATGTTCTAAATTCATTTTTCCTTTACAATGATTTTTAAAAAAAATTGATGGAAGAGAACAGTTTTATGCAAATCACCAAATTCAGCCAGTGCAAAAAATTGTGTAATCTTATATTCCAACACCTAATGTGGCAGAAGCATATAAGGTCTGACCTTCTGCAAGTCTTGTTATGATTTGTGCTGCAATGATGTATTCTTGTTCCATCAACATATTTCTATTTTTATAATAAGATCATACATTATTACATGTGCACAGACATTCAGACAGGAAGCTTAAAAGAGATTTTACTAAATGGAAATCATACATGCTATTACAAGTACATAGACATTGGCATGACTTAAGTCCATGGATATAGACATTGGCATGACTTAAGTCCATGGATATCACATATGCTATTACAAGTACATAGACATTGGCATGACTTAAGTCCATGGAAATCACATATTCTGTTACAAGTACATAGACATTGGCATGACTTAAGTCCATGGATATCACATATGCTATTACAAGTACATGGACATTGGCATGACTTAAGTCCATGGATATAGACATTGGCATGACTTAAGTCCATGGATATCACATATGCTATTACAAGTACATAGACATTGGCATGACTTAAGCCCATGGATATCAGACATGCTATTACAAGTACATAGACTCTGGCATGACTTAAGTCCATGGAAATGACATATTCTATTACAAGTACATAGACATTGGCATGACTTAAGTCCATGGAAATCACATATGCTTTTACAAGTACAGAGACATTGGCATGACTTAAGTCCATGGAAATCATATATACTATTACAAGTACAAAAACATTGGCATGACTTAAGTCACTGAAAATCATATATAACTATTACAAGTACATAGACACTAGCATAACTTAAGTCCATGGAAATCAAATGTTATTACAAGTACATAGACACTGGCATAACTTAAGTCCATGGATATCACATGTTATTACAAGTACATAGACACTGGCATAACTCAAGTCCATGGATATCACATGTTATTACAAGTACATAGACACTGGCATAATTCAAGTCCATGGATATCACATGTTATTACAAGTGCATTGAGATTGAAATGGCTTAATTCAATGCAAATCACATCTGCTATTGCAAGTACATTGACACTGACATGGCATATGTCCATGGAAATCATACATATTATTACACATACATAGACACTTGTAATGCTCAACTCACTGGAAATCATTACAAGTACACAGACACTGGCATGGCTTAAGTTACAGGAAATAACATATTCTATTACAAGTACATAGACAATAAGAATGAAAGCTAGGTGTGGCTTCAATTCATGGAAATCATGTATCTATGTTATTACATATACTCACACATTTGATGCCATATACATTTAGAAGGAAAGCTAGGTGTGGCTTCAGTTCTTGGAAATCACACATATGGAATGGTATATCTTTATTCTCTTCATCTGTAGATAAACCTCCACCTGGTTAATAAAAAGATTGTTTTTTGCTAGTTGAGTGATGTTGAATGAATTAATGTTTGCTATCTACTGGTTTGCATACAGTGTAAAATTCAAAAATGTAGTAAGATGCTTATTTTTTTGCAATCAGTGTAACTGTTACAAAGCATCTCATCTTAGTATGCATCCAATTTCTGCATTTGCCTTCCTTTGTTTCCTTTGAGAGAAGCTGTTGTTCTATATGGACCAACTGGTTGTTACATACAGGATAACATATGTCACAAAGTGAAGTATCCAAATACCTAAACATATTGACATTGGGAATCAGAGTAGCATTTGTCATCAGACACTACATAAACACTGTAGAGTTTTGACTCAAGCAGTAAGCATCTATTATACACAGACTATATGCAAATTATTTCCCTTCTCATCTCACCAGCAGACTGATATGCTCTCTATTCACAAGTGGTCATCAGAAATAGGCCATTGTTTTTAATTGTTTCACATGATTGAAATTAATTCTTTTGACACTCAAATTATTTAATTTATAGATTAAATCTGCTGAATAATAAATAAAAATAATAAAAATCCAACTTAGGATGGACTAGCTACTAACTGTTTTGCACCATTCTGCCATAAAATAAGCTGGCATTTGACAGATGGCTGGCAACATTTTGTGCACACTGGTTGTGATGTTTGAGTGATTTTGATGTATGATGGGTTGTATGGCATTTGCTGTATGAAGGACTGTGTTATAGGATGGGCTGTGTGTTGCAGGATGAACTGAGTTGTATGAGGAAATGGATATTGTGCAATGAGCTGAGTTGTATCAAGTACAATGGGTTTTTTTTAATCATGGATATTGTGTTGTATGGTTGACTGAACTGTATGATGGAATATGTGTTGAAGAATGGGGGTAGTTCTATGAATGACTGTTGTATGAAGGGTTTGTATTGTATTTTGGATGATTTGTGGTATGATAGCCTAAGTTGCATGCATGTGCTGTATGATGGATGGGCTTAGTTGTATTAGGGACTAGAAGTTGTATGGTGGAAAGAGTTGTATGACAGACTGTGTGATGTATGATGGATTGAGATGAAGGACTGTCCTGTATGATGGGTTGAATTGTATGAGGGACTGTGTTGTAAAATGGGTTTCAGTTGTATGTGGGACTTTGCTGTATGATGGATTAAGCTTAATGAGGGAGAAGACTATGAGGATCTTTAGTGTGATAAAACACTGTATCAGGAAAGTTAGTTTATGCACAGTTGCTTAACTGGACAATAACTAAATAAGCATTTTGCTGTTTAGTTCATATGAGATATGTGTTTTTATGACTCAATAATGTGACAAGCAAGCAGACTCATCAGAAGTGCCAAGTTAAACATAATTAAAAAAATGTGGAATTGTCACACCTCTAAATTGAAATAAGTCTGACTGCTGAAATAGGTCAATACATGGACAGATATTACATATCATTAATTGATCTTGAATTTTCATTGCAAGAGAATGCAGTTTAGCAAATTAAATTACTGTACGATCCAAAATAACAAAAAATTAAATTATAGTACAATTCAGAATGACACAAGATTATGAGTGTTTCATACTGAAGGAATGTTTTGAAGGAAAATATTATTTGGAGAAGAAGAAAAAAACAATAGTATAGATGAAGACTATATCGATGAAAATTGTAAAAAAAAAAAAACTGAGGATCCTATATAGGTGTTCATTGTTTACTGATTTTTGAAACACATTCATAATTTATATGTCACTGGCTGATTACAAGAGATGTTGTGTGGAATCATTCAACCACTGATAACAATCTTTTATCCAATGAGCCCAAGTGTGAGGTTTACTCTTAATCAACTACTGCATATATTTGCTTACAAGTCAAGTCAAAATGCAAACAACATTGACCCTGATTAGCCACAGTATAATACCTCAGCTGTTTATGATCTATCTTGTTCTACTGACTACTTCTAACAAGGAACACACTTAGATCAGCTGACACATTATGCTATGGTAGATCTGGGTCTGTGCAGTTTGCTGTAGGACTTCATCTTACAAGTCAGTACATACATACAGTACATGAGAAGGCTTTGCAATATTCTGTGATATATTTAACTTATGTTATAAATTGTTCTGTCTCATGATGATAAACAATATTCAAGGTGTGGAGTTATGAGACCAATATAAAAAGCAATCTTCTATGTTATTAAGATATAACTCACCGCATGCTGCTGCAGCATATGACAAGGCTGAAGAGGGCAATGGTGTGGTTGATAGGAGAGTAGGGTTGATGGGTGGAGGCTGTGGTATCAATAACTGAGTAGCTGGGGAACTGCCAGAACTGGGTTGAGATATCCCAGATACAGGTCGCTGGAATCCAACTATGTCATCCTGGTACCTCGAAGACATTCTTGACCCAGGTGTCAGTTCTTCCTACATAAAGAAAAAAAGCAAGCATCCCCTTTTAGTTGATATTCATTGACTGAGTAAACTGTCTCTGCTTATAAAATTCAGACATGTTTTGGTGAAATGAGGAATCATCCACAATATTCTATCTTTTATCCTATCATGTACGATGAATTTGTTTTAAAAATTATTAGTGATGCATAAATTTAAAATCAGTTAGAAGTTTAAGAAAAAAGGAAATAATTGTAAATATATCTATTAGTCGATAAGTTATGAAGAAAACATGATTTTTCACATACAATTGTAATGACCAAAAAATCCTTGAGTTATTAAGAGCTGGATTTTTCATCCTCTTCTTTAGTTTTCTTTTCCTAAAAATATTTAACTGATTAAGCAGTTTACTCTCCATTTCTGGTTTGAATGTGAACTTTATGTTCAAACAGGGATGCAATTGCTTTATTCTTTAAGGACTGATGTGAACATTGCTCGTAACAAATATATAGAAATAAACTGTTAACAATTTTTCCAGTATATTTCAAATAACTTCATTTATGTTATCAACTTCCGTAACTTCCTTTATAAAATGAAGTAAAGAGACAATAAATCTGAAGTGGACTGCAGGGGTAGAGTTTTACAAAATCTTAAATGGGTGTTGGAATGTGATTTGACAAAAATCATAAGAGGCTTCTAGTGCCTGGATTTCATTAAAAAAAATTAAATGGCATGCAAGCATGGAATCGGACCAAAATCTGAGCTGGCCAATAAGGATTAGATGTGACAAAATTCTTGAGCAGCTTGCAGATTGAAATTTGACAAAAATAAAAATGTGAAGAAGCCTGCAGGGTTGGATTCTTACACAACATTGAAACGGTGGAAATGAGTTGAATCTGGAAAAAAATCTGAATTGGTCTGCAGGATTGGATTCTTACACAAATCTGAAGTGGTCAGCAGGGTTTGAATCTGACAGAAATCTAAAAAGGCATGCAAAACCATGATATGCCAACAAATTTGAAATGGCCTGCAGGACCAGGATTTCAAGTGTTCTTTATGGCTCAGATCTGAAAAATAATATATAAAGCAGCCTGAAGGACTAGGATTATACAAAAATCTGAACTGACCTGTTAGGCCTTAATTAATTGGAATCTAGTAAAAGCCTAACATGGTCTACAGGACTGGGATTTGGCAAAAGAATCTAACATGATCTGCATGAATGGGATTTGATAGCTCTTTGAATCATATTGCATTTACTGGTCAGTTACATGCTTCAAACTGTGGACAGTGTAGTCCCAGATCTGAAGCACATTATTCAAATGTAGGTAATTGTATCTGTCTAAATAATTTTCTTAATGTCACAAGTGAAACAAACAGCATACATTCTGATCTACCTGTGCATCATGCAAAGACTGATCCAAGATGCTGTTCATTGCTAAGTACATATTGTAAGCTACCAATAAATATGGTACACTGTGAATACAAAAGGGATCTTTTGTTAACTCACAGCTTAATGCAAAGTTATAGATCCCTTTGCTGATTTTGCAACAGCCATACCTGCTCTTGGGTTTCCTTGTCAGGAGCAATGGCTGTTTTGTGTAGTACTGGGATCCACTGCAGCACCTGCAAGAAACAATCCAAGTTATATCAAAATTAAAAAGAAGATGCACAAGAAAAACTAATGATCCTTGGATCCATCTCAGGAAAAAGGCTATAAATGTATCTTCTTGAGTCACAGGTACTCATCTGGCATATTAGCATAGGGCAAAACTTTCCTCAAGTTACTTCCACATTGAACTGCTTCAGAAATAATAGAGGTGTAAAGAAAAAAAATATATTCCAAACTATTTTCGAATTTTTAATGTCATACTTAGATGCTGGGAATGCAATAATCCAAAGCAGCTTTGTATGTTTATAAATGTCTGCATCCTGCTAGCCCTGCCTCAGAAAAAAAATGACTAACTCTTCTAAGCCATGCTCAGTTATTGTCTTCACTGCATCCTGTAATAAAATATTGAGACTGTATACTAGTCAAGTCAATCAAGGTAATAAAATATTTAGACTGTATACTAGTCAAGTCAATCAAGGTAATAAAATATTTAGACTATACTAGTCAAGTCAATCAAGGTAATAAAATATTTAGACTGTATACTAGTCAAGTCAATCAAGGTAATAAAATATTCAGACTGTATACTAGTCAAGTCAATCAAGGTAATAAAATATTTAGACTATACTAGTCAAGTCAATCAAGGTAATAAAATATTTAGACTGTATACTAGTCAAGTCAATCAAGGTAATAAAATATTCAGACTGTATACTAGTCAAGTCAATCAAGGTAATAAAATATTTAGACTGTATACTAGTCAAGTCAATCAAGGTAATAAAATATTGAAATGGCTCTCTTTAGATTGTATACTAGTCAAGTCAATCAAGGAAATAAAATATTTAGACTGTATACTAGTCAAGTCAATCAAGGTAATAAAATATTGAGACTGTATACTAGTCAAGTCAATCAAGGTAATAAAATATTTAGACTATACTAGTCAAGTCAATCAAGGTAATAAAATATTTAGACTGTATACTAGTCAAGTCAATCAAGGTAATAAAATATTCAGACTGTATACTAGTCAAGTCAATCAAGGTAATAAAATATTTAGACTGTATACTAGTCAAGTCAATCAAGGTAATAAAATATTGAAATGGCTCTCTTTAGATTATATACTAGTCAAGTCAATCAAGGTAATAAAATATTTAAATGGCTCTCTTTAGATTGTATACTAGTCAAGTCAATCAAGGACAAATTCACTGTGTGTTGTCCATGTCTATATCTTACCTTGGCATACTGGTTGAATCTTTTGATAGAATGGAATTGACAGACAAGTGATCTCAGGTATATCAGAATGTCATCTAACTTGATGGCTTGCATTCCCACATCATTGTTATCAAGACTAGCTTCTCTAGCAACTGCCAGTCTCTGAGCCCTCTGTATGCAATCATTGTACTCAGCCAGAATATGACTAAAATATGGAAAAATTGATTTGGAACAACCATTTTTACTTATGCGAGAATGAGATTGGAAATTGAATAGCATTAAATCAGTAATATTTAAGCAACTATAATATATGACATGTAGTGAATATTTTACAAGTGGTCCTCAGTATAAACATGTAGTAATTGCAACAAGATTGACTAATTCCAAATCTAATGTCATACTTTAATGACGCAGTGCTTCACTGCAAGAAGTAAATTTAATTCCAATTCTAATATAGTACTTGAATGCCATAGTGCCTGTTTCCAACATGATTGCCTAGTTCCTATTCTAGTGTAGTACTTCAAATGTACAGCTTTAATGACAAAGTGCTTATATGTCTAGTTCCATGTATATGGTAGTACAGTCCTACCCATTTATGTCGACATCCATGGGCCCAAAAAAATGTCGACATAGGCGGATGTCAAGATAAGGGGGGGCTGAAGAAAGAAAAAAGTTAAAATTCGACAGCAAAGGGTGACCCATCGTCAGTGAGTAGCATTTACACTTTGAGAAAACAATGAAAATTTTGAGTACATGAAGACAGAATCATGGTAAAATACACGTCCATATTTACAAATTACATTCTGGTTACCTTTGTGTAGTAAAATCCAAATTAAAATATTGCATCGAACATATCCTGATACGAAACACATTACGATATTCAATGTTGGTATCAGCACATGGTCGGATAGTTGAATGTTTTATGTACATGTACTTAAATTGGCCTAGATTTTGGTCAGTCTGTTCCATCTTATTGAGGCTACCATTGGGATGGGCTATTCACACGGATATAAAAAACAGTACGTGTATTCTCCACAGATGCTGTTGTATCCGCTGTTATGACAAACATGAAAGTGACAGAATCAACCACTTGTTGCAGCAAAGTTCTCCACACAAGTTTTGTTTTCGCAAATGCTCCATTGAACCATTTTGATGCTTCCTCCATGTCTTCAAATGTAGGTTTTATTCTTCCTTTGGGGAACACAGTTACCATCAATGTAGCCTTTCTTTATTAACTCAGCAGCTTTCATCCTTCCTGGACGTGTGTTATTTTTAAGTGAAAAAATTTCACAGACCTCTTTGCTTGATGTTCATCCCTTAACTTCCTTAACAGCCAGATTTTTAGTTTCCATAGAGTGTAAATTTAATTTGCGTTTTACACTGATGTTGGTAGCCATCGTAAATGTAAATAAAGTTAAAAACAAAACTTTCACAGCAAAATAGACTTTTTTTAATCACCGATCACATTCAAAGGTTTCGGAAATGCGTAATCCGTATTTTGACACAATTTTTATATCTGGGATTAGAAAATCGTATACAGGAGTCCTCTGTACACATCAATTTCCTGGACAGCAAATTTAAGGGATTGCTAGTCCTGCTTTGTCCACCTTTTGAGTGGGAAATTGTGTTGATCAATTGATCCTTTAAGCTGTGCTGATATTTATGTTGTCATTGTAAGAGTACATCTGAAGAACATGACCTACAAGCTAGGCGGCAAGATCAAAGACTTGACTAGCTGCAGAATGGTGAGAAAATGTGCTGATAACTGATTTAAAAGGTAGAATGACCCATTGATGTACTTGTGTATAAGAAGAGTACATGAAATGAACAACTTTAGCTTTCATTATTTTCATTGCAAGTGTTGCAAACAAAGTAGAGCTTGTGACCTCAAAATCAAGACATGCTGAGAGTTAGACAAAATGCTGTTTGCAAATTCTGACAAGAAGGATTAAATGGCAAATTGACGAAGATTGTAATGAAATTCAGCAGTGTTAGAAGTTTCTAGAACTGACATTTTATGTTGAACACTATGGATGATGCCTAACTTAGTGCTTGGAATAAGACCTATTTTCTTGACCTGATAATTCACTCTCACTCTAATGGACAAACAAGGGCTACATGTCAGTGCTGTAAACAAGTTTGAAAATTAAACTCTATGGCAACCGTTGTTTCTACTTGTCTGGAAATATAGCCATTTCAGGTATGCCTAATTTGCTTCTGGTAGAAAATGCAATGTTTACTGGTGGCATTCTTGAACTCCAAGTTTTAAAATCCTAGCGATACCATGGAAAATGCAAGAATTTATCAGACTGCACTACTTTTAAGTTGCGGCGAGAAGCCAGCTTTATATGCCCAAACAAAAGCCTAGGGTGGTTGTTTTTCTTATCCGACCGCAACCCTAAAGCCTGGCGGCAAGAGCAACTAATTGTTGAACAAATTATGGGTTGGAACTGGCAGCTTGTGGACATAAATGATTAGAAAACAAAGGATTTGTTCAAGCGGGACCAAGGGCTTCTGTCGACATGTATGTTATCTTTTATCTCAATGTTTACATAAGCATGACAATTTGATAGTAATAGTAGACAAAGGGACTGGGACTTTGCTATTTTGTTGACATAGGCAGCTTGTCGATATAAGCGGTGTCAATATAAGTGAGTAGGACTGTACTTGAATGAAATAGTGCTTGTCTGTCTAGTTCCATTTCAAAGGTAGTACTTGAATCTTAAATGGCATAGTGCTTCTTGGCCAAGGTCCAGTTCAAATGTAGTACTTGAATGACATAGTGCTTGTCTGTCAATTCCATTTTTAATGCAGTAATTGAATGACTCAAGGCATGTCTATCTAGTTCCAATTCTGATGTAGTACTTGAATGAAATAGTGCTTGTCTGTTTAGTTCCAATTCTAACGTAGCACTTGAATAACATAGTGATCATCTGCCTAGTTCCAATTCTAATGCAGCACTTAATGACATTGTGTTTGTCTGTCTAGTTCCAGTTCTAAGGTAGTACTTGAATGACATAATGCTTGCCTGTCTAGTTCCAATTCTGATTCATTACTTTAATGAGAAAATGCCAGTCTCTATAGTGCCATTTCTAATGTTGTCCTTGAATGACAGTCCTTGTCTGTCTAGTTCCAATTCTAATGTAGTACTTGAATGACAGTCCTTGTCTGTCTAATTCCAATTCTAATGTAGTACTTGTATGACAGTCCTTGTCTGTCTAGTTTCAATTCTAATGTAGTACTTGAATGACAGTCCTTGTCTGTCTAGTTCCAATTCTAATGTAGTACTTGAATGACAGTCCTTGTCTGTCTAGTTCCAATTCTAATGTAGTACTTGAATGACAGTCCTTGTCTGTCTAGTTCCAATTCTAATGTAGTACTTGAATGACAGTCCTTGTCTGTCTAGTTCCAATTCTAATGTAGTACTTGAATGACAGTCCTTGTCTGTCTAGTTCCAATTCTAATGTAGTACTTGAATGACAGTCCTTGTCTGTCTAATTCCAATTCTAATGTAGTACTTGAATTACATTTCTTGTCTGTCTAGTTCCAATTCTAATGTAGTACTTGAATTACATTTCTTGTCTGTCTAGTTCCAATTCTAATGTAGTACTTGAATGACAGTTCTTGTCTGTCTAGTTGCAATTATAATGTAGTACTTGAATGACAGTGCTTTTCTGTCTAGTTCCAATTGTAATACAGTAGTTGAATGACATAGTGTTTGTCTGTCTGGTTCCAGTTCTAATATAGTACTTGAAAACAGTGTTTGTCTGTCTTCTACCAATTGCAGTCTGGATTCTCTAAAGCCATGATTTCTTCTTTCATGTAGCTGACATAATAAAATGGTCTATGTTTGACTACTAAGAAGTTTGTTGTTTTTCTAAATATAAACCACAGCTTAAATATATATATATATATATATATATATATATAACTATATATATATTGATTAAAACTATTTGTCAACATTTTACTCAAAAATACAAATATAAAATATTAATGTAAGATAATGAGGGACAACTGGTTCTAGAGGATTTTAAAATACAGTTTTCGGAATCAGTCTGAACACAGTCAGTGACCCATTTATTGATATCTCCAAAAACCAAACACAACAAACTTGACTTAAGATGCTTTGAATGCATACAGAAGCATACATACAGTATGGACTTTTAGGGGACCCAGAGTGGCCGAGTGGTCTAAAGCACTTTCCGTTACGGATCACTGCCATATCACCTCTGTCTGCATGGGTTCAAGTCTAAGATTCAGCTAATGTAGTTATGTGAGAAAGCTTGCCAGTAGCTTCTCATGGGTCAATGGTTCTTTCTGGCAGTTTTCTCAGGTTCTTCTTCCACCAATAATACTGGCCGCCATGTATAGCCTATCGGGTGCTGAAAAATGGTGTAAAACCCTACAACAACAACAGTCTGGACTTATGTATATATACATAAATTTGAATATTCACTAGAGTGGAATGTGCTACAACTTGATTCCACAATACTTAACAACATTAACACAGGTTTTGTAAAAAAAGAAATAATTATATCATACAGAAATATTATTTTGCCTTCTTTTGATACACACACACACACACACACACACACACACACACACACACACACACTGCATTCACTACCTATATAATGATGTATGTACCTGAGTCTCTTTTGGTAGTGTGTGTAGAGAACCTCTATGGTGCTAGTGTGCTCACAGAACCTCTTCCATCTCAGCATATGAAGGAACTTACTCTGTACTAGCTGGTGGATGCGGTCAATAAAATACTGTTGACAAATAATAATATGCCGTATGTATTACAAAGTAAGAAAATAAAAAACCAAAATCACACATTCTGGTGCATATACATACATGCATGATAAACACATAACACACACAAAATTTAGTTTATAAATATGTTATAATAACATTTTATAGAAGTATAGATCACAGACATATATAATATACTGAAATAGTTTTAAGTTGCTGTCTGGTGCTGAGTCTTTTGTGAAACCAGACCAAAGGAAATAATAAAAGTTATTTGAAATTTCATTCAAGATTATGGTTCGTAAGAGCCATTTAGTGAATAGTATTTTAAATACTAAATTTCTTATTAATCATAAGTTCACAGTGAGACATAAGTCAAGTATCAAGTGCATAGATTCATTATTAAAGTTCCAAGGTTGTACTGCACTATTGTTGAAGCAAACATTATGTGATCCAACAAGGACATGAGTTTTTTTAAAGGCCAGGCTGACCTAATTTCTGATTGGTTAACATCTAATCTTGTTTAATAGCTGAACTTATTCTAGAAGGAATATGCATCTTTCATTTGTTTTTGAAACATTACTTAGCTTTGTGCCTAAGAGAATTATTATGTAGATTTTGGCATTCTTATTAGTATTTCTAGTCTTGGAATTTATTAAGTTATATTGAGATGACAAATCCATTTAATTTAATTTAATCTTTTGTTATAATTACAGTACAAGCAATATTCAAATTAACTGAAATAATGGCTGTCATGGAAATATTGTAAATTCACTTCAAGACTATTAGGATCCTTGCTAGTTGCTTAGGAATTACTGTAAATCCATTTATAGACATTTTGGGATTATATCAGACATTCTTCTGTACTGTTGATATATCAGTAAATGAACACTAAATGACATCATTCTGAATACCTTTGGAACTCATTTGGACTAATCTATACTTTTAGAGTAAAAGCATTGTATCTAGAATACTATGTGATGCACTAGTGTTACATCATTGTATCTAGAATACTATGTGATGCACTAGTGTTACATCATTGTATCTAGAATACTATGTGATGCACTAGTGTTACAGCATTGTATGTAGAATACTATGTGATGCACTAGTGTTACAGCATTGTATGTAGAATACTATGTGATGCACTAGTGTTACAGCATTGTATCTAGAACACTATGTGATGTATTGGTGTTACAGCATTGTATCTAGAATACTATTTGATGTACTAGTGTTACAGCATTGTATCTAGAATACTATGTGGTGCACTAGTGTTACAGCATTGTATCTAGAATACTGTGATGCACTAGTGTTACATCATTGTATCTAGAATACTATGTGGTGCACTAGTGTTACATCATTGTATCTAGATATTGTGATGCACTAGTGTTACATCATTTTATCTAGAATACTATGTGGTGCACTAGTGTTACAGCATTGTATCTAGAATACTGTGATGCACTAGTGTTACATCATTGTATCTAGAATACTATGTGGTGCACTAGTGTTACATCATTGTATCTAGATATTGTGATACACTAGTGTTACATCATTGTATCTAGAATACTATGTGGTGCACTAGTGTTACAGCATTGTATCTAGAATACTGTGATGCACTAGTGTTACATCATTGTATCTAGAATACTATGTGGTGCACTAGTGTTACAGCATTGTATCTAGAATACTGTGATGCACTAGTGTTACAGCATTGTATCTAGAATACTGTGATGCACTAGTGTTACATCATTGTATCTAGAATACCATGTGATGCACTAGTGTTTCATCATTGTATCTAGATATTGTGATGCACTAGTCTTACATCATTTTATCTAGAATACTATGTGATGCACTAGTGTTACAGCATTGTATCTAGAATATTGTGATGCACTAGTGTTACAGTATTAATCTATCCTTTTAGAGTAACAGCATTGTATCTAGAATACTATGTGGTGCACTAGTGTTACAGCATTGTATGTAGAATACTATGTGATGCACTAGTGTTACAGCATTGTATCTAGAACACTATGTGATGTATTGGTGTTACAGCATTGTATCTAGAATACTATTTGATGTACTAGTGTTACAGCATTGTATCTAGAATACTATGTGATACACTAGTGTTACAGAATTGTATCTAGAATACTATGTGATGTACTAATATTACAGCATTGTATCTAGAATACTATGTGATGCACTAGTGTTTCATCATTGTATCTAGATATTGTGATGCACTAGTCTTACATCATTTTATCTAGAATACTATGTGATGCACTAGTGTTACAGCATTGTATCTAGAATATTGTGATGCACTAGTGTTACAGTATTAATCTATCCTTTTAGAGTAACAGCATTGTATCTAGAATACTATGTGGTGCACTAGTGTTACAGCATTGTATGTAGAATACTATGTGATGCACTAGTGTTACAGCATTGTATCTAGAACACTATGTGATGTATTGGTGTTACAGCATTGTATCTAGAATACTATTTGATGTACTAGTGTTACAGCATTGTATCTAGAATACTGTGTGATACACTAGTGTTACAGAATTGTATCTAGAATACTATGTGATGTACTAGTGTTACAGCATTGTATCTAGAATACTGTGATGCACTAGTGTTACATCATTGTATCTAGAATACTATGTGATGCACTAGTGTTACAGCATTGTATCTAGAATACTGTGATGCACTAGTGTTACATCATTGTATCTAGAATACTATGTGATGCACTAGTGTTACAGCATTGTATATAGAATACTATGTGATGTACTAGTGTTACAGCATTGTATCTAGAATACTATGTGATGCACTAGTGTTACAGCATTGTGTCTAGAATACTATGTGATGTACTAGTGTTACAGCATTGTATCTAGAATACTATGTGATTCAATAGTGATACAGCATTGAGCCTAGAATACATGTACTAAGTGATGTACTAGTGTTACAGCATTGTATCTAGAATACTACTGATGTACCAATGTTACAGCATTGTATCTGGATGACTATGTGATGTCTCTCACCTGGTGTAAGAGCAGAGGAAGACTATTAGCAGTGTATTCCAATTCCTCAGCATTCAGCATTTCTTCTCTTAATATTTCAGCATGCATGTTTAGATGGTGAGCCTCACTAACCTAAATCATATATATATTTAGGTTATCCATATATATATATGGAAGCCATTATCATAACTCAGAAAACAATTGCAATTACAAAAACAGAAACAAATGTATTTACAGACTGTTTTGTTATGGTATAAAAAATTCATACAACCTAACACTAAAAGTATCTTCAAGAGTCTTTAAAAACAGTCTAAAAAATATTTCCAGGAATTCAAATTAAGACTGCTTCTTTCTTTTAAGTGCTAAGTATTGAAACCATATATGATATTTTTTAGTGATATTTTTTTTCTTCAAATTAGCCACTGTGAGAATAATATAAGATGTAAGATTGGCACCATTTTTATTTAAGAAGAATGAGACATTAATATCAATAAGCAACATGTAAATATGACCATATATTCATCAAAGTAGTGATAACAAGATTTTCAAGATGGCCACCATCTTGGCCATGTTGAGTGTCCAAGCACAACCATCTTCATGGAGAATTAACCAGGCAATGAGATGAACATATGTGTAGTGTTTTATTAAAATTTTGGAGTAGCAGTAACAAAATGATGCTGTAATATGAACAGATAAGCAATGAACAATGAAAAATATGCCATCCCATTAGGCTCTCCTGGTCTATAACCAGTAGAGGTAAAGTAAACAAATATTTTTATTTCAATTTGACAAGAAAACTATTCAGCTGCAAATGGCAGACAAGATGCAGTTAACTAACCAAAAATATATTATCGACAACATAATATCGTTCTAAGTATATTTTTTAATCATGTGATTTCAGTAATAACATTTGTGATTTTTAGACAGATACAAATAAGAACTGCATATGTAAGCATGGTTGCAGCATGGACTTAAAAGCAAAGTACATTATCAATGAAAATCAAAATTGCAAGAAATACCCACTTTTAAACTCAACATAAAATTGTGATGTTTTGTTGGAAAATATCAAATCTTGACCAATCAGATGTCTGACTTCTAAGCTAATTTGCTAACATCAAATCAATAAACAATCAGATGTCTGAATTCTGATGTTTAACTGACTAAAATCAAATCACTAACCAATGTCAGCAAATTAATAAACAATCAGATGTCTGAATTCTGATGTTTGACTGACTAAAATCAAATCACTAACCAATCATATGTCTCATTTCTGCCATCTCACTGGCAAATATCCGATCATTAACCAATCAAATGCATGAATTAAGGATAAGATGCCTAATGGCAAATATCAGATCAATGACGATTCAAATATTTCAACTCTATTGTCTGATTTGCAAGTATCCAATCATTGATCAATCAATTGTCTGAATTTTGATGTCTAACATCAAATCACTAACCAATCGGACATTTGTAGATTGAGTCAAGTCTTTATAATTTAGGAGCCATATCAAATTACTTACTGCAGCTAATATCCATCATGCTAATTTGTTTCAAATGGGACTAATAAACTCACAGATGGATGAATTGGACCTGGAGATCATAAAATCTGAGTTTCAGCTTGAGATTAAGTTCTCATTTTTTAGCTAATCTAATGAGAGTTTTCAAAAGCAACATTATTTGTGATTGGTTGACACACAGTTTCAAGCCCAAACTCAGGTTATATAATCTCCAGGCTGGGACTATATGCTTTTCTCAAGAAACCATCAGTAGGTGTAAAAATATAGCTATAATCACCCACTGACCTTTAAGCAATATATCAATCATGCAATAAAGGGATTTGCTGAATTGGAGTACAATATATTAGTGATCACTCTAGAAGGTTTGGCATTACATTAACATTCCAATCTTTCCTAAAACATTTTCATCCCTTAGATCATTAAAGAAAATGAATAAAACTCATTAAACCAGTAAAAACATTGTTTCGGCCTAATTTTGTATAACAGAAGCTTTTCCCCAGGCTTGCTTTTAAGAACACAGTTCATAACAAACAGGGATTCCTCTTGGGCCTGGATAGTACAACAGTAAGGCACTTACTTTTTACTTTTGCTGTCACAGGTTTGATTTGACACTGGTTTCCTCCAAATTCTTGTTTCCTCCACCGAGAAAAGGTGTATAACACCAAAGTTTGAGCCATAAAACATTTGTATAAGTTGTGATCATTTGTTGTGCAATCAGCATAAAATAACAATAGTTTAATCATTCTGATTGTTTTCTCTTCTACTGCTTTTATATTTACCTGCAATACCCTGTCAATTACATGCTTTCTTTCTTTCATAAAATACTCTGCATCCTTGGGAAGTGGCACAGAACTAGAACAAATGAAGGCAATTATTACATTCCAATGACTTAATTTAAAGATAGTCAATAAAATGGAACCTTTACCCAATAATTATGATGAAAAAAGACAAAATAAATAAAGATTGTACTGAGTGCAATGTTATAGTTGAGAACTAGGATAGTGTGCATAGTTTTAAAAAAATCTAACAAGGAAAGGGTGTATTTTGACCTTAAAGACCATTTTAAAATCCCCGTACCATCCATAACAGATTTATTTTTGTGGGTATAAGAGTGCATCAGGGATAAAATCCCTCTAACAAGTGTTCATGAAGAGCAAACTACATGTACTGCCATTGTCAAAGCTTTTACCACACTCAGGGTGAATATCTTTCCAAAATGTGTGTAAGTATGTGGTAGCATATGGCACAAACAGAAATATACCTGATGGGTTTATGTGGAATTTGATGGACCATCTCATTCTCCTCAATCTCTGCCTTTAGCTCATCCAAATCTTTCCGCAGGTCAATATCCAGATCCTGCACCTTGTCTGTTCCAGACACTCGATATAGATCTGCTAAATCTAGTGACATTCTGATTTTGAATATCAAGAGCCCTTATTAAGTATGTGTTCTGTCAATCAAAGACTTGCCACAAAATCCTGAAACAGGCAAACAAAAGAATGTTTTCTTGAAACTAAAAGAGTAAAGTATATTTTTCATACATTACATCATAAATCATTATTATACTTCATAAAATGTAACAGTATCAATGATTTGCACTAAGAATGTCATAGGATAAAAATCTCCACTGTGCAAAATGTTTATATCCCTTATGAAATCATGAAATCATAATCCCTCATGTAAACATGGTAGACCCAGGCTTAGCCCTTGTAAAACATAACCTGAGTGAAAAAATCTTGAGATCTAAGAAATATAAATGTATATTATGTTTGTCTGTATGCATATATGTAGACTGTGTATATAGTGCCATGACAGTTGGTCTTTATTTACATTTATTGGTAAGCAAACACAATGTTTCATATTTTTAACAGGTAGAGTCACAGGGTTTGTAATCAAACTTACAGAATGATAAAATGAAATTAAAACATTAGCTGGTAACTACTGATTATTTGAGCATTTCCATATAACTCTGCTGGCAACCATGAACTTTTATCTAAATTACATAAAAAATTTACAGAAACATATTTGCACTATATGAATATTTCAGACAAAAGTACACATGTATCAAAGTCAATTTGATGAGACAAATGTGGAATTCTTGTGAATGAAAGTAATGTGAAATATCACAACAGTGTGGAATAACAGTGTGACATATTTCAGTTGTATGTGATAAGAATATGAAATATTATGATGTTGTGTGATAGCAAGTATGAAGCATTTGCATGCATATTAGGTTTTGAACAGTCTTCAAGATGAAGATGAATTATTTTCAGGCATTCTAATGAAATTCAGACATTTCTCCTGGTATTTGAGTGGATATATTATTTTTTTTTTTTTACAAACTTCCAATAATTAATTGGAAGTGTTAGTCTTGCACATAATAATATGCAGAATGCAGCATCCTGTATAATATTAAGCAATTTTTTTTTTATTTTAAAAAAAATACCACTATCTAAATTGTGCTTGTGAGTGTGTGATTTGTTGCATGAGTTGATTTTAATTCCCATACATTATGTCTTTTGGACAAAATACACAAATCTATGAAATAAGACATATATATAGAGATATATATATATATATATATATATATATATATATATATATATATATATATATATATATATATCTGTGTGTGTGTGTGGGTGTGGGTGTGTGTGGGTGGGTGTTTTACTTCAGGCAATGAATTCAGATTGCAAAACAAACCATTTTTCCACAATGTAATATGCATTTTATTTCTTAATGATTCTCTACTATAGCTTATGTACAATTTTGATCCAAACAATTGTGGTCCACCTTGTCCATTATCAGTGATGGCACACAATGTTAAATTGTATGTCTTGTTGGCTTAAGGGGGATTTCATCCTCTGTAGGGGCTGCACTATAATAAATAGACTTAGGTGGCTCTTATCCAATTACAAGACATTTTAAGTAAAAAATTTAAATAGCAGGCACACACAGTGTGACAATGGGTTTGATCATTTGCGAAAACCAAAAGTCCCACATCAAAATTATTAGCATTGTCATATAACATGCATGCATATTTATTTAAATTGAATTAAATATTAATTGTTGTGCAAAATCTGAGTAAAACAATAGTTTAACAACAGGTTACTCAATCATGATTGCTGAGTGCTGTTCATTTTAAATGTCATCAGAAAACTTCAGAGTTTACAATGGTAGCCATCTCCTAAACTGGGTCAACAAAAGAGGTTGTTGAGTCGATCATAACAAATAATAGGGTAGTACAAATTTGTTTTCAACAAATGCTGATTTAATGTGGCAGGATAAGATGCAACATTCAATCCAATTTGTACTGGATCTCACTGTTGGGTCCAGTATAGTCAGTCCTCTACACCTGCATCTCATACAGGTCATAATGTGTTTAGTACCAAAATATTTCATTAATGGGTGCATTTTATATATATATATGATTTGACATACTTTTAAATGGTGATTATTCTTGTATCCTCCTACATCCAGGCTCATATGGAAGATCATCATTTACATGCCTCAATAAACAAATATGACAAAACTCAATGTTAAAGTATGTAGACATTTTTGGAATATGTCAACCTAGAATTGTCATCCACTAAACGCCAGATTGAATGTTGCACTGTGTAGTCACATCATGAAAGCTATGCCAGTTGAAAAATAAAATTTGTATTATGATGATTAGATCAAACCTCCTTTGCTTACCCAGTTTAGTACCTGTTCACCATCATAATAGTCCATTTTCTGCATGGAAGGCTCTTTATAACAGTTACAGTGCATAGCATTCAATAATCAGAACTGAATTATAAAACAATTAACTATATTATATATAAATTTTAGAACAACAATTAATACATAATTTAAGATGAGTAAATGCTGCTGCATGACCACATCGACATTTATATAAAAACGCAAGGTGGATTTCTCATAATCACATTCCTTTATACTAGTTCAGATGTAACTTAACTAGATCAAACTTAAACAAACCTGGGAAACACTTTTTTTTACCATCCGCAAAAAGATCTAACAAGGGTGAACATTAACAAATCGAATACCAAAAGAAAAAGAAGAAAGCCAGTGGAAATGTATATACCATACTGTCTTGCCATACGCCGGAATGGGCATATTCACACCTGTCCCTAATAATCAGTACAGATAGGAGCTACATAAATTAAGAGGTCAAGAGAAAGACAGATAAACCTTGGAAGTGTTATGGGTTCATTCGGAAGAAGAAATATAAGGCTTTTCAACTGTTTTGAGAGTCATCTTGAAGATGTTAGTGATAAGTGCGTCGAAGTCGCTCAGCAACGAAGCAAAGGGAAATCACTCTCAAACTCACTAAGGTGATATGATAAAATTTGACTTTGTAAATTATGTCTCTATAACAGTGCTACATGTCCCATAGTGGACGAAGCACTATAATTCAAAGTTCGTTCGTTATGTCTCTATTGACCAGTCGTTACGACATAAGTGACTAGTTCATGTCGTAGTTTTTATATTACAAAATAGTTACTGATAGTTAAAAATAACACTTTTAGCATGGTTTGGGCTTAAAATATTTATTCTTGTTAGAGATTTTACACGTCTGATACATGCAAGGGAACGAAAATTTGAGTGCACTTTCAAATTTTCCCAAATCCTCGTGATTCAGAGGAGGTCAATTTAATCTAATCTAAGTTAAGTGTGTATGCGAGTGCGCGCCTGTGTTTGTGTTCAGAGAGAGAGAGAGAGAGAGAGAGAGAGAGAGAGAGAGAGAGAGAGAGAGAGAGAGAGAGAGAGAGAGAGAGAGAGAGAGAGAGAGAGTACGGTGCAGACTTTTAGCGTGTCATTAACAGGATCGATGGTCTAGTGTTGCGTAAAGTGAGGCAATATAATTGGTAAAGGTGCCCTCTTTAACAACAAATAATTTTAAAAAAATCGAGCAAACGAACCTAAAACATCTGTAGTAAGACCAACAATTCCCGAATAAACAGGTGAAATTAAACATATAATCCTTTGAGTTAAAATTAAATAAATAAGACGATGTAAGAAATTCGTGTAATGGTATATAAAAGAAATAAGAAAAAATAAGGTTGAAAAAAATTAAACTCTTTACATGGGTGACATGCATGAGCGCAAATGTATCCTCCATACATATATGGTAATGCCCAACCGAACCAACGCTCGAGATATCTGGTTTTCATAAACTTTGTATCTTTGTTGCACTTGAAAACAAACAACAAAAATCAATACATAAAATAAATAAACCGTAGTAACTTAGGACACGACCTTCTACCATTCACGACAGATCATTGGATTCAGCTCACTGTTGACCCGGTTTGGATCCTCAAGCCTATTATTCGACGAGCGTTGCTCCATCATGTAATTAATTTTCTAACCTGTATATTAGGTATTTGTTTTACGTATGCATTACTATGTGTCCCGATTTTACAGATGTGAGCTGACTTATGTATAATAAAACAATGCAGCTTGTAATGTGTAGTATAACCTAATTAGCCTAATTAGCCCTGATTTATGTGACCAAAAGAGGGAATAAGAATGTGTATTGTTCTTATATAACCATTGTTGTAGTGGTCGTCATCCTCATTCAAAATGTTACCCTTTAAATTATTGATGTGATGAGTGGCTTTTTGTTACTTTTTGTAATACTCCAGATAATAGTTCTCTTGAAAAAAAAAACCAAGACACAGTTTAGGCTTGAAAAAGGATCTATAAAGAAAATATTTTCGACAAGCCGAATAATTGTAAAATGCTATTTAATTGTGATTGCAATATTATATTTAAAATACAATACTTTAAATAGTAAATTTATTTCAAACCATTTTTACAATTCATAATTTCGTACAATAATATAAACATTTTATCTTTGATATCATGAAAACTGTTAAAAATTATATTGACAAACAAAGATTTTCATTAAAATTGGACATTTTAAATCATACATTCATATACCCAGTACTATCACAGACAATGCTTAATATCCCATGCATAACTGTAAACTATTGCCTGGGAATTACATGGCATAATAAATAAACACAATTTCTGCTAGACCATTCTTTCTTTGCACAAACTAGATTCTCCACATCTTTCGTCCACATATATAATCTCATAAAGAATACCTTTCAGTCAGCAGAACTATTTGGCATTCTGCTCCTTCTACGTTATATCTATAATATCACAGCTTATACATCCACTTGAATCCAGTTATTTCGGAAATTCACCAGAAATATATTATTAAAGGTCTCAATACACACGTTTTGCCGAAGATTTAGCACGTCCTCTTACCCCAGTTAATGTTATTTTTAACTCAACCAAAGACAACACTTTAGCATTTTTGTAGGGTAAGGTTTTATTAGTAAACTAATGTGATAAATGTCAATTAATACAAATAGTGTCAATATTGCAATAGATCCGCATGAGTTGTCAAATCATATCTTATGGCAATGAGGTTTGTTTATATATATATATATATATATATATATATATATATATATATATATATATATATATATATATATATATATATATATATAAACAACGTTTCCCACTCAGACATCAAGGTTTTAACAGAATATTAAAACGCGTCTGAAGTTGTGTAGTGACTGGTACCTGATATTCAGTCTTTAACGGTTGCGATTCGAATCTTATTTAAGGCAAAAGCCACGTTGACTCAGTGGTTGTTACGTTCGACTCCAGCTCGAACAAATGCGAATTCAAATCTCAACATGGGATCAGCCTGAGTTGGCTATTGTGGTGTCTTTGGGCAAGGCATTCTACCTAAACTGACTAAATAACCTATGCCGTTCGACAACAAAAACAACAACAAAACAATCTAAGAAACGATATTTTGTAAATACTTTGTCTTTCAGCAGAAATGATCTGTGGACATTTTCAAGATACTTTGATAATTGTAGTTGGAACTTAGGAGACAATATCTTAATCCAGACCTTCCTTGTTGGGAAACGTATGATATAACTGTAGAAGCTCGGTAAAAATGAAAATCAATCCTAAAACATGCAAACATAAGGTACCCCAAGCAAACGATAGTTGATAGAATAGGTATTGAGGGAGTGCTATTCTTATCCTATTTATAAAATCCGATGTACATACATCTGCTCATCTCAAAACAAGAGATTATTAGACGATTTTAAATGAAAGCTAACCGCATATGTTAGAACGAGTTAGGTGTACAAGAAGTTAGAAATTAATTTTGTTATCGCATCATTTAGTAAATATGAATAAAACAATTCAGTTTCAAAGAAAAATCAACAGAATGGACAAACTGTACTGTCAGTAATTCTGGATCCAACTAAAATATTAAATTCCAAAAGTAATGATTGCACGAAAAAAACTATAAAAACTGTTCCTGACTGTTATTTAGCATTACTGAATCTGATTTCGAAGACAATTTTTCATGAAATTTTACAAATCTAAGTTGAGGAAATATCAACAAATATTATTCTTTTTAAATAACTCATTGATAATATCGTTTTTCATAACCTTGGAAATGACCTTTTGAAACTTAAAGTCTATCGAAAACAAAATCAAGAAAGTACATTTTAACATCTTTTAAGCCCAATGTACATCATTTGTACGATGGCTGTTAATTTGAGGATAACCACCCATATTCTAAAAGATCATAACTTTATAGATCGTCACATGACCTTCGTATGCATCACACATACTAACAGTAAATGTTTATTATTTCCACTACTATTCCATTTTGATGGATTCAACGAACGGACAGAATGTTTGAGCATCAAGACAGAGGTTAATTACGGTATTTGATTAAAAATATGGCTACGTGCAGGATCATTAATGCAGAGGTCAAACTGCGGTACTCGATTGAGAATATGGCTGCATGGAAGATCGTTGAAGCAGAGGTCAATTACGTTACTTGGTTGTGAATACGGCTGCGTGCAGGAGCATTGTGCCAGAGGGAAGGATCAGCTACATCACTTAGCTGTGAATACGGCTGAGTGCAGGATCATTGAGCCAGATGTTACCTACATTATTTAGTTTTGGATATGACTGTATACAAGATCACTGAGGCAAAGGTCAACTACTGTAATTGGTTGTGAAGACAAATACGCACAGAATCGCTGAGGCAGAGGTTAACTACTGTAATTGACTTTGTATACGAGTGTGCGCATGATCACTGACTTGGTTGTGAATAGGACTTCATATGAAGTAGGTGCACATAGTTCTCGCTAATACAAACAAATAGCATTATCGATGATTACAGATCATTTTCTATTCAGTGTTTAGAGGATGGCATGGTGTCATTTGTTGTGACAATCTTCAATGGCCTGTAGCTGCATGGTGTTTTTTTTAACCATTAGTAAGAACATTGTTTGGAGATCGATTTCTCCAGTAATCTTCATTGCCTGACATTACTGTCCTCTCCACTAGTGCGATAACTATTACGGCCACAAGCATGGCGGAGAGGAAGGAGAATATTATAAGGCGTTCAGTCCGCTTTGCTAATTTTCTAGCTAGGTCCAAATCACAACGTATGATACCAGCTTCAAATTCTTTCTTTGTTTTAAAGGCAAAATACAATGCAGGAATTCCGAGTGGAAAGAACAGAACGATGGCAACAACAGACAAAACTTTCAGTCGTTTAATATGACGAAGGCGTAAAGGCCGTTCAACGTCTCTCCATCTTTGTTGTTGGGCGATTTGATTGGTTTGAATAACCCTAGTTCCATCTGATCTAGTCACCAATACGGGTTCCTGAACGATGGCAGTACCACCATTGCTGTTGCTGTAATATACTGGATGGGATCCTGGTAGTGGTGATTCTGTATTGCCGTTGGCAATACCATTTGTTAAAGCTGATTTGCCATTCACATGCTGATGGTTTGCCTCCTCAGAGAGTTCTGTTTGATTATGGATTTCGGTCGCATTCGTGTGGCCAGTACTTCGTACGTCAATTGTTGGATTCACGTACTCTAAACCTGTTCTGTTGGATTCACTGCTGCTAGTCTGAAGCCCTCTAGCATTATCCAACTCATCGTTATGGACGAGCTGGTCGACATCATCAGCTTCGGACATCTTCAAAGAAAAGAAATAATAATAATAATAATAATAATAATAATAATAATAATAATAATAATAATAATAATAATAAATTGAATAAACATATTAGATAGTCCGTCATCTAATTTCAAATCTTGTGATGTTCGCATATTTCCTCAGTTAAAGCACAATCGCGTTAGGTCAGTGCTCCCGGTCATTGACCTTTTGGATCGTATCCAAAAGTCGTTGTGTACAGTATGTTTCAGCTTGGGTGTTTTATTACGTCTCGTCAAAATTATTCGAGTTGCACAGTTACTCGGTTTGTTTAAGGGCACGTGAACCTTTGGACCCTGTACAAATTAGTTGTCATATTCACAAATATCACGTTTTGTGAATTTCCATTCAGTGGTTCAGCCGGATACAAAATAATGGATGGACGATCGCACAAATAGACCAAAAGACGGAAGTATTATAATTTTTCGGAATATACTTTTGTAAAAAGCGTGTGAATAATAATAATAATAATAATAATAATAATAATAATAATATACCCATCTCAAACATGATGAGCACAATGGCAATCAGGTTTTCAATAAGCGTTTTAGTAGAAAAAGTGGTAACGGCCAGCCGGACAGATGGTCATATTGATGGAGGGTAATCACATTATGTTACTGCTAAAGAATGTGCCGAGAAAAATTAAAAGGAGTAAGATTCCTTCCTGTAACCCAGTCTGACAGTATGTATGTATGTATGTATGTATGTATGTATGTATGCATGCATGTATGTATATATACGTACGTACGTATGTATGTATCTATGTATGCAGTGGCGTAGCGAGGATATTTGGCACCCAGGGCAAAACACCCGAATTTGCGCCCACGGCTGCCCCTGTTGCGCATTTATGTACCTTGTTTCCAAAACGAAACATAATCATTACCAGTCATAATATAATTATTAAACTATTACAATTTAATTCCTAGATAAAAGTATAGCCTATGCTAAATTCCCTATAAAATAATATTAGCCTATTTAGAAAAAAAATAATATCCAAAAAATTAATTATGTTAATTATGTTATCTGGAGATTGCACGTAGTACATTACATTACACATAGCGTTTTACAAAAGATTTATTTTCCTGGCCTTCACTGCTGAAAACTGATCAATAACATCATCAAAGTCAATTGTTTCTAGTGTTTCTCTCTCTTCACTGAGCAGTGCAAGATTGCACAGATTTTATGTTACGAGCATACGGCCTGTAGTGTACGGTCCAGGAGGTCTAGGTCTGTCAGAGGCGTAGCTAGAGTGTTTGGCGCCCGGGGACAATATTCATTCCCCCCACCACCACCTCAACTCTGAAACCCACTATTTTCATCAATACCATCACCATCACCCGTTACAACCTATTTCAAAGCCCATTTTGGTGCCCCCACTAGTATGGCGCCCGGGGACATATGTACCCCCCTGCCCCCCCCCCCCCCCCAGCTACGCATGAGGCCTGTACAACCACTGTATATTAAATCGTAAATCGTTTAACCAGTAGACCGCCCGCACTACTGTAATCCAGTCAACAGCTATACAGCAGACGTTGGTCAAAACAACATCGTTTGTATTGTGTTACTTAAAATATGTATACTTTTCAAGTTTCACTAATGGGTTGAATATATGATCCAACAAATCCATTGTTGATACTTTGGGCCGATTTAGGCGCCCATCTGGCGCGCACTAGCCACCGGCGCCCGGGGCGACTGCCCCACCTCGCTACGCTACTGTATGTATGTATGTATGTATGTACGTATGTATGTATGTATGTATGTATGTATGTATGTATGTATGTATGTATGTATGTACGTATGTATGTATTCCAGCAAGGAAAAAAAACTTATACCCTTACTGTGTCCAATTGATGGCGTTATAAACACTAAAACGTGACTTGCCGTGTGACTACAGTTAAAATGGTTACTTTAATCGCGTGCTTATATTAATGCAAATCACACCCTTTGATGTTCTTTTTGGTAAACAAAATCTCTTCATTTGCTTAAAGTTGGGGAAACACACATGTGAAGATGAAAACTAGTACGCATCGCATATGTATACAACATTAAAATGTAACGTAAACTTGGGAACGGTGTTACAGTATGAACCGTGTATAAAATACCAAGATTTAAGATAAAACGACAGTGCTGTTTAGGTATTCGGTGAATTTGTACATAGTTGAACCCAAAATCGATAATCCATAGTAATTGTATAATAACAATTAGATGAATACAAATTAAGACCAGGAAACATGACTAAAATATCGCGATATTACACCAAATAGGTGGGCGACGACGCGGAACGAAACGAGTGAGGGCAACCTGACTTGTGGCAAAACGACCTATTTGCGCTGTAAATTACACATGAATCATAATGCCATGTAATCGTACTTTTAAGATAGACTTCTTTTACGCATTATGGTATTGATCGATCGTAAAAATAGTTACTTACCGTCTGAATACTCAAATCTTGTTGATAAAATATAACTTCTGTCGATACGTAGCACTAAATGAATTTCAGCTCATATCATAGAATTAATAACACGTCACTTTTCGCAATTTGACCTAGTACTGACTGGTTTACATACCTGTCCGCTTGGTGGCGGAGTCATGCTCTGTTTCACATGGAAATAATGTGAAAGATTTTTCTTATATGTTTTGTATGAGGTGCCATAGCAGACAAAAGCTGGTCCAATCAAAACGTTGCCGTTGAAATTTTAATGCCATATGTCCAGAATTCTAATTTGACGTGTTGTATCAAAAATGCCTGTCCTTAGAGTTCCATTTTCCCCGACAATATTTGATAGTGTATCTGTTGAATTAAACAGCAATGGTTGAACGTTACTTTTTCTATGTTGATGTTTTACATCGTGTCGTTTGAATTACACGGCGGTGGTTGAAATTTCAATGTCATGCGTCGACAAGTCCTATTTACGTATTGGTTTAAAGAGTCTATGTTGAAAGTTCCATTTCATGTGGAGTATTTAGATTTCATCTGTTGATTTACACAGCGCTGTTCGATGTAGATTTTTTCTACTGCATCTTCCTATTTACACGGCTGTTGTTGAAATTTTAATGTCATACGTCGAGAGTTTCAATTTAGCATGTTGAATCATATTGACTGTGCTGAAAGCTCCATTTCGTATGCTGAGCTTTTAGATTGTATCCGTTGAAATACACAGCGGTGGTTGGAAATTTGATTGTTCTTGTCAGAATTTCTATTTTTATATGGTGAAATGATGTGTTGGTGCTAACATTTACATTACACAATGTCCACTTTAACAACTTCAAAATATTATCGATTATTAAGATACATCATTCGTGTATTCAATTGTGAAGTACCATTAAACTTCATCCAACCGCATAAGAGGTTAATGTTAGGGATAGGTCGGCCTGGTGTCAGGATAATGCGACTGGGCGGGACATCATGCTACATGTCCGCGGCATGATGACCCAGTGCTAGACATCACTATAAATTGTCTGACTGCAGACATCGTAGAGATATGACTGAAAAATTGTTAAAGATATGGTAAAAAAAACCTAATCAAACAAACAAACAAAAAAAAAAAGAAACATCGAATTTCAACTGCGACTTTCTCATTGGACAAGCTTTGTCCACTACGGCGCATCATATTTGTCTGTTTATATTGGTTGAGACAGTTTTCTGCGCTGCCCTCAGGGAACGTTTGTGACAGAGCGCCAATATCCGCCTAAATACATGCGTGGCGGAGCCTGACATCTGCACTGCATTTGTCTAACGTAGTACGCGAGAGTCTGAAAATTTTGTACTGCTATAATGTCGTTGATATTTTGGGGCATAATGATTTCAATAGTTGATATATTTTAAAGTCTACTACGTAGCAGCCATACTATTGGCTACATTTATTATCATTAAAGAGTCTACACATATACACATATATACATATACATATATATATATATATATATATATATATATATATATATATATATATATATATATATATATATATATATATATATATATATATATATACGGTGGTCAGTGTCGTAGTCGGAGCTGTGGAACGTATGGGTAACAAGTTCAGTCGGTACCAGTGTTTGGACTGGAGATGCCTATCAAGTTCTCTTCCTTGGGAATTTTGTCATTGAGAGAGTTTAATTCGTCGTAAAACTCATTTCTGGTATCTGCGGTGGCGCTAAGTGTCGGAGCGTACACGCTATTCAGGTTGACAGGCCGGGTTGTGGTGCGGAGGCAGAGGGATAATAGTCTTCCGTTTCCATGTTAGCACGGTTCTCTCAACACCAGTGAGAGTTTCTGACAGCGAATCCTGCACCAAACTCTCAGGTTTTGTCATCGCGTTCTTTCCTTGCCAGAAGAAAGTGTAGTTTTCTTCTATGACGGACCCGGAATCTGGTAGCCGTATCTCTTGTAGTGTAGCGAAGTCGACCTGGAGTATTGCAAGTTCGTCATTGATGACTTAAGTCTTTCGAACATCACTGATTGTCTGGAGATCATCTGAGAGTCCAGTCATCATGGTCCCGATATTCCAGATACCTAGCTTGAGGATTGGAGGTTTTCTTGTTGGTTTTCGTATGTTATTTCTTGGTGCATTAGTTGCAGTCCATTTTGCCAAGAATTCGCTTATCTTAAGCCCTACGCACCAAGCAAGGCAGACGAACTGTGGTGGTACGGCACCTTATTGTCTGGTGACTACCCAGCTTGAGACAGGTGGTAGCTGTCCAGTGAGACCTGTTGGTCTCTACCACCGTCGGAAGCATGCCCGGGCGTCTAACTCTTCACCAATCGAGTGATGACTTATAACTGGTAAACTGCTGCTTCCAGTGTTGTGTCGATGCTGTGAAACAAAGCTAGAGTATCATCTACAGGGCGCAAGCCTGGGTAGGGTGATGTGGATAATTAGCTGTTGCCCATGCAGCTGATTCCCGCTCTCCACGCAACTGATGGATATTAGCGAATAGACAAGCCAATACGTCATGGCACAGCGACGTCGCATGAATTGCCGAGATGACACTGAAAACAATGCCAAGTCGTCGCATCGACTCCATATCCCGATTTTCTGTTAGGGCTTACTCACCTTTGCCTTTCCCATGAGAGGGTATAGTTGGAAGGAAGCGAAAGGTTTGAAGTCAAGAGTTTACTTTCGCTTAGATGGGTAACCACTTAAGGATATCGAGTCCATTCTCCCCCGAAGCGTCTGGTTGTGAGGCGCCAGAAACTCGCCTGCATTATGTTTAAACAGGTTACGCCGGGCTTAGTTAAGTCACTCGCGAAGGTCTTGGAGCTGGATTTGGTTGTCAGAGGCTCTATCAGACGCAAGCCATTTGGTATATATATATATAATGCCACGAAATGTATAATTTTTCAGTAAAGGAATATAAGCTTGCCGAGTGTCCTTTTAATGTAAAAAATGATACAACGAATGATATAGAAAAATGCTGCGTACATACTATACAAATATTTTATTTATAAAATACTTGCATTTCATTTTTAGGATTGCAAGCAACTGCAGATTGCCGGAATAAATGGAAGGAATGAGCCCTGCCAATTCCTTTGCAACGTGTCTGCTAAAAACAGTAATCGAATCTCTTTTGCAAATGATTGTTGTTGCTTCTTTTATTTTTCAAACTCCTATTTTCATTCGTATCATGTTGAAACGACTGGGATATATAAACTAAGCGAAATGATGATCCAGCAAGAGGTAATTCAAATACTTCAAAGTTCCTAATACCGTTTAATTAACATTATTGCCGATCACACAATTATTTCTGTCAGCTATTTCTATCTTTTCCCTTGTCGTTGATTTGTGTCACCTTATTTTGCCATTATTGTTAGGTACAAAGACATCATCGTATGACACATACGAAAATCCACTACGTTCGTTTTTGTCACGGACTTTCACTGGTATCCTTTCACGATGGTCTGGACGAGAGAGAGAGAGAGAGAGAGAGAGAGAGAGAGAGAGAGAGAGAGAGAGAGAGAGAGATGTGGTGGTGGGATTGGAGAGATGTACCGTACAAAGCATTTATTTCTAGCCCTTTCCTGAGTTATTGTTCGATTAATTTGTATCTTGCCGATTTACAAATGCAAACCAAACAAAACAAATTAAAAACCATGGCAAATAAACAAACATGCAAAACATTAATAGTAAAATTCTTAATATATGGAAGCGATCGTTGTAAACGGTATCCTATTTGTATGCTTTATTTTAAATGTCACAACTGTAATTCAGAAGGGCCTACTGGAGAATTTTTCCTCGGGTCAGCAAATCCTATCAGGGACCATTCCGGTACATCATGCGGCACGATATATTTAATGTATTTCTACTATCGTCTGGACTGGGTACATGTGAATGATTTGAAACGAGATAATGACATATATATACAGTACCATCAAAAATTTCAAAAAGCTTATGGTCATCTCATTATTATCAGCCTTTATGAAATACTTGTACAGTGTCTCTGTTGAATCACACACACACACACATACATACATACATACATACATACATACATACATACATACATACATACATACATACATACATACGCACGCACGCACGCACACAAGCAGAACTATGAGTTTTTATAGACACGATATACCCATAAACATACTGTAATAAATTTGGAGTAAGTGTTAGTGAATTTGAACCATGCTTGGGTCGTTAGTAGTGATTTTGGGTACAAGCCGAATGACTGTCCTGTAGTAACATAGTCCATATTAAAATTCAGTGGTGTATACAAGTAGTGTGATTGAAAAGGCAGCATTTATGGTTGGAAATCAGTAAATTATAGAATGGAATCAATAAGTTGGAACTTGGTAGGTACCGTTTATGTGGCCATAGTGGAAAATTGGCGTATGTATATGAGTGTGATACGCCGGAAATTCTATGGATGGACTGGCCTAGGGTCGCGCAGTTAAATATTTCCCAGTTAGTAAGGGAATACTGGTGTAATTTCTATGGCATGACAAGCTATCGGTACGGAAAACGGATGATAATGAAGAAAAACCATGTAAAGGTGCAGTTAATGGACGTTTGGGCAAGTTGTCTCCTCTGGGTCGCCCATTGATTACAGCAAAGATTAATAATTATAGCAGACACGTCTTTCTTTCCATTTTACAACTCAAGTTGTATGGAAGTCTTTGGAAATTTGGGGAAAACATATGACTTCCAGCGTGACTCGCGCCAGGGTTTTGACACCGCTCGGTCAAGTGAATACCCCTGTGCTTGTAACAATACTATAACACTCAAGTAAAAAATCGATGGTGATGTTTATAGACATCCATACCCACGTAAGTAATAGGTGGAGAATTTCAGTTTTAGTTGGTTTTAAAACATAGACATACACCTAAACAAACATTGAAACAAAGAGTGTCGATGTTTTGAATGAGATCTCTCTTAACAATAGATCAGGGTGACCCTGAAACGGGACCTTTTTTCTACTACACTCTCCCTTGCTTCCCATATCCTGTACTGCATTCTGCACGTTGTTGTCCCCATCTATTAATTGCACCACTCAAATTTGTCTTGATAAAGAGTTCAAATAGGCCAAGTCTCCCAATCATTCCTTTGATAATATTGTTGCATCAGCTCCTTCTCCTTCCTCCCTACCTTGCAATCTCTTCATGACACTCACGTTCTCCCTTTCCGATAGCCCTGGCATTTTTATCACCATTTTATAGTCTAGAACATCTCTTAGAAACTCCTTCGTTATTTGAGTAAAGCCATATATTTTTGCACGCTACGCTTGTTTAAGTAACAGCCCATATATACGCAGGAAATGATTTACTCTCTTTATGATGCCGATGACTTCCCTTAATTTCCTGACTTGACAATGTTGGGTGGTTGTCCATACTCCTTTCTGTCTAGATAATCGATGATCAATAAGAAAGCTTGTCTTGTCTTACATTTAAGTCGCTTACGGTGATTCGGCCATGTTTAATCAATGTACACATGTCGATGAGTAACATTTCAGCTCCCATCGACACTTTAATGTATGCACCGCATACGTTTTAATTTGTTAGTCTGGAAGAAGCCAGGCAGTAGAAGGATCGTTAAGGGCTGTGCCCTATTTCTGCAGGTGGTCTCTTAATGTTCTTGAGTCAGTGCCACGTTGTGGGAAATTTTACTGATGCTTCATGTATACACAGTTAATTCGTAGTTAAGAGCACAGGGAATAAGGTCAATACGTACATTGTATGACTACATCACCGATTACGATTACCATTACCAACTACCATTACGAAACGACCCATACGATGTTAGATTCAAGGGGAATTCCACCACTAGGTAGAGGCCTCAGTTCGTTCTGCTATTAGTCAATGATGTATAGATCAATCAGGCTGCACGTTCAGGCTTTGGGGGGGGGGGGGGGGGGGGACCGGAAACCCAAGAGTAAAAGGTAAGGGATAAATTATCATAGAGCAGTTACCAAAGAAACCAGTCTATCCAATCGAAATTGAGAGATTACAATCTATGTCTGAGTCTTCATTACCAGTTTGTCTGGATTTTATCCATTTTCCAATCAGTACATGTTTGAACATCGCCAAAGGTGGATCTCTGAGCAGTAAAAAGGCACTAGACTGTAATCTAAGTAGCCGAAGTTGTGCTCTCGTTAAAAGACGGGAACGAATTCTAGACAAATCGTAAGTTTATGATTTGTGGAAGATTTGCAGACAAAGTTTTGTGAGGAAGTTTTCCGAGTGGGTGTGAGACGACACCCGATGATCGGATAGAGAGAAGTCACGCAGAGAGCAAGCGAGAGGTCTGTTGGAAGTCAGCAGTTTGTGTGGATGCGCAGTGTGCCGAAAGGAATGTGGATAGAGTGTACTGGAAATGTCGGTAGGACGGATCCGAAAGTGCCAAGACAGCAGGTAGTCAAGGGTACCGGAAGTACCAGAAGAGAAACAAGAGGCAGACATATGAGTAACATACAACGTTGAAGGGAAACTATCTCATTTAAGACTTTAATTTCGTATGATGATAGCAATTGGGAAATGTGAATATGTCATTGACTGTATTTTTATTCGAAAGAAATTGCGATTGAGAAATTTGTCGATGAAATTATCGAACATATTTGATATAGTTCGTTAAATTGTTATATCTTTCAACTTGATTTCTTTTATACACCTATACCGTTGACATTGCTGACCGGAGGCTCGGAGCTTTTTCAGTTTTGTTTTTCCATCTTTTCCGGTGCTACAAATAATGCCGTAGGAGGCACATGACAGGTTGCTTCAAAAGTGTCCGTCTTGCTCTAGATTCTTGAAAATACATGATCTGTACTTCTGACGGTGGGGTTAGTATAATTTTAAAGAAGATGAAAGAGTAACATTGGGTATCGGGTCGTACCCCGTTATTAAAGGATATAGTTTTGATTATTTGTGCGCAATTGTATCTTTAATGTTGAGTTATAGGATAAATGTAATTTAGTTCGATCGTTGCCACCTTGTGTTACTAGATCTGATGGCTTGGACTTTCGACCACTTTAGACTAAAAATACAATTTGGTGGGAGGATGGGGTAGTTTTGTATCATGTGTAATGTTTGGTTGAATTTCTTACCATCTTTCTGGAGTCATCTTTTAATCCGCTATCGCAAGATGGGGATGGACTTTGTGATCTGGGATTTTGACTACCTTATACACTGACGAATTTATCGTCCGTTTATTAGATCCCACGGTAATTTCCATTTTTCCTTTATTACTAACATGAAAATTGCGACTTCGTGCAGCGGAGACTTATAGTCTGGACATAAGATCATCTTACATCCTTAATATTTTGGGTCAGCTAAGCTAGTTCTTTTTTGTATTATAAAGAGTGAACCAATCGTTTGTTGCCTTTCGTAGCAGAGCTTGATCGTTTGGGCTTTGGCCCACTTTATATGATGTATCTATTCATTACAATGAAAGCCACAATGAGTTGCCAGTTTCCCTATTGGGAATCGAATAGCAATCTTTGCCGAGGCGACTTTCTCCTTCATTCCTAATCTCGACATCAGAAATTCTTACAATCTGTTTGAGGTTTTTAATTTACCATGTTCTTATTCTCTATTTGTATCTTGTATGTTTTCTATATTTTCTTTAAAACATATTTCAGAAGTAAATTGTATTAGTTCTTGTAAGAGTCATTTAGTCAATGACAGGTTTAATTTTAAGACCCCATGAAGGAGCTATGTACATTTAAAATGAGTCATGAATAATGGGTACGTTAATTTCATTCATAAGTTCCAAATTCCATGTCGGAATCAGGTCAGAATAACGTCACGTAGAACTGTCAGACTGTTCTAGTTTCTGATTGGTTAGAACTTTAACTGCTCTTTGATTGTGAATGAGTTATTCCGAAATATTTTGACGCTTAGAATAACGTCAAGAAATTGCCTTGATAACCTTATATATATTTCGCTATATTGGCTGTAGAATGGGAATATTTCACTTTGACATTATATTTAACTTGTAAGAGATTTATTGAAAATCTTTATTTATTAATTTCAGTTGATAATCATTTGTTTAAATCGATGTGTTGTAAAAGAAATATTTACTCAAAGCTATTCGGATATTAATAGCCAAACAGGGTTATTGTGAGTATATTCAAAGGACAATTGGATATTTACTTTAGTATTCAAAGAAGATTATTATTTTTCATTTACCCTGAAACTTTCAAGACTCTCAACGATAATATCTAAGCGCTTTACAACATCCATAATGATATGACTACAGAAGAAGAAAAAAAAAAAAAAAAAAACCATGTTATTGGAAAACATAAAAATTCAAGAATGTCAATGCCGGAGGGTGCTTGGATGAACTACGAAATACAATTATTTGATTCCATGTTCCTTTGAGAGAGACTGACATCATTTAACAGATGTTCCCTGCTAGAAATATGGCCTGATTAGGGAGAGCGCAGCACGATAATTATACATATTTTTTGTTGTCTGGGTGTTTATCATCCATTTTAATGCCTCATTTCTTGCCCGGAACTAAACTTTGTTATCAGGAAGTCTCGCCTCAAAGAGAGTGCCTCTCCCGTTATCACAATTGCTGCTGAAGTACGTCCTGGGTCAGAGGATTTTGAACAATTATTATATTATTTGGTAAATCCTTTGTACTTACTACCTATCTCCGAGAAGACCTTCTAGGTTGTTCATGTATGGTCCCATGAGTTTGTACTTTTAGACTTGTGTTCAGTGTCGCATGTCCACAAGGCAGTGTCACGGTATTAAGTCCGCTCTGCCTGTTTATCTGGGATCCTTATGTTTTTTAATTACTGGTGAATGTTTTTCCACCACGGAAGGCTCGGGACCAGTTTATGCCTAGAGGGTTTATTATATCTCTCGATTACAGATCTTGTACTGGATTGATATTCTTGTCGATTACCGAGGGTTGTTTACCCTACTGAGACCTGTAACTCATCCCCCGAAGTGCTCCTGAATACACCAGTGCAGGTAACTAAAGCTTGATACTGGATGCGATTCACTTTTCTTAACAGGTCTGTAGAGGCGTAATGCTGACACCTATAATAAACTGAGTGATCATTTATTATCCTCGTTTGTGGTCATTAGGCCTTGTGCGAGTCGTTACTGCCAGACAACCACTAACTGCACACTTCTTGATTGTACTGTCTGGTTGAAAATAATGTTTTTTTGCCTCTATTTGTAAGGGTAAAATGAAGACGATTTTTGTATAAGAAAGCGTGTTATTGATAAACATATATTAATTTATTAATGAAGTGTTGACATTAGTTTTTGAATTATTGTTTTAACTAGGTCTGCACTTTGCCGTTTTGTGTGGTCGGGCCTGGTAGTTTTTGGGTTGTAACCGTTTTATATGTTTAGGTTTTTATGGGTAAATTTTCGATTATCTAATGTGTCGGGTTCAACGTTTTTTGAGCTATTTTCATTTGTTTCGTCTTTTGCGGAGGTCCTTGTTGCTCTCAGGCTTTGACGACCACCTTATACCTTCAACTTTTGGGGACTAAAATACCTAATTGTTTTAATGTATTTTTAATGTTTTCGAAGTGTTGCCGCCTTGCGTAGCTAGACCTGAGGGAATGGGACTTTGGACCACCTTATTATTTGTATGCAATATAGGCAAGATGGATATTTCTGGTGGTTAATATTTAATAATTATGACTGATTCTTTGCATGATACGAGTTTCATTATTATGTGTCTCTGTCTATAACCTATACGCCAATTTTAATAATATAATAATGGCAAGTAATGAAAAGCGTAGGTTATATGAAAGTATGTTTATAGCCCTAATTTGATGAATTGTTAATATTGTAATGTTTAAAAATTTAGCAAATTCATTATAAATTACCGGAATATCAATTATACTCACAGTTTAGCCATCCCCGATCTCGTGTGTTTAACAAACAGGGTTTCACCATATGAAGTCACGTGGTTGAATTTGCTAGATATAAATGCGCTATTAATAAACGAACAGATTTACAAGGTAAAAATAGATTCTTGTACATTCTGTAGAGAAATTTACATGTAACATTACATATAAATACTTGTTAAATACATTATATGATCTAAAAGCGCGTGCATGTTTAATTTTAGATATGTTTGTATATCTGTCTTTTCACAAACAAAATATATGGATATATCATCTGTGAAAACAACATATTTTGACGCAGGTTGTTTATGCACATTCTCGAGTATTGTAATAGTTATAATAAGCAAGACCTATTCTGCTTGACTTACTCTACATATGGACAACAAATACGGATTATTCACCCACCCGGTAATACACGTAGTACGAATGGAAATATATTTTGTAAATAATACAGTTTATCTATTTTATTTCATCTGAACATTTAAGAGCACGGATACATTATCTAAAACGGTATTGATCATATATATTGGATTTTAACAAATATCTCTCGCAGTTTTTCGTCTAGTGGTAATGTCGTTGGATTCCCAAATAATTACTGGTATACTTCGTGGGTTCAAACACAAGAATCTGACATTTTATCAATAAAGTACGGCAAAATCTCTGAAAACATGAAATCACCTTATCGGTTATATAAATGAACACTTAATCGATAAGGTGATTTAATGTTTTCAGAGATTTTGCCTTACTTTATTGATAAAACGTCAGACTTCTGTGGTTCAAACCTCGGAATCGGCATATTGGTGGCTGGCTAAACCTGAAATTATTTAGTGGGGGAGAGGGGGCGCAGCCCAAGCGTTGGAAAGATAACCAGAAAACGTACTGATTGCTGACAAGTTGTGCACATCCATCACCAGTGGAAACTGGCAGTGGTGCGGTTTTGCGTTAGCCTGTGGGTGGATGTGCAAAAATTATCAGGAATTAGTGCGTATCCTGTTGACCGTAGAACCATAAGGTACTCTAAATTTATTGACAACCTTCTGAATTTCTAGTATTATCTCATACTAAAATTTATCTCATATTGTTACTTTATTTTTGATGCTGTTGTTTTATGTTTTTTTATGTGTCTGTTTACCCACCCGGACACTCAATTTTTGTCGTCACCCCCAGCCCTCACACACACACACACTGTTGTCGTGTGTGAGTAATTAAAATCTTATTATATCGAAAGTGCAATCTCACACAGCTAGAGTGGTATGAGAGCGACTAGAGGCAATTAATAAATATCTCCCCGTCCATGATTCTGCAATGTAAAATCTACTACAGCGTCACGAGTCTCGGTTTAAATATGCAGGGGGTGCAGAACGACTGTTTGAACCTGTTACAAAAGTTAGCAAAGGTCTTCTTCGCACGTTGGAGCAAACCGTTAAAGCAACTGGAAAATAACAACAAGAACTAAGAAAAACAAAAAAATAACATTATACGAGAACGTCCAGGTAAAATAGCTGCTCCTCAATCGATGCGAGAAATACTGAAAAGTATTGACAAAGCTCGTGCTGAAAAAAGTAATACAAAGGATCGTTTACCATAAACATAACCATAATCAGAATCAATTCAAGTTAGAATCAGAACTGAAGTGAATGATACATTTACCGAAAAGTATATTTTCTTAATGAAAATTATTATCGCGGTAAGATTACCTGCGCATGCCGTGCACATTTTTGATCAAAATAAATTTATAAAACCCGAGTACGCTGATGACAATTTAAGTCGTGAAACCTGGTACAAATGGATGTTTCGTATACACTACGTAATTGATCGGGTCCAAAGTAACGATCCAAGATATATTGCATTTTTCAGAGGAATAAATGAATATCTTGCACAAAGACAACAACCACAAAACAACTACAGCTAGTATTGCTACAACCACAAAACAACTACAGCTAGTATTGCTACAACCACAAAACAACCAATCTAAGCAACAATTGAAGCAGACGAATGTCAGGAGGCAAGTTCTACCCCCGACACCACTGGAAGTGGTATTGGTTCAGCTACCAGAGTAGTGGTCTGATGTTAATCAACTATTCGAGATTGTGACTGGCGGAAAAATGGCCGGTAATAATTTTCCAGAATTGACTAATGAAGCAGCTGCTATTTTTCAGAGCATATTTACAGGCGTTAACATGGACATTAATGTTTCTCTGTGTCTCGTCGATGAAATTTGTGATGATTTCCACAGTGATTGAGGGTAAGTGATTAGTTTGTGATAACAAAATAAGATAATACTACATAATGCTCAGCGTGGACCTGTAATGGTCAGGAAGGTACATTCACATTTACATATGTATAATGTTATCCACAGTGATTGACTCAGTGATGTTGCTCAGGATCGATTAGAAACATAGTCCCGAAAGGAATATCGATTGCAAAACAAAAGAGAATGAAAGCTATTGAAATTGTTCGTCATAAAGAAATTGGTCTTTTGGTGAGGCTGACGGTCAAGCATTCTCAGCAATTTCGGATAGACTAGAACGATTAATACGACGAAAACCACAGCCAGTACAAATGCCTAGCACTGATGTTCTGGCTTTAGATATCAGTAAAATAACCAAGCTTCAAATAACAAAACTGAAGTAAGCTGGTTTACACCAGTATGCGAAAGAAAACATAGAACTGCTATCTGATAGCAGGAAGTGGTTTTCGCGTTAGACGGCAAAATATCAAGGTTGAGATTCCAGGTTGTGGTAGTAAACAAAATATTGTGTTGTATGATATTGTTTTAGTTCCTGTGAGTGTTAACGATGGACAACACTCCATGGACGCTAGGATATGCTATACCGATTCATTCGTCACAAGGATTAACTATTTCGGATACTAATATTTGGATTATTGATGATCTTATAGAATGTTCGAATGTAGTTTATATCGCATTGTTTCGAGTCAGAAGAATATCTCAGCTGTGGAGGGTTTTCGTAGACTTCACCGAAAATAATATCAAACTCAGGAAATCGACCATGATGTAGCAAAAAAAAAGTTAGTTATAATCAGTGTGACAAAAAATAACCGCGATTTTGATCTGGATACTGAATTTTTCATGACATTGAAACAACGACAGAAGAATCACTGTGCGAGATGTAAATTAAATAATAATCCGAAACAGTTTTCCGTAGATACACTTATTAGCAGTCTATGTCATACATGTGCAAATATAATGCAGTCGAGGCGCCAGTTTACAAATGTGAACGCGGTGGTAACTGTGTGTCTTCGATAATTACTTGTACGTTTTGAGGTACAGATACACGTTGATGAGCAGTTAAATCTAGTCTGTTGATTGCAGATCTAACCGTTAATCTCGTCACTCGGGAACCTTTATAAATAAGATCAGTTGCTAAATGTCACCCCATTCAATTTCATCAGGTTCATATAAATATCTTACAGTCACATTACCTGGTACTGGATATTTCGAGGAGTCATGTCGTTCTATTGGTATATGTAATTTCATTATTTAACGCAGAGATTAAACTTGGTAGTCTTGCAAACCATTCACGAGATCTGATGTTGTTTCTTGCACGTTTTTCAGGGATATTTTCCGTGGCACTCTGTCTTTAGCACGCTGGTCAAAAGCGGGCAGACAAATGCGAGCCGACAAAAGTGCGCAGCGAAATATGCCCCTTAAATGTGCGCCGTCGAACGTACGCAGCATAATCTATAAGATTTAATTGTTTTATTTTAATTAATTTGATTGATGAATGTCTGATTTAGAATAATTTATAATTTTCACTTGATATTCTGATCGATAAACTCGATATGCTGTTTTCTAGAGAGCAGACATCAAAGAGTGTAGAATCTTTATATTTAGAAGATATCAACTAATAGTTTCAATCACTCTTTCCAATGAGTAGACATCAAAGTGTGTACACTCTGAATATTGAGAAGAAATAAAGTAATAGTTTAAGTCACTGTTTTCAGTGATTAGACATCGAGGTGATTATTTACGAAGTATAAGCCTAGAAAACTATAAATACCAAACTTATTTTGTAAACATTTAAAAATCTTATCTAACCATGGAAAAGACCGAGTCGCAGAGGGAGAAAAGGCATATAATACCTGATGAATATTGATATAGAAAAGACCGAGTAAATGCCGACGGCAGTGCATCGTGGAGATCATGTAAACGTAAACGATACGTATAAATCGTATTTTTTTGACATATTAATCTTTATAACTTTTGCCTTGCGCGCTTTTAACAGCGCGATTTGGTCTTGCACGCAATTGTCGTTTCGCGCATTTGTCTGTCCGATTTTGACCTGCGCATACTTATATCCAAATAACCACTGAGGTCGAGAGTGTAAATTGTTCAACGATTTCCTAAATGCGATCAATTGGGGTATGTCCTCCTTTGATTTTGACATTATGTGTTTTCATCAGAGATGATTCTGCACATAGCATTTCATTGCCAGGATCAACATGTAGCAACTGTTGATATCACAAGAGTCATCGTTGATAAATTCACTCAAAATCAGATGCAACTTCAGTTGCTGGTTTAGTTGATAGTAGTTCTGCTTCTTGATATCTACACGCAACGTCAACGACAGTTAACGCGTATTTGTGAATGATTGACGTCTACGTATTTTCATAATATCGTGTGGTAAAAACAAAATATCTATTTGAACTTCATTGGGAGCGCTGACATCAAAATGTGCGTACTGAATTTGGTCAGAGGGTGGTAGATACATTTTCCATCTTGCCTTTCGTGCTAACCAATTTACAGCAACAAAATGTGTGACATCTGCTGCATTAGCAAGTTTAATAATCGCTGCTTTACCCCTCCGATATTATATTGGTCTAAATCGAATCAGTTGTCTAATAATAATCGGTTCACTAATTTCCAGTCCTTTGCACTACTTTACCTTTCATCGGGTTTACTAGTACGCTAGCAAATATTTCTCTGAGAGATCTTTTTAAATAGAATTTAACGAGTGAATCAACTTAACATCTGCAATATGCATTTGTTGTAGATTCTTATTTGTACACACTACGTCTTGAACGTGACATACTTGATCAGTCGCATTTATTGGATAATCTGCAGGTCATTGTTGATCTTGCTTGTCAAGACAGTGTTAAGGTCGGGTTCCAGGACTACAATAATTATATCATGGAAGATGTTTTTCTCCTGGATACTTAGCGCCTGGTAATTTTCCTAATGTAGCTGTGATATCACTGTTTTCCTTGACTTGTCAATGGAGACAAATTTCTATTTGCTTGTACCACATGTTACACACTTACCTGCAAGCGCACTCTTTTTATTGTGTGTTATTATTGGTGTTAATGCACTTGTGGGGATGAATGCTCTGCATCGAAAACAATATAAATTCAAAATTATTTATTACATTTGTACAATATGGATGTCACTGATTGTTCAGCCACGCAAAAGCAGGAACAAGTCAAACATCATCCAGAGCTACCAAATTCTATCAGAGCAATTATCTTGTCCCCATCTGGGTCTGGTAAGACGTAGTTATTACTTCATCTGATAATGAGATGGCTCAAGTGAGATACGTTATATTTACTAGCACCATCTATAGATGATTAGCGATGATACGATGTGCTTAAAGATATTAATTAAAACGCAATATTGTTGGACGAGGACGGTAATGATATTATGGGTTTTATCACCGATATCGATGAAGCCCCATCGGTAGATAACCTAGATGGATTTATGAATAATCTCGTAGTATACGATGATGTTATGCTAGATAAACAATCAAGACCAGCTCAGATGTTTACTCGAGGTAGATATAACAACAGAGACGTGATTTATGTTACTCAGCGATATATACAAATACCTAAAGTGATCAGAGATAACTGCACCACTTCTTGTGTTTAATGGAGTGGATACACATACTCTGCGAAATATTCATCAGATTTGGTGTTCAGAGGATATGGATATAATTCAGATCAAATCTTTTTTTCACGCGCGCAAGCTACCCCGCATCGTTTTATCACGATAACTTTACCTGATCTTCAATCACGATATGGTGTAGGTCTTGATACAATTTTTGGTTAAGAAGCAGCAGCACGGAGGGTGATGGCAAACAATGAATATCCTGGGGTGGGTACACAAACACACATAAAAATGTGAAAATCAAGCGACAAAGATAAGGTAACAAAATGATCTAACCCAATTAGAGAAAATCTCAATTTGTTAGAGGCTTCGGTTTGATGTTGTTGACGTTGTATTTTCATTTTTTTGTAGGAAGCTTTATTTTTAAAAATGATTTGCTCATAACATGGTCTTTTCAACCTCCCCGTTGCTTGTTTGACGGTTCTAGAAGAAGGAAGTAATTTTTCATTGTTTGGGAAAGGTTACGTGAAAAGGTAATTTCTAAATAAACTGAGTAGTATGATCTATAACATGGCGGTATGTTGCGAAATATAATCCTAATAGCAGGTGCATATAAGAAAAGATTTGAACAATCAGATTAATTCCCATTTTGGAGTCATTCGCATTTCTTGTGTTCCTGTTGTAATTCTGTAGACTTTTCTATGTTGTACTTTGATATTATTCGAGAGGAAAAACTTTTGTTTCGACGTTTCAATCGAAATATACAATGCACATTATTTTGACTATACTATTGTTTTAGAACTATTGTGAATTATTCAACGGAGTTCTGGACAACGCCAATTTGACAACGTCACGGTTCTTGGTGGACCGGTAATTTTCCAGTTCTGAAATGTATGCGGCATCTTTACTTTATTTGGACTTTCATAGAACTTTAGCATAATCATGTTTGATTCACTTACTGTCGGTTCCTTTCGCGTTTTCATTTATATCAGTGACAATTAAATTTGTTAAGTTTATGTTGCATAGTTTGTGACCATCGAGTCGTAACACTACTACGACTTGTAACTCTTCCCCGGATGTGTTTTAAGTGCACCGGCAAATATTTAAATCATGATCCTAGGTACGACCCAGTTGTTTTTAATGGATGCATACGCCTGGCATCCACAGTCTGTTTTCAATTTAATTAAAGTTCGATATGGAGTACTAAGTGTTTCCTGAGTCGTTCCCCAATCGGTTTCTTTAAGGTGCCTTAAGAGATTTAGATCCTGGCCACCTCCTCGTACCATCTCTATATTATTGTGAAATGTTAAGTGCTCAAAAGCAAAACATGTCTAGGACTTTGTCTACCTTTACGAATTTAATTTTTATGTTGCTGAGGTAAAGTGTTGGATATTCAGTATGTGTAAATTGCAGTTCGCCCACCACAATTTTACAAAAGCCACACGCAAAATAATTTGCCTCAAAACTTTCTTTTTTGTTGTGCCCATCGGAAAACACATTTCTGGTCCAGGGGAGAAAACTAATTAAAGAAGCAAGTTAAAGTCGTTCGTTTTCATTTCCCTTGATCTGTACTAAATTGCTTTGGATCTGCTTGTCAGTAAATGATACAGCCCACAAAGTGGAATAGAATTTATAAACAAAGTATTAGTATTTAAGTCAGCAGAAAAAAAATTAGTACCATGAATCCTGAATAATATTTTCAACCTGTTTTCTAAATCTGATACCGTGGTTTGTTTACTTATCTGACAGCTAAGTGGATGCTATACAAACAAAATCAACTAAATAAAGTTTATATCCTTAATATTGACTAATTGTTATTTAAAATTTTATTGTAGTTTGGTTTTCCTTTTGAAAGTTAGAGCCTCGTCACACATGCCAGGTTGTGTGTGTGTGTGTGTGTGTGTGTGTGTGTGTGTGAGTGTGTGTCAATTTTAGACGTAGCTATAAAACAAATGCAGTCATGTCAATAAGATATCTGCACTGCAGCATCATGTCACATACATGTAGCATGATGCCTTACCCGGTCACATTATCCTGACACCAGGCTGACCAGTCCTAACACTAACCTCTCAATGCTGAGCGCCTAGCGAAGCAGCTCTTATAGTCTGACTATACCAACCCGTTTGTTTGTACCACAAACCTATTTCAAAAATGAAAACCTTAAATGGGATAAAAATGAAAACCTTAAATGGGATATAAATGAAAACCTTAAATGGGATAAAAATGAAAACCTTAAATGGGATAAAAATGAAAACCTTAAATGGGATAAAAATGCAAGGAACGTAGTCAATTCATTCATTAATATATTTTCAGCAAAGGGGTGTTTACACGACTACAGATGAACATACATATGTCGTCTGCTTCCGATATTTACAATTTCAAATCCAGCAAAGGTAAAGAATTATAACAACAAAATTTCCTTTCAAAGTTTCACGTGGATTTAACAAGCCGTTTAATTTATATGTTCATTTGTGCAAAGGGATATAAATCCAAACTCTTAACGTTTTAGAATTTACGGAATTATCCGGCAGTTACCGAATAGGAGGAACTACATCATGTCTGATCGAGAGAAGTAAAAGAAAAACGGCCCATAGGGTATGCAATATGGCACCGCGTTAGTATGGAAAGTCCGTTAAGCATGAAAGTTGCAGGGGATGTCATTATTAGTGCCATTCTGGTCACAGTCAGGTTAGACATTTTAAATCAATGATTTAATTAACTTAATTCTGTGCACCTTTATCTCATCAGACGTTTTTATTATTGAAAACGGTATGCGATACAAACAAACGAGGATGTATAGCCAGACACTAGTAAACGTTTTATGTCTTTGGTATGACTCGGCAAGTGAATGAACCCACTACCTCTCTCATCCGTGGAGGACGCTCTAACCACTGAAGTAAATGTAGATTTATATTGTCCACAACTGAGGAACAATTCAAATTTATGATCTTTTCATATTTCTTATGCTTACACCTACCCAGTCGATGTATAATATTGACATTTTTGTCTTGATTTAGACCCTGAAGCTTATGAAAGACTTGACTCATTCTTCGCACGAGCATTTCAGGACAAAACTAGTTTGTTCACTATACATTCTCACACATATTAAATTATGTAGATTAACATCTCCACGCACATAAATAAGAACCTTAAGTATTGGAATGTTAAGGAATGTTGTTGTGTTTTTTATACACAGTATGTTTAACTAAAGGTTTTTACTTTTCAATCTCATGAAATGCAGTTGTCTTATAAATTTCAGATTGACATTGTAGTTAAACTTTATATGGAACAAAATAAATATATAACATATACAAAAGTACAAAGTTTATAGCTTTGGATGCGATGTTAAAAGTGGACGGAATCCGTTTAGAGTACTTGTGTCCAATTTGTTTTTGTGGTTTCGGCAATAAAGTATAAGTTGATACATTTTGGGGTGTGCTTCTTCACAAATTTAAAGGATGATAGGTTATAAGTTTTGCAGTGTTTTCTAAACATTAATTAGACATGGAACATTACAGCTACCTACACCAGCGATGGCACTTAATGTCTTATCTGTCTTGTGAGCGTATATATTCAAGCTAGCTTAGACACATAATGCATGAATGATTCATTAGTTATGCCCCGTGAACCATATCAAAGTAGTAATGTCACTATTCCTTCTGTGGTTTTTTTAAAAAAATATATCCATAGCAGGGAAGGCCACAATTGTCCCGAATGAGCTGCCTTTAGATGGCATTCGACAAATTGATTGTTCCCAGTTCATGTTGACGCACATTTGCAAGAGACGTCTGGCCGAAAATTCATCTCCTAAACATTTACTCCATACAATTTATTATCTTCAGCTCTCAAACGCCTATCATCGTAAATTAGCATTTGCTGAACTACGTATACATTTTCCAGTCTGTACTGTAGTGCTTTCTTGGCAGATCACATTTAGAACGCGATCGTTTTGAAATGAAAAGATCGCTACACATTATTCAAAACCTGACAGATGATATAGCTCTTGATGCAAAGTGGTCGTGAACAAAATGGGACTATGATTTGTTTGAACAATTTAATTTTCTCAGTCATCGTCATCATCCTTCAATAAGTTAAGTTTGTCCATTTGGACGGCCAATTTGTAAGTCTCAATGGGGATATCAATTCAGAAGATCTCAATATACCTAAATCTGTTACTCTCCTCACGTGCCACTCGCACTCAATCTGAAACACTGATAAAGATTTTGATGGAGTTGGTGTCTATGCGGGTATAGAATATATATTTTATTGAAAGGGCGAGACTTTTTTCAAACATCTTAAGGAAATCAAACAAAACCCCGTAGGCTTTAATATTCAAACCACGTAGTTTTCTCCAATATTTATTAAATATCAAGAGGAATCATTCCTTTGAAATTTGAGAAACTTCATAAAAATATGACAAAAACTGAATGCATTAAAACTTGGTAAATTTATCATGGAATGAACAATGTGAATATTATTTTAATACATATAGTGCAAAATTTATGGTATGGAGAAATAATTAGTTTAAAACATGCGGTATGCATCATCTCCATTACTGTATGACAGAGTTGAGTGTTATTAGATCTATATATCAGTTTGGATCATATCTATACAACGTAAACAACACAGCATTAAGCGTTAAGAAAATGGATTATCCCATTGCTGGTACGCTTTACCAATAGTGTTAGTCATTTCTTATTTTTGATATTTAAGCATTTGAAATCCTTGTGCGCTATTCTTATTACAAATTGGATGCGAAGATGGGAATCTTCCCTGTCCACCCTTTTTGCTATGGGTTGTTTTCACAGACGTCACGATTATGTACGCAAATACCCACAATTCAACGCGCGCGCACCTTCTGTCACCATTTTGAGTCGCTAACAAACCGTTATCAACATTAGTAATCATGTATACTCAAGAATAATAATCTGATTTAACTATCAATAAGGATATTTACTTCTTCGACACAATACATAGGTTATACTTGAAATTATGTGCACTATAGCACAAAAAAAAAATAAAGCTGGAAGTTCCATTGCTTATATCGAAAGACAGAATAGTAAAGTAGAACCGTAATCGTGTATATTATTGATATCTAAGAAATGTACTTTTTGCTGTTGTTTACAAACAGACAATATTAACGTTTTTAAAAAGTCATTCGTATCATATCCCTGAGCTTGTCATCTTGAAAGAGTATTTCCAGATCATGATTTTCTGGATACAATATCAGTCACGAATTAAAATTTTATAGCATGTATTTTATGCCAGAACATTTATGTACAAATATTTTTCGCGACAACATGTGTTTGTGCCATAGAATATTTGAGAAACCATTTTAATTAGTATATTGAAATATTGTATTTGTGGAGGGGATGGTGGACGTAGGCTTATACTAGATGAAAGCGATAACCGGTCAAAGAAGTTTCATCTTTAGTGTATTCAAACGAAGCACGTGTCTGACGGAACATGACGTTGTTTCGAATGTCAAAACGATGTTTTCCTCATATGCTTTTAGAAATATGAAATTGTATATAAAGAATTGGCTTTTAAACTTTAACGATAATCAAATGCTTGATTGGTTTCTACTTAGTTGCATATCCATTTGTTTATGCGTTTGTTTATTGATCGATATATTTGTTTAGGAAAGAATAACAAATATGGTTGAAATATAAATATTTTACTTGAAGAAAACACGTAAAAAGAGTCACGCGATTCGATCTCGCGAGGTTGACATTCACAACAGAATGTGATGTATTTTTATCTTCTTACTCACAAAATGAAACGTGCCGTTTATGTGAGATAGGGACTCAAAATGGCGGATATGGAAGTACACACGTTTTGTGACGTCATGTGAAAACAACGGATTACTTCTAATATTATGGCGGCTGTCTGTCGATCTGTAGGCATGTACATTAGGAAAAACGGGCGGCTATCACAAAAACGGACAGTTCGGGGCCTGCGTGTGTCGGAATATCGACCATTGACTCTACATAGAAATCTTCGAATGCTAAACTCTAACGCTGGTATTAACCTAGATAAACTAGAAATGTGGAAGAACCGAAACAAATTTATCACGGTATCCAACGCTGAGAGACACCAGACAGAATATTGTAACACAGACAATCTCATTTACATTGCTGTTATTACACTCTTTTTGAATTCTGAAACAAGCTGGACTTTGAACATAATTTTGTGCATTCCTGTATCCTGTTATGGAGGTATTATCTAAGATCGGTGGATCACAAAAGCCAGACAACAATCATAAGTCATATTGCACTTTCAAAATTACCAACTGTAAAGGTTTTGTTGCTTCTCTTTTTTGGGTAGGGTGCTTCCAATTTATTTAAATTAATATAGAAGACCCACTCCGGCTCGGTTTTGTTAGGAATTGAAGTAGTGATAGAGTGATGCAAAGCTCTGAGCCCCCAGTCAGCGGTACCGACGGTTAAATTAATGAACAGAGAAACTTAAATTTTTAAATAACAATTTAATATAATTCACTTATATATTTATAGTGATGTATAACACTGGGGCACAATGCCGCAGACATGTGGCATGAACCCAGTCACATTATCCTGACACCAGGCCGACCAGTCCTAACACTAACCTCTGAATGCTGAGCGCCAATCAAGGCATCTGTTGATACCATTTCGCAAGCCTTTGGTATGATTTATCCGGGGAACCACTAGGCCACCGAAGCGATTTGTGTAACGTAACGTAACAGAAAAATTGGTATTCTTACTAATAATCCTTCGGTCATGAACTGTTAAGGACTGTGTATTAAAACAATATTGGGTCCTCGTTCATGTAGTTTATAATACATTCAAAAGCGCGTGCATTTTCTGCCTCATAAATTCGCAAAAAATATGTTTCAATACTCTATTAATAACCTATGCATACGTAATACCGTTGCATAACTTTGTTATGGATGCAGATGTAAACTTGGTTACATCACTGTTACTTTAATGAGTTTTCTTCATCCCATGGGTACTGCTGTAATGTTAATGAGACACGTGTAGGTGGTTCATTTCTTTCAATTTGCGATGATCATGGTAATTTTTCAAACATATGTCAATAATGCCCAGTCTGCCTTGACAAGAAATATGAACTCAGACATTTCGTGATTACTTCCTGTAGAATGAGTTTGATCTGTTCATTCACGTTAAACAGGCAGCTAACTTTGTATGGCATATATGAAAGCCCATGGTATGGTCTGTTGTCAGGAACGTATTACACTGTTTGTCTTTTAGGACATCCAATTCTAAATTCCCCATTCCTTTGTGTATGTCAATATTTCTTAGAATGGCTCCTAGAGCCAAAAACTATATTTCACCTTATGTACACACAAGTGATGTATATTCTGGACATCATTTTAAACCGCATTACGGCATTTTTCTCCCAAAGCAATTGCCTGGGTAAATATTTTGTCCTAAACTGATTGTGTTTTTGTTAAAATGTAACCACGTGACACAGTAAAGTAAAAGCGATTTTTATTTGTAGAAATTTGTTATAACTAATCAAACATCTCAAACAGCGTATTTGCCTCTTGAAAATATCCAGTGCGTCCCTGTTACGTGGATCACATTTGTCACCAATGCGTTCCTGTTACGTGGATCACATTTGTCACCAGTGCGTCCCTGTTACGTGGATCACATTTGTCACCAATGGTATTACATGACACTTCAGATAAACCAATGTATGATATGAGAGTTTGCAGAAATTGCAGCAAAACATTACTGCTATTATATTGTTTTGCTACAAGTGAGAATAATCAAGTGTCTTGAATATATCTGTACTTTGTGTAACCTCTTCAATGTATCACTACACTAACCGAGTCAGTCAGCTCTCATTGTATTCTATTACAGTCCCTAAAATTTAATTACAATTTCTGATTTTTCATGGAGAGTTCTCAGCAGCAAAGAATATTACTTACAATTAATTTATAGCACCAGTAAAGTCTAAAAATGTACAATGTTTATAGTGTTCAGCTTCTAGGTGATTCTGGATAAAGGAAAGGTGTGATGAAGCCGCTTCTAAAAGGTCAACTGCTTGAGACATCTCGCTTATTTCGTTGTATGCTGCTTTTAGGATTGGGTTTGTCCATATTAGCGCTAAATATGAGTAATGTAGTCTTGGTGCATCTGTTCTTATAACATATACGTAGGGATGAAGTAATAGCATAATGAATGTAATTATTATAGGCATGCCTTATATACGGTGATAGTTTTTTGTAGAGTTCTTTCTTCCAATCACTCTTACTGAGAAGCCATAGCATATGTTACGTCCCTTCTAGCTACTGAATGGAAGAGGATATCGCATGCAAGGTCAGTGATTCGCATTACCAAACTAATGTCATATAAACTGGCCGTCTTTGAGCAGAGAATCAGTTTAAATCAAAAGGAATATTCAAAACAGGAATAAAATAAAATCAGACAGGACATTAAATCCGAGAAATGAGCAAGAAACAATAAAAAAAAATCAAAGAGAATATTGAAAATGTACGGAAGCTCTTTAGTGCCAGATCGTTTCTGTAAATCAATAAACATAGTGTGTATAAACGAAATACTTTTTGCGAACATTCTCATTAAATATTGCGAACAAACGCAATTCCATTGCAAAAAAACGCAATACTACTTGTGAATATTCTCTATACTATTGCGAATAAACTCAATACCTTACGAATAAAGGCAATACGTTTTGCGAATATTCGCAATGCATTGCAAATAAACGCAATACTTATTGCAAATATTCGCATAAGATTGTAAATAAACGCATTACTATAGCGAATACACGCAATACTGTATACGGAAGCCAATTAGTGCCAACTCTTACTGCAAACATTGCTAATACTAATGCGAATAAAAACAATACTTTGCAACTAAACGCCATATCATTGCAAATAAAAGTTATACTAACTATGAATATTCTCAATACTTATGCGAATAAACTCAATACATTGCTAACAAACGCAGCATCTATTGCGGATAATAGCAGTACTTATTGCGAATATTCGCAATAGGTTGCCAATAAACGCATTTCTTTTGCAATTTAGTTAATCCTTTACTTACATTCAACCTGAAGACGTTTTAGAATTTCTGTCGTCAAATCCTCTACGCTGGTATGTGAGAACTCCGCAACTGCGAGAGGGTGGGTAGGTGGATATAGGTCAATTGACAATGAAAACACTAAAATAATAGTTGGGCATAACTGCATACAGCACCTCGACCCACATTAATATACATTCTCTTGGTACAGTGTACTATTGATATACACATACCAGGTAATGCTACCAAATGCGATTCATATTCCATGTACACATGTTACCCAGCTTAACTAGGTTTCCGCTTTTAATTATTTCAGAAAGCGATCAGAGATGGAGCAAAAAGTAAGTGAATTTCTTAAAGACATAGAATGCCATGATGCATTTGTAAAACTGGAGCAGGAAAATATATTTCAGTTCAAACTGCAGCAAAAGAGATCAGTGATTAGGGCGACATTATTTATATACCCCTAATACAAGCATGGATCCATAAAAAATGTTTCTGTTTTCAATTGCATAAACGATTTTCGAGCAAAAACATCTTTATAAAATATAGCTCTTTAATGCCAGCCAATATAAACATTAAAAATGTGGAATATTTGTATTAATTTGTTGGTAATTTGGTTACTAGAATCGGTTAGAAAAAAACATTCAAAAACTATATAAATGTGAAGCATGAAATCAGACGTGGAAAACCAGAGCACAGTTTAGAGTCGGCAAGTATTATTTACAGCACTTTTGCTTGGCTAACCAAAACTATGTCGTCTGCTTTTTAAACACGCGCATAGGCATCGTCTAAAGTATGCATTTAATAAGATATACCCAAACATATAATGTCATTATATTGAGCTCAAGTATCATACAAATGATACGTTTTTTTGTGTTGTTATTAAAATGACAACTACATGGTGGCTAAGCAAGCCATCTAAAATATTTATATACAAGCCTACAAAAAAACGTTACAAATATTTTTTTAAATCATGTGCAGTATAGCAAAGTAAAGGAGTGGAACGGAAAAGATAGTAGTAGAACTTAAATGGTATCATTCCTGTTTGTAAGATCTTGTATAGATATTCCAGTTAAATATATTTGTTTTGTTTCCACTTTTGTTCACTAATTTTGGTGCATTTTCAGATAATATATCCCCATGTCGGCCAATTCTGCGCTTTGGGTAATTCTTGTAAACGATACGTCATTTCTGTGAACATTAGAACACGTGAGTTGTTTGGTCAAACATCCATTTTGTATCAATAAAACAAAGATCATACTTAAATTAAGGAAAGTGATATTCATAAAATGTACAAAATTATCCCACATTTCGACTTGAAATGCCTATGAAAATGTGATTTCTAAATCACAGCATGAAAACCCACGCCATGACCTTCGTGAACTTGTAATCCAGAAAATCCTATTAGCTATATATCTTTTAGATTTATGCAAATATATACATTATAGAACAGATGAAAATGTATACATTAATATAATTCTGCATCTTAATCTAAGTTTCCTATTTTGCAAGAAGCTGTCCAACACATACAAAATCGTCTGCTACACAACGGTCTGCTACCCAACGTGTCAACTCGCCTCTAGAACGGGATTTTTAAGAAATTCTCAGGCTTATAGTCAGTTTCTAAATTCTTTAGTAATTTTCCCCCATAAACACGACACTGTAAACACTAATGGCCCAGCTGTGTTCATAAGATATAATCTTTTTGTTCCCAACCTCCTTCATCTAGCCGCTAATTTCTTGAAATGGGCTCGATGCAGTTTTTCCCCAAATTTTTTCGTATTGTAAGAACAGGTCTCTAACATCGTGGATGGACTCCATCCCCTAGAAATAACATATCGAAGAAAGGGTCGATGTCGAAGCTCTTGAGAGGGGACGTAATAGACCATCTAAATACATCAGATACCGTCATCTTACAGCATGTACTCGACATCCTTCATCTAGCCGTGAATTCCTTGATGTTGGCTCGACGAAATTACTTATAAATTTTACTACTTTGAGAATGGATCACTAATTAGATATAGTTCAAGAATAATTAAAATAAATCCCTCTAAGTTACAGTTAGTAAAATGTATTGATACCATATATTAATATTTGCTTGTTGTTCATGAGTAGGACACAGTATACCTTGGATGGAATTGGTCAAGATTTCGTTCGTAAGTGGGCTATATACCCTACATACAGAATATCGTTGTACGGTCCATGTCAAAACAGTATAAAGAGGTGATGTAATTGCCCAGTATTAAATGTAAGATATAATCTTAAATCATGTAATATGGATTTATTTTATCAAACCGCTAATTTGTCAAAGTCAGCTATAGGAATTTTCATCAAAACGTTCCATCTATTAGTTAAAATTTGCGTGTTTTTCATTCTCGTTACCCATTGGTGACCCTTATTTTGTTCCTATCTCTCGACGAAATTCGTCGCGACACCCTTCGTGAATTAACTATATCCCCTCGAGATAAAATATCCAAGAAAAATATATCAAAACTCTAAAACGATGACGTAATGGCCCTACAGCATACGTATGATGTCATCGTCTGACGGCAAGCGTTGTAATTGACTTCCTCTCTCTAGCCGATAATTTCTCAAAATGGGCTAGAAGAATTTTCTGTAACTTTTTCCCACTGCTAGAACCGGGTCCCGCTTAAATACGGACATTGAGACGTTAAAATCAAAATTGTCTAATCTTAGTACAAATGTGTGATATAATCTATTAACATCTGCGTGCATTTCATACACGGGAAACATAGCTCGCCCTATATTTCGCTGTTTCCTCTAAACGAACTATGTCAGGACTTCCGTCGTTGGTGGTCTCTATACCCTACAAGTAAAATATCAAAGAAGGGTACATCAAAACTCAATGAAAAGGTGTCGTAATGGCCCAAATGCAAACGGAAGATATAATATTATAGCAAGTGTTCTGCTCGACATCCTTTATGCAGCTCCTAGTTTCTTGACATTGGATCGACGAATTTTCTTCCAGCCTTGATTACTGTTAGAACACGCCCTTAATCTGGAAGACGCTGGAAAATTCTCTAAGTTGGACAAGAATCAGTACAAACTAGTGATCCAATCTACTAACATATGCATGTTTTTCATACCCGTTACACTACGGACACCCCTTATCTGCTTGTTTCCTCTTGATGAAATTCGTCAGGGCCTCATCTTGAATGGATATATCCCCTAGAGATAAAATATCAAAGACGGGTCTATGTCATAACTCTTAAGATGGGACGTAATGTCCGAACTGATTAGGCATGATGTCATCTTCTGGCGGCATGTGTTTTATTCGACCTATTTTCTTTAGCCGCGAATTTCTCGAAATTGGCTAGACGCAGTTTCTTCACACATTTCATACTGTAAGAACGTGTCCCTAATTAGATACATTTACTGTCCAAGAGAAGTTGAAATAAAAAATCCTTGAAGTTGTAATAAAATTTGAAAAAATAGTGATACATTATGTTCATATTTACGTTGTTTTTCGAACCTTGTACCCATATGGCGCCCCGTATTTTGCTCTTTACTTTCGACGAAATTCATCAGGACTTTGTGTGTGGTCTCTATACCCGAAAAAATATAGAATAAGTGTGCATGTCAAAACTCATGGAAAAAGTGACATAATGGCCCAAATATAGCGAAAGATATAATCTTATGGCATTTGTTGTCTTCGATCTCCTTTATATAGTGAATTTCACGACTTTGGCTAGACGAATTTTCTTCTGAATTTTCCTACTGTTAGAACGGGTCCCTAGCTATATAATGTTCAATATGCCTTTGAATCAAAATATTCTAAGTAGATGGTCCTTAAGCACAAACTATTGAAACACTCTCTTAATATTTGAGTTGTTCACACCCTGTACCCTTAAGATACCTCTTTGTTTGCTCTGAATAAATTCATCAACACTTTCTTCATGTATGCACTCTATCCCCTAGAGATAAAGTATTAAGAAGGGTCCATATCAAAACTCTACAGAGATGACGTAATGGTCAAACTTAGCGGCATTTGTTGTACTCACCCTCCTTTCTCTAGCCGCGAATTTCTCGAAATCGGCCCAAAGAATTTTCTTCAAACATTTTCCGATGTTTTGAACGGAGCTAGTTTCAGACAGCGAAATTAAAATCCTCTCAGAAATGGTCAATTACAAAAATTATTGATATAATCTATTAACGTTTGCGTGTTTTTCATACCCCGTACTCATTTGATGTCCCTTGTTTCCTCTCTATGAAATTCAATACGACTTCTTTGTGGATGGACTAAATCCCCCTAGAGATAGAATGTCAAAGAAGGGTCTATATCAAACTATATAAAGAAAGAACGTAATAGCCCAAATAAATACGTGAAATAAAAATGGGATGTGTTGTACCCGACTTCCTATAAATAGCTACGACTTTCTCAAAATCGGCTCGACATTTGTTTTAAAATTAATTTCTTAAAAACATTTTTACTGTTAGCATGGGTGCCCAACCAGTTACTGTTCAACAGGCATTGAAACAAAACTCATATTGTACACACTCTTGATTCAGTCTATTAACCTTGGCGTGACATTCATACCCGGTACCAATCAGACACCCCTTTAATTGCGGCTTGCTATCGACTAAATTCGTGATGTCTTCCTTCGAGAGTTGACTCTATCCTCTAGAGATAAAACATCAAAGAAGGTTCCATTTCAAAACTCTGAAAAGATACAATGTTCTTACGTCACGTGTCGTAGGCGACCTCCTCCATCGAGCCGCAAATGTCTCGAAATTGCCTCAACAAGCTTTTAATTTAATTTTTATTTCGCTGTTTCTTCTCGACGAAATTAGTCGGGACATTATCCTTGGTTGGAAAAGGGTATATGTCAAAGAAGAGTAGATGTCAAAACTCTATAAGGAGTTTACCTAATGGCCTAAATATATACATAAAATATAAACTTCTTACGACATGTGTTGTACGCGTACGCGACCTACTTCATCTCGCCGCAGATTTCTCGAAGTCGACTCGACGAAATTCCTCAGGACTTCTTTCGTGACTACACTGTATTCTAGAGATAACATGTGAAGAATGGGCCTTGTCAATCTCTTTAAAGCTGATACTTAACGACCAAACTATTAGTAAGATAAAAACTTCTTGCGGCATGTGCTTTATCCGCCCTCCACTTCCCTTTATGTACTCCCAGTTTCTGAAAATCGGCTACAAGTATTTTAAGTTCCCCAGTTGCAAGGACTTCAGAACAAAAGTCAAAGTCAACTGAAAGCTTCTTAAACTCGTATATATTCCTCATAAGTTTCCTATACTGACATGAAAACCGCATGAGAGAAAGCTCTAAATTAATCGTTGTATGTGTTCGTGTGGTTTCCTTTTTGCTTGAGCCATTAGTGAGCATTTCGACCCCGAATACGGTAACAAGATAATCTTGTGGGATTTCCGAATTTACAACAGAACACTTTTAACGATGATATATCTTTATCTTACAAATACAATACTGAAACATACAAATAAATTACTTTACAAAATAAAAAGACAAGGGGTGAATGGTTAATAGTGATTTCACAATAAAAAGATGGATATAGTTTACTTAATGTACAATTTTACTTATGTAATAAAATGAATTCGCTTATATAGTAAAATTATGCAAACAAATCAAAGGGACAGATATACAACTTATCTTTACAGTCCCGTAAGACACAATGGGTTTTATGAACCGCAAAAATAGCCCACAGCTAATGGATTATATGTAAGGAGATACACTTGGTCGTTAGCACACCTTATTTCAGCTCCACGGTTGCTACATTTCAGCTTCACAGCTGCAATAGTTAATTCCTGATGTTGGCTTTATTGATTGCACCATGTCAACTTCGATAATTCCGATAATTTGGAACAATCGGGTCACTATAGCCAATCTGGACACTCCAGACAGCTCTACGCAGCTCAACACATTCCGGACGCTCCGGACACTCTAGACTCAGAACACTCCAGACACTGGACAGCTGGAAACATATTCAACACCGTGTAATATACATGACACTGGCATAAAACCGGAATGAAGTTAATTACGACAATAATTACAAAACAACGAGTTCAGAAGTAAACCTAACCCTGCTCTACAAGAATCCTACTGTACTAAATATTTCTTAAAAATGTTGCCTTATATTACTAATATAAATCCCTTGCTATATCGCCAACAAGAATATAAATATGTGCATTGTACTGAATAAACCACAGATACATAGCAAAAATATATGTGATAGTCCAAAAGTGATATCTTATATTCCAGAAATTAATAAACTTACTTACTACTACAGCTGAAGATATGCATGTCCTTATAGTAGACCCGCTCACTGACAAGACGTTCCGTAATGTAAATAGCTTTATTTATAAACATATATTGTTAGTCACTGAAGGCATTCGGCTCTTCCCATAAAAACACTTCGCACGTGCGGCATAGGGTGGACCCAACTCACTATTTTGTAATACTACGCGATGTACATTAATCACCCTCGGGTATCGTTGTACAACATAAGCGAAACTCAAGTACATGTATTTAATAAATAAAAAGGGTTTATACAATTTATGACAAATACTTCACGTCATGCAATAGAACACACGACCCAAACGACTATATCAAATTACTAAACATGTATACATATCAATATCCGTAACCACTCCTATATATAGTATGTAATCTGTCTGTATTCGGCTTTATATTGGTGGTACCAAAAGAACACTCGCATTTCTCCAATGACGTCATGGCTATACGGAAGTATGCAGCAAGGAAAAAAAATTGTTTTCTTCTAAAATTCTTCTTTTAACTTTGATCATATTGTTTTGATCACATTTATTACAGATTTAAACCATTACTTATAAAAGCCTCATACACCAATATATATTGATCTCATACATTCAGAAGTTAAACGGATTGAAAGGAAGATTAAGAAAAAGTATTTACCAGATTTTGGGTTCGTAAGGTAATTTTTGCGATTTAGTTATTTCAATAGGAGTTTTAACGTAGCTTTGACAATTTTCCAGTCATATCACTACGATGTCTAGCACTGGGGCATCATGCCGCAGACTTGTAGCATGATGTCCCACCCAGTCACATTATCCTGACACCAGGCTGACCAGTCCTAACACTAACCTTAATGCTGAGAGCAACGCGAGGCAGCTGTTAGTACCATTTTTGTAAGTCTTTGGTATGACTCGGCCGAGCATCGAACCTACCAATTCCCACTTCCGCGGCGGACACTGTAACCACTAGGCCACCGGAGCGGTTTAATTTTGTGAAATTGAAGACGAATTTCATTTGAGGATCTCTTATTTACGAATCGTCAACTCAAATTACTTACTATACTTTAAGAAATCGTCCAAACATTTTATATGTATTGAATTAAGTCTAAAAATAAGAGTGCTATTAGGCTAATTAATGATCTGATTAGTTTGGTTGTGTGCTCTTTTCATTTCTCAGCACATTAAAGGCTATGCATGGAGGCTAGTATATTTGGTGGAGGAATAATAGTCGAATATGCCAAAATCATCTGAATAATACTGAATCTTGAATGATTATTGAGGGAAACATCGTTGGAAGCTTTATTAACTAGATTATTACGACGTTTTATCGTTATTATTATATGATGTGCAAGCCTTTTTACATGATGTGCATTTGTACTTTTATGATGTGAAAATTTCTTTATATGCTATTACTTTGTCTTTAAATGATATGCAAACTTCTTTATATGCTGTGCTTTCGGCTTATTATGATGTGAAAACTTCTTGTATAGTTAGTCTGAGTTGCGATGGTATAAAATTTTATCCAACTTTTAGCGCGAGATGAGATGTGCTAATGCGTGAAATGTGCTTACCCGTCGCGGGTAATCCATTCCTTCCCATGACACTTCGCATGAAATGTACAAGGATTACGCTGATGTTTGTTAGCGCAAGTGGCGCTCACCTGCTAATGCATCAATATTGACGGGAACGCGGAAAATGCAGATTTGAACATGAATGACGCAAAACCAACAGGGTATAGCAGCTGTCTTTTTGCGCTCCTCAGGATTGCTAATTATTCATGTTTGGAGCGAAACCCAAGAAAAGATTATCCTGCTGCATTTTGCCAAGGACATTCCGAAAGCCTAAGGATTTAGGAAGGTAAATGTGAGGAGACCGAGGATCTCATCCGCAACGAGTATCTTGTTCAATTCAACATTTAGCTGACAGTGTTGTCTGATGCTAAGTTTATTTGGACGGCTTCTCTAAACAGGGAGTCAAAAGCTTGGGGAGTTCAGCGCGCTCTGTTTGTAGACATTGTGGACGGTCAGGTTGACGACTGCAATAAATGGATCCAACGAAGTGACCCCATGCTGCCCATTCACAGTACAGCCAAAACTAGTTGAGCGTCTTTAGCAACAATCCATAAGCATTGCGTTTATTCGCAATATTATTGTGTTTATTCGTGATAAGTATTGCGTTTTTTCACAATAACATTTAGTTTATCCGCAATCTATTCGAATATTTACAATAAATGCTGCGTTTATTCGCAATGTATTGTAAATAATCACAATAAGTATTGTGTTTATTCGCAAATGATTGCGTTTATTCGTAATAGTATTGCGAATATTCGCAATACGTATTGGGTTTATTTGCAATATATATATTTTTTACAGAGACGATTTGGCACTAATGGGTATCCGTAAAACATGACTGCGTTCATAATTTTGCAATATGTTTGTAAACAATGATGTTGACCGTACAAAGTGAAAAGCAGATAGATCACCGGGTCAGTCCACTGTGTTATTTCCTTAAATTATTTAATACATGTTCATGAGTCAGAATTTGTTCATATTTTGACTAAGTATTATTGAAGAAATAACAATACGTAGAATAATCATAATGGTATATATATAATGAGATTTTTCATAACTTTTAGCAGCAGAGAGGGTGAACAGACCAACTTTATAGGCGTCTACGAGGCTTCCTCTTCGTAAATACTTAGTAGAAAGGACGATTCCGAAAAATAAGGCTCCTCCTCGTAAATACTTAATAGAAGGGTCGATTCAGCAAACCGAGGCTTCCTCGTAAAGGTCCATTTGGCAAGAAAAAAGACACCAATGTTGTTGGCACTCACCCTCTCTGCTGCTATGGGTTAACCAAATATTTTATCAAGTCCGATACGATATCGCGTCCGAGGATCTGATAAATTTATCGTTATAAATCCGTGTGGGTTTGATTGGGCGCGACTAAAGAAACTTTTAAATTGATGAAATCCATATCGCTGCACCAATTTTGCCAAATATTTCGTAATGTATGGTTGTCAACTCCGTTAAACATACATAACAAATTGCAGTTATCTCTGATCACTTTTGATATTTGAGTGTATCGTTGAGTGGCGTATATCACGTCGTTGTTTTTATGTCTGCCTCTGGGAAATATCATGGCACGGTTCTTTTGATTGTCTAACATCACATCATCGTATACGACTAAGTTGTTAATACTTCCATCGATATCATTAATGCTCGGTGCTTCTTCGATATCGGTTATAAACTTGATAACACCATCGTTGACAATCTCTACAGCTCTTTCGTAATCGTCGTCGTTAATATTTCCATCGATCTGTGCTTTTTCGATCTCGGTTATAAACTCGCTGGCCGTCTCTATGGCTTTTTCATTGTAATCTTTTAATACCCGGTAGCATCGCTGATCATCTACGGTCGGTGCCACTAAATATAATTTATTCCATTTCATCCATCTTATTATCAAATCAATTAACAACTGTGTTTTACCTCTCCATGAAGGTCCAATGATAATCATTCGAATAGAGTTTGGTTAACATAAAATGATGTTTTACGGGTTCTGGTTCTCGTGTTGATGAATAATCAATTACATTCATATAATATAACATAAATATATTATGGATTTATATTGTGTGAAGTGTACGAAGCGTACTGGCACAGATGACTTGACTACGATTGCAACTAGCAATAATAGATCAGCACTTTCTGGTAAGTGTGTACAATGTAGTACAAAAAAAATTAGATTTTCCCTTGATAAAATCAAGGATTTAAAAAAACGAGGAGGTGATATTGCAGCCAAGTTAGTAAAACTCTCAGGAACACCATGGGCAAAGTATCCAGGAGAAAAAAATCTTCCAGGGTATAGTTATTGTGGACCCGGGACGAGACTCGATATCAGACTTGATGATCAAAACCAACCCCGGCCCGGTGAATATCCAATAAACGCTATTGATAAGGCGTGTCATGCTCATGATGTTGCTTATAAAAGCAGCAATCTGCAACACAGACATATCGCAGATGTGAAATTAATTCACGCGTTGAATTCACCACTGATAAATCCTTCAAAGAAAAATTGGCTTCATGGTTAGTAAAATTGGCAATGAAAGGTAAATTGATGTTAGGTGCCGGTAATTAATAACAACATGGAATCTATTTATTGTTCTCCAAAAGGATACTGGAGGGGCAAAGCGGCAATTGGTAAACTCGCTATCGCCGCAAAGATGAAAAATACCACTGCAGCGGATTGGTTATCTAAACAGGCGATATGGCAAATTTATCTACCGCCTCCTAAACAAATTAACTACTCGCATTTTGATGTAACCGTTCCTAATGAAGTGCATCAAGCTGATAAATTATTTCTGCCACATGATGGTGTTTACAAGTACGCGTTAACCGTAGTTGATGTTGCGAGTCGATACAAACAAACAGAGCCGCTAGAAACAAAATCACCAACTGAAGTGGCTTCTGCGCTTGAAAGGATTTAGTGGTGGGGTCCTCTGAGCTGGCCAAATCTATTACAAGTTGATCCTGGCAAGGAATTTCAGGGTGTGGTTCTATCATTAATGAAGCATCATAATACTGCGTTACGACGAGGATATATTGCACTACATCGCGATCAGGCAATTGTTGAACGATTTAATCGGACACTTGCTTAGCGGTTATTTGGATATCAATACGCGAAGGAATTTATTCATGATAAAAGATCTCGTGAATGGGTCAAGAGATTACCAGCTGTGATTACCGCGCTGAATAATGAGATTACTCGAACAATCAACATGAAACCTAATAACGCGATTAAAAAGAAGTATATAACCGTAAAACCACAAAATGATTTTTCAAAACAACCAATACTCGGCAATGTCACTGTTAGATATTTATATGAACCAGGACAGCCCAAAGGTGGCACATAAAGGGCTACTGATCCTATTTGGAGGGTTACTGCACATAAAATATCTAGTATAACACGATCTACTGGTAGACCAACAATCTATAGACTGGATTCAAGTGCTCCTCAGCGAGAATTTACTCGTGAACAACTGCAAGTGATACTCGAGGAAACTCAATTACCATCGCATGGTCTTAACTAGTGCCTCTTCGTCTGTTGCACTCAAGACAAGTCAGCATCACATTATCTCTGATATGACCAACACTGCTATTTTTTCTGTCTACGGTAAATTGGCGAGGATCTTTATCCGACCAACACCAACTCATTATACAATTGCAACTCGCGCAGGGACTATTGTTGTTTTTTCAGTGTAATTATTAATTCAGCATCAATATCAAATTCTCTGCTATTTTTTTTATCCTGCTATTTATAACCAGATACTTTTTTCTGATTATATCATCGCTGACAATATCATTGATTGTTGTGTAATTATAATCTAGAACAACTCTTCGAAGATGATTTATTCTTCGTACTCTGGACACCGCAAGATAAACTAAATTCGACCACTCGACGTGATTATCTACTATCCAAACAATTGTATCTGATATAGTCAATCCCTGTGAGGAGTGTATTGTTGCTGCGTAACCTAGCGTCCACGGGGATTTATCAGCGCGCAATTCATCTTCGACGACGCTGATATCAACCAACGCAATATCATTTATTATGAGAATCTGTTTTTCACTTTGCCCAGGAATATCAATTTCAATATTCTGTTTTCGTGTATCCTTGGGTCTATAACATAGAGGCGTTGGAAGTGTTGCAAATTTGTCTTTATGCAATTCAAATAACTTCATCTGAAGTGTGTCTCTGACGATTTTTCTACTTGCCATTATCAAATCGTTTGGTCTCCACGCTTCCCAAATATCGTTTAATGGAGTTTCCGAAATTATTTCACGCGCTATTTCACATTGGATTCTATCCGGTTGTAATATGATTAGTTTTTTGAATTCGCCTAAATGTTCATCAAGTGCTCTATGATCAGTATTAATTTTTTCATAATAGATTACAAAATTCTTTAGCCATTCATGTTGGAATAAACCGACAAATGGTGCTGGTTGGCCATGGTCGCCGCACATTATCACTTTTGTATTCGCTAGCAATAACCATTCGAGAAATCTTTGTAATACATCTAACGATACCGTGCATATCTCGTCCCAAAAAATGACTTCATGAATATATTTCTCGCCCATTCGATCAGGAGTCCATTCGTCACCTTTCCATCGAAAGAAACTGTGATAAGTACAGGCATTAATTCCTCGTTGTTTAATCTCTCTGGCAAGTCTGTGGGTCGGTGTTAGCATGATCATGTTTGATTTGGAAACGCTAGCGTTTCTACGAAATAACTCAATCGCACGAGTCGTCTTTCCTGACCAACCACAGCCGTTTAAATAAACTGTCTTATATCTATATATTGGATCAGATATCGACGGTACATTAGATGGTTCTGATATCTGATTATTTTTCAAATATTTCTCTTCAATCGTAACATCTGCTGATTTGGAATCACACGGTATTTCCCGTTTAATTCTCCATGACCCCCAACTCTCGTCGAAATTTGTGAATTCGGCTACTGCTTCGCTGTGTTTCGTGTTTATATAAAATGAATCCGTGGCTACTCTAACTGCGATGTCAGGAAATCTAAATCTATTTATCATTGAAAATAAATTAATAGAAGCATAAACCAGCATAGATGCTCTCAAATGTGTATACTGAATACTGTATCCATCGTTTTAAGTAACAATTGTACCCAATTTGGTTCCATTGGATAAGAAAGCGTCTTTACGATCGACGTATATACCCTTAGATGTTAGATCCGCGATTATAAAATCATATTCAACGTTATTTATAATCAACCGCGAAGAATATCTTGTATTGTCGTATTTTCCACCCTGAGTGAATTTACCGATTATTCTTCTACCGAGTTCTTTTGCGTCTTTATTTCTAACTTCAAATAGCTGTTTGGACCTTTTCACGAAATCAGGGAATTGATTTTTGTTTTCGCTGATTATACTATCTAGACTATCAGGTTGTGGTAACCAGACTTCAGTCTGCGCTCGATATGATATAATCGCTTCACTGACAATTAGCGATATCAGCATGCTACAATCAATCATATATCGTAATAGCACTATTGGCATCCAGTGTTTTTCAGATATGTGCCTTCCAATCCAAACATAACAGCACGAATGAAGTCCTGTAGCCAATTCAAATGATACTACACGAGCGAATCCGGTTAAATCAAAATCGGACAGCGGCCCATTAATCGCAACACGAGTCATTTCATGTGTGGGATGTCCAAATCGCTTGAAGTACTTAGCACACTCTCCGTACCTAAGAAAAACTCCAGGGATAACACTCAACCATATCAACCGAATTAATAGTTTAAGGGTCATATTTTGTATTCCATAATCCGCCGTGGTTATATTCCACGCAGCTTGATTTGATATCTGATAGAAAATTCGCGTGTGTTGGCCTCCACGTGTTTTTCTTTCTCGCAAAATGAGCTGCAACTGACGGAATTATAAAACAGTTTGTTAATAATTGTTCGTAGTGTTCTGTTGAATAACTATTAGCTGTTTTTTTCATCGCGTCATGGAGGGCTTCAGTGCGGTATAATTCGCCGTTTAGTCTTACAAATTGATCGAATTTGTCCTCCTCGTTTTCAAAACTGTGAAGTAACCACACTGACACAGGATCGTTTCTACTCAGCTGGTAAATAAAATCAAATAATTTCTCCTCAGAGAATTCTTCTCCGGAGAATTCTGGGGAGAACTCTGTGGGTATATATTTTATTGTTCTATCCCGCGGAAATATTGTTACTGCAGGTGTCCATGCGTATTCGTTATGATCAAAACTTTTGATTGGAGCTCCTCTCGATTTATATTTCGGTTCATATAATATTTCTCCAGTTATCGTCATTACTGATATTGGGAATTTTAGTATTCATTCTAAGGCTGCCACATTTTAAATTGTTGCTCTGCGCTCATTCACTGTTAGCCCCCATTCGTTTATTTCCTTGCATCTTAGATCAGTCAATTTATTTCCACGCAACGCATTTGTGAAGTGTTCTATTATTTGTTCTGCTACACAATTCAGCGGCGATAATTTCATTGCTTTTAGTTTTTCAGTACTCGGTCTATCATTTAACGGATATATCCCATAAACAACTGCTGTTACGGGATAAGATCACTCATAGTATGGTTTGTCAATTCCAGTCAGAATTCCTGGTTTGGAATCTCGACTCACAGTGACAGTTTTTTTATCCTTCAAGATTGGTTCAAATTTATCTCTGATAATCCAATGTCGGTTTTCCGAGCGGATAATGAATTTCACTCTAAAAAATACTTTTTCTTGTCAAGATGTGAGATTATCGTGGCTGCTTTTTCGTCGTTCATGGTAGCATCAATGCTACCATCAATTCGAAATGTTGACCAACAGTGAGATGCTCCATTGCGCTTAAATTCATTAAAACAATCACGAATTCTACTTATTATGGTTCTATCACCTATTAGACCCTTTGGTGCTACGGAGACTCTATCCAGATTGAATTTAGCATTTTTCCAGGGTGTAATTTTCGATAATCTATCGAACTTCTTCATATTATAATTAAAACAAGTATTTAAATAAAGAATTTATATATAATGAATCATTGCAAATGGCTTATGATTGGATCAGTAACCCCGTGTAATAAATCATGCAGAAAGCAATTCTGTGGATATCATATGCAAAGCATACGGGGGGGGGGGTCTTGGCCCGGCTCCTTGTATACAATGTGGGGTAGGGGTGCGAGGAAAATGGCAGTTTTGTCTTGGCTGTCATGGTAAGAGATACAGAAAGTTGAAGCGTTATTATGATAAACGAGTCAAGAATTCCATCAATGACTGCGTCAGCAACAAGATCATAAGAACACCTCAAGATTATATTCATAGATTCCAAAGTAATGTAATCATTAGAACAAATAATAAATTAGACAAATAATATTATAGTATATAAATGAAGCAAGAATTCCGACCACATCCTGTAATTGCAAATTATGAGGCATCCCGTGATGGTATTATCAGAAACCGTAGACTGAAGAAGCCAGTCGGTTTTGACAATGGTGTCGGGTATTTGAAGTTTAGCGCTGGAGAAAAGAAATATTACTGTCACAGATTCGTCTTCGAGGTGTTTAATGGATTGATCAGGGATAGTTTTGTTTTTGATCGTATTGATTAATGTCCTCAAAATAACAGATTGAATAAGTTGCGAGCTGTTACGCCGAGTGAGAATAATATATTCGTGGGAACTGGTACTTGTAAATCAATTGGGAAAAGACCCTTAAAATCATTTAATACAGTAATTAACGAAGAAAAAATATTCCAACCTATGAATGAAGCAAGTAGATATTTCAATATTTGTACTACCTAAGTACGATTTGTTGCAGAGAAAATAACCCGATCTGCGATTTCAAAAAAGACTGGACAAAGGATTCTATTTACATACGTCTGAATCGTGTTTTATACTATTCTATATAACACCAAAGGAAATAACTCGTGCAGGTATGTTACGGCTTAGCAAAGAGAGGTAATGTCAATCGCTGTGTCATCTGATTTCCGATTGGCTGGTTATAATTGTCATGATTCTCAAACGAGATAATCAATTATCTGTTTTTTTGTAAGAAAACGAATCAAATACGCAGTGTTTACAAACAATTGCATTCTTTTATTTAGTATTTTATTCAGGTATTTGGTCTTGCTTAAATACTGTTAATAATCATTGTCAAGTATACGAAAGAATAAAATCGCACACCTCTGTGTTCTGTTTTCATGTATAACCAGATTATATACCATATCGTCTGTTATATTATTAGGGCTTTATAGCGTCGAAAAACATACGTGAATTAATCATACAACCCACACACTATCCACCGTGTGTGTGGATACTTTTTGTATTCATACAACCTGGGATTTTATCTGGGTTGCATGATTGGTCACGTATGAATGTAGTCCCGCCCCGTCATTATAATCCATTTATTCATTATATCATTCATCCATTCATTGTATAAAATACCACGTCATTGACGTCATTCATTGTATATACCAGCCATTCATTCATTCATTCATTCATTGTATTGTATTGTATATGTATCATGTGACGCCCATTCCCCTAAGCATATCTTCTTAGGTTTCTAACCCGTTATTTGACGAGTTAGATATCTTATCGGGGAATATGCTTTTTGGTATGGTTATGGACGTCAAAATAAACAGTAACCATGGATGCAATAAGCTCTCTGTCACATTAAGGTAACCCCACAGGATAATTCAGAATAATTATCCGCTAAAAGAAACGGTCATAGGGTCAAATCTCAAAGAGAGATTCAAAGAAAGAACAATACTCTGATTATAACCAACAGAGAAAACATTTATTATATATAACCAACAGGAAAAATACTATCAAAGGAGGAACCCTATGAAAGACACAAAGGCCTAATAATATAATAATGATAACCGCTCATCATGAGTTACTGGGTTTTTTTTGTATTAGAAATATGTCCTTCCGAAAAAATATGCACTTGTTAAAAGAATTCAGAAATCTATGGAAGGAATAAGAAGGGAACTGGGGCAGGAATATGAAATGAAAAGAACAATTAATTCAAAAATCAGAAATATTGTTAATTGAACAAAAATGAAAATACCCCTTCGGATACCCCCCGCTATAAGATTGCAACTGTTAGGTAAAATCTTACTATAAGCCAGTCGTATAACACAATTAAATAGATTGTGATTAATCAATGTAAAGCCTACTCCATGGACAGGTATCAATGGAACAGGTCTTGCGCGCTCAATGTTTTAGTCAATAATAGTGGCTGGTAGTAAAATTTTCATAGAAAAATATTTTTTTAAATTTATTTTTGGTCATTTTGACTGATTTTGGCCATTTTTTGACTGATTTTGGCCATTTTTTGACTGATTTTAGGTGGTGTCGGTCGGGTCAAATGGTCGATTCTCTCTAAATGAATCAATTAGAGGTTTTCTTATTAAAAGTCATTTATAGTGACTTCGTCATTACACTTGATTGAAATCTCTTGAAAATCTTTGATTTTCAGATTCAAATTGGAAAATTGTTTACGATTTCAATAATGGTCAACGAAGCATTAACGAGTAGATTGGCTCGTGAGAAATTAGAGTGAATTAGAAAGTTTTTACCAATACGCGACTCTGTCAGAAATAAACTACAAGCTAGACAGAGTCTTCTGACTAATTTTTCAGTCGGAAGTGAAGAATTGTTTAAACCGATAACCACGGCAACGAAGGGGGTAATATCAGCCAATGAGCGTGCTATATACGGAGATGTCCCTAAAGAAGGATCAAGGAAAGAAGAGCCTCTTCTTCCTGTACTCGAAAAAATAGCAGAAGGATCTAAACAAACAAAAAAATCTTTAAAAACACTTCCTGGTGATATATCATCCGTGGTAAGACAACAACAACAACAACAACAACGAGAACAACTTCAAGAAGAAGTTGAACGACTAGCTGATATTGGATCAATACCACCTGAAAATATATTTACATCCGCAATGTTGAATATAATTAGAAGATGCGATACGAATGATGAATTAGTTGATTTTGCTAGAAAAAAAATTTCAAAAGGGTTCACGAGAGAATTATTTAAGAGAGGAATATGAAAACTCTATAAACCGCAAAATCACTTGGGCAGAAAAAATATATTTAGCTAAACACGTCGGAACTAGAATCACAGAAGAACAACATCCTGGGTTTCCTAGATTTCTAGCCATTGTAAAGAGTGGTTTACAACCACCACCGTATACAGACCCGATCCCAGATGAAATATAAATAATGGCAGAAGCTGATTCTGTAAAATGTGCAATTGGTATCACTAAAAAATAAGCTGGGAGGGGATTTTCCAGTGGTACTCCAATGGGGTTTTCAGGTAGTGGTTTAGTTAGTTGTCCTGGTAATATTCTCAGTGATATAGCACGATTACAGGTTCTTATAGGATGGAAATGAGATGGAAATAACTCACCGGAATTAATTAATGAAGCAGCTGATATCTGTAGGCGGTTATTTCAAGGAGGCATCATGGATATTGAAACATATCGAGATTTCATTGATGAGTTAGTCGAACTTCCTACGTATTTTTATCATGGTTATCACAGTGACTGAAAATCCCTTGGATTTTTCATCACCGCATTAGATAAATAGTAATTCAATAAGATGATCATACACTACAACCATGATAAACCAACCAGCGTCTACGTAGTAAACTCACGATTGCCGGTTTTTAGAGCGTACTATGGTGATGGTCTCGGTGATACCATTGCAGGGATATTTGCAAGAATGGCTCCAAAAGTGGCGCCGCTAGCAAAACAATTATCAATGAAAGCCATTGAAGTTATTCGTGATAAGGGCATTAGTGCTGTTGGCGATCTTGCCGGGAAAGCATTTTCAGCCGCGAAGGATAAACTAACAGCGCTAGTTCGACGGCGAAGGAAACCACCAGCGTCATTGGGACCACTACCATCTACAACAGTGATGCCTGCAAATATTAGTAAAATAATAAATAACGCAGTAGATCAGAAATTAGCATCATTGGCGACTTTGTTGACAACTCCATCATTGACAGCCAGCAACCAAGACAATATTACCGCAAATATGATAGCGGGAAGTGACTTAACAAAACCACGACGAGGACGATGATTTAGATCAATGAATATATAATTAAATGTTCAAACGGACACCTGATCCAGTTTTTGCAATGGACGCCCCAGTGCGTAAGGATGATTCTGTACGCGATTATCAATTTTATTCTTATAACGCAGTTTAACCAGATAGTCGATCAAGAATCGAACTTCAAGTTCATGATACCAGTAAATACTTTCTACCGTGTGAAGCTTTTATCGAAATAGAAGGAGAAATTGTAACAACTGCTACTGATGCTCATGGTGTACAAGTACCATATGCAATGACCCAAATGTCCGAGTTGGTTTTGTCAATAATGGCATCATGGCGCTATTCAGTAGCGCTAGATATATGATTGATGGAAGAGAAATTGAATCCATAGAACATGATGTTGATGTTGCCACAACAATAATAGGCCTAGCGAGATATTCTGACGATTATACAAGATCAGCAGGTCCATCTATGATGTTTTTTAAGGATATCACTGATAGTTGGTTCCTTTGAACACGAGGTAAGACCAGGTGCCGCCTTTGATGTTATAAAAAGTGTTAATCCTAATCACAACCTAGGGTTTGCAACACGCGTATCAATGTTGAAGAGACCACGTCGACTGTTTTCATGTGCGATTCCACTACATCATATATTTGGATTCTGTAGAAACGTTAGAAAAGTTAGTTATGGAGCGAAGCATACAGTAGTACTCGTGCGAAAACCAGATGATAATGATGCAATCTGGCGTGGTGCTGGCCCTCTTGTCGACCCACTTCATATACTTCCAGTAGCTGCCGGTGTTGTAAATATAACAAAACTATCATTATGGATGCCTGTAATAACTCCATCAATCACCGCAGAAGAACGATTGCTATCATTTATGGATCATGGAGGAAAATCATTGCTGAGTTGGCTAACAACAACAACAACAACAACATACACTTTTGATTCTTCAGTTAATGGTATATTTACATGGCACCTGACATCAAAACAAGGAGTTGCTGCTCCGCGGCATATATTTATTGCGTTACAGGATAAAACTCGGGTTGGTTCACAATTACGCAGCCATATGATATTTGATCAACTTGGTGTTTCTGAAGTTTCATTGAGAATCAACGGCCAACAGGAACCATTTGAGGATATACTACTTGAATACAACACCAACCAAATAGCACGCGTGTATCATCGTCTGTTGTCATATATGGAACGAAATCAAAATGTTGATACCGGTCTCCAAATATCACAGTCGGATTTCAAACAGTTATATCCGATTTATTACTTTTCGCTGGAACATCTTGACTTAACAAGACAATCCGTCGTTGATATACACTTTAGAGCTCGTGTATCTCTTCTGACTAATGATGCAGGCGTTATCATTATCGGGAATTATAGAGCGGTTGCTGTCATTCTCAGCGACAAATCAATGCTACTCGAAGGTGTTGGTGGAAGAATGAGAGTGGTAGATGCACCAGTGGAAAATCTATGATTTTGAAAAGCAGGTAACAATTACATCAATCTGTTATTAATAAAATGTCATATAGTCATATTAGTGTTACGTTAACCCCCGGTCAGATTAAAAAAATACAATCGGAATCAGCTAAAAATATATGAAACCACGATAACGCTGAAACACAATCAGATGTCTGTTGGTCAGAATAAATTGTCACTGACAACTTGTCAGATAAAACATTTCAATGACGTGCTCAAAGATAAAAAAGGTGTTCAGATCACACTCTCTGCAGCCGCGATCAAAAGCATGATAAAATCAGGTGGTATATTTCCGTTGTTAGCTGCGATTCCAGCGTTGATTGCGGCAGCGGTCCCAGCGGTGGCTAAAGCGGCGGCGTTAGGGGCCGTTGGTACCGCGGCAGGAATGGCACTAAAGAAAGCTACCGGGCGCGGATATAGAAAATGGAAGGGTCTAAGACTACCAGGATCCCCGAATTCATGGTACAGCGGAAAGGGTCTGAGACAAGGACCGGTTTTTTAACTCAAGAACCAAAGGTTCTGTCGGCAATGTCAAATTTTAATTTACTCGATGCTGCTAAAAATCTCGCGATTGAAAACTTCAGAGGCATCTTTATGAAAGATCAATTACCGACACAACCAAACAGGATTGAAAACGGTATCATTAATCTCGATAACAGCACCGGACCTGCTACTCACTGGGTTGCATACGCGATTGATCCACGTGCAATCGTCTATTTCGATTCATATGGGTTAGCGCCGCCGAAGGAATTTAACAGATATATAAACCGCTTAAACACCCCTCGTTGGTCTTCCACTCTACCAACACAACAAATGAATGACCCACCAATATGCGACAACGAAGTATTAAATGTCGTTGACGCTATTTCAACATCTGTTAAACCTCCTCATCGGGCCGTAAATGAATATACTAGCAGTCGCTGGCAACGACAGAGCCGTCAACGAAGAGATTTTAGAGAGAAATTATAATAAATAATTGATATTTGGGGGAGATCTTTATCAGCGCTGAATAAACCCGAACCTGATGGCTCTGCAGCCAGTGATATAAAAAAATAATCGAAGATGAAATAGCTGAGGCATTGAACTTAGCAAGTGTTGATCCCAATGAAATAGTTGTATTTCAAGATCGTCAGGCTAAATTGAAAACTAGTAATGTTTCCCTGGATGATATTTTAGTCAAACAAAGCGGCGTAACCGAGAACACCGTTGCGTTATTTTCCGATCAGGGTAAATTCAAACCTGGCGTACTTATTTCGACGATTACAGAAAAATTAAGATCTCTCGATGAAAAACAATTAAATTTAAAACAATCTATTATAAAAAAATTTGGCGATCCACCGGTAACATCATCAAAACTTTCATCGATAAAAACCGCTATGGACGATATAATACAGCTTGATAACGAACATGAAAATCACGTAAAACAATTTATTGCGCTTCGAAGAAACGTCATCGTGCATTTCTTTGAAACTCCGCCGACCGTCGCAACATCACTCACGGATATTAAAAAATCTCTCGATGAAATACCCGCGATTAATCAGCAAATAGAAGCTATCAACGCTGATATTAAAACGACCAATGATATTATCAAGGATGATATGCCGAAGATGACAAAAAATACTTGAAAAAAAAAATCCCTCATGAGAGAACCAACAACATAGTATTCACAATTCAACACGGATCATTTGAGTTGACACCTACAAACAACATATTAAATATCACTACGGCCATCAAAGGTATTTATCGATTAACACTAGTGACACTGACTCAATTTAATATATCATCGTCGAGTTCATCTGGGGTCAACAATATGATATCATCGATCATCAACAAGGATACAACTGAACAGTTCACGATAGCATCCACTGGCAATAATTTGGCTAGGGTTTCAGTAACATGGTACGTGGAATTCGTAGCGGATTTAAGTAAACACAATTGAAATCTATTTAAAAACACTAGCGTTTTCAAAATAAGATGTCATCACTAATGATTTCATCACCGACGATACCTTCGGTATCTCAATATCGCTATGATCAGGTCAGAGAATTTCAAACTAAACTCAAAACCCTCACTGAAGAGTACCAGACGAAAATAAACAAATACCGACGAAGAATCACCGCAGTTGATGTTACCGTGTACTCGGTGAGTGGTGTAATCACCGGAGCTGGTACATTACTCTCCTCGGCGACAATGATTGCCCCGATAGCTGTTCCAGTTTGTATATCAGCGGCGACAACAATCGCTGGAATTATTTCAATAATAGCAAAAAAAATATCATGCAGTCAGCGTAAACTACAAGGTTACATAGTTAAATTTCATGTTGTATCAACCGCGTACTCGCAATTATCCTCACTGACATCGTCGTCGCTCGATAACACATTAAAGTATCAGATAGTGAGTTTTCAGCGATGGTACATATTTATGATTGCGCGATATCGAAATTAGAGCAGGATAATAATAATAACAAAGACAAGAACTACTTCAACGAATAGTGGAGAACACAAACCCAGTGAAAACCAGCATGATCTCAATAACCTCAACGAATCCTGAATCCAGTGTGAATTTCCCTACTCCGATTCCCGTGAAAGAGATAGCGTTAGCGAAACTACGAGTATATCACAGTTGGCCTAATATTAGATCGGTAGCATTTGGCGGTCAACAACCAAATAATTCCTTGGTGTTTGCGAATAAGAATCGCGAAGACGGAACTCCAGACTGGAACGTTGTTTCGATACCATCAGGGTCATACCAAATCGAACAAATCAATGCTGAATTACAACGCAGAATAAAATCCATTACTGGAACAACAGAATCGAAAATCGCTATAACGGTTCACGAGCTGACACTATTATATGCGATCGAGATAAACTCGCCTAGTTATGTCGTAGATATCTATCAGAGCTCTATAAGGACAATACTGGGTTGGCCAGAAAATTCACCTCGACAGGAACTAGTTAATCCTGAACCACAAAAATCCGATTATATTACCGACAGAATAAAACCCGATAATCCAGTAAAAAGTTATAACGAATACACCAAGTTGAATTTTTTCACTGGAATGATAGAAGATCGCGTTAATAGAAGATACTACACAACTCGACGAGATAAAATCACTGAAAATTTCACAGCGATGAATATGATTTTTCATTGTTGTTAATATCTCTAAAATCCGGTACTCTCACCCGAGATGAATTTATAAGCGCCGTAGGAACATGTAACAAAACCATCAATGACATGGAAACATTTCATCTGCAAATTATTCAAGTGGTATTAGGTGACACTAATCCTAAAACGAGAACAGAGTTTGCGACAGTATATAATATACGCGTAGAAGATATTTTCACATTCAAATTTTACGGATATAATATCTCAGAACTACAAAAATCTCTCAATGATGCCATCGATGAAGGTTTCAAAAAAATCCATGACGCATGGAAAAAAATGTCACAACCACAAACAACAATTCCCAAATATAATAATGACCCAGATGGTGGTGGTAGGCATATTGCTCCGTTCAACGTAAATATATCCTCGGTGATTGCATTGAATTTGGTATGTGATGTTATCGAAGGAAGCTATCAAATAAATCTCGAGCGATCAAATCAAGCTCAACAAGGATATATTTTATATTCATTTGCACCAACCGCTCCTCCAGGGTTTCTAATAATCGAGGATCCAACTAATCCAGTTTATATGCGATGTAATAATAATTCATTAACGAAAATTAATTTTAAACTCACTGATCAGTCCAATAATTTAATTGATTTACGAGGTGAGGTTTTACAAATTAGTCTGTTTGTGAAATCGTAGCGATTTTTATCGTAAAATATTTGGTTAACCCATAGCAGCAGAGAGGGTGAGTGCCAACAAAATTTGCGTCTTTTTTTGTTGCCAAATGAACCTTTACGAGGAAGCCTCGGTTTGCTGAATCGACCCTTCTATTAAGTATTTACGAGGAGGAGCCTTATTTTTCGGAATCAACCCTTCTACTAAGTATTTACGAGGAGGAAGCCTCGTAGACGCCTATAAAGTTGGTCTGTTCACCCTCTCTGCTGCTGTTTTGCTATTAGATTAGACAGGTTGAAGTGATTAGCCCCTTTCTTATTTACATGTATTGAACAATAATGCTGAGGGAAAATTGCAGATACATTAATATGAAGCCAGTTAGATATGTGAATAGTTTTTAAAATCAGAATATAAATAAATGTACATATGTTAAACTATATGTATGACCGAGTTTTGGATACTGTATTATGAAGAACACATTTGCAACTATATATGAAATGATGTTGATACTGGATTACATTGTACCTTTACAAATGAAATTTAATTTTACTGTTAATTGAGAAGGTAAAGTATTAATGCAGACATTCATCTCTCGATGACATTTTTCACTGGATTCTTTCTTCATTCCCACGACCCCAACGTTTCTTTTGGATATATTGATTCAACAAACCATGCGCTAAATTACATTTGTTGACTATTGGGATTAAAGAGAACCCAACTATCAAAGCAATATTTTACGCATTCTCCTGGTCGTCGGCAAAGCGTGTGATAACAAAGGACTTCTCATGGTGTGAAGTAACACCTGTCTAAAGCTGTCACCGACAAATGTATTTAGCCCAGTTCTTCATTGCCCACCAATGTGTTAAATATCTGTGACATTCAGACCATATGCCTATGATAAATATCACCCCGACTGTTAAGTTGTTCTTTTATATAACACATAAGCATTGTTAGCATAATTATTAGCGTCATCGATTAAATTGCGTGACATGCACTCCATACTCTTCTTTAAAATGTGTTATTCTTATGTTAGGAAGTGGTCTGTGGCTCCACTGATAGAACGGATTTAATGATTTTATCAAACGTGTTTCGTCCAGAAATGGGCCACTTCGGTGGCCTAGGTTAGAGCGCCCGTCTCGGAAACGGGATATCGTGGGTTCTAATCTCGGCCGAGTCATACTAAAGACTTATATAAATGGTAGTAACAGCTGCCTCACTAAGTTCTCAGCATTAAGAGGTTAGTGTTTGGAAGTCATAAGTTTTCCCCACATTTCTAAAGACTTCTATAAAACTTGAGTTGTAAAATGGAAAGACAGACGTGTCTGCTATATTTAATAACCTTTGCTCTAATTAATTGGCGACCCAGATGAGACAACTTTCCGAAAAGTCCATTAACCTCACCTTTGGTTGTTTTTTCTTCATTATCATCCGATTTCCGTACCGCCAGCCCGTCATGCCATAGAAATTACATATGTACACTAGTATCCCCTTACTAACTGGGAAATATTTAACTGTGCGACCCTAGGCCAGTCGATCAACAGAATTTCCTGCGTATCACGCTCATATACATACGCCCATTTTCTACTATGGACACATAAATGGTACCTACGAAGTTCCAACTTATTGATTCCATTATATAATGTATTGATTTCCAACCATAAATACTGCCATTTCAACCACAACACTTTTATACGCCGCTGAATTTTAATATGGACTATGTTACATAGTCATTCGGCTTGTACATAAATTCACTACTAACGACCCCAGCATGGTTCAAATTTACTAACACTCGGCTCTGTGACGTTTGCTCCTACTAATTGGCTAACTATTTCGGGCTAGTGATATTTCCTTGGCACCGAAGACCAAATACTCACACAAATAAATCTAAGACTTACTTAAAAACGGGATGCTGTCAAATACAGATACTCCAAATTAATTATATATATATATATATTTATATATTTATATTAGATTGTCGATAAATGTACGGTCAAATGAGACATACAAGGGGAAACATAATATCACTATTTTTATCAATTAATATATTCTCCGAACAGTCTGGTATTATCTTAGTACTTTAAAAAAGGGGCTGACTCATTTGAATGAGACTATATGGGAAATGTTTTGAAATCTTTGAACTTTGGTGTTTTCTGTTTTATCAGTAGTTTAGATAATTCTACAGGAAGCCTAAATGTTGTGCCATTAACAATGTTAATTTGTTTTATGTCTATCATCGAAACATTTAAAGACTTTACAATATTCTCTAATTTATGTTGTAATGTATCTAAAGTTATTTGGATAGGAAGGAACATATTCTTAACAAACATTAATGCCACAACATTCAAATCATTTTGGTTCTAATTTTTAACTTCGACCTCTATGAATATAAATCTCTTTAACCTTAGACGATTTGCTAAAAATTATGCGAAGGATTAATAGAAGTTAAAAAATTGTTGTGTCGTTGGATAAGGAAAAAATCTGTCTCTCGTGAGAAAAAAAAGACACCGATCAAATCATTGATTTTTCCGAAATTGATTCATTCATTCTCGGCATTGACTAGACCTGCAATTATATACTACAATATAAAGAAAAAAATTCAATAAAATATATTTCTTTGGAGTAGAAAAAAACCGAAAAGATTTTGAAGAGATATGCATAAGCAGCAAAAGATCGGTGTCTAGTCTTGATTCATGCAATTATTTTAGTCTAGTCAGTAAGATTGCTTGGATAATACGCCTTATTACAAAGAAAAAGGACTTTAATTTATATAAAAAAAATTGCGAACAAAAAAGATCAATGATATTTTATTGGCCGCCTGTTATTAAATTTAGGCGAGACAAAATTAACAGAGATTAGTAAATGTATTAGTAATACATTTTTCAAAATGTTAAGGCAGAGCAAAGAGCTATCATCATTGAGAGAATACGTGTCTCGTGATATTTAAAATGTTATTGATATTAACTTATTTCATTCCTATACAAAACAGCCATCAAGCGGAATAATATGTGTCAAAACTGTTTTTGATACACAAGCATCATTATAAATATTCATTGAACATTTTCATTCTTTCAGAAATAACTATTACCCGGAAAGACAAATACATAATCATATTTAAAACTGAACACTCTTTCACTTGTAAAATCAGAAATAAAATGTACTCCTTATACATATGAACATATGTCTATAAAGATTTGATAAGGATGAGAACAAATATAACTTACTAAAAACATGAGGCAAGGTTAAGTTAATTAAAATGTCTGATAAACCAGCAATTCTGTAAAATAAATTCTCTAATTTTAGAAAAAAAGTGCACATAAATTAACTTAATTGCTTGTCAGTTTAAATTCATGCACATACTTGTTGTAACAAATCCATTTTAGGAAGAAAATAATCATCGATGCCTATGAATCTACTTTTTGAATTAAAAAAATACGTCACAAATTCCGAACACATATTTAAGTACGCTTGTCCAGAGATTGATGAGTTTTACAAGTCCTTGACAGCACAGATTAAGTATTATAGACGAAATGTTATGATTTCAAAACGAGATGATTCTCTCAAATTAATGTTTAGTGACCACTTCGGTTACAAAATATCTAATTTATATGTCTATCTGTGCTTAAAGCGAGACAAATTTTACAAGTTACAAAAGTGAACACTAATGTTTTAATTTTTGTTGTTTCCCAAACTGGCAGGGTATATTTGGACGGTGATTGACAACAGTATATCGTATCGCAATGTCCACACCACCGTGTAGCCGAGGTTACAATTTGTATGTGATTAATATAAATGACGTAGTGTGTGGCAATATCGGATAATGCGTATGGGAACAAAATGCTAAGCAAATTATAGTGCCATAGAACAAATAACGGAAAGACGGCATAGATAAAACATTTTTAAGTGCACACTCAGATTCCATCACTCTCGGAGCCAAGGTAATTATTGATTGTATCTTTTTCTTATCTAAAAGGTTTTCATAGTCAGTGAGACAAGCGATCATTTTACAACAACTTTTGGTAGGAATAGACATCGTCTTCCACGGCGCGGGCCAAATAAGTGATTTTTTTAAAAAGCCGCACAACGTGATATAAATTTGGCAATCAAACCAGGTTACGAGAAGGATCCAGCCCGCGGAAATGTATTTTGCCTACTTGTGACTTAAGATTATGTCAATACTTTATATAGTTATTAAGTAAGATTTGTTTATGATTTCATTTTGTTAGTTTTGTTAGCATATTAACAAGCTCCTGCAAAAACCTGCACACACTCACTCGTTCGTGTTAGTGTTAGACAGAACGTTAGAGTTTATATAACGTGAAACAAAGACAGTCATAACATTGCATATCACGTGATTCACATCATCTATGTCATTCGTTCGCCATATCAATTCCAATACGCCCTGCACCTATTTGAGATTATATCACATTTTGCAATCCGAACCAAAAGTATAGTGGGTTTTTGTTCTGTATGATATTTTGAACATGAGAGCATAAATTGGGATTCACAAGATGTCAAGTTGTTGTTGTGGGGTTTGACGCCATTTTTCAGCACACGATACATGGCGGCCAATATTAATGATGGAGGAAGAAGCAGGAAAAAAACCCGGAAAAACAAACGACTCACTGCAACATACCGGCAAACTTTCTCACATAGCTACATTGGCCGAATCTGAGACTCGAACCCACGAAGACAGGTGATATGGCAGTGATCCATAACGGGGCCACTAAAAGATGTCAAGAAGAATTGAGACATTCGGTAATCTCATATTCTTAGACATCAAACACTTTGCCAATAAAATAAACAGCCTATTTTATTTTGTCCAACAGGTAAAGTCAATTTGTTTACTTAAAATCTGTATAAATCTGACATTATGCTTTACATATTGGTATCTTAAGTTACCAAAATTAAATATCAGCATGGAATCACGGGAGGGAATCTTTTCTAAATTTTAAAATATAATTTATTAAATTAGAATTGACATTGCAGAAAATATGTCTCCGCAATCGGAATCCTGCTACAGAAAACATCTAATCACACATAGCTGTGATTATAACCACATGGCACAGTCACCCGTGCTCTCCTTTGGTATCGTATGCTAAAACAGCCAAACGGGATACCTCATTTGCATCTCAACATGGAACTGATAGGCGTATTTTCCACGTACTCCTCTTCTACAATTGCTCTACTAACAATCTACAAATGAAAAAGAAAAATTTCATTACTATTGCTGAGTTCATGTATCGATCTTAGTTGGATACTTAGATGTTACTTAACAATACTTGTTGGTAAGGATCAGACGTACATCATACATGATTTTTTGGAGACACTGATCAGTTACAGTACACGCTTTCAAGAAGTTTTAGCCCCTTACTTTATCTTAATTTTGACATTATGAATTTAAATTAATACACGTATTTATTGGTTTCAGAGAAATTGTGCAGGGAGAAACACATATAGGCACAGAGCATTGGGAACTTGCTTCAGTTGGACTTGATATTACTTCTTATAGACAAAATATATTTTATGAGCTGAGGCATGGTTTTAAAAGAACGTAGGTCCCTTTTTGAATGAAAATGATGGTCTAAAATATCGAACGCCATTTGTTTTAAAAGAAGTCTACGCATATGTAAACTATTCTCAACAAGAGGATGGCAACTAAAACCATTTTCATTCTAGCGCTATCGGCGCACATTTACTAATAGATGTAGTCTATAGTAACTCGATGTAAAAGTGGTTTGCTAGTTATACCAGGAAAGCATCGTCAATGACATACATGAATATGAATTTCCATGGGGATTGAATTCGATGCCTCACCATATATAGGCAATACATATCTCATGGAGATACAAGTTCATCTTTTATTCAAGACATTGAGTATTGCGAACTTGCTGAAACAGGCCTGTTTTTCAGACAGGGAAAGTTTAGTTGCTCTTCAAACTGATTACAAAATTTATAGCACTTATTTTTGTGCTCAGTTTCATTGAGAAAATGATTTAAATTTCTTTTCATTTCTGTGTAACCAGTTGCTGCATCAAAACGGAAATGTTACAAATTATCATTCTCTTGCGAGTCCACGCATAACATAATGCAGATAAAATCTAACATCTTAAAAAGCAAAATGAAAATTATATATGTTTTTAAACATTTATTACTTAATAGAATCCTGCTTGTATGGAAATTTACATTTTTGATCTATTGTACCACAGGCGTATGATACACTATTAAAAGGATATGGAAATGAAGAAAAATCCCGCCTCCCAAAAAAGAACAAAGAAACGACAGCATTTGTGATAAGCCAGGATTACTGTAAAGTGTCGAATGTTGAATAAGCATCGAATCTTAAAGTTGTATGCATTTAGCATCAATCTTTTATCACATTTAAAGAGAAGTGTTTTTGTAAAGTTTAGAAAAATATGCCTATGATTCCCCGGAGTGATATTAACGGACTATACATTGGAAGTAACGTGACTTTGAAGTGACACCCTTAGTCGAAATTCTTTGGTCCGAAAATTCCCTATAGAGAAACAGTTTGGCTCTGAGGAAGCCTAGAAAAGATAATAGTGCTTTCGTCGTCAAACAAGAAAGGGATCAAGTGTCTGTTTTGTGAGAAAAGACAGGCTTTAGTGCTAGGACGCACACATTCTATAGATAATTTGTACTAAAATACGCAATTTTAATTTTACGTAATATTCGATAAACTAACAAAATGCTGACATTGTAGCGATATGACTAACACTGTTACAGCTAAGCTAAAAATTCAAAAAGCAAAAACACTCTCTTTTTAGTGAATTTAAAAGAATAGCAGCCGCATCATGCGATATGGTTGAAAGTCATGAACTACCAATGCCGCTGTCAACATTGCAAAACTACAAAAATCGAAATTCAATGCAGTAGTAAAGATGCCGCAGTCAAATTCACCAAGGGCACTACATCAACTCTAAATCAATGAAATCAAATTGCGCCTGCCTAGTAAAAAGTTATTGGTAGTGGGACGGATGGGCGCGTTGCGGACATTGCACTTGTTTGTCCCTTGTGGAACGCACGGGTTTGGCATGCCAGTTTTTTGCATGTTGCGAGAAACATGCAAGAAACATGCGGGTAAGAGGTCTCTGGCCCCACTCATCGTGTCTTCTTTCATACATGCAAATTGAATCCCAAGTGCCTGCATTAATGTATAGTAATGTCAGAATCTAGTTTGTTTGGGTTTTTTTTCGTTTCTAATACTAACAGTAAAAGTATTAATCATCTTTTGAAAATATTCGATGTTCTGCCTAATAAAGTCTGGTAATAAAGACTAAAACAAGTTCCGGTAAAAGTCGGTAATAAAGACTTAAACAAGTTCCGGTATTCTAGTAATACTTTGTTATTAGAATGCGAACTTCCACAATACTGTAGCTTATTCTATGTGAAAGTTAACATTGATTAATGTAAAATGATACCGCATCTTATTACTAGCGAATATTGATATTCTATTTTAGTTACATTGTACCCCTATATGGGTTGACTGGTGTAATCTTTATGTACTGATTTTATAAAGGTTTCAAGTAACATGATGTACCGAATTTCTTGAAATTTATCAGTGCATTTTTAATATAGCATTACATCATCTGATTTGTTACTATGCTTTATTACTGTTGTTATTCTTTAGGTTTATACCAGTTAATAAACAGATCCGGTGGCCTAGTGGTTAGAGCATTCTCCCCGTATGCGGGAGGTCGCGGGTTAGATCCCCGATCGAGCCATACTAAAGACACGGAATTGTAAATACACAAAGGCAGAAGTTGTCGATCTCACGCCATAGTTTTATAATTAATTTAGTTACGAACGTGTACTAAAGAGAGGCTTAAGGTATTGTAACATAATTATAATATAATTACCAAACACAATTTAAAGACAATGAGACAATACTAAAGTTATTGTAACATAATTATAATATAATTACCAAACACAATTTAAAGACAATGAGACAATACTAAAGTTATTGTAACATAATTATAATATAATTACCAAACATAATTTAAAGACAATGAGACAATACTAAAGTTATTGTAACATGATTATAATATAATTACCAAACACAATTTAAAGACAATGAGACAATACTAAAGTTATTGTAACATGATTATAATATAATTACCAAACACAATTTAAAGACAATGAGACAATACTAAAGTTATTGTAACATAATTATACTATAACTACCAAACACAATTTAAAGACAATGAGACAATACTAAAGTTATTGTAACATAATTATACTATAACTACCAAACACAATTTAAAGACAATGAGACAATACTAAAGTTATTGTAACATAATTATAATATAATTACCAAACACAATTTAAAGACAATGAGACAATACTAAAGTTATTGTAACATAATTATAATATAATTATCAAACATAATTTAAAGACAATGAGACAATACTAAAGTTATTGTAACATAATTATACTATAATTACCAAACACAATTTAAAGACAATGAGACAATACTAAAGTTATTGTAACATAATTATAATATAATTGCCAAACACAATTTAAAGACAATGAGACAATACTAAAGTTATTGTAACATAATTATAATATAATTGCCAAACACAATTTAAAGACAATGAGACAATACTAAAGTTATTGTAACATAATTATAATGTAATTACCAAACACAATTTAAAGACAATGAGACAATACTAAAGTTATTGTAACATAATTATAATATAATTACCAAACACAATTTAAAGACAATGAGACAATACTAAAGTTATTGTAACATAATTATAATATAATTACCAAACATAATTTAAAGACAATGAGACAATGCTAAAGTTATTGTAACATGATTATAATATAATTACCAAACACAATTTAAAGACAACGAGACAATGCTAAAGTTATTGTAACATAATTATAATATAATTACCAAACACAATTTAAAGACAATGAGACAATACTAAAGTTATTGTAACATAATTATAATATAATTACCAAAGACAATTTAAAGATAATGAGACAATACTAAAGTTATTGTAACATAATTATAATATAATTACCAAACACAATTTAAAGACAATGAGACAATACTAAAGTTATTGTAACATGATTATAATATAATTACCAAACACAATTTAAAGACAATGAGGCAATACTAAAGTTATTGTAACATGATTATAATATAATTACCAAACACAATTTAAAGACAATGAGACAATACTAAAGTTATTGTAACATAATTATAATATAATTACCAAAGACAATTTAAAGATAATGAGACAATACTAAAGTTATTGTAACATAATTATAATATAATTACCAAACACAATTTAAAGACAATGAGACAATACTAAAGTTATTGTAACATAATTATAATATAATTACCAAACACAATTTAAAGACAATGAGACAATACTAAAGTTATTGTAACATAATTATAATATAATTACCAAACACAATTTAAAGACAATGAGACAATACTAAAGTTATTGTAACATAATTATAATATAATTACCAAAGACAATAATTACCAAACACAATTTAAAGACAATGAGACAATACTAAAGTTATTGTAACATGATTATAATATAATTACCAAACACAATTTAAAGACAATGAGGCAATACTAAAGTTATTGTAACATGATTATAATATAATTACCAAACACAATTTAAAGACAATGAGACAATACTAAAGTTATTGTAACATAATTATAATATAATTACCAAAGACAATTTAAAGATAATGAGACAATACTAAAGTTATTGTAACATAATTATAATATAATTACCAAACACAATTTAAAGACAATGAGACAATACTAAAGTTATTGTAACATAATTATAATATAATTACCAAACACAATTTAAAGACAATGAGACAATACTAAAGTTATTGTAACATAATTATAATATAATTACCAAACACAATTTAAAGACAATGAGACAATACTAAAGTTATTGTAACATAATTATAATATAATTACCAAACACAATTTAAAGACAATGAGACAATACTAAAGTTATTGTAACATGATTATAATATAATTACAAACACAATTTAAAGACAATGAGACAATACTAAAGTTATTGTAACATAATTATAATATAATTACCAAACACAATTTAAAGATAATGAGACAATACTAAAGTTATTGTAGCATAATTATAATATAATTACCAAAGACAATTTAAAGACAATGAGACAATACTAAAGTTATTGTAACATAATTATAATATAATTACCAAAGACAATTTAAAGACAATGAGACAATACTAAAGTTATTGTAACATAATTATAATATAATTACCAAACACAATTTAAAGACAATGACAATACTAAAGTTATTGTAACATAATTATAATATAATTACTAAAGACAATTTAAAGACAATGACAATACTAAAGTTATTGTAACATAATTATAATATAATTACCAAACACAATTTAAAGACAATGAGACAATACTAAAGTTATTGTAACATAATTATAATATAATTACCAAACACAATTTAAAGACAATGAGACAATACTAAAGTTATTGTAACATAATTATAATATAATTACCAAACACAATTTAAAGACAATGAGACAATACTAAAGTTATTGTAACATAATTATAATATAATTACCAAACACAATTTAAAGACAATGAGACAATACTAAAGTTATTGTAACATAATTATAATATAATTACCAAAGACAATTTAAAGACAATGAGACAATACTAAAGTTATTGTAACATAATTATAATATAATTACCAAAGACAATTTAAAGATAATGAGACAATACTAAAGTTATTGTAACATAATTATAATATAATTACCAAAGACAATTTAAAGATAATGAGACAATGCTAAAGTTATTGTAACATAATTATAATATAATTACCAAACACAATTTAAAGATAATGAGACAATACTAAAGTTATTGTAACATAATTATAATATAATTACCAAACACAATTTAAAGACAATGAGACAATACTAAAGTTATTGTAACATGATTATAATATAATTACCAAACACAATTTAAAGACAATGAGACAATACTAAAGTTATTGTAACATGATTATAATATAATTACCCAACACAATTTAAAGATAATGAGACAATACTAAAGTTATTGTAACATGATTATAATATAATTACCAAACACAATTTAAAGACAATGAGACAATACTAAAGTTATTGTAACATAATTATAATATAATTACCAAAGACAATTTAAAGATAATGAGACAATACTAAAGTTATTGTAACATGATTATAATATAATTACCCAACACAATTTAAAGACAATGAGACAATACTAAAGTTATTGTAACATAATTATAATATAATTACCTAAGACAATTTAAAGACAATGAGACAATACTAAAGTTATTGTAACATAATTATAATATAATTACCAAAGACAATTTAAAGACAATGACAATACTAAAGTTATTGTAACATAATTATAATATAATTACCAAAGACAATTTATAGACAATGACAATACTAAAGTTATTGTAACATAATTATAATATAATTACCAAAGACAATTTAAAGACAATGACAATACTAAAGTTATTGTAACATAATTATAATATAATTACCAAACACAATTTAAAGACAATGACAATACTAAAGTTATTGTAACATAATTATAATATAATTACCAAACACAATTTAAAGACAATGAGACAATACTAAAGTTATTGTAACATAATTATGATCTGTGGACTGATACAGAACAAAGAATATGCATTCTGTTTTATTACATTAAGTTTTATCTTTGCATCTAACTAATGCCATCTCCGACTGATAATTGTATTTTCAAAAAAAAAGCGGCTTAGCATTCATAAGACATGAATACCATTAACTCTACTTCATTCAAGTAAACGTTGAATATTGCTTTTAGGGAGAATCATCTTTTGTCTGCTATATAGATTTTAAAGTGCAGGCACGTAAATCTGTATTGATCTCCCAAAACACTCGCAAAACCTATTCAGATGGTATAGAACACCCTTCAAATTTGCTACAGAGTTTTGTTACTAGAAAATAAACAAGTAGTTTTATATCTCTTGTTTTCTTTTGCTCAGTAATGTGCATGCTTGTACAAGGTACAATGCTAAAATTGGTAATCTTTGGCTACCCGACTTGATTCGATCAATTCGATCTAACTTAATACTATAGTGCTTGAACCGGTCTTGAAGAAGGGATTTTATTATTTGCAAAACACACACACACACACACACACACACACACACACACACACACACACACATCAGACTCTGAGACTCTGGTACGGATTGGATTGTCATGACTAGTTGTAAATACGGTCTCTTAAACTTGATGGGTCTACATTTGGAAAGATACGCCGCGAAATTCGCTCTTGATCCAACTCTGTCGAAGAATTGGTGTTGACACAATTGTCTTCATAACAGAATAGAAGGCGCATGTGCCTGAAGCTACAACCTTGGATATGTGTGGATAAAAAGCCAGTTAGTCTCTCCGAAAAACATACAGGATGATACAGATATAAATAATTAAGTCTTAATTACATACGATTTGATTCTGTTCAGATTTTTTCAAACTGCTCGCAGATCAGCATTATTGATTTTTGTGTGTAGAAGCATTATATACCTATTCATTTCCCTTGTTCAACTGCTGTGAAAACATTTCCTCTTTTATTTGGACACATATGCTGTAATATGTCAATTATATTATCCATGGATTCTGGTTTCGATGGTCGTATTGAGAAAGCCCGTGTTTGCATTTTCATAATAATAATAATAATAATAATAATAATAATAATAATAATAATAATAATAATAATAAATAAATAAATAAATAAATAAAGATGGTAACTCAGTTACATACAACAAATCTTCCAGTCTTCCTCTCCTACAAAAACACATATATTGTTCTAAGATACCATCTGATCGGTCAGTCGAATGGGAACATTTTTGGAATCTCTTCAACATATATATTAATAGTTTTAATATAGGTAATTATCAATATGTAAATAAGCGTCTATTGATAGATCTAACACAAATATTAAAATTTTTTAACATCTCAAAACTGACCCTATACAAGTACACACTGTCAGCCAAGGACAGTCTCTACCTTCAAGACCAAGAATACAAATTACATAATTAGTCGAGATCTTGTACCAGGTGTCTGTATACATAAATAACGGAACATCATGTCTAACGGAACATGACTTTGTGTCGGATATTAAAACGATGTATTCCTGAAATGCTTTGAGAAATATGAATTTATATATTAGCAATTAGCTTTTTAACTTGAGCGATAACCAAATGATTGATTTAAATCCATGAAAATTGAAAATCATTACATGTTTCTACTTGTTTCCATTTGTTTGGGTTACATTCATTTTATTCACTTTCAGAATAAATACTTTCTGTGCTGGTTAAACCTAGATAAACATGTCAGCTATATCCTATACTGAAGAGGCCATACTGTCATAATTTTAACTGAGTTGGAATGGAGTGCTTTTAAGATGGCTTGAGCTCAGTCAGATACTGCCACATGGAGTCAGATACTGCCACATGGAGTCAGATACTGCCACATGGAGTCAGATACTGCCACATGGAGTCAGATACTGCCACATTGAGTCAGATACTACAAAATGGAGCTAGAATGTTTGCTTTCTTAATAAAAGTTACATAGTAACTTTTGTTAGTATCAGTTATAAACATGTTTCATTTTTTAAAAGTAGTTTTCTGTCTTTAAATTTTCTTAAATTTATCCTGTTTCTTTCTAGTTTGCTTAGTTATCTATTTAGTACGATATTAATATTTGGCACATTTACATTTTTTTTGTAAGTGAATGTTTCGTTAGAACATTATTAAAATGTCAATATCACATGTCAAAAAAATCAGTGTTTAAGTCACAATGCTTTTCAATATCATGGACAAGCATTTGCTCCAAGTCCAAAAAGAATTCCTCTTAATCAGATGTTTTAATTTCTCTTTACCTTATTTCCGTGTGATGGCCAACAGAGAGATGTGGAGAGTGTCTGGCTATACAAAATGTACATATATTGGCACGTTGATTTCACTGACATTTGCAGGTCTGTTAGTGTAGACATGTTCAATAAGTGTACCACTGTTTTCAGTTATCCCTGCTGCTTTATCAAACATATAGGATACATTATATGTCTGGAAGAAATTTAGCCATTGTTTGGAAGGATCTTTCAACCAATCAATATTAAATCTATCTAGAATAATGATGTTATCATACTCTTCATTTAAATAGGCCTTTCAGCTTCTAGTTTAACATTCCAGTTAGAAGTGCAGCTTGGAGGGGGTCCATATACAGAAAACAGATGTAATGGTCTTGGTTGAGTAAGTGATATTTCAATCCATATTGATTCTATATTGCCTATTTCTACATCCGCCCATCGTCTATAGCTTAAAGACTGAGAAATGTATAACATAACACCTCCTCCATGAACATTTATGATGTTCCATTTCAGTTCATAATTGTCTCTACTGCGTACATTTTTAGAAATTTTAGAAATTAAAAAAGTCGCACATAATCCCAAAATATCAATTGACCGAAGTGTTACCACACTTAATAATATTATTTTGGGAATTAGATATTGATAACATTCATAATTTGTTTAGATTTGCAAATTTATTAATGCCTGTTTTGATAATATGAGTTAATGCAACTGAATTGATATTAAAACGTAGTATGACTGGCTACACCTTCAGTCAACAATCAGTAATTGTTCTTTTCTAAGATGTATAATTTTGGCTGATTGCTTTGAGAATATTAAATGTTCGCATGATTTTCATCATGATCATGTATAGTATAGTTACAGTTAATACTCATATGTATGCTAACAGGATTAACGACAAAGGCTTCTTTGACAAAATATGGTTTTACTTGTAATTATTGTTTTGACCTTCTCCGCGATAATGATATCTAGTTCACATGTATCAGTATTCTCGTAAACATTGCGCATTAGCTATTTGAGTAGTACACTAATTTGTTGGTCGTATGATTCTTTGAAGTTTTATGGAATGTACTTGTATCTGATTATTACATGTTTTATCTCTGTTTTTGGTTGTTGTTGTTATTCTTGGTACATGATTGTATCTAATTTGTACATGATTGTATCTAATTTGTACATGATTGTATCTAATTTGTATATGATTGTATCTAATTTGTATCATTTTTTCTTAATGGCTGTAAATTGTACAGAATATTCATAGTCAAGTTTTATATACGTGACCAGAGCCTGTCAGGAGCATAGTATAAAGGATGATCTAAAAACAGATGATTACGTGTGTCTCTACATGTATTAATAATGCTCTTAACAATAACTGAATAGACCTATGCCTTTATTTATCGTTGGCTGATGGGGTTTCGACACTTCTAGAAGGATTTTGTAATTTCCAATGGTTGGGAACATACACGTGAATAGGTCAGTATAACGAAAATGAGTGATAAGTTGTGTGACGTTTGCAGAAACAAAAACGAAAAGAAAAACAGCAAAGAAAAAGAGCAACAATAAAATATGTGCCTCAGCTAATAAAAAAAAGAACATCCTTAATGATTCATGCTATACTGAATGTATGTACGTGGTTTATATCATCTGGACGTAAAACTTAAAAGCATATTGGTTACATCATTACAAAAAAATATAATTCAAATTGTTTTGTTGTATCATAATTATATGTTCGTGTATGTTAGTGGCAGTATACAAAGAATCAAGATTTTTGGTGTGTCCATCAAGCCATATTTATGATATATTCTACAGTTTCTGTCGAAAATAAGAATGATGCATCATAAGCAGTCTACCCTAATATGTGAGAACAAAATCACAATACGTAATATGTATGATTCTTGTTTCCCAGCTGAATTGAACATTCTCTGAGGATACGTATGTGTTAATTTCTCTACCGCATCACATTGAAATTTGTTACTTTCGTGATTAATTTTTCTTGGACGATGGACAGCGGAAGATTGATCTGAATTGGGATCCTATGTTCAGTAATAATATATGGAAACATTTCCACGTAGAGATGAAAATATTTTGGTCAAAAGATTCATCAATGTATTAAAACTCTTTACGGTTGATATGCTGACTAGCCTTTTGTATATCTAAGATAAATGTCATGGCAACGTTTCACTGTGAAATGACAATAAACCTAGTTCAGTAATGTCAAATACATGCCACTATATACGATTTTATTTGCATTACCAGGAAAATTAGTTCGTATTAATAGTTCTGGAATTGTACAATCCATTAAACATGTCAGTCACCTACTTTATATTGCCAATAACAACAATACACTGGACTTTGTTCTTTATCTTCAAGATCTTCTGCAATATTGAATTAAAGCCAGATTCTACTCATGGATATAATAAAAGAACGTCCTTTATTAGTTTCACATTTTATGAGAAGGATTGAGCACATTTTGAGTTGAAAAATATACTGTGGAGGTTACATGGAAATGATTGGTCTGACAGGTTTTAATATTTCGATATTATTTATCAGATTATACCACAGAGGTTACCGTGCATGGGTGTGTTAGCAAAAGAGTGTATCCGTTTAGAATATCACTCTGAATACTGGAGAAGTCAGGAAAAGACTGGGTCGACTTTCGGATGTCATTGTGATTATTGCGGAATGTATCAAAAGATTGGACCAACATTAGAACGACACTCTGATTACTGGAGATGTTATTAATATAGTGGTTAACTTTAGACTCTCACTCTGACTAACGAAGATGTAGCAAAATGGTGGACTAATATTGGACTGGCGTTGTGACTAACGAAGATGTCGCAAAAAACTAGATTACTTTTAGACTGGCACTCTGATTAACACTGATGTAGCAAAATACTATATTACTTTTAGCCTAGCACTCTGATTAATGGAGAATTGGTACAGGTACGAGAATGACAAGGGCAAGACGTACAGTTAAATATATAAATTACAAACGTTTACATAAAATCATTCAATCACACGCTTACAATTTGATAACTCTTTGGTATAATTCGACCAGGGTTGGAACCACTAAATCACACACACACACACACACACACACACACACACACACACACACACACACACACACACAACTAAAGTAAACTAAATGACCCGAGGTTCGTTTCAGGTAACAAAAAATAAAAAACAAAATAACAAATTATTTTAAAAATCACCATCAAATGAATCTAGTTTTGAAGCAAGTGCAGAACCTCAACAACAACATTGTATTCATGTTTGAAAGAATTTGCGCCATGCTTATCGTAAATAATACGAAATATTATGCATTTCGGTTTCGTAAAGGTCCGGCATTATTATTGAAAGAATAGAAACAGATGAAGATTGACTATATCGTCATGGTTACCTATATTCCTACGATATAACAAGGGCAACTACCATTATCAAAAACAAATAAATGAAAAATAACCATATACAAGACACGAATCTGACCAGAAATGAAAGGTTTATATTATATGGCATTAAAATACGATATTTGTTTGGACTTGATGTTAATAGATGTAGAGAAACATGTCACAAAGATTTATACGACATGACAAAATAAAAAAAATTCAAAATAATGATCAATACCAATTTTGTGTTAACTATAATTAATTATAACCCCGCCCAGAGATAATTCGTATTGACAACAAATTATAAAAACTGATAAATATATTCGTTCGTTTCAATAATACCCAAGGAATCAAACAGGTTATTACCAATTTAATATATCTCTCAATATCTACGAACCAATAGAAATACAAAAATTGCACAACCAGCAAGAGTATATAAAACTGAAACACACACACACACACATACATATATATATATATATATATATATATATATATATATATATATATATATATATATATATATATATATATACACATGTGTGTGTGTGTATACGTATATCTTATTACTATATTGTAATGAGCGAAAACCAAACAATTTGTAAACTTTAAAAAATAGTTTATTTTTTTTAGAACACAAATAAAATATTTATAAAAAAACAAAGTATTTTGAATTCAACCCCAAATAATCTGTAAAGAAAAGTTCTTTCACAAGTCCAAATGTATAACGTTCCAATTGAATCCCAGTGGTATTCCCAAAAAGTTCCGATATTGAATGTTTTGATGTGTCTGTAGTCTCGAATACACTAATTTGCCAGTGGTATGGATTACGGGTATGTGGTAAAAGTCTTTTGATGCGTCATACTAACATAAGCAAAAACTGTTTTTGTTTGAATTCATTATAATTCCAATTAATATTCCATTCCAAGAATATTTTTGCTGTGCACTTTGTATTTCCAGTGAATAATATTTTAAAAAATTAATTCCACTCAAACTGATTCTGCTTCAATATTAGGGCTTGAATCAGTAATTTCTCAAGCAAAGAACATTATATAAAAGGCTGACACAAAAATGGAACCAGAATGAAGATCACAAGTTTATTTCTAGAACATGTTAAGTTGTCAACAAGATAAAAGTCAATTACTAACATTGTGATAAAAAATATGGCAAAGATCATACACATCAAAGGTTTTCATGGGGGATACCAGTGCTCTTGACTCAGATTAAGATAGACATATTAACTTCCATTGATACTATTCCTATTATTTATTTGATACGAAATCAATATTCAGTCATGTACAAAGTGAACTTAAACTGAATTGCATAATGCAATTATATATAACAAATAATATGGAAAAAATAACAAACAGTTCAAGTCAAACACCCCCACCCCCACCCACAAATATATATATATAAATATATATATATATATATATATATATATATATATATATATATATATATATATATATATATATATATATATATATATATATATATATATATATATATATATATATATATATATATATATATATATAAATATATATATAACACATGTAGATCTATTGATTGATTTTTAACAACACATATTTCATTATTGTGGAATGAAGAACTTATCACGAATCATTTTATCTCAAGTTAAATTTTGGAATAATACTACAACGACACAAAACGGTTGTACAACTAAAGATCTACGCAAATATACATGATGTCAAAAGACGGCTATATCGCTCAATCTAAAAGCTACTAATATTATCTAAAAGATCCTTTGGGCATTTATTGTAATTTTTAATTTCTCATTAAGTCATTAAGTCAGTCGTTGCAAGTCGCCAGGAATCAACTATCATGGACAATAGAAACACCAAAACACATACCAGCAGGAATTCGCCTCTATCGTAATTGGATAGATGGGACGTCAAAACAGCTGCACGCATTTAAAGTGTGAAATAATATGTTTACATAGGAATATCTGCATAGTTAAATTCTATGAACAAATAGGATTAATTGTCAAAAGTATTTAATTGAATCTGAAAAATATTGCTAATACCTCTTTGTACTGTTTTTGTCTGAATCATAACCTGCTGCATTAACACTTTAATTATTAAAAACGTTCAACTAATGATTCCAGATTTCCTATCTTATCTTAATTCACGTTTTTCGCAACTTTACAATCACTTCCACGTCTATTAACAGCGTGAAAATTCTCCCCTTTTGAATATCGATTATCCCTTGAGTACCCGTGAAATATTTATATGTATGGTATGGGGCCATCAGTATATTTTGGTGCAGTGTTTACGCTTGTTTCGCGTCGGGCATTAAGAAGCAGCATGGACTGAACGGAGCCCATGCCGGCCCTGGATATAAAAAGGGAAACGTACGGATTCTGATTGACACAAAACTTGTTCTAAAATCATGCAGATATACTTTGCTAACCGTCTCTTTGTTTTCTTATCAGCACTGGTAGCGGCTACCAGCATTACTTTTGTTTCCTGCAAGAGTACGACGTTTTGGTTGAATTTGCCCAAGATCCCTTAGAGTCAACATAGAGCGACGGTTTTATTTACATTTGCTGGAGCCATCATTAAAGGTTTGTTCAAACATCCTTTTGACAATCTTTTTCGTATTCATTTAAGGTAAATGCAAATTTTAGGAGTTGATGCTGTTATTGTTTTGCATCACAAAGAGAAAATGACTCGGGTTGCATAACTGAATGAACAAACAATTTGTACGATATCTGTTTACAGGCCTAAACTGACTTCTTTGCTTGTGATTTAGTACTTCATTGTTTGTTCATTCATTTCCATACATAGATAACCCTGGATTTGGTTTTGATTAAACTGTAAACCATGCCAACCTCAACGTATAATTGTTTGTATCATTCTCATAGTAAATTATCTATTCGGCGCGATCTATTGCGTTTTTCATTTTATGCACAAAAAGACAAGCAAAATATACAGCTTATGTTGAATTTTCAGCATGAGTTTTCATCAAACCCTTATTGGCTTTGCCTCTTCCGCTGGTAATTAGTTATTTTGTACCACTTTATCAATTACAATCGAAGTGTGTGCCATATGAAATGCAGCTCCCATTTCCATTTTTTTTTTACATGGTTTTATATTTGTTGCCTAAGTTTTGGAGACGTTCGAACTCCTTTTCAGAGATGCCTAGTGCCTCATATATATTTGTTGAATTTGATTTTGGAAGACGCAGAGTTTATTGTGTTATACAGCTTTCATAGCTATATACCATACAGCTATAGCAATCAGACCAAAGTTCACCATTATGCACTTAAAAGCGATCTCGATATGGACACATCAGATGGTCGACATGCTTTTGTTTGTTTACACATCCACCACATTTCCTATGCGTTTATTCTGTTTGAACATGGCGAACGGCTCTTTAGCATCTGTCCTTAAAATGGTTTTAGAGTGGCTGATCCTTTTTAGGTAAAGTTATTTCTCTACGTAAAACTCTTTTGCTCTATGTATTTCTAGTTATAACGGTAGCAACATTCCTCTGTAAGCAGCAAGACATGAAACATGAAACACGAATTCATCAGTGGATATTGTTAGTTTACAAACACAGTTTAAAACGTAGTATATGGGTGTAAGGAAGATAATGGAGAAGTCCAATATAACCCTGATATCACCAAAGTCCAAAGAGTATTGCTATTAAGTGACAGAAGTGTAATGTCTTACAAACTCGGCGCCGAATGTTGTTTTATTTTGGATCGAGTACTGCCATTCATTAGATTGCGTTTGCATGTGATAAAAATAGAATTGTTGTTTTGTCATGTTTGATATGAATGAGTTAGTGATATACGTGCTAAGACATAATGGTTACCGATTCCATATTTTTATATTCTGTTGCTAATGATTGAGCAATGAAACCCAAGACGCCCCGATGTAAGCACTTTTGGCTGATGTTTCGACTGCTTGATGCAAATTAATTTGGCTGCTCGCAGTTCGGCTTTGGGTACTCTGGAGTGGTCCAGTGCTCGATGTCTTTCTGATTTTCATCTTCGTTCCACCCGATTATCTGAATCGGTGTGAATTTCATGAGGACCAGATACTCGTGTACCATTTGTGTTGTATTCCTTATCGATCTTATTCACCAGTACTCCATCTATTTAGCAGATTTCAGCCTGCCTTGGTTATATTTGTTGGCGCTGCCAAGGTTTTGAATTTGCTTTAAGCTACGTACAACATAGGTTATAATTGCAGAAGCCAAACATGGCTAGAGCAGCTATAATCTTGATGCTCATATGTTGATTGTCGGGCTCTAATTGTAGATGACATTACAGGTGGCAAATATAGTCGTAAATATAGCTGTAAAGTTGCCGTATGAGACTCAGTTGGTTTATTGATCGCTGCTAGCATTGTGCATCAGGACTGCTCCATTTACACAGATTAAAAGAACTTCCCACGATCCTTTGCCATCACGTCTAAAGAGGACAAAGAAACTAAAATCCTCCTCCTGGGACCCACGTAGCAGCAATGACCAGTAAATGCACAACCGCGATATGTGATACCCACTGATGAACGATGCCCCTTGAGAACAAACGGCTGTTACCGAGTAAACAAAGATGGCGGCTACTAAACGTCCAAGCTTCCAAGTGAATAAAGCAGGATCTGGACCTAAATAAAATGCTGGTACCTCTTGCTAGTTACTAAGATCGGTTGGTGTGTCAGTAACGATGTTAATAATGGAATCGCGTATCCTTCTGTTTAAGTCAATGCCTTGTTCCAGACAGCCACTCACTGTATCGTCTGGCTTTAAGTGCTCGAGGCATCACCTTTGCACGCCATCACCTCTCATTGTACCATCATCAGCAAAGACGGCAATGTTGCTGGTTGTAACACTGGCTGGTTTTTGTGAGGACTAACGCTCGGGTTGTTTTAAGGTCTCAACACAGCATGAGATTTTAGAGATCACGCAATACAGAGAAAGTCAACGCGCCTTATGGAACGAACGAAAGATAACCTTTTTTTTTAGAGGTAATATCGTTCTGCGAACTTGAATCTCAATACTGTCATAAACCTGTCAATGATTAGGTTGAATGGTTTTCAAATATGTATGTATGTATGTATGTATGTATGTATGTATGTATGTATGTATGTATGTATGTATGTATGTATAGCAAAACTCTTCAAAATCGAACGCTTTGAAACCCGCTCAAGACCGAATGTTTGTTTTAGTCCTGAAATTTCTCTTCTTTGATATCATCCTTTCTCCACAGAAAGCCGGAACCCCTCAACTCCGACCACCAGAATAATGTTCTATATCGTTTTTCCATTTAACGCTTCAAAATTCCCCATAAAACCGAACTCATCTGAAACTTTGAAATGCATTTTAGCTAGAACAGATTAATTACGGTTAACAGGTGTTTTTGCAGTTGGATCTACGAGATAAAGACTTGGAAACTGTCCCAAGGGCACGTGTGGATAACACAACACTTGAGCCACAATCTGACACAGATTTGGGCTGACAATATGCTAATCTGAAGTTTTCGGAAGACACGAGAATGAACATTGATGCTAATTACATGTATTAGTAACTAAATGCCTATAGGTACACATTTGCTGCGTTTTATTGTGGCTAAGATTATTTTTGCGGACAGTGTTAGTGAACTTTTAAGCAAATTACCGTTTGATGCTGGATTTCGAAAGCTTTGTTTGATACGACGTCTGGTGCAATCACGAAGTGCTTTGAGGATTCCTGCTTCCTTGTTAATGCAGACAAAGATAAGTGAGAATGATGATGAAAGCTGTATTTCATTGGTTTTACTGACTCACTAATTACGACTGGATATTGACCCTATGAGCCTAGATAATGTTTACAACGATGTTCCCGTTGAAGATAATTTCGATAACTGGGGGAGTGAACGTTTTCTCATTTTCGTGAGAGTAATCGGGCCAATGATGAAATGCGATGAATGTGATGATGACAATGTATTTTCCGAGTCACCTGTTAGGCATATGACATATTCCTAAATTTCCGAGTTTATAAAGAGATTACAAACTTTCGTTATTTAACTATGGCGCAAGAAATGGAGTCTTTAACACAAGCTACGTTAGTCAAATAATGATGTAAGAAACAAAAGACAACGTTCAATACAGGGTTTTGAACTGTGACAACATGAAGTATATGGAATATTTAAACATCTTTGAGTATCATTTCATAATTCCAATCAATTTATTGTAAACCTTTAAAGAACTCTTTTTTCAGACTTTGCTTGTGACGAAGACTGTTTGCTTGTGGAGCAACTATATTTATTATGTGAAAGGTGAAAAGATACAATTTTCAGTTGGAACGTATATTGTTCACCTGATTCTAAATTAATGCACTTATCAAAACCGGACAATTTATGGATCCCAAGGTTTTTCGTTTTTGAAGCGTTTCACTATCTATCTATCTATCTATCTATCTATCTATCTATCTATCTATCTATCTATCTATCTATCTATCTAAACCGCTTTGATTTAAATCGTAAACTTAAATTGCAATATAAAAACCTAAAGACATATTGCATTTGTAAAGTGGGCTTCATGTGTTAGGCTAGTACCCTAATAATGTATCTTGTATGTAGATGATTTCTTGACTGTGACCCGAATTCCTGTTCTTGTGATGAGAATATAACCATGCATTCTGATACTGGTATCCTAATATTGAATGGGAAAAATTAATTGTTTTTTTTCCGTGTGTAAACACACATCATTTGGGAATTCTTGCCTGATTTACTTACTTTAAATACACATGCAGCAATGAATAAATGATTGTGAACAAGGGAAGAAGGCATATCAGGATTGTACATCAAAGAATGGCATTGACATAACTCGAGCTGTACTAGAATGTTTGTCAAATATTAAGAACTAGAATTCATGAATGCTATTCACCGATACTTGTCAATAATATAGTATTGGTTTGAAATTTGTATATTTAAACGCGTCTGTACTCTAATGATACACCCAGGCAGCATGCGAGTAGAACAAAAGTAGTAAACCTAATTACTTATCTTGTCCATCTTTTGAGAGACTGCATTATCGAAGGTGAATCGACCATAACAGTTATATTTATATTTTTCCTTGCAACATAATATTTTTAGTATTTTCTATGGGTTGATTGATGTTGATTTGCAATTTTCTGACTGGCAATAGTAGAACCTTTGAAAATGATAAGATTTATTGTGGGATGAAGGCAGTGAATGTATATGCAGGATCCAGTTCTACCAATGAAGCTTAACAAAATAATTACAAAGACTGAAAAGAAAGTCGTACGTACAATATCAAAAGTGTCGTCTCATTTTATGCCATCTTACAGATGATATATTTAACCAAACACTGCATAAGAACTCATGCTTATGACGTTTAGAAATAAATATTTTGATTTGCAGTGGTATTTATAACATGATTTGTTTTTAAAAATAGCAAAATATGGCGATTTGACAGAATCATATCGTTTCGAAAAATCTTTTTCTCTTTTAGATAACATACCGACATTTGATACTAGGTGCAATGGGAAAATTTACCTAGTCATCTATTGGCATCTAAGTTTGAATTAATGTGGACTTTACGCGTCTGTTCGTAAATATCGGTAAGGAATAATCTTATTCTGGAAGACAGACACTAAACAAAGCAACCTTCCTTGTTATGTCGTTACCAATGTCGATGAAGCCATACACAAAACTCCGCAGTCAGTTCTAATGACATATTCTTTGTACGACGACATTCTGCACGATTCGGAATTTTCTTCGACCAGATGTAATCATGGCTATTGTGGATACATTTCTATTGTTTAAGCGATGTGTCTGAAATCAATACAAATGCAGACTGTGTGGACTCCGATCAGTCTGCACATATTTCGAGACTTAATTAAAATAGTCTCAGTTTTTAATTGAAATGGCAAGCATGTGACCCTCCCAACAAATATATTTTAATTCCTGACTACATACCTGAAAGTCAAGCACTATTGTCTAGTTAATATATTATTTTCGATATCAATCAAGTACCAGTTTCAAAACATTTCTGTAAATTGCTCCTCAAATAGAGGTTTTACTTTATATATTTAGCTATGTAACACCAAATTATATCAATGCGTTTGTCACAAGTATATACCACTGACATGGTCCAAAAAAACTTTATATTACCTTTAAAATGTACCTTTTTGGAAATTCCTTTAATTTTAAAATAAGTCGAATACTTTCTTAAATCTAAGGAAATTCTCAAAATATAAAATACTTCTTTAGTGGAAGGTTAATAAACTGTACCTTAATCTTTGATGCATGATAAAATATCGGTGATAAATAGTCTTTTTAACCAACCAGTCAAAACGAAATATATAATAAATTTACATAGTAAAAATGTACCTCAGTAACAATGTAGATGTCGTCATTTTCATTCGTTGTTTGTTTATTTTGAGCTGAACTCTTACATGACTTCTTGTCACGTTTTGTGGGCAGAATGTTGATCACTTCTATTACCCTTACCGGCTGGTTGTATAGAGTGTCAACAAAAACGGAATTTTGGATGGTCGGGGAAAACCTTGTTGTAGACAGGTGCACAAGACGACAAATTTTAGATTATTTCTCCATATCGTATAAATATTTGCTTTTAGCATTACGACTAGAATCTACCTGTATGTTTTACCTATATTATCGGAATTAACGCTAACATCTAATTATTTTGTGACGGTGAAATATTTGTAAAATAGAAACGTTTTGTTCTGAGTCACATACCCCAACCGCGCTAAATAGATTTATTTATACAATAAATTTAAGGTAATATCATTTTCAGATAGAAAGTAGGACTTTCTTATTTGCAGAATGATGTATCATCATTGCATAATTGTAATTTATATCGAATGACACAACCTGTGAAATGGAAAAGTAACTTTCAATGATACTGTACACCGTCATTGCATATTCAGGCAAATCATGTGGTTAGTTTGACACAAGCGATTATGTCAAGTTTACTCGAACATCGACATTGACAATGCAGTTTTCGATAAAAAAAAAAACTAATTTCATCCAGGTAACTAATCATCGATTTGTTCATCTAATGGCCTATAACGATATATCTCCATAACACCCCTACATTCTTGCCTACATTTGGCATGCATACTAGAATCGGAGTCCGCCTAACATTCGTACGTACCTAACAATTCATGATCCACATATTTTCATTATATGTATTGTCCAATATAATGAATTATATTTTCTACATTTTACATCTAAATCTGCAGTTTGTTCCTACTTAATTATATCTCAGGAAGTTTGTATATGATAAAAAAAAGTATAACAGAAATTTAGATGAAAGAAAATATTTTATCTCTCATAACATTTTGCATCATGTAATTCTGTGTGAATAGCTACTTACTTGTAGCCATCATAGACAGGCCTTGCACTGATATATTTATTTATACACAATAATTACACTACATCAAAAAAAGATTCTGTAAATGTATTAATTGGGTTGCCTATGATATATTTGATTACCTTCCTGAGTACCTGCTAGATGTCATTCAATAAAAAAGCAAAACCATGTTCTCATTTGTGTATGTGTCTGGTAGATACAGCTATTTGGTCTATGATCGTAAATCTATAAGCGTTAAATCCCAAAATAATCCAAGAATTACAGACATAAGTCATAGCAAATTAAAGTTCTGAATCACATTAAGTAAAGGTCCATATAAAATTCCAAAAGTGAATTCGACGACTTGTCGATATATCAACTGTCTTATGTTGAATCATAGAAATACAATTCCAGGCCTGAATATATTATAAATTCCAGTGAATGTCTCTATCCAAGAATTTTATATTATATTTCCTGATAAAAAATCATATGAATTCAATAATTTGAACAAAAAAGATTCCATCTCAAAACTACTGGTCAAAACATATAATGTACAACTTGAAAGTAATAGAATGACCAACTCCTCACAATTACACGAATATATAGATCAAAGCAATAACCCGTTTCACTTAGGAAAGTCGAAAACCTAACCAAACAATACATATTTATTTCATCTATTTTTAAAGATCAAGGTATTAATCCCATACTAATAGAGAATAATTTAGCTATGTATTATTAACATCAAACGAATCAATAACAAAATCAGGTCAAATTCCATATTCATAGAGAATACGTTTGCTATATATGAAACGAAACAATAAGGAAATCAGGTTAAGCAAACATGAACTTAATTTTGGACGAGGTCAAGTCCATCATCGAATGGGTCATTGCAATAACATTTAATGAACTAATTTATTTAATGAAACTAGCATACAAACCATTCAATTTGATATCATAACGCTTCCCCTTGTAAAGATAAAGAACGATTTAACGCAAAAAGCTTTCTTTTCACTCTAAGTCAAATGTAAATATGTAAAATTACATAAGATGAATGACAAAAAGTATGCAGGAAACAAACTATTTTTATACGAGAGAAAATGCATCGGCTGATAAAGTGTCTTTTCTCTTAATCTGCTTATTATACTCCTGCAACATCAAACTCTACCTAAATACTCTTTTAATAACACAATGATAGGAAACGGAGTTGAATTAATGTAAACTTCAAAAGTGTTGCAATGCCAACATCAAAGCCAACCTCTCATTTTCGATTGTAGAATAATTGCTTTGGTGCGTTTTTAATTTCTAACAAAAAATAGCACAATGGATGATCTACATAATTTTTTTCTTGAACCAATACTGCTTTAACCCCAACATAAAAGGCAAGGAATTAGCTGACCAATAGGCCACTAGTAAACTCACTGAACCTAATTACATGCCACTAAAGTATATTCCAATAGAAATTAACAATTTAATCTATACACTGATAAATCAAAAGTGGCAAAAGGATTGGAACCATAATAAACAAGGGAGACTTTTACATACTATTGTCAAAGAAGTTAATAGAAATATCCTGATACCCAGGTGCAGCAGTTATGAACAATCTAAAATAAATAGGATAATTCTTGGAAAAACAAAATTAGCTACTGCTTCCACTGTAACGTACCGGAAGATCTGTACCATATATTCAATATCTGTAACAATACGCAAAAAGAATAAGAACTATTTATAACTAAACAATTAAAAGTTGCCGCACCAAGTACATATCCAGAAATAATTCAATTATGCAACAAAAACCCTCAAAAAACATACTATAATATAATTGAATTTCTTAGAACTACATGGCTAATGGATAGAATATAAATATAACACCATATCATCCATAAATGAAATGAATGTTTTACTGGTACCTAAATATGCATATAAAATAATATTGTTCTAAGGGGAGGGAAGCGTACGGGGCCAAAAGGGATTCGTTACCTGTAAGGGAGCCCACCGACACTACGCTGGGTATAACGTTCCCATGGCAGCTCCACAGCAACCAAACCTAATGGAATGATAAAATAACATGGAACAATAAAAGTAAACTTAAAATAAAGAAATACATAAAGGTATAAACATCTAAAGTTATATTGACTACCAGTTATACAATCATTAAGGCAAGTGTCTTACCTCTATTCTTCTCTTATGCTTCTAAATTCTTCCTTCTATATAACCCAATTGACAACATCTCATAACTGAGTTTAATATTACGAAGGTATTATGGGCCCCTAAAAAAACGCGATACCGCTGTGGTTAAAGTATAACTACTAACACGCGCCCCTAACTATGGTCCCAACTAGAGTGTATCAGGTAGTCTCAAAACCAAGACTATCAGGTCCAGCGACACAATGTTGCAACTAAAAACCTCATCATATATGCATAGGTTATGACCCCAAATTAGATCTTATAAGGTAGTCTCAAACCAAAGACTATGAGGCCCAGCAACACAAGGTTGCAACCAAAAAAATGCTAATTTACAAAATGACCTCAAATTCATACACTATAAAGATGGTTAACCCCAAAACTATCAGGCCTTGCAGTAACTTAATAACATCAAGCATTAACTAACAATGCAAATAGTTGTCATATGGGATTATATATTCTACACAAAACAGCACAAAGAATTCCAAATTGATAGGAGAAAATACGGAAGCAAATTGAAGAGGGAGCAGGGATGTTTAGAGTGAGAATCCAAAACAAGACACCCAAGATGTATACAGGGAATCATTGAGTGAGTACAGGGTCAAACAAGACACTCAAGAAGTATACAGGGACCAGCCACAGGAGCAGAGGGATAATCGGTCACTAACAAGTGATCATAGGATTCTCAGAAAGAAAAAAAAAGAAGTCCTTTTTAGGGCTATTGACTTTCATTGTTTTAATAAGGTCTTCCACTTGGTTACGGAAACCCTCCTTGTCAAGCTCTATCCAAAAAGCCTAACTTGATCATTTTCGGACCCACCGCTCAAAATTAACAATCTAATCCTCTCTGACAGTGGCTACCTTTCAAATGACGTTTAGTCATATCAGCAAAAGAAATTGTTAGGGACATATAATATGTACACTTTTGTACTAGAAGATTGGCATAGATAGGAACGTAATTTAATTCTTCAACTCTACCATTTGATGAATTGTATCGGTGGATTACACAGTTTTGGCATAGGGAAATCCACTAGAAAAATTGGATTGAATTTGGAATAAGAGTACGTACTTTCGATTGGTTGATAGGTTGAGTGCGTGATGGGTCTATTCCCACTCACCCATGTCTAACACTCATATCATTAGCCCCTTTTTAGGGGTATGAGTGGCCGGCTTAGTGGCCGGTTTCACATTAAATCCAACTATTCATTCATTGGATTCAATTTGGATCTGTAAAAACTGGTGCTCTCTTATGTGGCCTCCTGACAATTTTCAGACCAATAGAACTTAGTTGCATAGGTCAATAAACTTGTCAGGGGTTCAGCAATTATGGCAAAATTGAAAAAATATAAAATATTCCAATAGTATAAAGTCATACCCAAACTTTGCATCAATTGCTTTGTACTGATAGGCACAGGGATTTTAGAGGTACATTATCATCTATTGATTTTTTTATGTCCATATTTCGCAATATGTCCTATATATATATATATATATATATATATATATATATATATATATATATATATATATATATATATATATATATACTACACAAGCTCGGAAAACACACTATTAGATACATTAATTGTAAAATTTACACTAGTGAGTATGTCAAAAAATTTCAGATTGTCGCTAAATGATTTATTGTGCTTTTTCCGTCAGGTGAAGTTGCCAAAATTCTTCAAAAGGTCACATTTTGTGACATAATTTGCATTTCCAATTTTATCGATGCAGTCATCGATTATTGGTAATGAAAATGGACATGTTTTAAGCACACTGTTCACCTTTCTATAATCAGTGCACATACGGAATGTATGATTTGGTTTCGGAAGATGTATGCTTGAACTCCAGTAACCTTTACTCCGTTCTATGAATTAGTCTCCATCAAATACTGATTTTTTTGTCAATACATTCCTATATAAAGTTCACTATGTACGGATGTTGTTTCACAGGTGTGAAATATACAATTTTAATGTACTGGTAGATTTGATTCGTTCTTGTACGAACAACTGGAAATAAGTGTTCATAAGTAATAACTGTTTTAGTTCATTTGTTCTTCTTGATACATATGTGAAAGCTCTTGGTCCAGCTTATTCATAAGATCTGAATTTTGAAGTTTTCTTACTCAAAAATCAATACAGTATGATTGAATTCCATAGCTTTAACCATCAGTGTGTATGATTGGTACAATTAAATTAATTGCACGATTAATCTGGCTATCTCTATCCACATACTGGTATTCCTTTAATTATTTACACCCCAGGAGTACTATTATTATAAATTAACTTGATGAAAATTGTAAAGAATGAGCAAGTGAGACAGAATTACATCACCAGACTAAAACGGTCTCTCCACTGTAGTTATTTGAAACCATAATTTCACTTTTGACTTGAATTGCCGAATGTCTAATTTAAGCATAACTAGCTGGACATTTCTGGACATAACATCTGACCCCAAATCAGATTTGGGAAGGTCAAATTGAGTACTTAAATATTATTCAAAACTTTTATTATTGTTTTAGTTTTAATATTCCTCAAAGGAATTGTCTCTGGGAATCCTGTCTGTTGACACACACATTACGGTCAACAATTATTAGTTTTCTGACTTCTTACGGGTCCTGAGACTACTTCAGATGACAAATATACAAAATGGAGAGAAACATTATCAAAGTCACTCTCTACTACCCGAATAAGAACACGCTATTTAGAAACGACTTCTCAGAAACTGGTAAAATACATGATAATTAAAAACCGAGAAGCCCCTGTGTCCCTTAACATTTGAATAAGAGTGCGATAGGCCGAATCACTCATTAGTTATATAAGTCCCTTAGACATGAATGGTGTAGAATGTTTCAAACTAAAATGAGACTGAGGTTTATTACACCCAACACATGTATTGCTTTCAATACATGACCGGGACATTGACCTCTTAGAAATAATAATGTTTGGAATAGGTGTGTCTTGATTCTGAAGAATATTCTTCATAATTTTGATCTGTAGCTAAAGTGTCTTTTCTTCTTGCACTTGTTATTCGTATAAAGAGAAAAGAACTTCTGATCCATGTTAACAGAAGTCTGATTTATAAACTTTCTGCCAAATTTAAATTTGGAATGGCCAGTATTCGGCTGAAATATTATTTTACCAGATGACAGCTTAGTTGTAGACTTACTCACATAAAAAGCTTTTCGAGCTAAGGTATACTCATCAGTTGTAGGAGCAGCATTGTTTTTAAAGTGTCGACCTTATTCTCAGCAATATAAGTCTTGACGTCACTATGGTCACACTTCTAATAAGTAATACGAGTTGTCTAAGATTTTCGTAATCTTTATTAATCTTTTCAAGGGAGCACCACCTATCAAATATATCCCATGCAAACTCGAGATGAGATTCTTTTTATAGTTCCTGAACTTTTACAAGGTCCATCTCATAACCCTTCAAAATATATTCCTCAGGGTCATTACTATGCTGAAATTAAGGTGAAATTTAAATAGTACGAGTTTTGTCAGCAAACACACATTGTATTAAATATCTTCCAGTGCTCTCTTTGTCATTTCCAATTTTCAGCAATTTTCTCAGATTGAACAAAGTTTTGCTATACGTCTTTTTCCAGAAGAGTGTACAATAACTTGATATTTCTTAAAACTTAAAAAGTTGGTGTGTGCTTTTCCACTTGCCAGTTCTAATTATTTTAATATTTTTTTTCTCTTTGCATTTGCACACGCATAGCCTGTTTTTTTTTCTTCTTTCGAAATTGCATTTGTCTTTCATTGTTGTCTTTCTAAACTGCATTTTTCTCATGTTTCTATCCTTTTCCATTTGTATGATTCCTATATTAAACTGAACATGTCTTAGGTCTAATTCCAACTTTTGTAGCATTTTCAAAATTTCTAACCACTTCTGGGTAAGAGTCAAAACAATTGTCTCTCCTTTAGATAATACTGTTTGAAGTTTATCCTTTTCACTCAAGGTTTTTAAAAATGCGAAATAATACAAGTGATTTGGAAACTTCCGACAAAAAGTGGATCCAAATTTCAAAAACAGTTTTCTGAACTATGTTAGCGAAATTTTTATCCCATGGACGAGCGCCCAATTGTCTGTTACGAGTATATGCTCTTACAATAAGTAACAAAAAAGCATGAAAGACAAAAACTGTGTATGCACACTTTAACAAATATAATTAGTTCGAATTAATTCCCCCCAAAATCCAAGAATCACAGACACAAGTCCTAAATATTTAATTCCTGAATAAAATTCGACGTCCAGAAAAAGTCCTAAAATTTATGTCGATGACGTGTATCATGTATTTATTAAAGTATTGATATGTCAACAGTTGTTTGCTGAATCACATAAATATAATTTAAGGTTTGAATATACAATAAATTCCAGTGAATGTCTCTATCCAAGAATTGCATCAGAGCCATTTGTATTTCCAGATAAATAATCATTTAATGAAGAACAAAAAAATAGCATCCTAAATCTACTGGTCACAGCATAAAATATGCTACTTAAAAGCAAGTCCTCACAATTATAAGATAATAAAATTGTTCTCTACTTGACCTCACGTCACAGCATTTTCCAAAATAACCCATTAATTAACGCAAAATAACCTTCTAGAATGAATCCTTATTTATACAAAATCAAAATCTGTAAAATTAAATTAGGAAAATCGAAAACCCTGACCCAAAACAACATTTGCTTCATCTATCACTAAAGTAACTGATACTAAGGCCATACGCATTGAGAATAATTTAGCCATGTATAGTTGTTTACATAAAACAAAATTCAGAAGAAAAAAAAACAATCAGGTAAAGCAGAAATAACTATAGTCTGGACAATTTCAAGCACGGCCGACAATGTTACATTAACATAGCATGTCATGAAATAAAATTGTTTTCTCAAAACTGTGGGTAACACACACACACACACACACACACACATACTCTCTCTCTCTCTCACTCTCTCTCTCTCTCATATATATATATATATATATATATATATATATATATATATATATATATATATATATATATATATATATATATACATATTATACATATTATACATATATAATATATTGTGTCGATTTTCCTCTCAAATTATATACAAGTGCAACATAAAACCAGTTCTATGCAGACTCATAGCAGAAACACAAGAACTTTATCTTACACACACACACACACACACACACACACACACACACACATACTCTCTCTCTCACTCTCTCTCTCTCTCATATATATATATATATATATATATATATATATATATATATATATATATATATATATATATATATATATATATATATATATATATATATATATATATATATATCCAGCCAGTTAATTGATAAACTAGAGACGCGCGCTATATTCGCCAAAGCCAGTTACGTAACCTTGTTCATGGGTAAGTGACGATTTCTTGTTTGGAACAAGATAACATCACGGAGGGTCGTATACATCATTGACAGACGCTTGTCTGATCATTATGAACGAACGTCCAATCGGAGCTGAGCAAGGCGTGCTAAACATTAGATTCTCAAGTTTAAATATATTATCTTGAAAACTAAAATGTTAGTAGTGCTACTATTATTTTGCGAATGTAACGCAACTAAGCTACACCGATACCATTCGTTATTGGCGGGATTGTTATATTCTGGGAATAAACATGAGCTTCGAAACAGGTCAATTATTATTTGCTCGATTGTTGTAAAATATTACTGCAAAGTAAGTGTACTTTAATTATTGCAGTATATATATATATATATATATATATATATATATATATATATATATATATATATTAGTACGTAGAATTACCATTTGTAGTTTGCAGTAGTGTTCGATATGCATATTTTAAGATATGAACAATGTGATGTGAAGAATTAATATTGCATTTCGTTATTGGGTTAAGTCGTAGTTACTTCATGCATTCATTTGATATATTATAGATTTGCAAATGTTCAATTGAATTATAAACTTTGTATAATTGTTTCGGTGTGCAACATTAGTATAGGAATTTGCTTATTTGTGTATACTGTGTAAGAGTATCAGGTGTAAGGATATATCAGCGCATGGATATGTGCATATCTGTGTACACTTGTAGAAGTTAAATGTACAGAAATGCGTCTCATTATATGATATTGTTTGTCTAATAAGATTGAGAATTTATTTATATATACCATGTACACTTAGCTGGTAAAATGTGTATCTCGATGGGCATGAATGCGTGACCAGAAACGGTAATGACCTGTCTGATGATATTACTGTTAGTGTGAGTTACATAGGAAATGGAACATGCTTTGCTAATGTCCTTACATGTATTCTTTAGAAGCTTTTAGGGACCAGAGAGAATTTTAGCAGCAGTGGTCTGAGTCTTTGGGAGACAAAAGATAGAAGAAAGAACAGAGGGAGAAGATGAAGGAAGAACGGAGGGAAACAAAGGAAAAGAGAAAGAAGAAACATACAGATGAGTAGGAACTCTGGACAGGAGGGAAATATTCACACACTAATTCAAATGATGAAATAGGCCGTCACTTGGTCGAGTGATAGGGTTTTAGTTGAATTGTATTTGAGAGATGACTGTTTGAATTATATTAGATTGTTGTTATTTGAATTTCACAATTTGTGTATTCATTCATTTAACAGTCGGCACCGCTGACTGGGGGCTCAAAGCGTTGCATCTCTCTATCACTACTTCAATTTCTGACACAAGCGAGCCAAGGTGGGACTTCTTTATTAATTTAAATTAATTGGGAGCACCCCACCCCAAACTGAATAATCACCATCCTTCACAATATATATATATATATATATATATATATATATATATATATATATATATATATATATATATATATATATATATATATATATATATAAGGTAACGCATCGTTCGTCAGAGTTGAAGAATTCGCTATATGATGCGCCTAGCACTGATACAAATAACAGTGGGAGCAAGCAGTTACGTAATATAAAATGACGTTTTCTGTCACATATATTAAGACCATTGGTTGCGTTTCCAGAGAATATAAAATAACATCCCATATATATTTATATTATAAGCCCTTTTTAGAACTGGTGTCAATGATGACTTGTGTCATCATTTTTCTTAAAATAATCATGTCTAAACAAAATACATTTTTTTTCGATCTAGTACTAATTTGTTATCATTATTCGAACACACTTTTCTTTAAGTGAGACTGAGTATAAACAATTTTGCTATGGGAAAGAATACGCATAATTTACCAATACACTAATAAGGCCACTCGGCTGTTTTCAATCCTATGTCTGTCATTAACATAATTCTTTTGCATTTTTCTCATTTTTCTATGAGATTTGCTTACTAGTGAAGAAAGTTACTTGTGCTGAATAGAAAACATTGTTTAATCGTCAGCAGAAAATTAAATATACTTTGAGTTATGTTCCTTGATGTTTTCATAGGAAATGTAGGATACATTAAAACGTCTGTCATGATATTCAGATGCAGCTCTTTTTGCAGAAAAGCAGCCTAACATATGCCGATTTTCCGATACATAACTAGTACACGGATTTAACTTTAAAAGATATAGAAAATGAGGGTAATATATAAAAGTGTACTGATACCTGCATTGTTTACCATATCGGTAAGCGAGAATACATTCAAGTCATATTTTTACGACATCAAACGCAAGAGTGTCTTAGTATTAAAGAATGCTTTAAATCCGCACTTCTTATCAGATCTGTAGAAGATAATACATTAGCATGTGAAATACCATCAAATCTGTATTGCTTCCCATATTGGTAGGCTAAAATTGATCGATAAGTGATAATGCATTAAATCTTTACTAATTACCACATTTGAGAGAAAGACAGAATAATTAGAATCAATAATCCAAATGAGCCATCGTGCGTGTCGTTAGAGACGACATCTTCAACAGTCTTGTATTGGAATGCATCCCATGGATGATGTCCAAACTGAGATTTTAGGCATCTTATAAGCATGCGATATATATAAAAAAAACAATTTAAATCAAATAACCGAATATTTAAAGGATTAAGTTCTTGCTTCATTTGTTTCCTATACCATTTTATGTGTTGTGTCATCGTCCATTTATACTGATAGCTGCATTGGTGGGTGGGGGTGGGGAGTCAGCTGGATTTTGGCACTGTAGAGACAGAGATCGTTCTGATATGCCAAAAACTGATGCATTTATATATATATATATATATATATATATATATATATATATATATATATATATATATTTATATAAGATTCTTTCCAATTTTTTATTCATTCTCAGTTCTTGTGTTTCTGCTATGAGTCTGCATAGAACTGGTTTTATGTTGCACTTGTATAGAATTTGAGAGGAAAATCGACACAATATATTATATATATATAATATGTATAATATGTATAATATGTATATATATATATATATATATATATATATATATATATAACGTCACGTACGCAAAATTGACCTATATATATGGATATTGTATATATATATATATATATATATATATATATATATATATATATATATATATATATATATATATATATATATATATATATATATTACATAGATTCATAAAATATATGCAGACGTATGTTTTGAAAGTTTCTGAGAATACTTTTCTTAATTTGATTTAATGAATGTTTCATTGGCGGATGGGGGTGTGGTGTGTGTAGACGATTCTAGAAGAATTCGGTGACTTTCATTCTGCTGGATTAGGTCACATGAATAATCAAATTTGATGCAAAATGAGTAGCAAGATCCGTCACGTGGGGTATACTATGAAATACAGTCGTAATAGAACGTGACTATAAGTAGGAAACTGATAAATCTGTTGTAAGTCTGTAGACTTATTTTATGTTGCGCTTGTATATAATTGGAGGAGAAAATCATTGTTCAGAGACCTCTCTGGCGGCCCTGTGGTTAGAACGTTCGCCCCGGACGCGAGAGGTCAGCGGTTGGTCAAGTGATATCATAGACTGATAAAACTGGGACTAGCAGCTAGAGGTTAGTGTTAGGACTGGTTGGTCTGGTGTCAGAATAATGTGACTGGGTGGGACAATGTGCTACATTTATATGCCATGATGTTGTTCCAGTACTAAAGTCACTATAAGCTGTCACACTGCAAACATCGCAGCGACATGACTGAACAATTGTTAAAGCTACGTGAAAAATCCAAATCACATAATTACACCCCCGCAGATGTTTGTTTGTACTATTCAGTTGAATTATAAAGGGCTCATTAATTTGGACAACAATATTATTCTGGAACTGTTGTGAAATATTCAAAAGAGTTCTGGAAGACGACATTTAGACAAATTCACGATTCTTTGACTTTACGTATATTGTGGTACTAAAGAAAATTTCCTTCCTTTCTAAATTCTTAGTACATGTCACTTACCGATGATAGTATCAATCTTTACTTCGCTGCTTTCACGTATCATTTTGATCTTCAAAAAATATGGGCAAATAATTAAGTACTTAAATCATGTTATACTTGCAGACATTATTTGTTACTACTCAATTGAAAATGGAATCTTCTGAATATATCGAATTTGGCATCTGTCCCGCCGAGGACTTCACAGTAGTTAAAGACAGTCTGCGTCAATGATATTTTTTGTGTCAAACAATCATTCAAGATATTTTGTCTTAAGCCAGAAGGATCCCATATTTCTTTTTGAAGTGCAAGGAAATATGTGCTTGGTCTAGTTGTGCTGGTTGCAGACGCGTTTCTTCAACATAGAAGTGGTTTCAACCTGGTAACACTATTCGTGTTAAGTTGCTTTGAACGGAGAAGTTACTGGACGTTTATTACAATAGTGCTGCCTCAGAACCGTAACAATGTCGACTTCCTTTGTCGGCTAGGCCTGCTACAGGTAATTTAGTTGCAAGTATTTTGTGTTATTTATCTTTAGTTTTTGTTTTGACTTCCAGAAATAAACCTTTAAAATTACAGTACTTGTCAACAGTGTTTGAAGGACAGACATGTCCATAAAATGCAATATATTAAGTAAAATCCGAAATACTAGGAAAGAACAACACAGAGGTTATACAATTTAAAAAGCAATTAAATTTGATAATTTGCAGTAAATTTGATTTTTTATGCGAGTGAAATATTATGCGTAATCAAGTGACAAAATCAGTCAAGTTATCATAATTTGAAAACGAGCTTTGAATAGGTTCGATGATTATTCTTTGAAGCCGTTACTACATCCTTCTCTTATGTTCTTTAGATCCTTAGAATTCCATCCTTTTTTCTTGTTATCTTATCCACCCTGTACCATATTTACCTGAGTAACAGTTCTAGATGTTGTATACCTGATCAGCAAATGAACTTTAAATGAATGTACAACGCATCCTTTTCTCCCTTCATTTTGTTTTCTCATAAATCATTATTGGCTGAACTACAAAATTACTTTAGATAGTAAATCAACTTTAATTTCTTTTAGATAATTTAATATATGATGGAATATCACAAAGTGTAAATGTAAGATCTGCAAATAATATACTCACTTTACGCTATAATGATGACAGCTAAGGATTGTGTTGCCTTTGTTTGTTTATCTGTACATGTCCTGTACCATCAAGCACCCAATTGGTAGCTACATTCTTTAAAGTCAGGAATAAGCTACGCCCAGTTGGCTTAAATTGTAGTTTTAATTTATTCAGAAGCTATATTCACTACAGTTTAAAATGTTTGCTTGCTCATGTTTCAAGTTATGCGCTGTGTTTTGTCTTACTGTTTCTATTTATTGTGCTGTTGTAGTTCGTTTTACAAATCATGCTTGTCTTAATGTCTATTTTGGTTTACGAAGTATTGTTGAAAAGCTCATTGGAGTCGATGTTTCATTGTTCTTTTAAATCATTCCGACCTTAACTAAATACCTTTTATTACCACAATGTTTTATCGAAAGCACACAAAATGATTAGATAATATTTCATAATTGCATTTGTCGTTATTACTTTAGTTTCACTGACTATATTAAACGCCAGACATACTTCATATGTTATGGTATATTTATTGGCAATGTTGTTTTCTTACAATGATACGTGCTCTTAAACAAGTTAATTCAATTTTATTTCGAATTTCCTTTTCAGAAATGATTAAAATATTTTAAATGAAAGAAAGCTAGAAGAAACAAAATAGATAATGGAATAGCCGTTTAAGTATAAGTATATTTATTTGGTGCCCATTTTCTTAGACCAATTGAAGCCATCATAGGAAACAGGCACGATACAGACATTAAACTATTTGAGATCTCGAAACATTTTCATCTGAAAATATTTTTTTTGTTTGACCTATGTCTGCAAAAGGTATATGGCTTTTTACTGATACAACTAGCTGTCCAAAAGAGACATTGCTTCAGAGGAGTGGGTCAGGTGCATGGGTACAACCAATCGGATGTAGCTTTAGTGGCCTTAATGTGTATTAATGTGTATTTCTGAGGCAGCATGTTGTTTTGGGGTTTTTTGTTTTGTTTTTTATGTTTCCAATTTCATTGTTTTTGTTATTTGTTTTTCTTTAGTGTAGTCATATCATTATATATGGTGTAAAGCGCTTACAGCTTCTAAAGATTAGACGCTATACAAGCCCTCATTATTATTATTATTATTATTATTATTATTATTATTATTATTATTATTAGATGTCCAGAATAGGGATAATTTGGCCAATGTTGTCTCTTAGAGTAATTATTAACTTTCAAAGCTCCCTCAATATAATGATGTACATCGAGAGCTAGAATGCTGTACAGTCTGTCCTGCTCTGGCTGTATGGCTGTTGACTATGATCGCATCGGGAGCCACCCGACACACGAATAATCATTGACCCTAATGCCCGTTAGCAATGTATTCAAAACAATTCTCAGGGGCTTCGTTGACAGAAACCTCTTTACAAGTTTTTTTTCAGCTTAGGAAGGAAAATGGTTCGGCACTGTACTAGTTAGCAAGGTCATGTTGCTTGAGTTAGCAGCGTTAAAGAAGTTTCTTTCAATTCACTGGTTTGATAATGTCAGTAAATTTGACTGCCTTACGAAATCGAATAAAGTAAACTACTCGAGGACATCAGATATGGTTTTAATCCAGTCTCAGGTAGTTTTGTTTTTGATAAGACCTAACACTAATATCTCTAACGTTATTGTCAACCCCTACCATGCTGGTCCTTTTGGACTGAAATTTTAAGTCTTTGTCAGTATTTTAATGGTTCACGATAAGAGCTCCTTGGTCTCCCAGTGACTATTAAATCATACGCGAAATGTATACAGTTTGTTGTAATTATGGTATCATCGCGTTAAATGAAAGCATTGTTTTAAAAGTCCTCTTTATGGCCTAATTATCTATATGACGGCTACAGGTGGTATATTAACTGGAATTAAGTAACGAATATGCCATAGACAGCGAACACTATTCAATCAGTATGTGTGTTAAGCGTAGGCTTGTAAAATCAGAACTTGCTTCCACTTATTACACTTGAACCTATTACAATTTATTTTACGTTTGATTTCATATACAGGCGATTTGCATCTTACATTAATCTTTAAATACTTGTCTGAATGACGTAGCCAAGTTTAGTATTTTGAGTTCGGTTAAGTTATACAGCGTGCTTATCAAGATGTGTTGAACGCAATTAGTGCCGACTGTGATATTTAATACAACCAGAGGGATACATATATACAGAAACTTTAGATGCATATCACCCATTTCCTAACGGCTCAAATGTTGTCCAAGATCAGCTTTCACTTACGCTTAGTTTAATGTGGGTGTCTGGCTTAATGTGCTATCTTTCACTTTGATTACAACTATTTTCATATGACAGTATACATGATTTTATTCTGGATCAAGATTTAATTGTAGCCTCTAGTTATACAGACAGCTAACAAGACACCATGAATATATATATATATATATATATATATATATATATATATATATATATATATATATATATATATATATATATATATATATATATATATATATATAGTCTATCTCTGGTCTACCAAATTCAATGAGTACACGCTAGTTTAAAACAATAAAACATAATGGTAAAATGAAATACCGTTTTCTCCTCATGCGAATCTAGATTAAATGAAACATCTCTACCACATAAAAAATACAAAAATTTATTCAGGTCTGAGTAATGGTGTGAGTTACAAAATATATGCTGGTGAGCTAGAAGTTCGGAAAGATTTAATTTTTCTGATGATTCTAGCGACTTCTATGCGACTTTTATTACATTTTAACCTCTTTGCAATCTCGTTGACCAGCTTGTTGTTGTTTAGAACGTATTGGATTTTCAGCATGTTTGTAATGTAATTTAAGTCAACTTACTATTTCACTAATGTTTTATTTATTTTCTTCTCTAATGACATGTACTACCGTCCTAGGATAATGCCAATAATAAAGCCATCTTATCACGATTTTCATGTGTATCATTTGGTTGCTTAGCTGTGATTATTTTGTACGTAGTTTCTTTCGCACCGCAGGTCTGATGATCAATGCCAATTCGCATGATTTGAGTAGTAATAGCCGCACATATTAATGCGATGTTTTAGAACAGCTGTCATATTTTAAAATGTTGATCCTTGAAAACCTCCGTGGTTTCTTACTATTTGGTAGTGCTACATGCAAAACGCGATAAAACTATTTGATTAATTTAATACTGTTTTATACTGGTTTCCAACTGCTCAACAACAATAACACAATGTTTGACTTTTATTCTGATGATCTCTTTGTTTGTAAACATATTGTTTTCTTTGCACACGTCATCCTGTTTATTATGCAAAGAAAAATCTTGCTCATCATGAGATATATATCGACGAATCTTTGAAGTGTACAGTAGGTTTTGTAGTAATGAGATATAGAGTGACGAAATCTTTAATATGTATAATGATTTTTGTAGTAATGAGATATAGATTGACGAAATCTTTAATATGTATAATGATTTTTGTAGTAATGAGATATAGAGTGACGAAATCTTTAATATGTATAATGATTTTTGTAGTTATGAGATATAGATTGACGAAATCTTTAATGTGTATAGTAACGGTTGTAGTAATAAGGTAAAGATTGAAGAAATCTTCGATGTATGTGTATAGTAATGGTTGTAGTAATGAGAGACAGATTGACGAGATCTGCAATGTATATAGTACTGGTTGTGATAATGAGATATAGAATAACGAGACCTTCTCTGTGTATAGTAATGAATGTAGCAATGAGGTATATATTGACGTGAGTTTCAATGTGAATAGTAATGATTGTAGCAATGAGGTGTAGATTGACGAGATCTTTTATGTGTACAGTAATGGTTGTAATAATGAGATCTAGATTGACGAAATCTTTAATGTAACGCTTTTTGCTTTAGGTGTGGATTTGATCACCATATGTTTTATTTAAAATAATCAAGGTTTACATTACTTTATATTGCAATAACAAATTCGGCTTACAAACGAAAATGCATCTCTCAAGAGTGATGACAGATCATAAACGTATATACAATTTTGAAGATTTCAAATGATAAACGTGAATAAAGGCTTAAATGCTAAGGATTTTATGATGGTAACATCACCTTTTATGACGTTAGCATCACCTTTTACATTGTTAGCATAATAGTTTGTGTTGTTAGCATAACCTTTTGTGTGTTAGCATAACGTTTGTGTTATTAGCATAACCTTTTGTGTTGTTAGATAACTTTTTTTGTTTACCTACTCTATGTCAGAATATTCAGGCGTGCCAAAGACGAGCAGGCAACTAAAGTGTTATTTATTGTTTTTGGTAAACAGAAAAGTCCACCGCATGAAATTTGTTCGTTTAACCAGTGCTGGATTAACAAATAGGCAGAGTAGACACTTGTGTATCTGTCCCACTCCTTTTACGACATTGGATCAAACTAATATTGATGGGAAATAATTTGCGAAGTGGGGGGGGGGGGGTGATTTCGACTAAATAAAAGGCCTCCACAGGGTTTAATCCGGTACTGGTTCAGACTGATAGAACAACAACTATGCTTTCATATATCTTGACCGATAGATGATTGATATGGAAAAATTGTCTCGATATTGTCTCCATCTTTGGCACGATTAGCCATACCACAAATAATTCAAAATAGTTTTTTTTGCCAAGATAAATCCTGTATTTAAAGCATTTTCCAGTGTTGTGTGCGGCAGTAATTGTTTGCTCTATCTATCTATCTATCTATCTATCTATCTATCTATCTATCTATCTATCTATCTCTCTCTCTCTCTCTCTATCTATCTATCTACCTCTCTATCTATCTATATATCTATCTATCTATCTATCTACCTACCTACCTACCTATCTATCTATCTATCGACCTATCTATCTATCTATCTATCTATCTCTCTCTCTCTCTCTCTCTCTCTCTCTCTCTCTCTCTCTCGATCTACCTATCTATCTATCTATCTATCTATCTATCTATCTATCTATCTATCTCAGATCTGTCCTTTAATTGCATAATGGACATAAATGATACTGTAACACATCTTAGGACAGACTCAATGTACCACATTTAGGTCAGACTCAATGTAACACATTTAAATCAGACTCAATGTAGCACATTTTAAGTCAGTTTCAATGTAACACATCTTAGGTCAGAATCAATGTAACACATTAGGTCAGACTCAATGTAACACATTTAGGTCAGACTCAATGTAACACATCTTAGGCAAACTCAAGGTAACACATCTTAAGTCACACTCAAGGAAACATTTATTTCAGACTCAAAGTTACACATATTAAGTCACATTCAAGATAACACATCTTAAGTCAGGCTTAATGATGAGAAAAGGTTCGATTTCATGTTTTGGGATCTGATTTTCACACATATATGCGTTCTTGAAAGCTGCTTAAATGAAACAGCAACGACACTACGCGCATAATACTTAACAAACGTTCAAATAAAGCTTAGTAATAACAAAACTCTATGTGTTGGACATAAACCTTCATACACATCGTTAACAGGAAACAGTTATCATTAACTATAATCCAGAGGTACTCTATGAAGTTCGATTACACTATTTGTCATATGAATTGAACAACATCTTAGATAATGCAAATTTTAAAATCAATATATAACGATTGGTGAAGACCGAATTGGTCGAGATTGTATAATAGCACGAACTCTCCTTTAATGTACAGCTCGAATTCTGCTTAATAAGCAATAATTGAACGCAGAAAGACACGACGGAGAATAACAGTATATCCCAGACATATAATAACGCGTCTAACATTGGTCTTTTTATTGCTGTAAAGGCAAAGGAAGCTATTATCATCTGACTCATTCCTTTTAATTCAATCCTTTTAGCCCTGAAGGCAAAAACATGTTTACAATGTTTGTAGCGATAAACAATACTCGAGGCAAAACGTTAAATAACACGCATTTAAAGAAATGAAAACTGAACTAGTCCCCAGGTATACGTTCGCTTGGACGATGAATTAAAGGACGTTTGAAGATCTATAATGTTAAAAACTTTGTAAATATGATTGTCCACTTAGTGTAAACGCCTCATTTTAATATAACTTTTTTATTTATGTAGCTATTATGAGAAACAATGAGTGTTATGAAGAATAATGATTCCAAATGAAATTTTTTTGAGAGGCTTGGCGAGCAAATGTTTCCATTAATCAACGAGTTCTATTAATTTCATTTAATATGGTAGCAAGTGTAAGATTTCAGTTATCAAATAATGCAAAATACTGTTTTTATTTAGCAAGAACGCTTAGGCAAATATTCAAATGATTTAAAAATATATTCGAATGCTTCAACTATTACGACACGTATGTTTTACATGTTATAGGCATATGAAAACATAAACACAATAGACATAAAATACAAACGTATTTGTTTAAAAAACGCATTGTTATTGTACTTGATTCATGTTGAGATAGACACCGTCTATTGTTTTTGTTTTGAACACATCTCACAGCAAATGTGAGTATTTTGATCAGATAACTTCCAAAGTAGGAAGTTCATTGAACAAATCCTATGAAAGAAAAGATACATAAACTTTACTACACAAGTTCGTTATATAGTTTGAGTTTAAAACTTGTCAACATCATGTTTATAAATCAATCCAAAAAAAAAAGAAAAGAATCTAGTCATGCACTAAACTTTAAGCACATACTTTAGATATGCAGCGCACCGCTCCGTCATAAAAAGAAAGAATTATACAATAAATGTTTCTATTATATATTAGTCACATAAGTATATTGTACTCGTAATACAAATATACAGAGAAATATGTCTTATGAATGACACAAGATGTATATAACTAAACTATAATAATATTGATAACACTCGATCATCCACACCATTTTTTTATTATTTAATATTCTAGTAACCCATGCATCACTTGAATCAACATACATTTGAATGATGGGAGCTGAAAGAACTTATTCACCTTTATGTATGTCCTTTAATTTGTCAAAAACTTCATGACATTGGTCAGATCAATAAAACGTGTTTTTTCACTCAACAAAATAAGCAAAGAATCAGCAATAATAGAAACGTTAAAACACAATTATCAATTATATCGAGCCACATCCAAAATTTGCATCAATTGCGTTTTGCTGATAGACACAGCGAATTCAAAATAGACTTAATCTTAGCTTCTCTTTTGTTTAACTTAACCTTGAACCAGAATAAGACCTCAAAATGTAACACATGTACGAAAAAAAGCACGTTTAGCAAAATTAATTGTCGAATTGGCACTGATGAGACGATCAAAATTTTTCTGAATGGTTGATCTTTCCAAATGTCATTGTAAATGAAGAAGTTATCGATATAAGCATCACAGTTATGTATACCAGATATAGTAGTGTTAATTAAACGATGGAATGTTGAGGGAGAACTTTGCATACGAAATGTCATCACTTTATATTGATAAATTCTATCTGGAGTTGTGAACTTCGACATTTATTTCAGAGAGTGGAATTTGTCAACATCTTTACAAAAGGTCGAACATGGTGACTTTGTGTAAATTTACAACTTTCTCAATGATGTCATCGATTCTTGGTATTGGATATTAATTTGTTTTAGCAACATTGTTCACCTTTCTTAGGTCAGTACACATACGGAAAATATTATCATGTTTCGGCACAGGAATACGTGGTGAAATCCAAATACCTTTTCTTGCTTAATATGACATTGTCCAACATATATTGAATTTTCTTCTTCAAATATTCCTGCTTGAGAAAATGCATCATATTAGACTGCTGTTTGACAGATTCAGAATATATAATTTCAACGTTATGATAGATTTTTTATGTTCCTGGACAAAGGGAAACAGTTACTCATATTTACATAACAGCTGATTGAATGCACAGATGTGAAAGTGTCTAGTCCAGATTGCTAATATTTCTAATTCTGAAGATTGCTTGCAACAAAGTCACTACAGTCCAACTGTATCCATCACTACAGTCCAACTGTACCCATCACTACAGTCCAACTGTACCCATCACTACAGTCCAACTGTATCCATCGGTTAAATCCTCACAGTATGGGTCAGGTACAACTAAACTGATCAACTGATTAACAGTGGTATCCCTATCAACGTACTTCTTTAACATATTTGTGTGGAAGAGGTGTTTCTCTTTTTTGCCTTTCAGGAGTGTTAATGATATAATTTAGACACTTAAAACCAATTCATTTTTTAATCTTGGTTGAAACGTAATACTCTTTTAATAACATCAAAAGTCCATGGACATAATTACTAGAAGCAAGTTCTAAAGGAATAAAATCCAAGGATTCTTTAGCAGTTTCTCAAACGGTAAACAACAGCAAACCAACACCCTACCCTCGTCCAAATTATTGTCGGTATCAAAACAATATAAAAGAATTATTTTTGTAAACGTCTGATGAAATTATTCCATGCTTCCTTGACTACAGTGGTGAGAGGCAGTAGTTTTAAATTGTTGGATGCCCAAATCATGCATAACGTGCTGTGCTATATCATTTTCCTTATTCTCTATTATTTCTGTCTCTCATTTCCCTTATTTTCCATGATTTCTGGCTCTCATTTTCCTTATTCTCCAAGATATCTGTCTCTCATTTTCCTTATTTTCCATGATTTCTTGCTCTCATTTTCCTTATTCTCCAAGATATCTGTCTCTCATTTCCCTTATTTTCCATGATTTCTGGCTCTCATTTTCCTTATTCTCCAAGATATCTGTCTCTCATTTCCCTTATTTTCCATGATTTCTTGCTCTCATTTTCCTTATTCTCCAAGATATCTGTCTCTCATTTCCCTTATTTTCCATGATTTCTTGCTCTCATTTTCCTTATTCTCCAAGATATCTGTCTCTCATTTCCCTTATTTTCCATGATTTCTTGCTCTCATTTTCCTTATTCTCCAAGATATCTGTCTCTCATTTCCCTTATTTTCCATGATTTCTTGCTCTCATTTTCCTTATTCTCCATGATTTATGTCTCACAGTTTGTTCAATTGTTGCTAAATGTGTTTGCAAAGTTACAAGATGCTCACATATTACTGTAAAGTGTACCATTCCAAAACAGGTCGAGTTTTAATTCTTTGAACTGTTTTAACCATCGTATTATCAGGCCTGGTGCTTATGGTCCCAATGTTATAATCAATACATGTAGTCTGTAAAAAGGCATTTTTGCAGAAATATTTGATTATATACTTTACAGTGTTTCAAATAAAGATATGAAAAAGTTATTCTCTATAATGTATTTGATCAATTTTATATCGCCTGTAAAGGAATAGAAAATAGCTTAGTATTCTGATACAAACATACATACATGCATGCATGCATACATACATACATACATACATACATACATACATACATACATACATACATACATACATATATACATACATACATACTGTCATAGAATTAAAAAAAACACTTTTGTTATGCCTGAGAAATATTTGATTATTTGTGTTGTGCATGCGTACAGCGCTGTCTGAGATGAACAGATGTTCTTTTTCAGACGAGGGACGGAACCAACATATGTCTCGCCGCCGTAAACTACTTGCGGCTATGGAAATCATGATCACAATATGCACGGGTATTTTACCCTGAATATTACTCACTGTCCTATGAATTTAAGCAAGATTAAGGTATAATCGACAGTGATCATTTTGGATCTGGTGAAGAGAGCACGTATTTTCACGTGGAATTTGTAAAAGCCATAGGGGTGAGTGTTAAATTTATATTTTATGTGATATGCGAAGTTAATTGAGTTTCTATTGTCATATCGTGTAATGATTTATTTATTACAATGCAGATTTAAAACGTTGTAAACTGTGAATTTCAAGTTGTTTTTAAGAGTTTAATATATTAGTATTTTCCAGAACTCATTATCATTACAAGTTTGGTTTTATTGTAGCATACGAGGTGACGAGGTTACGAGGCTAGCAAGGCTAACATTCTAACTGTCTAACTAGTCTAAAGGATGTAACGAGACTGATGAGTTTAGCTAACTAATAGAGCTATCTCGATGTCTATATGTATGTACATATGTCTGTACATGTGGTGGAGCCATAACTATAGACATAGCTAATACAAGGGTGCTGTATGCTGTCTGTACTTGTATACGTATGACTGACTGTACATGTAGTGGATGCATGAAGGGTGTGAGCGGCCGATACAAGAGTGGGTCAAACCGAGCGACGTGGTGAAACTGCAGTTTATCGGTGAATGAATCGTGCTTATTTCAATTGTTGTTTAAATTGGTATATTTGTATTTACATGAGATTATTTTGAATCTTAGTTGAATTCCAGGAGATTTGTGAATCTTACTGACAGTGCAGAACATTTGAAACGTATTTGAAACCTTGAGATTGTTTGAATCCCAAGCCTAGACTATATGTGTCATTATGCGAATATCTTAGTGTGTACTATTATTTGAAACAGAGGTTTCTTGAAGCTGTATATCAAAGAGATATATTATTGGTTTATTTTCAATGTGTGAATGTTAGTATAGAGTGATTGGATCAATTGTATATTGAGAGTGTGTGAGAATCATTGTATTTTTACATCATACATTTTTCTTTACTAATTAAGTCAATACATTTTCATCTTTCACACATTGTGTTTGAGTTATTCATTGAATTCAATACATACATACATACATACATACATACATACATACATACATACATACATACATACATACATACATACATACATACATACATACTGTGAAGAGGCAAATTTCTTGCAATCTATCAATAATACATTAGTTGAGACCAGAGAACCATTAGTTAGATTTATGGAGTCACGCACGTGTCATATCGCATCTTGCAGAGACCAGTGATGTTTCTTTAAAGTGGGACTGTTGTTACTGATTAGAACATTTGTTTCTTCAGCAGCGATACTGACTGCTAGATACATAGTAAAGTACAATTTTCAAAGGAAAGTTGTCAAACTTGAGAAACCGCAGAAATTCTGTTACTTAAAACGACCAGGTCAGGCTGACCCGACGTTAGCAATTCTAAAGAAAGGGCGGCAAAAAACATTTGATTCTGATTGATCTCGTTAAATAAAGGGTGTGTTTTCACACAAAAATTCATAAGATTTAATATCACCTTATCGAAATTAAAGGCAGTTTAAAACTTATGCTGCACGAGGAAAGAGGGTAAAATATTCAGTTGAGACTCCGAGTGAAATGTGAAAGAAATAAGAAATTAATTCGTAAAATGTGTGGTCCAGACGAGCTGCCAAAAACTGTTTGGTTGACGAAAACCACAAAGGTATAGTGTCACATATCCATGTAATTTGTTGATGCGATTTATATAATGTTTGGTTTAGTCCATAAGTCTTGCATGATTTAATTTGATACATTTGTATAATGATGTGCTTTTGAATTATAGCGATGTTAAGTTCTGCATAGGAAGTCGTACATTAATTCTTAGATAAGGTTGACGTATTGTTTAACTTGTTGTCGTGTTAGCATAAAAAAATGTTGAGTTATACATAGGAAGTATTACAATAATTTTTGGATAAGTTTATTGTATTGTTTAATTTGTCATCTTGTTTGCATAATAATTAGGTTATAAGAATGTAATGCCTTACATTAGTAAATATAATTTACGAGAATACATGTGAATTCACCGAGTTTAGATTTCACATATGATTCAGCGTCAGTGTGTATTGACTAGGAAGTTGGAATTTATTCAATTTATTTGCTGTGTAAATTTAGGCGGTGCCAGAATTCAAGCCTCGAGTATAGTGCGTTAATGTGTAAGGTCAAGGCGTAACGAATTAGCAATTCGACTAACTACGGTCATTTGAGGATATGTGTAGTTGATTAATAGCTTTGTCATCTGTTTACCACTGATAGAAATATCTGATTTTCGAACTAGGGATAATGAAAGTTTTCAACTGTATCACTTATAACGAGAGATTTAAGGTGTTTGTTTGTATCTTTTAAAAGAGAGAAAATAGCTTTTTGGACATATTGATGTTACGTAAACTGAGACATATACTGAGGAAAAGAAACTAGAGATAAGGACAGTGAGACGCATACTACAGTGGTGAAATCTGGCATCGTGCTTACATTCTACGTATCCAGAGTGTATCCCGAGATGGATGGTAGAAAGTGTCATAGAACCAAAATTGAGAACAGAAAAGTGGAAAACGGAAAACTGAGGGCTTTCAGGTTATGAATTAGTACAAGGCATTGACTTCGATTGTGTCACTCGATTATATGATGATATAAAGCTATCAGTACAGATCAGCTAAATCTTTTTTTAAGTTTTCTTGTAATTCGGTGAAAGTTTTGTTTCTAAAGCAGAGTGTATTTCTAAGTGTTTGTTTATCTTTATGGGGACTCGTATTTGTTTGTTCAATATCTGCTCAGTTTACTATACCTATTCCCATACTCGAACCGGTGTAATTATATCGAGGGCGGTCGTATTTATTATTACTATATTTATACAACCCCGTGATAAGTGGGGCAATAATATACAATAACTAATAAATAACCATCATCGTCATCATTATCATTACCACCAGACCCGCCTCATAACACACACACTCACACACACACACACACACACACACACACACACACACACACACACACATAGACACAGACACACACACACACATGCATGCATGCATGCATGCATGCATGCATGCATGCATGCATACATACATACATACATACATACATACATACATACATACATACATACATACATACATACATACATACATACATACATATATATATATATATATATATCGGTTCTTCCTTTGACGCACGTACGAAGCGTTTTTGATGGGAAGAGCCGAATTCTTTCAGTGCACAGACGACATGCCTCATCGTGGGTAAAACTGTTTACATTACTAAAAGTCTCGTCAGTGAGTGGGTCTTCTTTCAAGAGTTTACCGTATGTAACGCCTTAATGTTCCATCATACATGCCCGTGTCGTGCATATTACATGGCTTTATATATATATATATATATATATATATATATATATATATATATATATATATATATATATATATTCAGCTGGCCATACAGAACAGTGAACTGATTGACTAAAGATTGATCAGAGACAACGTAATATCAGCTGCAGAACTATGAGATCAACCACATCAGTTGTAACGCAGAACCATAGCAGCCGTAGAACTGAAAATGTGTTGCTGGTCGAGTAGCAGGGGATCGGGCATTGCTGATCGAGATATACGGGTGTTCATTGCTTGATTGACCAACCTGTAATACTGACTGCTCGATTGGCCAGTGTGACTGGTTGAAGAGTATATTTGTGATGGAGTATATAACTTTATGCATGTAATCTTTTAACCGTGGGCTAATTTTAAGGGTTCGTAAAACCCAGTGTGTTTTTGGGACTGTAGAGATAATTTATATATGTTCTTTTTAAATACATAATTTCACTATTTGAGTGAATACATATTTTACTGTCTGAGTAAAACAAATCATTCTTTTCGTGGTGAAATCACTGTGAAACCCTTTAACCTTGTAATGTCATTTATTGGTATTGTCCTTACTTACGTCATTGCGTTTTGTTGATTGATTCAATATTTGGATTGTATACACGCAAATAATCATAATCAATTTCTTATTCAAATCAATTGTCATTAGGCATTGTGTTTGTATCACCATCAGTGTTGTTGTGTTGTAAATCCGAAATCACACCGTGTTATCGTGTTACAAATGGTGTCAGAAGTGGTATCATTTCGGATGCAACATAGCATTGTAATTATTGTATTACATGTATTACTTTTTATGATCTTCTTGTTTCAGATGTCTCTAGGCAAGAGAGTGAGGTTAAGTAGACACATAGCATTACTTTATTTGGCACACATTTCATGTTTTGGTTGCCTTTTGAGGCGGAAAATACGGGTTGTTTAAATTATAGTAATTACGCATTTTTGCATAAAACTGCAGTTTGTTTAAGTCGGTAATATCACCAATGAAAGAACTTGTGGAACTTTAGAAACAGTTTGGCTATGAGGGTGAGTCCCATAGAAATTTATTTCAAGAAGAACAGGCTCGGTTAAGATATCAGAGATGTAGAAAGAGAAGCTACGAGGGAGTTGATAAAATTAGGACCGAAGTACAAAGGGAACAACAAGTGAGATTAGAAGCCTTAGAGTTTGAATATCGAAATAGGGAGAGTTATTGTTGCCCGTCACCCCTGCCTGGGTATAGGCTTCCCACAACCTCCCGCTTTCTCGGCGGATGCTCTAACCACTTGACCACCACAACCTCCCGCTTTCCCGGCGGATGCTCTAACAACTTGGCCACCACAACCTCCCGCTTTCCCGGCGGATGCTCTAACCACTTGGCCACCACAACCTCCCGCTTTCCCGGCGGATGCTCTAACCACTTGGCCACCGGAGCGGTTTCAACTGAGTGAAGAAACGTATGATCTTCAGAAAGGTAATATTGTAGTGGATGTTTCTTTAAGATATCAAGAACATTTGTATGGCGAAGCTATGTACTGTACAGAATTCTGCGACAAACCATCTTTTGTCACTAAAAAGGTTTTTCACATTTGTTTACTATATAGCTGGAACTAAACTGAACTTGTTCTAAATTGAATGAACAAACTCGAAACCAGTGTTATGAAATAAATAATAAATCAATCCCGATATTAACGAAAGAAAAGAAAAATAAAATAGGATGGACGAAATGATTGGGAATAATTAAAATATCATTAGATCGAACACATTATGCATCAACTATGTGATGTCAATTTGGGAGAACAAACATAAAATGTAACAAATTATGCATCGACTATTAAAATAGAAAATGGAACAGATTATGCATCGACTGTGATGTTCATTTGAGAAAAATTAAAATATCATAAGATGGAACTTATGCATCGCCTATGTGATGTCAATGTGAGCAAAAGATAGTTGCTGATGTCAATTAGAGTAAAAGATAGTAAATTAAATTATTAAAGTTACATAATTCTAACGTGCAAGTGTGGTGGGTCTACACGCCCCACATTCTTACCTGTTTGCTATGGAACTCAAAGGGTAGATGGCCAATATATTTACAAATGCATTCAATCAAAATAAAATATGCAAGTTTATTGAAATGTGTCCCACTTGGACTGTCGTACAAGTATTTCAATATATTCTTTGTGCTGTCGCTGTCTTGTTCTGAGCAAGAAATAAATGCTGTTCAGAAGTTTCTAGACCTACTGTGCAATCATTATGCAGACTTAATATAGGTCATTATTCCAATGAATATGTTTGGTCATGTACCAATATGGAGAGTAACCGCATCTTATCTGTTTGATGCAAATGACACACACAGGCAGATCTAACAATAAAATGGTTTATCGTGAGCTTCCGTAACAATAGCTATCCAATCAAGTGCAACGAAGTAACATAAATCGATCAAAACAGCGACGGAACATTGCTTATATACCATGATCCCGCCATATATAATCAATCATACATTTACTTAAAAAACCATGAAAACAGTCCAAAAAAACGATCTTTCTCTACCCCATCCCACCCCCAAACAATTCATGCAACCCTTTTTCATAAGATATAAAATCGCCCATATATTAACTTCTCTGTAAATTGCTTCCTCCAACATAGCCAAAATTGGATTGAATAAGATAAGCAATGTTTATCAGGATAAAGCCTGGTTAGGATTTTTATTTGGCAAATACACTGAATGCAAATTCTTGAATCAGGTGAATATTTATCATCTAAGTGTAATTAAACAATGAGTGAATTTGACAATATTAGCGCGTATAAAGTTCAATAAAGGATTTAACATAATGGGTGGCACAGAGTAAAATAACTGATATAAGAAGAGGACGCTGTTCCTAACTGAAACTAATTAGAACACGTGACTTCAATGAGAAATGAAGCACGAATCAACATATGCAACGTAAACGAATATGATTTTTATATCGATCAATCACCATGGATGATCGATGTTTAGAATTTGATCAAATACGAACAGTGCATGATTTATCACCAGGGGTATAATACAAAACTATGAACAAGTTATGACTTTGTTATCAAAGTTAAATGGTAGAATTATATAGCAAACATATGAAATTGCATGGTGTTATATGACTTAGGTCTGGCATCTGTAAAATGTATAACATATAAGCGAACATCCAAGATAAAAAACAATTCTATCACATGACAATGATTGCGCATATGTATTACGGGTTTATTCGTGATCCCACAACTCGGACAGGTATACAATGGGTAGCTATTCATACAACACGTCTACATGTCTGTCTGTCGTCATACCACTATAATGTGGTATTCCCACAATTTGGACATGAATAAATTATCTTGGTCTAGCTGTGGCTTTCACTATAGTTTTCCAAAGACATGTATGGTATAGTTATGAGCCTGTTTAAATCCTTTATGCTCTGATTTATTTTGTTCGTTTTTGTGTCTTATCATCTAGTTATATAGGTCTCGATGAAACAAATCGGTGTGCACAACATTGCTTATGCAAGTTAGTCACGCCTATTCTTTATGTGAATAAACTCAAGTATGGCTTTGGCTGCAATGACGAGTGGATCCCAGTTAAAACGTATAATATTCAGTGTCGTGCCTGGAAACATTGTAAAATGAAAGCTATGCATTTGTCCTCTGAAAATTTCGTTATCTATTCGATTCTTCAAAAAACAATTATTTGTTATCATTACTTTAATTACAAATTTATGCAGAGAAGGGTTGAACTGCAATACGTGTAGAAATTTATTAAGATTGAGAATAAAATTATATTCCCTGCGTGCTTTCATTTCTTTCCAGTGTAAAATAAAGACAATAAGTGAGGGGAAATGGAATTGTTTTGAACTTGTATGCCTTCTTTCGGCAACAGATTTAAATTTTGTTTTTAACAATAATTTAACCTCTACAGAGAGTCGAACCCAGGCCAAAAATTCTCTCTCTCTCTCTCTCTCTCTCTCTCTCTCTCTCTCTCTCTCTCTCTCTCTCTCTCTCTCTCTCTCTCGTTATTTCCCCTTACTTTCCTTGCCAACAATGACATATCCATTACAGTGCATTGCTGGATCTGACTGTCAATATATACAGATAAGGTCTTTTAGTTTACATAATGACAAAAATGCAATTTACTGCGACAGATTAGTTCAACCAGATCGTATCGTTCTCTTTAAGTCACGTATATTTGTATACTAACGCTATGAAAATTAGGCGAATTTATGAAACGAAGGTGGAGGTTAGCTATTGTGCAGAATTATGGGTTTGACATTCTTCACTTTGGAGAAAGAACTCGTCTGATACCGGTATGGTATATACCCATGCCGTAAGGATTCGGTGCGTATAATAGTATCGATGTGCGGACGTCAGATAAAACACATTAATCTCAATTTCCTGCCTACAAAAGTGACTCTTAGGCGGCATTTGCCTACCTCACATATGCATATGAAAGATTAAGTTAAATCTCCGATTGTGCGGTCTGTTCATATATGTCTTCTATACAAAGTAGAATATTCTATTGGTTTGTTCAAATATGTTTTCCATAGCAATGTTTATTATAATGTATAAGAGACGTTTGTGATAACATTATGTAGCGAACCGTTCTGGCTTGTCTAGATTTTAACGAGGGCAGTTGCATTGAAAGACAAATTGAAAAGGAAGCACTAATACAAACGTAAGCTTAAATACTGACATGACACTTATACCAGCAAGATTACTTTTCCAGAAAACTAATGGCTAGATTCAGGCGATGTATTAAAGGTTGTGGTTTATTTGCTCAGAATTCAGATTAAACTTAACCGGTGACAGTATTCACATATATTTTTGTTGAATATTAATAAATGACACTGACATGCTATTTCTGTTAGATATCGAATTAGCCATATGTATTGGTTCGTTGTTCGAGCCCCAATCTATTGGGACATCTTGACTGATCTATTCAATTTGAGAAGAACACCGATAACAGAAGTGGTTAAATTATTCTCATTCAGAGCGTTTGAGGATTTGGCCATTCTAATATTACAAACTCCTAGATTCATATATATCTACATAAAATTAACGATTATTATTGGTTTTGGAGAGATTCATAAGATTCCGTTGCTGATATATTGCATTGACGTTCTTGCAACATTTATAACTCTAATTACTTATAAATTGGACCGCATATGAAGTTCAACGGTTTCAACAGAGGTGAAGAAGCGGTTTAAAATGTGATATATTTGTTTTGACAACGTGGTTATTGACTTTAAGGAGATTTGATTAGGCTATAGGTAAGTTCTTACTCCACATTTACTATTAATTAAAAACAAATAGATATATGACAGGTTTTGAAAGATATAAAAGATGCTACTGTGTCTACTTGAGTAAATAGGCAGAGAATGCGAAATAGTATTCAAGACTTTTTATTTCAGAGATAAAGAACACCGGCAAAGAAAACAATTACATACTTCAAGCAGAGATGAAAGCGCATATTCTTCTATTCTGAAATATATGCTTTGGTACATGATTTTGTTAAATACGCTTTATATAGACTGGCACTAAAGTAATTAAAGAAAGTAAAGAGTTATAATTCGTTCAAAACATGAATTTAACCCACGCCGCTGGTAATTATCAATCACCTAGCTCTCCTGCAACAGCACCCAAACTAACATTACGATGCACCTACATGACTTCCGTCTTATTTGATCAAAGTTCTCTTTGATCATACGGTGTAATTATATTTGAAACTCAATATATCTTTATAATCTTTGAAACCTGATTTAGTTAATTCCAAAGGTGGCCTGCTTCATTAAATATCAGGATGTTACCAGATAGGAAACGAGGACATCAGAGACTTAATCGTAAAACAGATCAGTTATCACCCTGATGATTACACTAATTACCTAATTAATAGGATGTCTAGAATCAGATAGAGTATGCAATTAAAGCCCGAGACGGTGTTTTAAAGCCACATTAATTACAAAACTTGAGCTTGTATAAACCGGATCGTGTGGACGGACTGCATGTTTGATCAAATCTACAAAAGTCGATCGCAGTAATACCTTATCGGATATGCCTCTTTCTTCAGCTGGACTAAGGCATAGTCCAAATTGATTTACCTACTGAACCACATAAACAAGCATTTTGCAATGATTATATATATATATATATATATATATATATATATATATATATATATATATATATATATTTCAAACATCAACTGACCTGAATTCTGATATACTTTTAGCTCTTTTATCTGATTTTCTTTGTAGATCCCAATCTTGATGAATGTAATAAATACATGGATTATATAAAGAAAGCACATATATTCCTACAAAGTCCATGGAAAAACTCCCACTTATATAACATACTCTAAACTTCATTACATAAATGCAGTTGGTTTCATATTATTTATGCACGACACCGAAAAAAAGAAACTGAATAATATTGGAATACAGTACAAATAGTACTGATGAAACAAAGCTTAGTGCATGGACTGAATATTTTGTATTAATGCTTAAAGAATATGCCGCAAGATAAGTGTAATTAAGAATTATAAGTACCAATGAAGATATTATTACAAATTTTAATTAAATATAATATTTTTAATAATTTCCTGTCAAGTATTATGCCTTGTGAAAAACAAATAGTTAGAAAAATAGATCACAGTTGTTTGTCGTTTGAAACAATACAATTCAATTACAATATAAACTGTAGTTTAATAATTCAAGATGTCTTTGACAAATTTGAAAGCTTAACCTCCGTACATATCTATATAATTTCTAGGTACGTAAGTACAAAACGTACAAACATTACATATTGTATTGGGAACTCGTCAGAATAAATATATTTTCGGCTATGATCCGAACAGCCACTCATTATCTGATGGTGGAGGACCAAGTAATATGGATTTACCAGCAAGGCGGAACAAAACACATTCATTTTGGAGGATTCATTTTCATTCCTCTAGCAAATATTTTAAATCATTTTGTGGAAACTACTTTACAATAGGACTGAAATTCCATTGGATATTCACAACCAGTTAATTGCGCTTTCATTTCGTCTTCATTAGCAAAAGATCACGATACCTCAAAACCATTCCATGTCTACTTTCTGCTTCAGATTGTCTACTTTCTGTTTCAGATTGTTTACTTTCTGTTTGCGCATTTATATTATGAACTGGTTCACCGTTTGAATATATCTGAGAGTGTTGCACATTAAACTAGTAAATTGTTCTGTTTTGTTGTGGATTTTATTTCTTTTCAACGAGTTCTTACAGTAATCTGTTTCGACCGTGTAGTACATTTGCTAAACAGGCATTGGACTTAATGTACTACGCATACCAATGAAGAATGTTTAACTACTTAATAATATCATAAAGCAAATTCGGTTAATCTTAGCATTCTTTTGTAAATATCTAATGACGTGGATCTTCTGGAATACCTGACAATGTTTCCCTTGATACAGTACTGATTATGCTTGATCGGTATAATAGACAGTGCGTATGTAATGATATCTTTTGATCGTGAGGAATTTAAAATGAGTAAAATCAAATATTTTTTTAGGTACATTTAAAACTAAATGGCAACAAATGTATTGCATCTCCTGTCAAATATCAATCATAACAAATATAAATGTATTTTATATACATATGCTTTCATGTGGCTCTTATCGAAACCATATTATTGAATCATCCATTTTCTAGAGATGGCAAGAAAGAAAACAAAATTGGAACAAACCTTTCAATAAGATGTATTTAGCTGGTAATGCCTATCTGACCAATAACCACTCTGAACAAAATAATCATTAAATTTATCATCACCAGGCCTTAGTGATTCTTTCCAATATACATTCACCATAAGGGGTGAGGCGATATCAGAAATTTCAATAAGTCGTATTACTAACACTCAATATCGCAATGGATGATTGAAACAGTGTATGATTTGAGTTTTTATTAATAGGTGGTATGTGGTCCTTTTGTCACATCCACTACCATACTTTGTAGAATTTCCATGTGGCTAGATTCTAAACATTTTTACTGGACACCATTATCGGATTTCGTTTGGTTTCCATTTATAAATTAAGCCTTTTACCAGCTATGTTCGATTGTCAATAACTAGGCAGTATGTTATTTAATTACTTGTACAATGGAAAACGTCTGCCTACTGTAAATTATATCCAATCCATTACGGTTTATAATCATATTGCTTTCACATATCAGAGATTTGAAATGTTTGATCAGACATAGTACTCAAAGTTAAGATCCATTTTGGCATATTAATTATTAAATTCAATAATTTTCATGCGTAGGAAATATGGTTATTAATGCTAAAATTTAACAGCAATCGGCAAACCATTTTAATAATATTACATTGGAACAAACCATTTTAATTATATTATATTGGAGACTACCCGGTAGCGTCAATTGTTTTTTTATACTTAAATTATGTCGCCATTTCGTGGTTCATTTGTAGATAATTCGAATTATGTTTTGTTCCTTTTTCCTTTTTATCTCCACTAGTCGAAGACGAGAATAGTTCATGCGATTCTCTTCATTCGTAATCCGTTCATTTTCCAATAATTGAAGTTGCATCAACTGATAACTGTAAGAAATATGTTCGTTGGTCAGAACAACATAACCATGCGATCAGACCCAGTTACGTTAATTTCTGTATAAATTGCACAGAGAACTACTTGACACTTCCATGACTAGATTCATGTGCAAAGTAGCTTATATAATCGCTGAATTAGAAGCATAAATACTGCATGCATTTTAAACAACACGAAATAAAAACCGTGGATCTTTTGTATTTAAAAAAATAATATATTGATTAACATACTCAGGTAACATATTTTTATTTTTTTCTTAAGATAAATAAAAATTCTTTCATTGATTAGGTTAGAAACTAAATTGGGAAACTTGTATTCTGCCAAGACCATTGGAGCTATGATTTCCAGCTCTTTCAGGTCGGCTCTGTACAAATGAATTTTAGCCATAGGCAGATGGATATAGGGACTGGGAATTCGTAAAATAACATTATAGCAATTGGATTCATAATTTAAAAATAGCTATGACATTAACTCTTATAGGTTTAGTTTGACCATGTCCAATAATATGTCATTAAACGTAATACATGTACGGCAAGACTGACGTTTACTGAATTAAGTGTCAAATTTGTATCAATTCGTCGAGTTAAGAATTTCCGAATGGCCTCCAAGTGATCTTTCCAGGTGTCGTTGTAGATCATAACGTCATTCGTTTCAAAGCTGAGAAGTTGAAGGAAAATATTTTATCCCAAACGACGTCACATTATGACTATAAAGTACATCTGTAATTATAAATGTCGACATTTACTTTGCTATTCCCGCAAAGGGAACTTTGGTAGAATACTTACCAAAAGTCACAATTTTTATTTACATTTTTGTCAATTCAGTCATAGAATCTTGGCATTTGAAATGAATCCGTTTTTGTGATCCTGTTACGTTTATGTTGTTAGCGCTCACGCTCAAAGAACTATTTGGTTTCGGCAAAAGAAAACATCATATCCTCCGACTACTTTAACTCGGGTCTTTAAAATCATCGGATTCAATAATTAATATTTTTATTCAACAAGTTTGAGAATTTTCATTCTGTAAATATGATGCTTTAAAAGTGTAGAATCAATAATTTCAATGTCATGGTAGAGATTAGTTGTTCGTGTTGGCACAACTGTAAGCATGAGTACATATTCACCTTTTTGGTGACTGTAAAGGTGAAAGTTTCTGGTTCAGAAAATTCGATATTTTTCAATCTCGAAGACTGGTTGCACCACAAGAACTGCGGTCTAATTGAATATCATCATTAAAACCCTCACTGTCTGGGACAGGTACAACTAAATTGTCCGAATGATTAACATGATAACATTTATCAATATTCTCTTTCAACACAGGTTAATGGCAAAAGTTTGTTTTTTGTTTTCACGTCCTAGAAGTGTTAATGACATAATTTAATTCGCGTACTTTCTTTTGGATTGTATTTGAACCATATTGTTTCGCCTGGATGGAATGGCAAGAGCTCCTAAATGTTATTACCAGAATGAAAATTAATTTTTTTGCCTTTCTCTCATACCTTTATTCTATTTTGACTGAGTAAAGCTAACATTAAACCATTCAACTGTTTAAGACTTTAATAACTTATAATTAAAATCAGAGACATAGTCATGGAAAATATCTGAATTTTCGGGCGAAAGAAATTTATCTTATAGTAAATTCAGTGGTCTACTGGTCTACTGGTAGTATGTCAAACACTAGTTCAAAAGAACTAAAACCTACAGATTCTTTAGTTGATTTCCTAACAGCAAACATAAGTAAATACAAACCTCGTCCCAACCTTTTCGTGATTCATATTCTTCAAAGTCTGATGAATCTGTCTAAAACGCTTTGACTTTTATAATAATAGGCAGAAGACTTATCTGGGTTTTGGATGCTTGAATCATAGATGACTTGCTACACAATTTCAGACATAAAATTTGACGCTTTATCAGTTTGGAAAGAATTAGGAAGGCGAAAAGTGTACCAAACTGTATTAACCTTTATCTGTAGTTTTAGTCTCAATATTACTAAAAGACATTGCCTCTGGCAATAATGTGAACGCACACATTATTGTCAACAGTTATTGGTTGCCTGACTCGGTATTAGGTAAGGACCGACACAGACTGGCATTATTCCTAGAAAACTGGAATAGATTGCAAGTGCATCCTCTATTACAACTCTATGGTCGTGAACTTAGTAAAAGAAAGAAGCGAGACCAACAAGTTTTAAAAATTATAAGAAATAATTTAATTGTAAAGTTATGACTGAATTATGAACGTGTATTATGAAATTAATAAAAATATTCCAATAAATTTCTATTGAAGTCTAGAAGAATGTAAAGTTCCGTAGAAACTTAAAAACCCAAGGTGTACAAATCCCCGAAGAATTTTGAAGTTGTCAAACGTGCGTTGTCTAGACACTTTAAATAATGCAATTAGCTACAGAATATAATTATAGTCCAATGAACAGCTTTAATTTCTACTGAACATTCCTAGCAAATGTTTTCCTCTTAAATAATATTTCAATACAACCTAAGATGCGTATGCATACCTAATGTTATAACAAGAACACACTAAATGAGAATAAGACAATTAAACAGTTCGTGCAACTTAAAAATTTCCCACATCGTAGAAGAACTGACATTATTTAATACGAGTTGATTAAATTATTCTTCTGATGTACCTGTCCGCTGTGACAAAGGCTGACTCTTGCTATCAGATTTACTAATACCTTTGTAATTAGTAACTGTCATCGCATGCTTAAGTATCTATTTATAGATCCTATGCTATTTTACGTTTCTTAATGTTTTAAAATGAATCATATGCATGTAAAGACTATGCTATAACTGATCACCACAATGTACAGTCATTAATAAATGTTTTCAAAACTTAAATCATGTTCCAGGAGTTCCCGATAATATAATTATACTCAGAAATTCTTCATGAGATTTCCCGACATTTAACAAATGATGACAAATCTACATTTTTTAGAAATATCACTTTTCAGTCATTAAAATGGTTCAAGACCCTACACCGTGTCTCATTGATAGCTAAATGCCCAAGCCAATGGAATTTTCATGAGACAGACGAAGAATGTCTAGCTCACTGGCTGCTTATCGCCAGCGGGTACCTCTGTTGGTCTCCATTTTTATTTTATAAGCACCCCATATTTCATAAAATAGCAAACAGGTACTTGTGTTGATTTTTCCTAACAGCCCTCTGAAGCAAACAGTAGACCTCCGGTCATATTTCCTGTTCGATATTGAGTGAAGATCTCAGGTCCTATTACCTGTTCGACAGTGAGTGAAGATCTCAGGTTCTATTTCCTATTCGAGAGTGAGTGACGATCTCAAGTCCTATTTCCTGTTCTACAATGAGTGAAGATCTCAGGTTCTATTTACTGTTCGACAGTGCGTGACGCTCTCATGTCTTATTCCCTGTTTGTCAGTGAGTGACGATCTCAGGTCCTATTTCCTGTTTGACAGTGAGTGAAGATCTCAGGTCTTATTTCCTCTTTAAGAGTGAGTGACGATCTCGGGTCCTATTTCCTGTTTGACAGTGAGTGAAGATTTCAGGTCTTATTTTCTGTTCGACAGTGAGTGATTGTCGTTTGTAATCTGATTAGAACAAAGAGAATGAGTAGTTAAGATTTGTGAACTAGCAATAACTAATCTTCGTAGCAATAACTAATCTTCGTAGCAATAACTAATCTTCACTATACTCAGCCAAAAATAAAATTAAGATATTAATGGGTTCTGGCTCACATGCACATACCAAAAAAAAACATTTTGAGGCCGAATTTAAAGGCACTTCTACAATTAGAAAGAATGTAAATTATTTATACATGGTTTCTTTACTCACACTCCTGGGAGGTGGAAACATAAATAATGTGTTCATACATATATGTTAATGGAGTATTAAATAATGTGTTCATACATATATATGTTAATGGAGTATTAAATAATATGTTCATACATATATATGTTAATGGAGTATTAAATAATGTGTTCATACCTATATATGTTAATGGAGTATTAAATAATGAGTTCAAACATATATATGTTAATGGAGTATTAAATAATGTGTTTATACATATATATGTTAATGGAGTATTAAATAATGTGTTCATACATATATGTTAATGGAGTATTAAATAATGTGTTCATGCATATATATGTTAATGGAGTATTAAATATTGTGTTAATACATATATATATATGTTAATGGAGTACTAAATAATGAGTTCAAACATATAGATGTTAATGGAGTATTAAATAATGTGTTTATACATATATATGTTAATGGAGTATTAAATAATGTGTTCATACATATATGTTAATGGAGTATTAAATAATGTGTTTAAACATATATATGTTAATGGAGTATTAAATAATGTGTTCATGCATATATATGTTAATGGAGTATTAAATAATGTGTTCATACATATATATGTTAATGGAGTATTAAATAATGTGCTCATACATATAAATGTTAATGGAGTATCTTGGCAGATTTATCCCATTTAATGATTCAACAAATTTAGTTGTACGTATCCTACACAATGAGGATGTAAATGATGGAATGCAGTATTACTGTATGGTTTTGGTTTGACGTATCTTCCGAACTCAGGAATATTAAACAACCTTTTTCTGAGACTTTCACATCTGGAGCCACAGGGAAAGAGTGAATTTTAAAACAATATATGAAGTGAATACGAACACTTGCTTCGTTATTTTACAACACGCCCCTCCCCCCCCCCCCCCAGACACACACACAGACACACACACAAAACAATTTATCATGAAGTTGAGAAATATCATCCTGAATGGTCCTTAAGGGACAAACACACTCAAGCAAGAATGTTTGAAATATGTAATTGAATATTTGATGAAGAATGATTTTATAGAACCAAGTTAAAGAAACTGTAGCTCACCATGTACTACTGTGCCGAAACCAACTTATGCATTACGTATATGAACTGATTATTAAAAGTGAACAGTGTCACCAAAACGAATTCATTTCCAATCCCAAGAATATATTACTGCTACAAAAGAAAAATAATATGATACAATATGTATATAATATAAAAATAATTTTTTAAAGTATTGTGGATAAAGATGTTTGAAGTCCAGTGGGTACATGATGGGATTGTAAACTGTTATCACTTAACTTCTATTTTGACAGATAAATAGGTATTTGTATCCATTTCTCTTCAGGATTAAGATAATACTAATGTAAGTTTTTAATATTTGGTCACCAATGTGAACAATTGCACAATGTATTCTGAAAAAACTGAAGTCGATCCTACCATCCAAGGAGTAGAGAGGTGCATTTCTGATTTCAAATCATGGATGAAATGTAACAAACTGCAAATGAATGATGATAAAACTAACGCCATTCTTATCACAACACAAAGACGTTCTCATTCACATCCTTTAAATATCAGCAACACTAACATTAAATTCAGTCAGTACGAATATAGGTGTTACTCTAGACAGTACTCTCACATTGATAAAACATGTCATGAGTATATGCAAGGCTGCATATCTTGAGCTGGGACGCATCAGCTCCATTTGCAAGTATCTTTCAGTTGATGCCACTAAAACGCTTTTGTGTTCATTAGTATTTTCAAGACTAGATTATTGTACCTCAGTTCTGTCTGGTTCATCTGAATATTTACTCCATAAACTTCACAAAGTTCAAAACACAGCTTCTCCGATCATCTTTAGAGTACAAAGACCAGAGCAAACCTCCCCGTTGCTCTGTACCATACACTGGCTATCAATTCGATCCAGAATCAAACAAAAACTATGTTCTCTGTGCTAGTTTTCACTGACGGACTTAAGTCCAACATACCTATCTGGCCTCACCCATGTGTACACACCAGCAAGATATTTATGCTCCTCTTCTGACAATAGTATACACATTATTCCCAACATGAAAACGTAGTCATATGGACAATGTCTTTTGCATACAGGGTCAGCAATTAAACACAACGACGCAGTGATCCCTTTCAAGTGTGCTCTTAAAACACATTTTTTCGATTGCAAGAGCAAATTTAAGGACCTAATAATATTTCCTACCTAAAATATTTTCATCATGTTTTAATGTTTTTTAATTTCCTGGTGGTTTTTCTAGTCATATTAGTATAAATCTTGTTAAATTGCTTAGAGCTTCTAACGATTAGGCGCTATACAAAGACCTAATTATTATTATTATTATTATTATTATTATTATTATTATTATTATTATTATTATTATTATTATTATTATTATTAAGACAATAACTTCATATCGTTTACTGAACAATACTAATTTCTTTTGATAATCAACCTTGCCATCATGCCCATCCCTTACTAAGACTGCCGTTAAAAATATAAGATGTATGAAATACCTTCAGATAATGACTAATGCAATGTGAAATAAAATCATTGTAATGCAGTAAACACGTTATCCCTGTGTCAATGAACTTCTTAAAATCATCTTTGGCATAATAAATGTTGTAGGTAATCGCTTTTTAAATATGTATTACATCTTTCTGGAGCCACTGGAATAAAATTTACCTTACGGCTTCGTTTTCCTCATATGCCTTTAATTTATCAGTTAAAATATAATATATTACAAACATTTGTAAGACTAATTCATTAACTTAGAGGGTTAATGCCCTCGTTTCAATTCCAGGTTTCGCCGTGACACTAATTTTGTATAACCAACATCAATTAAAAGAATGCGATATGAATAGTTTTTAGTGGCTTGGCACTACAGACGCCAGCACAAATAGTTTGCAGTGGTTTGGCACTATACGTGGCAACACATTTGATCTAACTAAAGATGTAAAGATATATAAAACATAACCACATAATTTATGATTTGTCGTAGATTCAAAACGGACACATTTTACATTTCATCCTTTGTACTAAGAATCGTTAATTTAAATTTGAGATCAACAATTGATAACCTGTTCCATATGTCTTCTACTTCACAATTGCTGCACATGCTGTTCGGAACGTTGAATGTTTTGAAATAATGCTAGTCTGATATATTGAGCAATATATTATTAGCATGTGTTACTGTTGCTATATGGTTATACAAATATGGGTAATACAAAACCAGTCTGTAGGTCAGACATGTGAGAAAAAAAACAGTCTTGGGAATGTAAAGGGACATTATGAATGAAGCATGTGGGGTTACGTCAAGGTACTGGCTGTTGGCAACGATGTAGCACGTAGCTGACCTGAATATGTGCTGTAATAGGTAAACACATTTATAATACATCAGAGTTCGATCAATTTAGCAATTGTGGTTTTTCACAAACTTTCGCCATAAATGTGTGAATCGCAATCATAAATGAAAACATCACCATTCCACAGAAATCACACTACTCACATATGACAAAAACAAAGAACGCACTATTTTAATGTTTAATCCATAATCACTAATTAGAAACAAAACAGACTATTTGACAAGCTACTGAAACAAAGTGCTAATTGACACACTTCTATTTTGTGAACATAATGCACCTAAATTAAGTGCTTATAGACACACTTCTATTTTCTTTTAATGTGCAAACAAATATACACATATTTAAGTATATATCTAGAGTATGGGGATGAGGGAAGTCCTAAAAAGTGCTGTTTTGTTGACGGGGTAATGGCAGTATTTAATCGTGTAAGATTGCGTCCCCTTAAGGTGCAGGCTTTCCCATGGGAGAAGGTCTGCTTCTCTGGAAAGAGAAGTAAAACTCTTCCGTGTCTACACGGCAGTCTACAAATGCTCTGTACGGTTCCTGTTGATCTTTCTGCTGCTGCTCTCTCTCTCTCTCTCTCTCTCTCTCTCTCTCTCTCTCTCTCTCTCTCTGCTTCTGAAGTCTGTACTTTTTGTTCTTCCTCTTTGATCACCTTCCTAATCAGGTCTTTGTTCACTCTCGACATTCTTACATTCTCTATCTCATTCAGGCTTGATATCAGGCGAATTCAAATGGACGTATACCTTGGTTAGTTTATCTAAATTAGAAGGCTTTATCATAGGTTGACGAGAAAATACTTGATGATCAGATTGTTCACTTACATAAATATCGGTCGCTTACGCACCATGTGCTTGTGCGACCGGTTAATGGTGGAGATATGTAATTGGTCGGGACTGTAGGTATCATTGATAACACTAGGCTGTATTGTGGCCAACACTTCAGCACCCGTGTTAAGTGGTGATCTCGCCTTGAAAAACACAGTCAATGGCAGCAAAGGGGACAGGTGCTCGATGGGGCGATAGACGTCAGAAGCTACTGCGATGTTCTTTACGCCCTAAAATTGAAGACGCCTTGTTGTCAAATTTAGTCCAGTTGTACTAGTGGACGATTAAAACTCCAAAAATATGTAAGCCAACATTGTAATTGATCTAAGAGTTTTGAGTTTTGTAACATGATTTTTACTAAACCTATTATTTCGTTAGATTTTAGAATTTAGGGTACATAGTTTACTGTTATTTGATAAAGTTTGCCAATCAGTGCGAAATGAGTTTCCCTGCTTTTTGTTTTGTCATGCATTTTATTATAACTGGTCTAAATTTTGATGGCAGTGCCGAAATGATCAAGGTAGATTATGTTTGGATAGAGCTTTTATCGAATGTGGTAGACATATGTTATTTAAATAACTATGTAGAGGAAGAATAGAAGCAAAATGTAAAAGGTGTCGAGGGTAGGGGCGGTAACCTTTGTGAACAATCTCAGTGAACAACATAGGCTTGTTGTTATTAGGAGTTCACCCTGGTGTTGCTAGCATAAAACCTAGCACCACTTTTACATCCATATTCCACCGCCCCCCCCCCCCCCCCAAAAAAAAAAAAACACAGAATGATAGTGGGGTGTGTTTGGTGTTATTTGTTCTCTTGCTGTTTCCATGGGTGTTCCAATCTGTCGTTTTGCTTGTCCTCAGTTGTCTGGCTGGTGTGGAGGTTTCCTTGAGCCATCAGGTGATGCTGCTTGTGTTTTAGAACATTTGTAATTTGGAAACCTGCATTGTGCCACTACTTAGTGTAATGTTTTATTAATTTGGATCCATATTGTTGATGTCTGGTTTATTTTATTTACTTCCGCCTTGTGCGAGGGTGGGGGGGAATTGATGACTGCACTTTGGTCACTTTATAGTCTTAAGTTGTGTATAAGGACCTATAATATATGATGATTTTTGTTTTCTTCTGCATTGTGCGGGGGGCCTGATGACTGGACTTAGGTCACCTTCTTATGATCTTAAAACATCTGGGGACTAAGTTGATAAGTAGGTAGGATGTTTTCACCTTGTGTTGAAGTTGTTGAATTACCTGTGCATATTTATGGTTTAATTAATTTTAGTGTTTTTGATGGTAAGGGAAGAAGGAGTACTTATTGACAATTGATTTGTTTGGTTAGAGGCTATAGTTTATATTTTATCTTATTATTAAAAGGCTTCTGCTGTGATCTTACTGTTTAGTTTTATGTGGTGTTATTATTTATTAAATATTATGATTACATTTGGTAATATAATAAAAAGAATTTTTGTATAACACACACACACACACACACACACACACACACACACATCATATTTACTTCTAACACGTACATCTTTTTATCCCATATCTGTCTGGAGTTTGCGTTGAATTTAAGATACATATATAATTTTATTCGCATCTTATGGACATCAAGTAACCCGATCTGAGTTGGGGAACGCATCTCTTAAGTGCTTATATTTAGGAAATCCACTTATCAAACAACATAATAGTTCACCTAAACATGTACAAACGTGTCGGTATCTTCATTCGAAAAGTATATTTTGTCAAGCCAAGCGTTATTGGTATTTGCTAACATACAAGCATAAGAATATTTAAATATGAAAAGAAAAAAATGTGGCAATATCTTCAACACGGCAAAGTTTGATTAGATCTTATCGCTAGCATTTTCGAACGATAGGGCAATATTCTGATGAAAAACTCATTCTTCCTGGAGATCCTTTCATCAAACAATGAATGTTCTATATTTTCTAAGAAAAAAGGCTTTATGAACTCAAAGAGCGCGTGAATAATGCATAGGAGAATATTGCTAAGGGAATATTGCCTGCAAAAGTTCAATATGTCATGAAATAACTTCCCTTCCAGCGGCATTGTTCATTCAGGAAGATATCAATTTCAATTTTGTGAATGAAAGGTCAAAAGCATTTTATAAATAGGTCATGAGTAAGTTATACGAGTAAAAGATGTAAATGATATGTTGGATAAAAGGAATTATATAATGAAACGTAGTGTGTATATAAGACACAAAGAAATTTCAAGTGCGACTGATCAGGGACGAAACGAGAATCGTATGATAATCTGGAAAGCATTCAAATAAACAGAGAAGTGAAACGGGACGATTGACAGACAATATGAATCACCATTAAAATACACAGTGGAACCGTTAGGGGAATATTATTTTAGAGACTATGAAATCTACGATCCTGGTACTGTAGAGACAGACGGTATCTTTGAATGGACAAATTTCTGGCGATCTAACAAAAATACATTAGTTGAGACTAGAGAACCATTAATTAGATTTCTAGAGAATGGACGCGAATCAATTGTCATACTGACATGTTCAGAAAGTCCTTTCGAGGGGAGAATGATATTCCTAATTAAGCATTTGTTTGGACAGCAGACAGACGAAATGTTAGGGGCTAAGTAAACGTTATGTTCAGGATTAAGCTGTCACAATTGAAGCATCGCATGAACTCTGTACCTATCACACTACCAGGTCAAGTTGACCCCCATTTTGGCGCCACTGAGGAAGGGGCCGAGAGATTTGACTGATTGGTTACGCAAGTTAAGAGGCGTGTTTTCCGCCAAAAATATTCTAGGTTTTAATATCGACTCAGCGAACATTCTAATCAGTCTAAGTTTTTCTGCAAGAGAAACCAGTGTAAGCTACAAGGAATTTGCAAGAATTCCCTCGTAAAAAAACTGTTGTAAAAGGAATCGGACGAACTAATTTGCACGGACGTGCAGCAAAGGTAGTGTGACAATTACATGTAATGTGTTGATGCCATGTAAAATGCTTTGCTGAATTTATTTGTATTTGCATGATTTGTTTTAATTACATTTTTATAATAATTTGCTTTTTGTAGTATAATGGTGTTGAGTTTATGCATAGGAAATCGGGCATTAATCTTTAGATAAGTTTGAAGATTTGTTTAATTGCTGCCGTCTTTGCATAAAAAAATAGATTTTATGAATTGAATGCATTACTTTAATTAATATTATTAAGGGAATCCGTGTGACTTCACCGAATGCAGAAGATTTCACGTATGATTAAGAGCGAGTGTCAAATGACGTAACTGATGTAATGTATTTCATTTATTCGCTGTATAACTTGAGGCTGGCTTAGAGCCACTAGGTCTCGTATGGTGTGTGTAACTTAGTGATGTTAATGCGTGACTAATTAGCCATTTGACTAACTAGGGTCATTATAGGATATGAGGAGTCAATTGATAGCCTTAGCATATCTTTAGCACGGACAGAAATATCTGCTAACGTGCAGGTGATAATGCAAAATAACCAGTATCATTAATAGCAGGAAATTTAGGTTGTCTCTATTTATATTTATTAAAAGAGGAGAAAATAGCTCCTGAGACGTGCAGTCTTGAGACGTGTAATCTGAGAAGAGTAATCCTGAGACGAACAATTATGTGACTTAATCATGTGACGTAGAAATTCTAAGAGTGTCCTGGGACGGATTGTTGACGGTGGAATCCGGAGATCCAGGCGTCTGAAGAGCTGCAGTGGTAGTCGAGCGAACCGAATAACAGGTTATACAATCATGCAAGACATTGACTTCGATTGTTCACGCGATCCTATGATAAACTAAATCTATTAGTAAACAGATCAACTATTGTTTTTGAATCCATTTGTGCTTTACTTTGTAATTTGAGAGATTTATGTTTTCTGAAAGCAGGATTATTTCATAATGTAACGATTTTGCATAGTTGTTTTATGTGATTGATTGCATTGCTTGTTTGACTGTTCGGGGGCTCGGGTTTGTTTGTTCTTTATATCTGCTCAGATCTCTATATTTGTCATCTATATGGTTCCCCACTTATATTTACTGGACAGTATTTTAACAAGGGTGGGACTGTAAAAGAACTAGTGGAATTTAACAAAGGGATGCATAGCGACAAGGGATTGGGACTGTCCAGGGACAATATGAATTGGACACGACTGACGTCACGGTAGTGGAATAACAGTAGTAACAATGTTGTAAGGAGCAGACCTCAATCGGACGGAACAGTGTGGCAAAGAGCTGACCTGAATACGGACAACTATAGTGACATAGAAATGTGGTTAGAGACAGGGTTATACAGAGACTTAGGCATATATTTATGGATATAAATCTATCATACAAAAAGGCTACAAATATTATTCAACTAGGAGTGAATATGCATATTTCTGAAACATTGAAATGGTCGTGAAAGTGGCCTTTGGTATTTGTTCTTGTTATCACCTTTCCGTTAATACAGAGTGAATCGCACTAAACTTCTTCACTTCCTCAAACTTCGTATGACCTCCGGATGATTGTATGCTAGTTAACATCATGTGACGAGAACAGCTGATGTCGATTGAGGTAAAAAGCGGTTATTTATAGTGGAAGAGCGGATCAAAACAAAACCTCAGCCACAGTGCAATGTCTGTCTTCCAATCTGAAGTGAGTTTCATGTGACGTCTCTTACCCTATGTAGATGCGCTAGCATCGGGGCGCAGAGTCGATGTGACATTATAAGAACATGACAGAATATACCAAGACGATCAAAAAAGGTGCACCAGCCGTGTAGATAAGGAGTGATATCACAGCAGTGTGGGTACTAAAACAACCAGTCCTACTTCCAGAAAAGAACGATTTTAATTTGGATTTAGCGGATATTATCTCTTCACAAGAATTTTTTCCGTTTTTTTTTTGTCTCTGGCTTTTAAGATATAGTGTATGTATGTATGTATGTATGTATGTATGTATGTATGTATGTATGTATGTATGTATGTATGTATGTATGTATGTATGAATGTCTGTGTGTGTGTGTGTGTGTGTGTGTGTGTGTGTGTGTGTGTGTGTGTGCAAGTGATGTGATAGAAGTTTGCCCATAAACACTTCGTTTCCCTGACCAATAAGATAGACTATGTGTTTTTGTTATATGTAAGAGTTGTAACACAGTGTTTATGTTAATAAAAGAGTGCACGTGAGTGTTTCTTTTAGGTCCGCTGGTTTAATGTTTTTGATTGTGGTGTGGGTAATGTTAGTTTGTGCTTTTTGTGTCCAGCAGCCGGCCTAGCTGTATCGACCTGCAGACGAGGCCCAGCAACCTGCTAAAGTGGGTTGACACAACCTTAAGAATCGTTTTGTAAATTTGGAAAGGGGAAAAAAATTCAAATTGGCAAGGTTCCTCGTATTGGAATAAATCAATGGCTTTCTGCACGTTGTACTTATAAATTTAATTGTTAGGAATACTTTTATTATAGTCTTGTAACATACCCCAAATAATAATTTATTTTTAAAAAAATAAACTATAAGATTGTGGATATTAGCACAATTGATTTAAAATTGATTTAGTCTCCTTGATAACATTGCCATCTTGGTTGTTTATCAATAGATGACTTGATATTGTTGTACATCACTTTATGTAATAAATCAATGGCATTTAGTTTGGATAGAATGACTTTGCAACGCTGATCTATCTTAAATATTAAGGAAAAGTAATGTTGTTATGGTTGTTGTTAACACAAATCAGTAGTAGGTAATCATGTCAAACAAAACCATTTCCAACCCCACCCTTAATAAAATAGCAATGCAGTAGAACAGAGGAACTATTAGGCAAAGCAATCAACTGAGAAAATGTTCGGGAACCCGAATCGCCCTATCCCTACCCTTGTTTCCCCAAATTATATTTTAACACCAGATCATGCCTCCCCTCTGAAGAGTTGTTTTCTTATAGTTCGAGCTAACATGCATAGCAGTCCCAGTGAAACCATTGGATGTGAGCGCAAACTATCAGAATCCGATCATACCTTTTCCACAAGCGTTGGATATCAAATATCGCAAAAGACGCACAAAGCAGTCTCCGGTAAAGGTTGATTAAATTATCATATTCCACCCAGCTTGTGAATCGTCACAAACGTTAGATGAGACATTACCACTAGTACCAACCACATATTTACCCATCCTTTCATCCCAAAACATGGGATCATAACTGAGTGGGTACAAGTTAAACATCCCGGAAAAAAAGAATAACAAACTAACTATTTTGAGTCTACAGCTGTAATAAATGAAACTTCACCACAAGACCCACAAAAGGAATCAAACCTCCTCGCCAAACACCCATTAGCGACAATCGGAACACATATCTTTTCAAAACATCGGCGAACTAATCAAAAAGGTCTAACATATATATAACATTTCTCAACGATCTCAAAGGAACGAATTGGTAAGCTGACCAGGACACCTTACTTTTTTATATGCAGCTATTTAATTAAATCCAAGCTAAATTACAGTTGTCAGATTTACGCTTCAGCCTGCACAACTATTGTAAGGAAATTCAACAGCTTGCAATTTAAGGTACTAAAATTTGTACTGGGTAATTAAACAATACATCTTTAGAAAAAATACAAATTCTAGCTAACGAGCCACTTCTTAGACTACATAGAGAGGAGATGCTATTAAAATATGCGACAAGAAAATATATGCAAAGAATATCGCACCCAACAACAAAAATCATTGAAAAATGTAAAATCGCCATCAGCCATCGTCTAGTTCCACAAGTAACCGGATGAAGAAGGATCCACGACATAACGAAATAATTAAAATTGGATGACATTCTAGAAGTACCCTACCTAAATCCAAACCCGATGAAAATATATAAAACAAGACTTCTCCATAAATGTTAAAGCAATTACATGGGGTGAAATCAGAACAATCGCAGATATTAAGTGGAAATAATGAAGGAAATAGATGAAAAATACCACGGATCACAAATATTTTCACGGACGGATCTAAATCAAAAGAACCAAATAGAAGATCGGCAGCAATCTTTATCAATACCAGGAACATAGTACTAGGAAAGAGATTATCAAACTAATGCTCAATCTATACTGACGAATTATGGCCGATTAAAGAAGCTCTAAAATGGATAGATGTAACAAACAAAGGAGAAATGTCATACTCAACGAATCGCTAAGCGTCTTACAATCACTGGAATCAAATGACTCACCTAACTTTATAACTGAAGTAAATCTAATAACAAAAATTCGGCAATAACCAGCAAGCAGTATTCTTCATGTGGATACCATCTCACATCGACATTATAAGCAATGAAAGGAGTCCAAGCTAAAGTTACAATAACTAAGCCCAGTTGACATAAAATACAGTATACAGGAAGTATACAGTCAAATTAGAAGAAAGATTGATACAAAATGGAGGTCAATCTGGAGCAGTAGCAGTAAAGGGAAAAACTTATATAGATACGAAATCACTTAAATCATACTATTAAAAACCATAATCCCTTAAGAGTGAGTTAATTATTTATCGATTTAAAACCGGAAAACGCTTCTGGCAGACAATTCGGAAGATTCATAGAAAGGTCGCACTATTTCCGTTCCGTACGAGAAACTAAATTTCCAGTGCTGCTGGCACTAAATAGTCGCGCATGTCCAGAAGGACGAAAGCGTCTCTAATTGAATCGAACAAAAAAAAACAAAATGAACAGTTTGGCTACCCATCGTTGGTTCATCAACATAAAAATCTAAAAACTGTTAGAACTCCAAATGCTGCTGAAATATGCCTGGAGCCAGCTAAATAAACTGGCTATGTAGGCCATTGCAGAAGAAGCACAAATTAAAGAGGAGGAGTAAAGGAAGAGACAAGAAGAGATGAATACAAATTTACTCACCTCATCCTGAGGCAAACGGATGAAATTACAACCCTTGTGAAGTCACCTCCACAGCGCCAAGTACCATAACCACAACCAGTACTACCACAATGATTCGCTGCCCCCCAGACTGAGAACTGGGATATAAGTTGGAGAGACATTGAAAAGAGTGGGAACCGCAGTGTCCCCAGCACGGAAGGATGCCACAACAGCAGCGTCCGCAGACACACCACAGTGTCGTAAAGGAAAGAGTCTTCAGGGTTCTCACAGAGTGAGAATCGGGATGCTGACGCCACTCATCAGCCATCTACGCTCCCAACCACGCGCAAGAATTGGAAGAACAACACGAGTCGGGTATGTGTGTGTGGTGCTCGACCTGGAAGATGTCATCATTAAGCAGGTGCTTTTAGAGATCAACAAAACAGCCCTTCACAGGTTTAATCAGATCTCTGGAAAGGAAAGACTAATCAAATTGCCAAAAAACTATTAGTGTTTGTGCGTGTTTGCTTGTGTGCGTGAGCGTACGTGTTTGTTTGAATTTATGTTTGTGTTTGTGTACGCGTACGTGTGTCTGTATATGTTTGTGTATATTGTTGTTTATGCTTGTGTGCGTGCGAGTACTTGTGTATCTGTCTCTTTCCCTCTACAAACCATTGTCTGTACTTTTATGAGTGTTTGTTTTGTATGAAAGTGAAGTAATATAACTATAAACCCTAACTCCTTTGCTGATATGATTGTCGGTGATGGTTTGTTTTGTAAATGAAAACTTTCCTTTCCCACTATATATTGATAGAAAGTATAGCGAGTTTTGTTAGTATTAGTGTGTTGTTTTGTATAAAACAAATGTTAGGTTAGTACTTAAAACAATACAGATTATTCGGTATGTGATATGGGTAGTGGGTAAGATTGAATGTTTTCCTTCACGTCATGTTTGAGGTATGAAAAGAATATCATTCGTCATTAGCGCCATTCAATATTGAATAAACGAAGATAGCATGCAGCAATTTAGACACGCTGATGATGTTGTAAGAAGTAGTCGATGATCTGGGTATGGTGGCGGAGATGCTTTTTGGGTTGGAGTATGGATCTTATAGTTTCTATTAATTTGAAGAAGGCGAATGAAAAGCTAAGAGACCTATAAAAATAGGATAAAGAGGGGACGAATGACAAAACGGAAAATGAACAAATGAAAGTATACAATGCATTGGGTTCTTAAAGAAAAGGAAAATTAGAAAAGGAAACAAGAGGAGAAAGAAATAAGAAGGAGACATAGAATGGGAGGAAGAAGAAGAGAATTTAAATGGAGAGGATGGTGAACAAGAATAAAGGAGGAGAGAAATAAGAAGAAAAATTGAACTTTATTACCTCGAAAAGATATATATATATATATATATATATATATATATATATATATATATATATATATATATATATATATATATATATTCTCTCTTTGCCACATTGATGCATTTGTTGTTTATATATGTCTATGTATATGTCTGTAACTCTGTCTCTAAACACGTCTATATAGCTCTGTCTATTTAGTTGTCTCTAGAGTAGCGCGTATTAGGGTAAGCCCCTTTCTACACAGTTCCGTCCAATTGAGGCCATCCCCTTCCAGCTTTGCTACCATTGTTTCACCAGTGTCCAGTAATGTGACATCACCCATGATAAATTAGTAATGTCGCTAGACAGTCCCAGTCTCGTGCTAGTATAATCACAATGTGAAATTCCCCTTGCCCTTAGTCCGACCACTGTTAAAATATTTTTTGTTTCTATAGTGCGGGACCGTTGTTTCCGTTTTCCTTGTAAATGTTGTCCCCCAATCGTCCCAGGGTGTATATTGTCCCTTAATCGTCCCATTATGTATTTTAATGACATATACGAATGTCCCTCAAAATATTGTCCCCGAATCGTTCCAGGGGTATTTTAATGATAATTCTCACTGTCCCTAAATCGTCCCCATTCACTACTGATATGCCTTCAGTAAAAATGATAGAACGCAACCGAAGATCAAGATAAACAGATAAACGTAATTCGCTATTAGTGATTGCTATCCAATACGTGCGGCTTATTAGCTGCTATTATCGCAAATGTAGAGAGGTTACAAATTATCATTTATGGCAGAACAAAGTCAAATTACTCAGTTGAGACGCAAACTCTTCTATTTCCAAGAAGGTATCGCCTCAAACTCTGGTAGCAGATTTATTTAGACTCAGCAACAAAACCCTGTACATATAAATCCATAAGTAATTATTGTTAATGATATTAGTTATATTGATGAGCACGATTTTGCAAATCAAAAGATCCTCTTTTTTGCTAATATTTCTCGAACAAATGGCTGTTCTAATTATCCAGAGCATAACATAGACAACCTTACTGTGGAAGAAAGGGTACCAATTCACGTTAGTTTAAACATCCGCCTAATTACAATAAATGAAACTATTGATATTATCAATATAGTAGACACAAACAAATTATCTGGATCTGAACGGAATTTTATCCCAACAATATGAAAATGTCGGCTTTATGAATCTCAGAATCATCAAAAGAAGTATTTAACTGTAATATTACTTCCTGTAAATTTCCAAGAACTTTTGAAGTAGCATAAATGCATTTTACGTAATCAACCATATATAAAACAAATTCAATAAATTGTTCATATGTTCTTTCCTTTTTAAAAATTATCGCTTGTTTTATTATTAATTTTATAATATAATTTGCTAGTCAGGATACATAAGCAGCAGCTTAATACGATCATTAGAACGAGTGATATTTTACAAAAGGAAAGAAAAATGAACAATATATTGAAGATTAGGCTGTATATGCTATAATACATCCATCCGTTAATATGAAATGAGAGAAAATGTGAGGTCAGTAAGCACGGTTTTCGTCGTTCAGATGCCTGCAATTGCATGTAATCTTAGCATAAATGTCTTAAAATGTCTAAATATTTCTAATGGCATTTCCATCATCATGAGAGCCATTGAATTTGCAAGCATAATTACATACTTTTTATTCTTATCTTCAAAAATAAGGTCATTGCACGTATAATTTTTGAAAAAAGGATATCAAAGACAAATTTATTGTATGAATCTATAAATCTTGCAATTTAGAGGTATAGACGACGAACGAAAATAAACTGTCAAATAAAAATAGAAAACGTTGCAAAGACTGAAAACGCTATATAGAGAGATAGAGCGAGATTTCTTTAAATCAAGAAACCCGTCTTGGTCAACAAATCGTTAATTCCATAATAGTTTAACAACATATCAAAATACTCGCAGATCCAAAAGACTACACAGCAAAGAATGAAGAATAGGATCGAAATCTATTCATATTAACTTTAAGCAAGAATACATATTGATAGGGAAATACTTTTAGGAAGGGAATATTCTTCAAAATATCACTTGATACTGAATCTGAAGGAATATCAAACATGATATCGAGCCGTCTTTAAATCGTCCCAATTAATTCCTCAAGTGAAAGACCTAGTCTAGTAGGACCATTCTAACATCCTATTAAGTTAAGGTTACCATGTTTGATACTTTTGCATGGTGTGAAACGAGAGGGTAATTACATTTGCATTTGCGATTTACATTCTTCAAACTGCTGAATAAAATCTTTCAATCTAAGACTGCTGTTATTCGATACCAGATTGTTTTCATGACTACATGGACATTTGTAGCTTGTCCTGTTAAAGGGTTCAAGTTTAAGCCGGTTTCTGTCTGTATGGGTCTAACTTAAATTATGATATTCATCGAAATCTTTTGCATGATTGAATTTACATAATTAACCATTAAAATATATGGTCGATGTACGATGGAGTCTTTTGACGGCTGATTTGTCAATATCAACGTTGCCTCATTACTTGAAGCACGATTTAACCAACAATATCGGTATTGTCAGGTGCCTGTTAAAGTCATTCATTTTTAAACACATGAGCGTCGGATGCCAAGTGAATTAGGGAGAGTATTGAGAAATGCTGCCAATTCTGGTGCTTATAATTCACAGTTGGTAGTAAATAGACGTTTTCAGTCTTTGTTAGGCTACTTCAAGTCACGGCTTTCATTTAATCAATGTTAACTTGTGACAATTAGATGAACTACTGAATGCTGTCAATAATCCCGATAATAATCGCCATTTGAAAAGAAACTTTATAGTTCATATGGATTTTTTCTCAAGTAGTTAACGGGTAAATCTTAGAAATTAGGAAAGGTATCTTAACACTATTGTGAATGTTTCAGGGGTAAACATCATTGCGCTTTTGTATGCTTTCATTTTGATAGAATTATGTAATACCAGCTTTCCCTTCTTGTGTGTCATAGACTGGGTCTTGTTATAACACCCTGGTCATAGTTCAGCTTGTGTCAATTCTTTTTTTATTTTGATTGCACTCCTACTTTCTTCTATTAACATTTGTTTTTATCATGTACAGTTTACATCTTACAATCTTTTTTGAACCACTTTTACAAAAATTGGACTATTAAGGTGCTGTTTGGTTCATTATTGTTTATGACTTGCTTTGGAATAGATACAATGTTCAATACAATCATTTTAATAAAATATTTTACTTGTGTTTATTTTAGTGTTTGCTATTTCGTACATCCGAGAACATGAAAAGTTGTTTTGGGAAGATTCCAAGTTGTAAACACCCGTCAAGTAGTCAGTCTACATATTTTCTTTGGGAAATGCTGTTTTATTGCAGTCACTAGTTCAGGGGTGGATATTTTCTTTAAGAAAAACTAATTTGCTTTCACGGAAATAGCATTATCTTTTGTTGTTGAAATGTATACTATTTAACAAGAATAACAGATTTAACTAATACACAAAACAAATATCTAAATCCGCTAATGTCGGTTGAAAATGAGAATGGTCTATACATAATAATTTAAAACACCTATCCCACGAAATAAGCAATAAGGGTAACACGTTTGAGATGGGAATAATCTTTAAAAGGTCACTTGATACTGAATCTGAAGGAACATCAAACATCGAGCAGTCTTTGAACTGGCCCATTTATTTCCTCAAGTGAAAGACCTAGACCCAGGACATTTAGCTCTGAAATAAGCTACTGGTTAAGTTTCTGACAAAATTAAAAATAGCGACAATATGATCATGCTAAGCGCGAATATCTAAGTATATTTCAGATAAATCTTTGATGTTCAATACCTTGGAAAAAGGAAGCTGAAAATATTTTTTCCTCAATCAAATGATCTGCATAGAGATTAATGCGTTAAATTCCCGTATCAAATAGAAATACAACAATATACGTAGATATTTCACGATGTTGCTAAAGCACTGATTATGAACAATTGCAGTTAAATTCATAAAGATTACACATTAGTATATGAGCATTAACAGATGCAATGCGGAATAAATATCAGAAGAAAAAAAATGGAAAGACGTGAGACGAATTGTATGCTATGTTAAAGGTGAGAACATAAACTAAAACCCAGTTGTGGGTTATCCAATGTATCACACATCTGTAACCATTGGCAATGATACGTTTAGATATAAATGCATACAGGAATTTGAAGAAAACCATTTATTTTCATTCGAAAATAAAGAATTAAATAAAGGTATGCTCAAAGAAACTTTCTACAAATAAAGTTAAATTGAGACTCACGAAACGTCAACACGAAACGGAAATATCACACAAGTTAATGAGAAATTACGCAACTATTTGAAGTAACAAAATCAGCAAGGAATTCAAACTAGCAAACTGAAAAAAAGAGTAAATGAATCAGAGACCAAAAATTGGTTGATTTATTAAAATATGGGACACTTCAAAATGCCGGAAAGTAACAAGTACGGATTATTATTCATGTCTGTCTACTTAATTTGCAATGCTTATTTTTGACGAAACTATTAATAGAGAAATTATATTCTGGTTGAAGAGGAACATGTGGTGACTGCCTGCATGTAAAACGTCATTTAATATTTGTAAGTTACATCACAAGGTGACATAAGTGAATACATTTTAGTGTCGAGTGACATATTTGAAGAATGTACAAATCTCTGTTTTTAAGACTAGAAATGTAAACAAATTACGAATTGTAGAAAATATAGTTTTTCTTGATAATGAAATCATGAATTAGAGATGAATAGCATGATACGAAGTAGATACGCTAAGATAATTAATATGACAATAAATGAAGCAAACATAATAAATACAAAGTAGATACGCTAAATCCAAATACCATTTGAGATGATCAGACTACACAGGAATGTCAACATCACCCATTATGTATTTGGATTACAACAACCGTTATGGTGGACTAGATAAGTAATCTAAGAGTCAACATTATCAAAGACAATCTAATATATAAAAGCTTATTAAACGTTTGACATTGTCTAACATGTAGATTTACAGCTATCAGCAAAGATACAGGACTCTTTCGAAGACTTTCCAATGGACATAAATTAAATTCAAGGAAAGTTTGAAAAAGAAATAAGAGAAGAAATAAGGGAATGTTACAGTTACTACGTAAAGCATTGTGCAGATTGTTTTGAATTCATGGATATGCACTTCATCTGAATTACTTTACATTACTTTGTTACTTTCTTGTTTGTACACTACTTTACTAAGATAGCTTCATAACAAAGTTGTGCATCATGAATTGTCTTCAGTCTGTATATCCACATTTCTCGTATTTATTAAGAGTCAGTCATTGCTACAAATTATCATCATCATTATCATCAGTCTCTTCACCAAGTGTGGTTGTTGCTGCACTGTGCTGCTGAACATCTGACCAGTTTCTTCCACTTGTCTCGATCATGTGCCAATGCTTGTGTCTCTGCAAAACTTTTCTTGGTCCATTCTGCGATGTTGGCACTCCACTTTTTTTCTCTGTCTACCTCTCCTTCTACCACCTTAGACGCTACCTTGCAGTACTGTTGTGAATATACTGTTGGCTACAGTGACATGGCCATACCATTTCAACTTTCTCTTTTTGACAGTGGTGAGGAGGTCTTCATAATGATCTACTTTGTGCCTGATGGTGTTACGCACTTCTTCATTTATGATGTGGTTCATGTAATATATCTCAAGGATGGTTATGTAGCATCTCATTTCAAGTACCACGATTCTTCGTCGTAATTCTGCTGTCAGGGTCCAGGCCTTACATGAATATAGAAAGACTGAGATGACTAGTGCTCTCAATTGTCTGATTTTAGTTTTCAGACAGATATTCCTGTCTTAGCTTCGACATAACTGCCGTTGTTTGTGCTGCTCTTGCTACAAGTTATAGATAACTTAAAAATTTGAACTCTCGGCAAATTTTAGGTTTAGTCCTTTTGCATTTTTTAACATGGGTGAGGGCACTTAAATCAATCAGAAGGTATTGATCATATTGATCCCCTTTTAATTACTCATTTTCTTTATTCTAATTATAGCGGGATAACCGACAATCACTTGTCGTCGAAGAGGGAAAATATCCTGAGATCTACTGCTTGTTTTATTAGGCCATTACTGAAACTGAAGGCTCTGAAGATCATGTCTGTTATTTCATTAAGAATAAAATTCTGATGACAAAATGGAGACCTTCCGGGGTACCTGTTGGTGTTGAGTGGTTAGCGAACTATCAAATTTTAGTTCCAAAACCATTACAAACATTAAATACTTAGTTTGGCCCATGAAATTCCTTCGGCTGGTCATTAACGGAATAATAAGACTTGGCACAAGATCGTGGCTCACTTGTATTGGCCCAAAATCAAAAGTGATGATGTCATATACTATATATCTTGTCATGTTTTTTACATGATAGGAAAACCCAATCAGAAGTTACATAAGGCTCATCTGCAACCTATTCCTGCATTGGACGAACCAATTAGTAGAATTATGGTAGATTGTGTAATTTCTTATCTAAGACAAAGTCAGGTAACCAGTACATATTGCTCACTATGTGTGCATCAACAAGGTTTAGAAAGGCAAATCGTTGGAGGAATGAGTAAATGCTTTCATAAAGTTTAGTTTTCCTCATTCTGGTCTTCCTAAATATGTCCAATCGGGTCAAAGGTCAACTTTTATGTCTGGAGCTTTCCAGCCTATTATACCTGAAATGGATATTTAGTGATTCAAGTCAAAAGTGAAATTATGGTTTGACAAAACTGCAATGGAATAAACGTTTGTGTTGGATAATAAAGTTCTGTCGTTCTTGTTCATTCTTCAACATTTTCTTCAGGTTAGATTTTACGGCCCTAACAAAGTTAAGAAGAATAAGTTAAATTATAATATTAGTGCTTCTGGGATAACTCATAGGAGTATGAGTATATTGCAAAATAAATATCTAGGTTAAATTAACTTAGTTGTGCCTGTCCCAATCAGGAAAGATTTAAGTGAAGTAATATCATCGGGTTCTACTGATAATGGAGTGACAAACCTTCGTAATGTAGAAATTATGAGAGATCTGAACCATACACTTTCACATTTGTGAGAACAAGAGAAAAATGAACTCAAACAGCTATTAATTGAATATAGGCACTTATTTCCAGATGTACCTTCAAGGACAAACAACATTTTCCATGACGTTGAAAGTGTAGATTCCAAACCTGTGAAACATCGCACGTACAGAAGGAACCCTCTCAAACATACAGGAATATTTGAAAAAAGAAATTCAGTATTTGATGGAGAAAGAGTTCATAGAGCCCAGCAAAAGTGACTGGAATTCACAACGCCTACTTGTTCCAAAACGGGTTAAATTCTTCCGAATGTGCACTGATTATAGAAAAGAGAACAGTCTGACTAAAACATATTATTTGATTAATAAGAATTGATGACTGTATTGATAACATCGGAAAGGTCAAGTATTCACGAAATTCGACATTCTGAAAGGATGTTGGCAAATTTTTCTAACGGAAGAAGCAAAGAAAATTTCAGCATTCGTGACTGCAGATTGACTTTACCAATATAAAGTAATGCCGTTTGGGAAGAAAGGGTCGCTAATAAGTACCTTTCAACGTCTTATGAATATGATCACCTATGTTCAAGATAATTTTGAGGCTTTCATCGTTCAAGATAATTTTGATGCTTTCATCGATGATGTCATTATCATCAACGATACCTGGAAAAACATTTAGCAAGAGTTCGGAAATTATTTGACAGAACCGCCGGTGGAAACTTGACTATTAATTTACCTAAATGTGAGTTCTACGTGTTAGCGTAACTTTTCTCTCAATCACCTGTGCCTGTTAATACAAATTTCACCCACTAAGGTGGAGTTTATTGTTAAAGAAATATAATCATAGCATAACGCACATTAATAAATAGATAAATTAATATACATGCACTTTCCCATGTGCATAAATGTATTATTTCTTGTACACTGTTTGTAATTCTTAAGAGTACTTCTAATGTTTTTCTGAAACCGCATGCATAATTAATCTATGGTAAAAAAAAAATCTTTATCATATAAATCTATCTTTCCTTATGGCCAAAAGTGTTATGTATATGTGATTTGACATATATTTGTTTTACTTTATTATTGTTTATCAGTTTCAAATTCATTTTTTTCATTACATGCTATTGTAATGTAAATACATTCACTAAAGATGTTTATTTTTTCAGAAAACAGTTGCTAGCATTATCCATTGCAAACAAGTAATGTTGACCTAGATCATGACCTTGATTCAAAGTTATTGACAACCACGTTAACGGTTTCTTTTAGAACGATTGATGGTTGTCAAGGTCAATATAAGACTAGTGAAGAAGTAAACAACTTGTTATTCTTTAAGTAAAAATGATTGGTTGTCGTTATGGTCATTTTAGTAGGACGTGATATAAAATGATCATGTGACTCCTTCCCCTCCTCCGTTTATGATTTCACAATTTGCGTATTGTTTTGGTAACGATATAAACCTTGTTTTAAAGAAATATAGTGAGTTCTGACTGTTACAAATGACAGTAAGTCATTTTATTTTGTGGTAGCCAAGTTTTTTAATCCAAGTTAACAATTATACAGTTCATTTAAATTTTAAAGGATTAATTCGTATCTCTGGAAATATTTGATAATTCTTGGACAAAGACACTATCCAAAATATTATTCGAATTTTAATCACCGGTATGTAAAATCTTGTGATTCTACAAGGAATTATAGATAAACACCATTCAGACTTCAACACATGTCATCGTCTTCCATTTGTATTTTCCAACAAGATTCGATCTACGTCGCCGTCTTCATTGTTGGGATTTCCAACAAGACTCGAACTTGAATATATCAAAACATTTCATTACTAGGATGTTTGTAATTTAATTCGTGGATTATTCTTGGATTATTTATTATTTGATTCTCAAAACTAAGTTCTTTTTCCATTTTGTTACGTGCTTAGGCTCGAATAAGCAGCAACACAGAAAGAGTGAAAACTAACAAGCTTGTAAAACTTTAACAATCAATTTATTAAGTACAAATATTTTCATAAGAAAAAGTTAATAAACTTACGGTTTTAGAGAATCAAGTCCAAAAATAATCCAATTTAGAATTCAAAAAAATAACCCACTAATGGAAATGCAAGAGTCCTGATAAATAAATGTTCTAATAGTTCCCGGTTCGAATCTTGACGATGTAATCCAGTATGGACGACGATGTCACGTGATGAAGTCAGTTTTAGTTTCATAGTAATTCAAATTAAAATCTATGAGCACATGTTCTTTTCCAGATAAATAAAATAATTCCTCTTGCTCCAAACGATTTGAAGTAAATTACACTCAAACTATAACACATACATCTTTGTAGACCAAAGCCCAGACTAAAACTGGCTTTTCTCTCACAGTACAATAATTTAAATGCCCGTTTTTCGTAAACAAGAGGAATCACGTGATTTTCCAGAAGATTACAGAAAGAACGTACGATCATAAAAACACGTACACATGGAATGATCTAGATGAAAATCAGCCACTTCTCACCCCCACTCCCCAAATAAAAATAAAAAGCTGTCATTGAAATTAACCAATAGTTTTAAAGGCTTATTTACCAGCTTAGAAGCAAGGCCAGAAAATGAGGCCACACCTGTTGTTTACAAAAAGAGTCTAGGTCAACCTGAATTTTCCAGAATAGATATTTCCCAATTAATGAATGTTAAACCAAAAATGACAAATTTGGATCTGACAATTAAAAACAAATCATTTAAATCAAATATACGTAACAACTTCCCCAATAAAATAAAAAGAAAAGTTTATATGATAAAACTTTCTTTTTATCACAAACCAATTTACATCTGAGGTTAAAGAACTAGTATAAATTGCACAGTATAATACATTTTTATACACGGGAAAGAGCGTCTGCAATTATATTATCTTTTCAGGTACAGAGAATTTATAAATATCCTCAACCTTAGCATCTATTGGTTTAACCTGTCCATGTCCCACAATATGTCCTAGGAAAGTCACACCAGCACGGCAGAACTCACTTTCAGATATATTAACAAACATGCATCAGTGAATCTGTCAAAAAATTTTCGATTGTTGCTAGATGTTCTATCCAGGTGTCGTTGTAGATGATGACGTCATCTTAATTTTCTACACCAGAGGTGATCATATTCATGAGACGTTGAAATGTATTTAGTGACCCTTGGTAAGGTCCATCTGGAGTCACAAATGCTGAGATTTCCTTTGCTCTTTCCGTTAGTGGAATCTGCCAAAGATACTTTCAGAAGGTCAAATTTGGTGACATACTTGGCATTCCCGATTTTATCAATACAGTCGTCACTTCTTGGTAATGGGAATGAATCTGTTTTTGTCACAATGTTCCCCTTCCTATAATACACATACGGAAAGTTTTATGTGGTTTTGGAACAAGTATGCATGGTGAACTCCAATCACTTTTACTGGGATCGATAAAATCATTCTCCAGAAAATATTGAATTTCCTTTTTTAAATATTCATGTTTGAGTGAATTCATTATATATGGATGTTGTTTAACAGGTTTGGAATTTATAATTTCAACGTCATGAAACATTTTGTTTTGTCCTTGTAGGAATAACTGGAAATAAGTGCTCAATTTTCAAATAATAATTATTTTAGTTAATTTCTTTCTTGCACTTGCAAATGTGAAAGTTTCTGGTCTAGATTTTTCATAATTTCTGAATGACAAAGATTCGTCATTTCAATATCAGTCATCATTTCAATATCAGTAGAATCTGATGATATTCCTGCACTGAGTGAGACAGGCACAACTAAATTAATTACATATTTAACATGGCTATCTATTTCAATATACTGGTACTCCTATAATTTAATTAGATCCCAGGAGCACTAATACCATAATTTAACTAATTCATTTTCTTCTTAACTTTGTAAGAGCCGTAATATCTAATTTGAAGAAAAGTAACAAGAATGAACAAGAGTAACACAACTCCATTATCAGACTCAAAAGTTCTCTCCCTTGTAGTTCTTTCAAACCATAGTTTCATTTCTAACTTGAATTCCTGAATGCCCAATTCATTCATAACTTACTGGAAAATTCCAGACATGAAGTTTGAACCTTGATCAGACTGAACAGATTTGGGAAAGCCAAACTGAGTAAAAAAAACTTTATCAAACCTTTTACTATTGTTTTAAATGTTATATTCCTCACAGGAATCGCCTCTGGAAACCTTGTTGATGCACACATTATGGTCAACAGGTATTGGTTACTTGAATTGGTCTTGGGTAAGGGATCTACACAATATACCATGTTTCTACTAAATGTTTCGTCAAACGCAGGAATAGGTTGCAGATGAGCCTTAGGTATCTTTTGATTGGGTTTTTCAACCATTTGACAATTACGACAAGATCTACAGTATTTGGCAACATCACTTTTGGTTTTTGGCCAATAGAAGTGAGTCAAGATCTTGTGATAAGTGTTATTAATCCCTAAATGACCAGCCAGAGGAGTTTCCTGGGCCAGATTAAGTATTTCCTGTCTGTAAGGTTTTGGAACTACTATTTGATAGTTCAGCGACCACTCATCACCAGCAGGTACCTAGGGAATTCTCCATTTTCTCATAAGAATTCCATTGTTATTGAAATAACAGACAGGAACTTCAGTGACTTCAGTCTCATTTATGGCCCGTTGAAACAAACAGGAGATCTCAGGATCTTTTTCCTGTTCGACGACAAGTGACTGTCGTTTATCACCCTGATTAGAATAAAGAGAATGAGTTGTTAAAAGAGGATCACTATGATCAAAATCTTCCGATTGATCCAAACGAGAAGTAAAAGTGACCTCATCAAAAGCGTGTCAGCTGAAGGAATACTGGCTTCCACAACATCATTCTCAAGAATATCACCCTGATCTGAATAAAGAGAATGAGTTGTTAAAAGAGGATTGCTATGATCAATACCTTCTGATTGATTCAAACAAAGAGTAAAAGTGACCTCATCAAAAGCCTGACCTATACAAGTGTCAGGTAAAGGAATACTGTCTTCAACATCATTCTCAAGAGCTTTCTTTGCCATAGCTCTGGTAACTGTACAAGCTTGAAATATCTCAGGGAATTCTTTTTCAATTGGATCAACTTTCTGATCCAAATTAGGCTTGTCAGTTGCAAGTGGATTAACCACAACTCTGTCCCCAGCTAGGTCGTTGCCTAGCAATAAATGGATGCCCTCAACGGGTAAAACCGAGACTGTTCCGATTGTCACAGGTCATGACACTAAGTCTGATGACAAATTTACACATTAGAGAGGAACATTAACAAAGCCGCACTCTGCTCCCTGAATAAGAACACTTTCATTAGAAGAAGACTTCTCAGAAAAAGGCAAAGTACCTGACAATAAAAGACTCTGAGAAGCTCCTGTGTCCCTTAAAATTTTAATAGGGGTGGGATTGGCTGCATCATCCAAGAGTGATATAGAACCCTTCGATAAGAACGGTTCATAATTCTCCATAATAAAATCAGACTGAGATTTATTAAACCCAACAAATGTATTGCTTTCAATACATGACCGTGACCTTGACCTCTTAGAAATAAGAGCATTTGGAATTTGTAGCAATCAGAAACAACGTGTCCTTTTTCTGAAGTTTGATTTTTGAAAGTTGTGTTAGTTTGAGTTTTAGAAGGGCTTGAATTAGGCGGAAATACTTTTCTGCCAGAAGATTTTTGAGTAGAAGTCTTGTTAACAAAAGGAACTTTATGTGTCAAAGAATATTCGTCAGCAGCTCGAGCAGCATTTTCCAAGATTTCAATGCTATGCTCATTGAGATAAGTTTTTTACGTCACTATGGACACAGTTTTTGAACTCTTCAATTAATATCACTTGCTTGAAATTTTGATAATCTTGTTCGACTTTCTTGGCTAAGCACCATCTACCAAACAACTGATCTTTTTCTCTAGCAAATTTGACATGAGTTTGTCCAGCTTCTTTTCTGTAATTTCTGAATGTTTGCCTATAATCTTCAGGGACTAACTTATAAACCCTTAAAATACATTCTCTAACCACATAATAGTCACCACTTTCCTGAACGGACAGTGAACAGTAAATATCACTAGCCCTACCAGTAAGTACACATTGTAATAACTGGATCCAATATTCTCTCGGCCACTTTAAATTTTCTGCAACTTTCTCAAACCCAATGAAGTATTTGTCTACTTCTTCTTCTCTAAAACGGGGCACTAAACTAATATTCCTTACTAAATCAAAACTTAAATTTGGATTTGAAGTATGATGGAGTTTTTCACTTAACAGCTCTAATTCTTTCATTTTAATTTTGTTATTCCCTTTCTTCCTTTTCTCTTTCCTTATCAATTTGCATCTGCACTTTTTGTAATTCAATTTGCCTTTCTGTCTCCTCTCTCTATCAATCCGCATCTGCTCTTTTCGTAATTCAATTTGCCTTTATTTCTCCTCTCTCTCTCTCTCTCTCTCTCTATCTCTATCTCTCTCTCTCTCTCTCTCTCTCTCTCTCTCAGCAATCTGCTCTTTTTGTAATTCAATTTGCTTTTCTTTGTCCCTTTCTTGAAATTCCAGCTTCTTCAACTTTAATTCCATCTTAAATTTTAATTCTAATTCTTTTAATTTTACGCCAGAGTCTGTTGCAGACTTACTGACCGAAATCAAAGCACTTCTTTCCAAAACATTCTTTTCCACCAAATACTGGACCAAAATCTATTTGATATCTTGTTTCGTTTAAGAAGTCTTGACTTCAGAAAGATCAAATTTTCTGGCAAGTTGAATCAACTCATCTTTTTTGAACAGATCTAATTGCTCCTGGGTAGGATTAGAAAGAAATATTTCTACTTGATGTCATTTTAATACAAGCCTGTCAGTCTCACTAAAGGTCTAAAAAAAATTCAAAAACTAGCGTAATTCAATTTTAAAACAAAAGTTTTCTGAAAAATTTCTGGCAAAATTCCAATTTATCTCAATCCCGGACGATAGCTCCCAATTCTATGTTACGTGCTTAGGCTCGAATAAGCAGCAACACAGAAAGAGTGAAAACTAACAAACTTGTAAAACTTTAACAATCAATTTATTAAGTACAAATATTTTCATAAGAAAAAATAAATAAACTTACGGTTTTAGAGAATCAAGTCCAAAAAAAATCCAATTTAGAATTAAAAAAATAATCCACTAATGGAATTGCAAGAGTCCTGATAAATAAATGTTCTAATAGTTCCCGGTTCGAATCTTGACGATGTAATCCAGTATGGACGACGATGTCACGTGATGAAGTCAGTTTTAGTTTTATAGTAATCCAAATAAAAATCTATAAGCACATGTTCTTTTCCAGATAAATAAAATAATTCCTCTTGCTCCGAACGATTTGAAATAAATTACACTCAAACTATAACACATATATCTTTGTAGACCAAAGCCCAGACTAAAACTGACTTCTCTCACAGTACAAATGCCCGTTTCTCGTAAACAAGAGGGATCACGTGATTTTCCAGAAGGTCACAGAAAGAGTCTAAGATTTGGCTAATGTAGTTATGTGAGAAAGCTTGCCAGTAGCAATACTACTGGCTTCTATGTATAGCCTATCGTGTTCTGAAAAATGGCATTAAACCCTACAACAACAACCACTAGCAATGGCAATAATGTATATGATAGAAACCTTTACAAATATCACGAAAAACACAAAAGGCAAATAAATAATAATAAACGTCTTAAGCTAAAAAAGATTTTTCAACAATAACTCAATGAATGTTTAGCGATTCGAACGACTCCGATTCTCATACATGTCCGTATGTCTTATCCCGTCTTGTTAAATCTACTCCAAAAATAAGAAAGGCAAAAGTGGGAACAAAGAAAATAAAGTATTTTCTAAAATTAGGACGAATTCATTTTAACCGGAATTATTTTCACACTTTTGTAAATTTAATACTCCCGATGAAATAAAAATTGAATGCAACCGCGTTTTTACGTTGTTATAAAACTGAGATGAGCATATAAACCTCTTCAATAATGGATAGTATAAGTATGAACCACATAATCATGGATAGTATAAGTATGAACCACATAATCATGGATAGTATAGGAATGAACTACACTTATCATGGATAGTATGAGTATGAACCACATAATCATGGATAGTATAGGAATGAACTACACTTATCATGGATAGTATGGATACAAACCACACTTATCATGTATAGTATAGGCATGAACCACACTTAGCATGGATAGTATAGGAATGAAGCACACTTATCATGGATAGTATGGGTATGAACCACACTTATCATGGATAGTATAGGAATGAACCACACTTATCATGGATAGTATAGGAATGAACCACACTTATCATGGATACCTAACAAATGATATAGATACAAAATATTAAAATCATGAATAATATAGATACAAGCCACACTTAACATAACCATAATGAATATAAACCACACCTATAATGAATATCATTGGTACAAAAGACATATGAATATTATAGATATTAACCACACCTATCAACAAAACAATGTTATATATATATATATATATATATATATATATATATATATATTAATATATTTATATGATAGTTACTTTATCTCACTGAAAATCTTGTTTTCTCCTTACTAGCATTCGTGAATATTACCTTTATGCTGAAAACAAAATTTAGAAAAATAAGCCGAGAAACGCTGGCTTTCGTTAACATAAATCAATATCACAACATTGCAGCCATTATTACAGAGCAACAAAATAAAGTCTGGCCCTCTGATTTCTGAGGATAGGCACGTCATTTCGTATCAGAGGATTACTTAAAGGAAGGAAGCGCTTGATTCCGCACAGCTCGACTCGAATAGAGCCATGTCGATTAATGTTACATTGCCAATAGAAATGGACGAATCAAAATGTACCGATATTGTTTATAGAAAGGCAATCTTGTTTGTCTCCATACCAGCATTGTGTCTGACAATGAACACAACTATTTAATTTGCATGGACTGAAATACTACGTTTATGATTTGCATCCGTCATTTTTAAAATTGAAATAACTTTTAGTGATTCCGCTGTTGACATTACATTGTTGTTTCCTGTTATTTTAAAGACTCTTTCAACATAGAAGGGCAAAACTTCAAGGTATACATGTTCTGCTCAGAATTTTAGAGAAACGATTCATAGGAGAAGTAAAACGCTCGGATGTTTGGAAAATATGACTGAGTAAACATGTGGCGAGTTTTTCTAATACTTAATAACTGAAGTCAATGTAAGTAAAATACAATTTTAAACAAAACAATACTGCAAGAAGCTTTCTTTATTAGCAGAAGAAAAATAGGACAGAATGCAATCTACCGCTCCGCCTAACATATTCGTGAATTACACGTTGGATTACTTTGAAATTTCCTTCGACTTTTTGTATAACACCACAAATGTCACTGACAAAAGCAAATTCAACCTGGACGATATGAGGCAAGATATACCGTTGGGAATCGTACTAACTTCATTGTGCCTTCTCACATTTGTTGGAAATGCTATGGTTTTATACGCTGTTAAAACGGAACGTCGGTTACAGTCGGTATGTATATTACGATCTTTGTTTCTTTTAAACCCGTTGATAAATCAAACGGCCAGTGCAACTCTTGACAATGCATTGTCAATATTTAAACTCAGAATATGGTAAATCTAAAGATGAAAACATCTATATTTTCGTTGCCTAGAGTTGGAAGATGGAAGATAAAGCGATTAATGTCATTGTCGATCTTTCATCGAAGAAAAATAAACATTGAAGCAAAGAGATAATAACTGTTTCAATTTGGCGTATTATTTTAAATTACGAATATAAATTAAAAAGATGATTACTGTTTCCATTTGCCGTATTATTTTAAATTACGACAATATGGATATTTAACTATCTTTTCATTTTTCGAAATCAGGATTGAGGTTTGAATTTCATATAGCATGTCATGACTTTTGCAAACTTGGATTTCTTTTACAACACTTTGTGTTTACTTCTTTTGCGTATTTAATCAGCCGAAATGACCTGGACTTTGCATCTCACTTAACTTTGTAGCACATTTTGGCATATACCATTGCATCTGCCATTTCATCTGTGTATGTCCCTAATATTTTAACAAACTGTGTTTGTGGCGAGTGCCAGATTTAAACATAGCGAGGCCCTAAGCTATGGGATTCTGCAGAGGCCCTATTTGGTATAAAATAAATTTGAGAGGCCCTTTCAGACTTTGATTTCAGCTTGTGAGGCTCTAAGCAGTAGCTTGTTTAGTTTATGCCAAAGTCCGGCAATGGTGGGTGGGGGAGGGTATATTTTTCGACTCTGTCCGTGATTCCTTTCGTCCACAAACAAGTAATGCAGGGTGGCACACAAATTAATAACACATAGTAAGCAAACTTAATAAGCGCATGTTAATGATAGCATTAGTTTTTCGACGTTTTGTAGCATTTACGTGTACGCATATTAATTGTTGACTATTTTGTTGACCATATTTGATTTTTTTCTCAAAATATAATTGGAATAATCCCAAAACGTCCATCTATATATGTTACTATCAGACACTGGAATCACTTTGAACTATCATGTCACTTTGCTCTACCTGACTTTGAACTATCATGTCACTTTGCTCTACCTGACTTTGAACGATCATGCCACTTTGCTCTACCGGACTTTGAACTATCATGTTACTTTGCTCTACCTGACTTTCACCCACCAACATTTCTTTGTTCAAGGTGATTTAGGTGTTTGGGATAGTCTTTTAAGAACATATGATACACTGATTTTCAATCTGCAAACTACTTTTTTTGTTAGTGTTGATGAATAATTTGAAATAATGTTACCAGTACGAGGACTTTAAAATAATATCACTAGGTTGAAAATATTGTTAAGAGATGTGCAGGAGATGAATCCATTTGGTTATAACAAATATGCAAAAATTTGAGAAAGGTTAGCAAATATGTATTTCTATATACAGCTACATTTAATTAAGATGGGAAAAACATTCACAGAATTATTATTGAAAATTAAATATTTGCATCTTCTAATGGTTACAAAAAATACGTTTCATTATTAGTCATGTACTAATAATTTCATGAAAACAGGAAATGAACTTCATTCAGTGTTATAAATTATTCTCTTTTTGTCCTAAATGTGTCCTTGTATTATTATTTTCAGATGTTACATGAAATTACAGGTGTGTTTTAATGTTTAACATATTACTACAGCAAGATTATGTGTATTATGCATGGAACAAAAAGCTATTTATCTTCAGTCGCTAATAAGATTATGCCGTTGGGACAATTATGTTTCTCACTTAATTTGATATACAATGAAATAATCATTCTCAGAGAAGAAAACAATTCAACATTAAGGTCTCGGCATTTTCCATAGCATGGCAAGTTGCCATAATATGATGAAAATATCTTGGACGAGACTTACACATATATATTACACAAGAGATCGTGGGGGTATCATTTGTGCCTGATTTGTAAAACATGAGATATTACCAAGAGAGATACAGCGGTCGGTAATGATTTCGAATTAAGATATATTTGCATGAATTCCGTTGCACGCTCTCACGAGGAGGATATACTAGGCATAGTGTGTGTGTGTGTGTGTGTGTGTGTGTGTTCATATTATTTATCTATCCAGAATGTAAAAAATTCGGTCTCATGCAATGGTTGGTCTTATATATCTCTATATTATTTTTAACACCTGGTACACTATTTTATCTAACTTCTTATAATTCTTACCTATCGCTGTAATATGTCAAATAAATATCTTCTGTCACAAATTGTGCCTCTGTTTTAAGAACGCAAATTGGGCAGGATCTATATATTTGATATTTACGTACATATTGACAATTAGTACTAATCTTCTAATAAAAAGACTTTAAATGGCTTTCTTGTCGTTTTTTTTTAATTATTAATTTTTTTTCATTGCTGATGCGATATGGAAGATTTGAGAATAATTATGTAGTTTTCGATTGGTTGCGCGAGGTCACACGAATAAGCCAAGTTCATCAAAATCAATAATATATGATGTCAGGAGGGGTCTATTGTGAAGTACATTCGCAATATATGGTGTATATTAGGAGACAATTAAGCATTCAGTTTCATTCCGATTTCTCGATACATTTACGTTTTCTTTGTAAGTCTGCAGACGTGATTTTTATTGTACTTTGATGATAGTATTCGAGGGTTAAAGCCATTGTTTGGACAGTTCAAAGTTGACAGAAGGTTCTTATTATTTGGACAATAATATTATGCTAGATCTGTTTTAAATTATACGAAGAAAAATGCCATCTTTATAATGTCGCTGTTCGTGCAGAAACTAGTACCTTTTCGGTATTGAAAATTATACGGGACTTTTCATTCGTTTAGGACTTTATTAGACCTTTATAAGGACTTTATTAGACCTTTATAAGGACTTTAGTAGACCTTTATAAGAACTTTAATAGACCTTTATAAGGACTTTAGTAGACCTTTATAAGGACTTTAGTAGACTTTATAAGGACTTTAGTAGACCTTTATAAGGACTTTATTAGACCTTTATATGGACTTTAGTAGACCTTTATAAGGACTTTAGTAGACCTTTATAAGGACTTTAGTAGACCTTTATAAGGACTAATTTAGATTCAATTCACTGGCCTTTTCATTTGTTTATGACTTTGTGAGACCTTTATAAAGACTAGTTAGAGTTGACGTCATAATACTATACGTTACTCCTATGTTTTGTTTTCAAATTATCACTTGAATCATTAAATTGTTTGTTAAGTTTTAGAAAACTTGTTGGTTTTGCCTATTTTATGTTATATATATTTGTGTCCATAGAGTTGTCACATTTGGTATGCAAGACGCTCTATGCAAATTTATTTTAACAAAATATTAACTAGAAAAACAATTGTTCACATAATCTGAAATTGTTTCCTCTTGCTCATACTTCTCTCTGAATACTGTAAATATTTGACAAATAACTTTTTACCGGGTAACTCTATAAATTTAAAAACGTATATGGCATCATATTATTATGAACAACGAGTATCATTAGCGTCCGTTATATTGCTTACAATTGCCAAGTACATTTTTTGTATAAACACTGGATGTGCAACTAATGAAGTCTGTCATTGAACAGACAGTAACTCATTACAGTTGTGTATGTGCCAATATTTACGTAAGGTGGAATCGGAAGCCATCTGACAGACACACTTCCACATCTCTGAAAATATAGTGTAATTTAGAATAAGCTCTAATTTGAGCGATATTAGTTAGAAACCATTACACTTTTGACATTGATTTATTAGTAGAACCAGTTTTTACACTTGCAATCTTTAAAGGAAAAAGCACCGAAAGTCAAAAGATAAAACTGTAAAAAGTCCACTAAAGTTAAATAAATCAAAACATAAGGCAAATTCTGTAATGTTCTGAAAATATAATGTCATTTTCTATCATTTATTACCATAAATTGTTTTCAACTAGAAACTGTAAGCGTTTGCCCGATGGTACAGCATCTAACAGTTTGTTCATCGAGTTGATATCAAATCGTATTTCTCACAAATTAACTCTAACAAGGGACGCACTCTTTGCTAGATTTACACTTCATGGGTCCTGCGTTTCTGTCCTATATGTTGCCATAACAATAATAGATCAACTTTTATTTTTGTTATATGTGAGGGATGGACATTGTCTAGTCTTAAACATAACCACATAATCTAATCTTCTGACGTGAATAAACCTATACAGGTGCAAAAATCAAGACATCGATATGACGATTATTATTTATATTAAAGGAATATAGTGGTTTATGTGGCAATATTCCATATTTAGTCTGCTGACGTTCTAAAATAATCGGATATTTGTCTTCACAATGTAGCTGATACATCGTAGTTGTTTTTAAAAGACTCCCTAGGAGTAAGGCCAAAAGCTTATTATATGGTCTTTCGACTATCGTGAGTCGCTCGTTATCAGTCGTCAGTTAGTCGCACATTGTCAGTCATGAATCATCAGTCAGTGAGTCGCTCGTTATCAGTCGTCAGTTAGTCGCACATTGTCAGTCATGAATCATCAGTCAGTCGCCTGTTATTAGTCGGGAGTCATCAGTCAGTCACTCAAGTCGCGAAAGACCCATCCTTATTTGCTATATTCAACTGAATTCCTTCAAACTACTCAAGATTTATAATTATAGTTCACAGAGAACATCAAAGTCTCTCTAATTATGCAATTATTGGTAATTTGTTGTCATCTATGGTAACCTTTACTAAAATAGTTGAAAGTTTAACCGCTTTTTCTTTACAAAACCAAATTTTCTAATCGACCACACTTGCTAAAAACAAAAATACCTTTATGAAAATAATGTCGATTTACTGTGAAAACTGTCCGCCGTTATTCAAATTGATACATCTTTAAACGACCTAATTCTCTAAAATCGCACAAGGAATTAGGCCAAAATTTATAATAGAGCTTTGCTACCAATAAAGGTCGTTCGATTTTGTAAAACAGCATCGCTTCATTATCAAATATATCCGCTGGTATTAAAAAACAGAAATGTATTTTTCTCAAGAACCTGTAAATATAATTTTATCACAAGTTGAGGGAAATTAGACCTGCTTTTAATGTCTCAAAACATTTACGCAAATTATGCTGTTTCATTTTGAAATATGACTCAAATTATTATATAATCAGTTGTTATTTAATAACGTCTCTAAATACACTCCTAAACATGAACATATTGCAAGAAAGCATTATGTGTATTGAACCTTCCAGATTTGTAGAATTATTCCAAATTTCCAATCAAACAGGCATCAGTTAAATCCAAAACGTTTTTGACAACTTCCTCTAGAAAACTAACAAAATTTTACTAAATTTGACAGATAGCATATAGATATAATCACCCTTAAACTTTACACAAACTAATTTAACCAAATCCTAGTTATGTACTACTTTCGTTTTACGTTTTCAATTATAGCCGTGTTAGAATTTAATGATTATTTGTTTTATTATAAGGAGTTGCTATGGGGAATTACAATATTCACGAAAATTAAAGGCAGCATGCATCAGCTTCATAAATGTTTTTTACTCTAATTACACAACTTAAAACTCGGGATGTACGTGTTTTGGAATTTAGTATAGGAATACTTCTTTGTATTAGATCATTGGGACATAATTTATGCGTATAGCATAAGGTGCCAATTGTCAGCTTGGAAATAAATACTGATGAGACATGCAGATGTACATCATGCAAAAGCATGCAAATATGGTCTTTAAATATTAAAGGAAAATAAGTGATTAGAGTAATGTTATTATGGTATTCATGCGTTAAAGGACCTTTCAGTTGATGCTGTATGTCTGCTGCATGGTGTCCCAGTGCTAGACATCCCTATAAACTGCCACACTGCAGACACCGTAGCGATATGACTGAAAAAATTGTTGAAGCTACGTTAAAAATGTTGATTGTACACAAGCACCCAGCAACACATGAGCCGCTTACACCCAGTTGAAGTAGTACTACAAATTGAAAGCTTCTGGCGCAATCATGGGCTGCACAAACTTCTGGCTGCGTCGCATGGTTACGTCACACTGACCGTTACTGCAGGTGACACATGTTTATCTGCAATAAAGATGTTTCTTTCTCTACGATCATTGTACATTGAAACGAACCGGATTTACTTTCCAATCACTTACAACGAGATGATAAATTGAGTATATCAAAGTTTTTGCGTATATATGAGGAAATGTTTCGCTAGTGAAGTAGCAAAATTGTAGTGCTACAAGTGGCGAAACCTTTAATTTGTACGGATGTTCTTTATTCTTAGTAAACGTCCACATTATCGATAAATAGACGTTTCTAAATATTACAATAATTGTATCACAGCGACTTATAAGGAAAATTAAGATTATGTATGTTTCAATGTGTATTTTATCAAATTAATTAATGTTTTCATAAGAAAATGAAGAAATTTATATTTTCTTTAACAAATGATTTTTACAATAAAAATTACTGGGCAGAGGGATAAAACCATGAAATTGGAAAGCATGCTGAAGACATATAAGATACAAAACATTATTAGGTCTGTACGCTTTTTCCTGCAGTCGATAAAGGCGTTTTAAGAGCACTCTTAAAAGGGATCACTGTGTCTTTGTGTCTAATTTCAATGGGCAATTCGTTCCACATCGCCGGGCCCTGCTATGCAAAAGAACGTTGTCCATATGACTTCGTTTTCATAGTGGGAACAATGAGTATACGATTGTCAGAAGAGGAGCGTAAGTATATTGCTGTTGTATATACATGGGTGAGGCCGGATAGGTATGTTGGACTGGAGTCGGTCAGTGAAACGTAGCACAGAGAACACAAAATGTGTTTGATTCTGTATCGAATTGATAGCCAGTGTAGGGTATAGAGCAGTGGTGAGGTGTGCTCTGATCGAAATTCTCTAAAGATGATCCGAGCAGCTGTGTTGAACATTTTTAAGTTTCTGGTGTAGATATTGAGACAAACCAGACATAATTGAGTTACAATAGTCCAGTCTTGAAAGTACTAATGAACACACAAGTGTTTTAGTGGCATCAACTGAAAGATATTTGCGAATGGAACTGAAGTTTCTCAGATTCAACAGCAACTTGACAGAACGTTCAAACGGACTTCATAGCGTAAAATCATGACACATATTTTAATGATTATGAACGTTCTTGTAATGAATTTAGCAATTGTAGTTTTAGTTTTGGATTGAGAATTGAATAGCGTTTATTGACAAGCTTGCAGTATATATATATATATATATATATATATATATATATATATATATATATATATATATATATATATATATATATGTAAAGCTGCTTTCACATTTCAATTTTGCTTTAAATAAGTTGTGCAGTCATTAAGCAATGCTTGATTACTCTGTCGTTTCCTGATATGATCATGTTTTAATTGAAGTTATAATCGCTGCTTGAATAATTTTACTATAATATGTAATCATTTATTAAAATGCTTATAATTTGTCATTGATTACAGAAGGTATATGATACTGTCTGGGGACGCAGACTATCGAATGGCAACATGTCATTCAAGTTCAAGCGCTGCAAAGTTAACACGTTTCATGTGGAAAACAAATAATAAACTGTAGATAAGGTAAATGCTTGAACCTTCGTGTTTGTTGCTTGGGGTACATTTAAATGCATTGTTTACGGGGTCTTTTCATTCATTACACATATTTACACAACAAGGTTACCAGTATTTAGATATTGTAATATGTATTTGTCCTGGTGAAGAGAGAAGGAAAATAACATTGAAAAATTAAATAGCCATTTACATTGAAAACCATGTCGAAGAACCATTATTTTCACAAATTACAGTGAAATATTAATGTTGATTCTAAACGTGTCAATTGTTACTGAAAGAAAGCCAGAAGTGCAACATTATTTCCAAGAAGAAGGAAAACAATACTCTTGGTTAATAATTCCGTATCAACATCCTCTGAAATCATGCTGGAACTAGCTTTTACTTTATAGGTCCGGACTGTAACTGATTAGGTGCAAACGTATATGTCATAGCCTCAAACGAAATACAAAAGGAAATGAGAAACATTCTCTGCAACATGTTCTGTTTCATAAGAATTCAACAATTTCTCACATTCAGAATAACGCTTTCTTTCCCATGCCAAATCGCCATCAGACCATCTCATAACGCCTCGCCCTAACAGTACACGCACCTCATTCATACGGCTGATCAGTACGTAAGTACGTAGCAACAGGTTGAAATGTTACGTAATTTCCTTTGCTCTTTCGTTAATTACAACAATTTTATTAGAATGGTTGGGGTATCTAATAAACTATCAGTATCTAGGAATATCGATTGTTTTGATCATGTCTTGTTGTTCGGGTCAGAAAATAAAGGCTCGTGACTTCTCTTTGAGTCTTGTATGTGTAACATGATAAAGCTGAGTGGCATTGAAGTTAGCGAAGAAACGGAAAGCAATTTCATGAATGAGATGTATAAGGTAATTATGCGATGAATGAAACTGACTCGTGCGCATGAAGTTCAAAAATAGATAATGCGCATCGAGTAAAATAACTAATGTCAGGAAATTATATCGTTTTTAACTGGAACTAATCAGAACATGTAACTTCACTGAAGAATAAATAAGAATCAACGTATTGAACTTCTAAACAAATATAGTACGACGTGTGCATCTATCACCAACCATTCAACGTACTTTATAAACAATGATTTTATCACCAAGGGAATCTAAGTAAGGATTTGTACTCAAATATGAACAATGTAGGATTTTTTCACCAAGGGTAGCAAAGTATATGATTTGTACACAAATATCAAATAATGCAAGATTATATTAACAAGGGCGATCAAAGTATATACTTTGCTCAAAACTACAAATAATGCATGATGCATGCACAAGTAGTATGTACATATTATTTATTGTTGCTCGCAAATCGATTAGAAATATTGATTTATCTTGCATAGCGATATTGAATTCTTTATTTCACTCGTACATTCAAACTGAATATTGATGCAAACTGGAACATATGTATATCATATATACATGATGTATCAGTATATCATATATACATGATGTATCAGTATATCATAAATACATGATGTATCAGTATATCATAAATACATGATGTATCAGTATATTATATATACATGTTGTATCAGTATAACATATATACATGATGTATCCGTATATCATATATACATGATGTATCAGTATATCATATATACATGATGTATCAGTATATTATATATACATGATGTATCAGTATATCATATATACATGATGTATCCGTATATCATTTATACATGATGTATCAGTAAATCATATATACATGATGTATTGTATTGACTTTATGTATTTGAAGTTCTGTTGTGACGCATTTCGTTTTGAACCAATAATTATTAGTCAAAAGGGTGCCTCATTTTTAACAATATGAACAATTATTTCGTGCATTAATACTTTTATTAAGATCGATGATACATAATTTTAATTTACCCCAGGTCACACACACACACACACACACACACAAACGCGCACGCACGCACATACATACACTAATTACTACATCGTGTCGAAAATATAGTTCTAATTTAGTAGCGTTTTGATACACGCTTTCTAGCAACTATTCCTATCCTCACCTAGCCCTTAGCCAAATGGAAGTCACGGTACTTCTATATTCCACTTAGGTCATACTGTGACGACAGATGATGTATATAAATGACTAAAAGAGGAACATGCATGTAGCAAAAACATTCATGCTATAAATTAGTGTCATCTTAAATGGTGAACAAGCTATACAGTAACAAACCGTTTTGTTCAAAAAGGGTATAAATTATAAAATTTTTATATGATGCAAACAACATTTTCTCGTCTTCTTCAGATACAGTAATCAAGTAATTGTACAGCATCTTTAGATTGACTCTCGCGAGTTTGCATTATTGATCTTAAAGCGATTCAGTTTAATCGCCGCATTGGTTTGCCATATACGCTTTGCTGTCTGTTAGATTATATTTTTTTTAATTTCCTTTTTTATTCTATAAATGTATTGTCGCATGAACATGAATTTAGTTTTCAAGTTACTTTTTTTCAAAATGTACAAACAAAATCACCCAAACTATTTTTATGGAATATAATAACTTAATTGATTTCCTGTCAATAACAAAAAAGTTCAAATTCTAGAAAATGCATGCTCTAAATAAACAATCCAGACTTAAACGTTTTTAAGTCAACTCTCTTGAAAGAGAATGCCAGCGAATGGACCTTTATAATTACAGTGGTTAATGACCTGCTTTTGATCAAATTGCTCGCTGTAATTGTATAGCCGTGTTGCTAATAAATCCTGCGTGGGCTTTTTTGATTGTATCTTTCAAAATAAAGAGTCACTTCATTCTAATATACGGATGATATGTCATAGCAAGCCTTATCTCTTTGTGTAGATTGGTTTGGAAACGTTGAAATTAGATTTATGCGCGATAGCTTTTTGCAACAAGCTCAATTGATAAATGAAAATTCAACGTAACTCATGACTGCAATTTGAATCTTTGATATCCAAGTACCTTTTCTTTTGGAAAGTGATCAATTGTCAACAGTATCGAGCGCTCGAAACCGAATCATGCCAACTACTGATATGGATCGATTGATTTTATATTTTCACACTACCCTAAAGTTAAAAAGATATTTAAATAGAATGAACCAAGTATCGGGTAATCTATTTGGAACTGGATGGGGTTAGCGGGGTAGTTTTAGATGATGACGCTGAAGTTACCAAAAGTATATCAAAATATTCTACAGCTAGGAATTATTACTAGGTCAATAAATAGATTCATTTAGTACAATGGCGAAAATTTATAGGTAGTTTCTAACAATTGTGTCTATGAAGTCCGCTTCTGTGGTTGCGTGGTGGACTTCAAACTTCAACATATTGGTATTTTTGCAAATTTCAGCCCGTACATTTCGAGACACGGTACCTCAATATTTCTGGTATGAGGACTCTTTTCAAAGATAGTCCAAGTGCACGATTGGATCATTGCTTCTGTTTTATCAGTCAAAGCCAAAAGGCTTCAAAATGTAAAATGGAAACGTGCGTACAAGAAAAATATAATTAATAGAACTTGGAGTTATTATCCTATTGAATAACAATGAATAAGACAATAATATTTGTAAAATACAGGATCGTGATGTTACCAACTCATAGAAGGGTCGCGGTACAAGATTTTCGCAGATCAGTTATCAAGGATAACGCAATGCTACATCTTGTAAAATTACAGATATATACTTAGCAAGTATGTTGATAGTTTTCACACAAACTAAATATTACTATTCCATCCATGCACACATTATTAACGATACACAAACAAAACACCAAATAAAAATTTAAAATACTGATTACACACATTTCTGCATACAACATTAGAAAGGAAAGCATGATCAAAACTAGCAAACCGAAATCAAAACTAACGGCTGAAATGGGACTTTAAAAGGAGGATGGTAATGGCTCTTTTGAAAGGATGATTGAAATTACTCTTTGAAAGTATAACTGAAATGAATCTTTTATTAAAAAATATTGTAATGGATCCTTAAAAGGTGGATTGTAATGGCTGTTTAAAAGGATGATTGTGATAGATCTTTAAAAGGTGGATTGTAATTTATCTTTAAAAAGAGGATTGTTATAGATCTTGAAGAGGATTCAAATGGAACTTTATTATAAGAATGAAATGGATCTTTAAAAAGATGATTGTGATGGATCTTTATAAGGAGAATTGTAATGGATCTTTAAAAAGAGGATTGTGATAAACCTTTAAGAGGATTAAAATGGATCTTTATAAGGACGATTGAAATAGATTATGAAATTGAAGAAAAAATAAATCTAAAGATTTTACTAAGACACGCTAAAATCTAATGTTAACACAACTACGTTCTGAAAAGAACTACAACAAAATATTCAAGATCTAAACAAACATTTACAAGCAAAAACAAGCCCAAAGAGGGTTAATCTAAACGTACACATTAAAAAATGGAAAGTAGTGGATGGCTAAAAGACTTATCAAGAAAACCGGAACTGTACAAAACGGAAATAAAAGTGATCGTTTACACTCGGTATATGATCAAGAAATGCTGCTACATTTTCTGAAGGTTTCTTCAAACTGGTTAAACCTAGCGGCAAATGTAATTTCCTTAGTTAAAAAGTTCCAAACCTTTCGCAGCCGTGAAACGAGGTGAAGCTTTCTCATACAAATCGTGACCTTTAAGCTTTTACCCGAATGGTTTGGGGGTTTGATGTCATTTTGTCGCACAATAGACTATAGATGGTGGCCAGTATACTGGGTGGAAGAAGAACCCAGTAAAATCCAGGGAAAAACCAGACCCACAGGAAGGTCAAGGCAAGCTTTCTCACACCCACGCTGGCCTAGCCAATACTAGAACCAACGCACACTGTATTGCGATGTTAATGATCTAAAAAGGTGAGCGCCCTTAATGATTCGGCTCACAGAAATAACATACTTGAGAAAATACGGGGAGAATATATAGATCTTTAATTAGCAATTACTCGCTCATCAATCTGAACTAAGCATATGATACACAGTTTACTCTGCAGAGTAAGATTAGACATTGTGTACATCCGAGTTTACATGGGTATGATTACATATAAAGCCAGTTTCCAAACCCACATGAATCGTACCTCAACTTCTTTTCCGAATGCATTTAACAGACAGAATTGTAAAAATATTTAATCCCTTCAGGACGTTTGCATTTTAAACCACACCTCGCTGTCATGGAATTCTATATGTATCTTTGTATTGCATCTGAATATAACTGTAGTTTGGGTTTAGTGGCCATGTACAGTGTTACCTAAAATGTATGATTTTTTATGTTGGCAATTTGGAAAGAGCGAATTTTGTACACATACTGTAGTACGTTAGAAAGGTCTGATGTCGCTGCTCGCTGACATCAGGTTCTCTGGCCACGGCCTAAATACCACGCTCTGCGATAATGATGGATCTTTAATCACAGTGAGGCGGTGGAGGCGATAATAGATGAACCGTCTTCACCATCAATCAGTCCTGACCTTACTCAATCCAGTGTAAACCGCTTAAACATCAGATATGGATTATAATTCTCTGAGATTCTTTGCAATTCGGAAAGAGCGAATTATGTGCACTTGCGTTAGCAAAAAAGCACGATGTTGTTGTTCGCTTACCCGTGTTCTCTAGCCATGGGTTTGACCCACTTCAATTACATACAGTACTACTGTACTACGTGGCGTTACAATACGTATAATCCTTGTCAGGGAGCCCTCCATTTCGCTTAAGCTGTACAGATACATTAAAACGTTCAAAGAAAAAGAGAATGAGTTATGGCTGTCCTATCACTTTGTGCTTTTGCGAGATTCCGACGGATCGTTCAGCAGATCGGGAAGACTGATGTACGAAATCATTCCTCAAATAATCATCGTGAGTGGTGGGATTATTCACTGCTTTTTATCAACGTCATCACAGAGAATCACGTATAAAGTAACTAACGCAAACACTGAAACAAAAGGCATACCAACTGCATGTCACTGAAATGAAATACAAATGGTGGGGTTTCTATTTTTAATCTTGAATAAACTGATTTTAAAATTATTAAATAACAAATCTTTGAATTTTAAAAAAAACTAAATTATTTTTGTTTGAGTAGATTAATTTTAAAAACCTGGAAAACTAAACAATCTACGAAAATGAAAATTGAGGCTAAACAGCTTCACTACTGATCTTTAGAAATACATTTAAACTTCATGTAAATTGATATATTGATTGGAAGGAATGGGTTCAAACGCTAACATTACAAGAATTGGATTTGGTCATCTCACAACGAACTAGCGCAAGCATCGAATCCATTAGTAAGGACCCCGAGTGGCCGAGTGGTCTAAAGCGCTGTCCGTTACGGATCACTGCCATCTCACCTCTGTCTGCGTGGGTTAGAGTCTCGGATTTGGCCAATGTTGGTATGTGAGAAAGCTTGCCAGTAGCTTATCGTGGGTCGGTGGTTCTTTCCGGAGTTTTCCGGGTTCTTCCTCCACCATTAATACTGGCCGCCATGTATAGCCTATGTTGTGCTGAAAAATAGCGTTAAACCATAAAAAACAAACAAACAGAATCCATAAGTTATTTTTATCTTCAACGAAACAACACATTCTTTTCGTTGAATACTGAACTGTTACTCAGAACGAATGTGCCAATATAAATGGAACACTGAGACCATACTAATGAGTGGTCAAAACCTTAAATAGGTGACCATTGCTGGAATTACATGTTTGATGTTGACGTTTTTTCATCGTTCGAGAATAAACTGTGTTATAAAGAGTGTAACAGCAAAAGCTCTCAACAAAAGCTCACCCGCTTTATAAAGGCTAAAATACTGATATAAATATATTTAATTAGTCCAAGAATAGATCCCTGTGGAACACCACAACATACGTCAACTGGGCTGGAGTGTATTCCATTTGCAGATATAATTTGTGTCCTGTTAACTAAGTAGGACTTGAACCACTGTACGGCTATATTCTGAATGCCAAATACATGCTGGAGACTGTGAAGTAATATATCATGGTCTATTGTTTCAAATGCTGCAGATAAATCCAGGAGAGTGAAGACTTTAATATTTCACTATCCAAAGCAGAGAGAATGTCACTAAATACTTTCATAAGAGTAGTTTCCGTACTATGGCAAGGGCGATATGCAGACTGTACATTGCTAAAAAGACTGTTTGAATTCAAATGAGATACAAGTTGAGTTTGAACAACCTTTTCTAAGATTTTTTTTATATGAATGGGAGATTAGAAACTGGGTGGTAGTTTTTAAATCGTTATGGTCCAGTGTTGGTTTCTTCAGCAGTGGCTTTTCGATGGCAGTTTTGAAAAATGATGAGAATTCCCCTGATGAGAGAGAGATATTAATAACATCAGTTAGTGAAGGCAATATTGTGTCTAAGCACTCAAGCAGCAGTGATGTCGGAATTGGATCAAGTTCACAAGACTTTGGTGCACTTTTCATCACGATTGTCCGTACTAAATCAATAGAAACAGGTTCAAATGCTCCTAACGGTTTTCGCTGAAATTCTGCATCATAACTGTATGGTGATGAATCAGTTGAAAGTGTGCTGTCAAGGGAATCTCTAATGGTTGTCATCAAAGAAATTTGCAAATTGGTCTGGTAGGTCTAGTGGAGAGAAGGTTGTTGGAAGTGGTGTACATTTGTTCCGTGACATTAGTTTGTTAGTTATCTCGAAGAGCTCTTTGCAGCTGGAACTCTCCGTGATCTTAGTACTGTAGTGGGATGATTTGGCTAAATGGACTATGTTTGTGACGTTCATCTTAGCGGCTTCGTAGATTTGTTTATGAATAGTAAGTCTGGTGGAAAGCCAAAGCCTCTCTGCTTTTTGAAATTGTCTTTTAGCAATGCGAAGCTGGTCCCTAACACTGCTATACGATGGAGAACACTTTTTTATTGATACTCCGCATTTGGTGGCTGGGACATGTTTTTCAAGCAATGAACGCAGGCAGTTATCAAGTTGTTCCGCTGTTGGATGTAAGGAAGTTGTTAGGTGTTCTTGGATGTCATGCATGAATTTGGTACTATTTATCATACGGAGGTTTCTCTTAGTAGCAAATAGTGGTGGAGGGTTAGGGACTGATACGTCGAGATGGCATACAATGCAGAGGTGATCCGATGCAAGTTCGTGGGATACAAGGGTGGATTGCAGAATATTATCATCAGGTCTATAAAGAAACCAGTCTAAAATGTGACCAAGTTTATAGGTAGGTTGGTTAACTGACTGTTTAAGACTGAAAACATAAATGGAATCTAGGAGTTTTGACATGTATGGTTGACCAGGACGGCCAAAGTGAAAGTTGAAATCTCCAAAAACAAATGACGTCTTAACATTGGTACAAAACAGCTGATAAAAATTCTAATTGTTCTCGTTTCCAAAACAAGGAGATGAATTAACACATACGAACGGAACAGTCAACGCATTATGAAACACAATAATGTAGACGATGATAGAGAACAAGCACAAATATCATAAATATATCACAAAATCGGAAGAGCCTATCTCGAGCAGTTATTTCCGTATTCATAATGCAACGACATGTCGATTGATGAATTGCACACAATTCGATATCATACCTAATAATGAACCATACATAATGTAACGTCATACATATTGATGCACTATGCACAATACATCGTGATGCCTATAGATGAACTACACATAAGACGACGCCATACTTATTGATGTACTACACACAATGCAGCTTCATGTATACTGTTAAACTACAAATAATGCAAAATCATGACTATTGATTAACTACCAATAATGCAGCATCATGACTATTGATGAACTACGAAGTTTGATTGTGTATGCCTACAAAGGTTGTACCGAAAACAGCAGCAAAAGTGAGTACCTTGTGAACTAGAACCCAATAAATAGAACTGCCTTACATTTCAGACATGGAAATTAATCTTCGATGATGAAATTTGACCAGACACTGTTAGCGTCTTGTTAAAGTTATATGCCCTTAGTTTCATGACAACAACGACAAAACCCGTTGGGATACATTTATGAATCTGACTTGCATTGTTTACAGATATGGTCAAATAGTTTACAAATGACATAGATTCAATTAACTGTGACATATTATGTCAACCAATCCTACTGTTACAATTTCAATTAACCGTATTTTCCTTTCTCGAAAGGCAACAAAAACAAGGAATGCATACAATAAATAAAGTAATGTGTAAAGTAATGTGTCTACTGATCCTCACTGTCTTGTCAAGGGCGTCTGAAACACACAAAAGAACATACAAATATAATGAAACAATATTAGTGTTCCGTTAAATCCGAAATCATCCCACTTCTGGCACCATTGTAACAAGATAACCAGGTGGGATTTCAGGATTTACAACAGAACACTTTTGATGATGAAATAAATACAATGTTTTATAATAAATGACCTGAATAAGCAAATAATTATGAATACGTGCGTATATACTTAATCTAAAATATTGGATTAATTAACGTAAGAACGCACAAATGTAATAATGAATAATACAAACAAGTCAGTATGCAAATACAAAAACAAAAGGGTTAATGGCTCACAGTGACTATACAGTGCAAAAATGCATGCAGTTTACTCAGCTAGCAACTGAGAATTTTACTCATAGTGAAATCATGCAAACGAAAAAAGGACAGATACACAACTTATCTTTACAGTCCTGAAAAATACAATGGGTTTTTCGGACTCCAAAATTAGCCCACCGCTGAAATATTATATGCACGAAGATACACTCCGTCGCCAAAAAACTTTATTTCGGCTAAACGGCTGCCAAAGTTCAGCTTCACAACTGTTTCGATTAATTCATGTTGTTGGATTTACAGCCTGCAACACGTTAACCTAGATAATTCCGATACCATGGAACTGTCTGGACACTTTATCAACTCTGGACACTCCATACAAATCTACATTTTCCGAACGCTCTGGACACTCTAGACACTGGACACTCCAGATACTGGACAGCTGAAAACATATTCAATACTATGCACTATATTTGACACGGGCATTAAACGTAATAACGTTATACACGGTAAGTTATACAGATTTAGTTACAGGCACAATAATTACAAACAACAAGTTCAGAAGTGAACCTAACCTTGATCGTTTTAAATCCTACTATACTAAACATTTCTTAAAAGTGTAACCTTCTACTATCAATATAAATCACTTGCAAAGTCGCGAAAAAGAATATAAATAAGTGTATTATACTGTGCAAACCAAATATACATAGCAACCATACACAAATAAACGTAATGTTACAATAGTGATATCTTTATACGAGAAATTAATAAACTTACATACCTCTTCAGCTGGAGATGCGCAAGTCCTTATAGTAGACTGCTGACTGACAAGACAGTCCGTAATGTAAAGACCTTTACATGCGGTGAGGTATTTATACACAGGTATTGTCTGTGCACTGAAAGCATTCGGTTCTTCCCATCTAAAGCAGTTCGCTCGTGCGTCATAGGTCGGACCGAAGTCACTATTTTGAAATACGACACAATATACATTAATCACCCTCGGGTATCGTTTTACGCCAAAAACGAAACCCGAGTACATGTATTGAATAAATAGAAAGGTTTATCCAATTCCATGACACTCACAAAAGATTGTACAAGACGAGTCAGCATTTTTGACTTCTGAAAAGAGAGACTAAGGTTGAAATCACAAAGAATTATTCGCCAGATATGAAAAGAGTGACCAGATACATTTAAGTCACTGCTGATTAAACATTGATTTGCATTTTTAAACAAACGGACAAGAACACAACTAGACTCGACTTAGCCCGTCTGTAAGGAGAGTTTTAATCAAATTAAGAATGGGTCGTCCATGTATCTAGGTCTGACTCGACAAGTACCACCGGAGATATTTTTATGTTTCCTAAGCATTATGTAACATTTTGGAACGCTTCCGTAACATTCAATCGCATACCATTTATCCGAGGATTCCATTTAATCAATGACAACACACCGGCAATTAATTTTGCCTTCGTGACAGACGTCCTGAGAGGGCACAGCATCTCAACTTTGCTATATCTTACATTCAGCCATGAGTTAGCTTCGAGCGATTTCTGGCTGATTCCCGTTATCAAAGATTCGCTGTGGGATAGATGATCTAACAGTTATGATTCGTTTGAATGTGCTGTTTTTCAGAGAATAAACAACGTGCCGAAACGTGAAAATAAAATAGCATGAAAAATTGGATAGTCAGATCAAAAGGTTACGTAGAGGTGCATAGGAAGCACAATGAGGTAATACAATGAGGTTATGTCCTTTAATTAAAAAAAGCTTTCTTGGTTACCGCAATAATACTGAAAACATTTTCAATAGAGAAGACAGAACATTGTATTTAAATATGCATGTACAAACTAAATATTAATTAATATATTCATATCCGGTAATATTTTGATTGGATTATGCAGCAGATATACAGCATATATGTAACACCATTGCATCTCTCCAGGTAATTTAGACTTCCGCGTCCTTCAAAGGAAAGCATGAATTTAATATTGAACTCGCATTTGACGGAAGTAGTTAGCTTTTATAAAACAAAAACAGACAGCGAAATGAAAACATCTTACGACTATATACGTAGATGGCACAAGGATATCTGGACATGAAGGGATAAAATAATGGTATGAATTGATAAAATAATTCCTTTCGGACATTAAAGATGGTCTTGATAGATCTAAGACTGACTACAACACCTTACCATTTTGAGTCAAACTGCAAACAATAATGATCTTAATATACTATAGTAGAACGCGTCTAATGATGAGACAATGCGTAATTTGAGATTTGTTGAGATGAGAACAAACTCCATAGATTCCGGCACATTATGCGATGATAGATTAGGATCTGTCCAGTTTGCAGTTGGACTCGTCATTTAAGCGAGTATATATAGCACATCCGTATAGCGAATTAGATGATACGGATACACTTATAAAAGTATTGTTAGATGTGTGAATTAATATTTTCTGCGGCACGAAATGTTTCACCTTTTAAAACCCTACTATATTCATCTTAATACAAAATAATATGTGGTACCCTATTCCGGGGGGGGGGAGGGGGATGTGCATATCATGAAGGATGTTTGTATCTATATTTGGGTCTGAAAGCAGACGTAGGATAAAGTTATGAGGTAGGGTGAAACCAGTATTAATACTAGAGGAGTGTTCAACTGGTTGTCATTCATTTCCAGACTAAAATATACATGTATACTAATTTCAACGCTCTATTTGTAGAAATGTTATGTCCACATTTAGAGGATACAAACCTGTAAACACTCATTGAACTATGGCATTCTTTAATTGTGAACGTCGTCAACCAACATTTTAAAACAGTGACTTTTTTACTATCGAAGCAAAGCATCCGCTAATTTGAGAGTGTGCTAAGATGGGCCTGCACATGCAAATGGCAAAAGGGCGAATCTGATACTATAGGAAACCATTTCTACTCAGTACATATCTCTAATTGAACAGAGTCAGGATTCATTAAGGTTTGTTTAAAACTATGTAGAATGAAACTTTAAAGATTCCTATGAAGAGAAAGAGTGGTTCTAAAAGCAAGTTAACGAACTGAAAATAAACGGAGATGGAAAAGACTCATTTGGAAAACACCCTAAGCTATGACAGAACATTCAAAGAACCAATCATTTTGGATTTACAGTAACAAATTTTAAAAAATCTTCCATCCAATAAAAATGTCACCTTTCACATACAGGTCACAGTCACTGGAAAACAACAATTCCATCATGATGGCATTTATGATATCATGTTGGTATTAACCTGTTACAGATAAAGTGTAACATAGATGAAGAAACCTAAATATAGCAGTCGCCATATAATGCAGTTGTTTTGATATGGATAAGCAAACATCAATAAAATGTAGTATTCGTTTAATAAAAGCAGTTTTAATGAGCCTGGTCATTTTATTTTACCCGAAGATGACCCGTTCTTAAAGGCCACGACACCTTAATGGTGGGCTAGTCAGCATCAAAACGGCAGAAAAAGCATCGCATAACTATATGTTACAAACTTAGAAGAAAATATTCGCAATACTATACAATTGTTGTCAAATATAAGTCACTAAAAATGACATTTTAGTATTTATTATGTCTAATATACAACGTTTTTCAATGTTGAACACCAACCTTCGTATTTAATCTTTATATTCTAGATTCCACATTGTTCCTCGAACACACGGCTGATATCACCGAAAATATTTAAATTCTTCCCTCCGAGCAATAATTTACATCCATATGAACTGTAATATAAACAATTATAGTCAACGGTTGCTTGCTCATTTTTATTTTCCTAATCATCATTCCACCACTCATTGAGATAATTGTCCTCTTTGAACCGCTGATTTGTTGCTTCTCAATATGGCGTAAATTACGGGAAACTGTGTCTTCCTAACCATACCTTTTTTGTCATGAGTCTTCCAGGATCACTGAGCTCTGAATGCCTGAACCCTCCAATGACAAATAAATTAATCAATATAAAGTAGCAGAAGGGTTGAGTTATTCTGTCAATTTGTCGTACTTTCCCTTTCACAGTTACGGACAAAAAGACTTCTTGTATTCAGTCTATATCCGACCACTTCGAGTCACAACTGAAATTCAGTAAATGATTATGGATAAGAACACATCCAAGAATTCAACGCGTTTAATAAGCATATTACGTTTTACATTAATACCAGTTTTCAAACTTGTTAATATCATTATCAAGTGTCGTGATCCAAAAACAAATTCAACAACTTTTGACATTTTCTGACCGGTGGATTCGCTACACTTTCATTCTTCTTACTTAGTCTTTGAAGTTAAGGATTCCAATTGGCCATAGTTGGTTCAATAATATTATTGACTAGCAATGTTTTATTATAATACAGTTAGGTTATTTGAAGTTTTTCATAAAACAGATCTTCTGCGTAGATCTCACGAAGATGTGCAGAGTTTGATAAAATGTGCGTGGGAAACTTACTACTTACTAGATTGACTTCCGTCAGTAAATTTAATATGGATCTACACTTGTTTCGACTTTATTGAATGAGATAAATTTGTTCATTATAATTTCCCAGTCAGCTTTAATTAATGTCTTCAGAAATATATAGTTTGAAGATACCTATTAAATTTTCGGGGAAAGAAAAATAAATATTTTGGTTCTTCTTAGTACAAGACAGGAATTAATGTTTCTGACCAACAATTAACTTAGATAATAATAAGAGGAATGTTTTTGAGTGGTTGCATAATCCCACTTGTTGTTTAATAATCCCATTAGCTGTTTAATAAGATCAAGCTCTTCTGATATCCTGCTAAGTGTTCAGTAAGAAAACACCACGATATGGCTCTGGTATCCTGCTAGCTGTTTAAAAAGAAATCTCCAAGCATCCATGATGCACTGTAAGTACAGACTCCTCCGTTAACATTAAAACCAAAAGTGAAATGGTTGTTTCAATAATGGACCCGTGTAACATACAATTTCTGTTTCTGTGCTAACCATTTCAACAAAAAGGAACTTTGAGAGACATGATTATGTTGAAAGAACAAAAACAATATTAAATTTCAGTTATTTTTTATCCCATATGTGTTACGACACTACGGTCATAAAATAAGTAACAGAAAGGAGGATAAAACAAGAAATTTTGTAAAATTTAACAAATAGTTTATTTAATTTTAGTAAAACAAACTTTAATATGAACTTAGAATTGTGACTTTAATCCCAAATAGTCCTAAACGTTATTTCACAATTCCAATAGTACAGAAAACTCAGAATGCATACCATCTGAGTTCCAAATTAATTTCGGATTTTAAAATGCTGATGTATTAATAAACTGCAATTGTGTTGACAGATCTAATGTATCACGATACCATAATTCCAAATAGTCTTGAATGAAATCACAATAATTCCAAAAATGTGGGTTTCTCCGAGAAAAGCACTGAGCACTTTGTAATTCCAGTCAATAATTTACATGAATGAACCCTTTAAAATTAAAACAAGAATTAATATAAAGACTGATTCCTCTTGAATGCTAAAACATAAATAAACAATGTATATTTCCTTCTCCCTTATATAACACCTAAGACCCAATAAAAGATCCATGATAAGGGTCATTTTCCCATGAAATTCATAACAAAAGTTGTAATTATTTCAATTAATGATCTAAACTCATAGACAAATATTAGCTATCTAATATGTTGTTTAACAAAACACCACCTACCCCCGAAACAAACGTCATTTGGTCAGGTATCTTCAATTTCTCATCTCAGTTAAGGGCAAAGGGTGAATCACAATACAAATCAAATATACATAACATATGGTAATGAGACAAATAGGTATTATCCTGTTTTTTTTCAACATTTCATGGACATAGAGAGAATAATGTCTCCAGACACTTCGTCACTGAAAGTCGGAGTATTAACTAGTCAAGTTGTTTTTTCTACACTATCATTAGTCATATTGAATTCCCATTCAATACCATTGGCTTCTCTAAGTAGATTTTACCAATCATTATAGGAATGTTCAGCAAAACGTTCAAAGCCGTATGTGGCCACTGTCTAAAGAGTACTGGAACAAATTTGAATGTTTGAAGGACATTGGTTTTTAGATGTGAAGAAATTGGCTAAATTTAAGCTAAATCTCAAAATAGTTTGCCAACATTAAAAACATATACCATCAAACAAACGTATGACTTCAGACTTTAAACATCCTGTTAAAAAATGTCATTGTTTACGATTTTGATTTGACATAGATTCATTTAAACGACAATAGTATACAATATTTCAGAACACAACCAAGAATGGACTTTTTCTTGAAAAATAAATGCTGAAAAAGCAAAGGTTCTTCATTCGTCGCTTTTCAAGAAAGCATCAGGAATTTCTGATAAAACACATAATGTGATGGTCGAGAGTGATAATGTGATTTACTGATAACGAATTGCCCGGGAAAACGCTTAGTTATTTGTATTTATGGAGAAACAATGGTAACGAACGTAATTCAGAATAGTTTCTGTTAAGAGAAACCTATTCGATGAAACAAAATGAGTTCATCTCCTTTTCTATCAAAACAAAAACTTGGAATTTACTTGTCACTGTATTTAATTGCTTACAAGTTGAGGCAGCCTGCAACCAAAACCACTAATGATCTGTTTTCGCATAAGTCGCATAATTCGGCTGCAGATCAATTTTTGTTGTTTCTTTTACTGATTACTAATAGCACAAACTAATTCCTTCAATTTCATGTAAAATTGAAAGCAGCACAAAATATGGTCTGAAGACGATATTGATTCATTGATTATTAGCTTGCTATTATATATAATGCAATCTGTGAAGTTCCCTTTATTGTCATGATGCAATTTAAAACTCGTATTCGAAATCTTTCGTTTACTTGCTTTTTACTGTCATTGCACGTTTAGATATACCATTTTCGCGATTTTTTAAATGGTTTACTGTTAAAAACAAATGACTGATAAATGTGATAACAACTTGAGAAAGATTCTTGATTGCCTTATACACTAGAACTCATTTATTCAACACGCTTAAATGGATATGTCATGCAGTTAAGAACAACGATATGCCAAGCTTTAGCGTTAATTTTAAATTATTTGAATCTAACAAGGAGTGTGTGTGTGTGTGTGTGTGTGTGTGTGTGTGTGTGCCGGGATCAGTAAAGACCCTCTATCTATATTAGCTTTTATATCAATGAAATATTATTGAAATTCCGAATCATAGTTAGGATCCCTTCTATTGTACTCAACTGGAAAAAAATGAATGTCACCTTTTTAGCATCACGGTTCAATAACTGAAAAAGCAGTGGACTTACGCTATACTCAAGAATCTGTGGGGGGCATATGTGTTGTGTGTACTATTGAAATAGTATGAGTAAACAACGGATTGATTCCGCTGGAATCGCATTCAGCCAGGCACTCCGATCGCTACGAGGGTGAAAGAATTATACTTGAATGGATTACATGAATGGATATATCTGCTTTCTAGACAGGTGCCTTGTTTAATCCGTTATTGGCCGTTGATGCTGCTTAAAATAAACATAAATACTGCAATTGCTAAGTGTAAATTACCCCTGATAATAGTATCATTAACGTTGTCGCTCTGCAGAAAAGATTCTTGTGATGTGTTTTGACTTGAAATAGATATGTCATACATTAATTATTACTTTGATGTATAAAAAAACATTCAGTACAAACCAATGTAAGTCCGTATTTGCCTATGTAACTGTAAATTCTCCGTTGAATAGTATGAAAGCCCAACTAAAGCTGGCCACCATGTTTGAAACATGTGGATGATTTAAATATGGTAACGTTCCGTCAGGTTAAACAGGAACATGTGCTTCAATACGTTTTGTTGATAGCATGACGGAATGTTTCATAAAGTCATATCACCATCACATCATCGTCTTTTTTATTTCCTTACTTAGAAGATACCATACCATTATGTTTATATGTATATACCATAAGGTTAAAAGGTAAGAAAGGATTCATACATAGAAATACTGAAAGATGTGCCATATATACGACCAAAAGGAATTAATACCAATTAATTAAAGACGTAATTGTACATCAATATCCATCTGTCGTAAGTTTTCCAAAAGTCTCAAAAACATTGTTTTCAATTTTCATAGCAGTACCAAAGAGAAATCTACTATACACATTATAATTTATAATATTGCATAGTCTGCATATTTTACAAATAAGCAATGTATGCATACTTTGAAGAGCAATGTATGCACAATCTTGCAAGCAAAGGATGTATAATGAGTCTCACAAACTTCGTTTTCAAATTTCATAGCATTACCACAATTAAATCTACAATACACATTATAATATAACAGAATGCATATTTTAAAAATGAGTAATGTATGCATCATCTGAAGAGAAACTTATGCATATGCTAATGAGTGTAGTATTCATATGACGAGCAAAGCTGCATTCGGCTTAGTAAGGTATGTTGTTCGTTACTGTCATCATCATCGTATCACCTTCCGCTGAGAAATTGTTTCGGTATCTTGGCAAACGTGGCAGCTTGGCCTCATGGGGAGAAAGCGTACTTAAGAAATAAACGCTATAGAAATATGTTTGTGCATAATAATGATACTAATTGTTTATTATTATTATTAATAGTAGTAGTACTAGTAGTAGTAGTAATAATAATAATAATAATAATAATTAGTATTATTATTATTATTATTATTATTATTATTACTATTATTATTATTATCAATAAACATGTATCAGGAATTATATTTCTCCTCCACTATTAAAAATAGTTCCTTCCTATCTATGCGTGTATGCATCATGAAACCGCACCTAGATTTTCAAAATTTGACATGTTAAGACATGTAATAAGAATATGATATAACAAGTTTGCATAGCTATCTCCACATATAATACAGATGTAATGTTGTATTTGAAGGACACCAGCTAAAGTAGCTTGCCATATAAGTTAAACTCTTAATGTTTTGTTTTAGTGTACACGATCGCCTTATGAAAGTAGGTCTCTTAAACATTTATTATAAACGACAACCAGTGAAAAACAAGATGTTATCCATTCAGTCTCACCAAAGAATATTATTCAAACCACCAATATTCGACTTCACGATTTCTGTTTATAGTTGTTTATTTATTTTACGTCAGAGTGCCGATGATCATAGGAATTAGCATTACAAATATCATACATACATACATACATACATACATACATACATACATACATACATACATACATACATACATACATACCTATCATAGCATAGCAATGCATAGGAATTACCTCCGGAAATATTGTGTACGCCACACACAATCGTCTTTTTTAAACTAACCTGGACGGCAAAAGCAACAACTATTCTACTAACTAGCTCTTCAAATGCAGGAATAGGCTGCCGATGAGTATTGTTTATCTTTTGATTTATTTTTCTATCGTTTGCCGATTGTGACAAGATCTACAATATTTACAAACATCACTTTTAACTTTCGACCAATAAAAATGATTTCAGATATTGCGATAAGTCGTACAGACCCCCAATGACCATGCAAGGGAGTTGTATTTGCTAGACTAAGAATTTCGTGTCGGTATTAGTTTAGGAACAACGATTTGTTAGCTTACTGACCACTCATTATCAGTGAGTACTTCAGGTGCCATCCTTTTTCTCATAAAAGATCCCATTGCGTACACAAAAACAAGGCAGTATTTATGTTGCTTCAGCTCCACTAATAGTTCTCTGAAACAAAGAGGAATGGCAAGGTCATGTTCCTGTGAGACAACGAGTAATGATCATTTATCACCCTGATCAGAATTATGAGAATGAGTAGCCAAAAGAGTACTACTGTGATCAAAACCTTTTGATTGATCCATGCTTGGAGCAGACTTGGACTTCATTACATGACCGACCTTGTGTCATTCGACGGAATCACATCATTTTCGACATCATTCTCAAATCATCCTTTTGTCATTGTCTAAAATCATCAACCCTAGCTAAGGAATGATAAGTAAGTGAAGGTGCTGATACAGGCACTTAGTGGAAAGAAAATAAGCTAAATTCCACTTAATAATATTCTCTTATGGAAATTGTTTTTGGTAGCTGCTATGCATCACTTCTCGTGTCTACCCCAGTACATCGTCCTCTTAGTTTCAAACATGCGCAATCTATGACGAATCATCGATTCACTGAGCAAGGGCGCTAGCTGGCCTATATAATGCATGTGACGTCACACGTAGCTCTCTTTGATTGGAAAAGAACCTGCATGTTTTGACGAAATTTTGTAACGCGCTTTCAGTTGGTGAAACGTGTCAGTCTTTTTCTATCTGACCTTAAACTATAAATACTAGTGGCTCGCCTCATGAATTCACATATTCTCATGACGATATGTGGTCAAAATGTTGAGATGTCTACCATCATTTCGAGGATGTTGTTCAACCAGGACTACCCCATGTATGTGACATGATCTTGAGCTATCACACGGATAACAGTTACGGCTTTTTTAAGAGAATGATTTGGAGAGGCAAGGCTGTCTGAAGGGTCTTCATGTACGTTTCCTCCATCAAACGAATTTAAGTTTAATTAAGAGAAAAAGATTACTTTGTTGCAGAATATAAACCGAGTGGGTTTTGGATTAAATGAATAACACAAACACAATGTGTGAAAGATGGAAATTTGTGAAATGAATTAATAACGAAAAATATACTGTGTACAAATACAATTATTCTCACACGCTCTCAACATACGATTGATTCAATCACACTACACAAACATTCACGCATTGATAATAAACCAAACATATGAATTCAATATAAAATACAGATTCAAGAAACCTCATTAACTGCAGATACGTTTCAGAAAATATTATACACTGTAAGAGAGATTCACATAATCTAATGTATGGACTACATATTAAGATTCTAATAATCTCAAGGTATTTAAATGTGTTTCAAATAATGTTATGCACTGTAAGTGAGATTCATATAATCTCCTGGAATACAACTTCGATTCAAAATAATCTTATGTAAATGAAAATGTATCTAATTGAAACAATTGGGAAAAAACAAATTCTTCTTGACAATTGTACAGTCGTACGATTCATAAACTGATGAACCGCCCAGTTTCCCCCGAGCTCTTTGTTTGGCCCACACTTTTATCTTCCGCTCGCACCCTTCACGGATCCACTACATGTACAGTCATACGTATACACACGTACAGACAGCATACATCACTTTTGAATTAGCTACGTCTATATTTGTGGCTCCACCACGTGTACATACATACATACATACATACATACATACATACATACATACATACATACATACATACATACATGCATGCATGCATGCATGCATACATACATACATACATACATACATACATACATACATACATAAATACGTATCGACAGCACGCAGCGCTAATTATTCTGGAAACTCCAGACAGCTTCAAACAGCTCTAGCCAGCTCTAGTCAGCTCTCGTCAGCTCTAGTCAGCCATATGGCTAGAGAAAACAATTTAGAGTATACACACCTTCGTATATTAAATATCTTTGGTTAACAATATTTATCGACCCATTCCAGGGCAACTCATTTGCCTCGAAACATATACTCTTCTACTCTGGCCCTAATCTAATGGTCATTTTGATTATATAAGTGATTGTATGGTGGTGTATATTCTGTTTGTCACTATAAACGTCTTTGACCCTATAAATAGTCTACATAGATTGTTCCATACCTACCTCTAGTAGCACGTATGGAGGTCAAATCGAACATCTTTAGTACGTTAACACCCCCCACCCCCACCTCCCGATTAAGGACAACCACTTATAACACTGTTACCGTTTTGAGGCTATAAGCTTTTTTGAAGCTACAAACTGTTTTGTGGCTATAGTGTCATTCCCATGTTAATTTTCCGTTTGAGGTTATAAACCTTTTGCTATTTCAACATTGTTTGCAACTGAGGTCCATTTGCACCATATATATATATATATATATATATATATATATATATATATATATATATATATATATATATATATATATATATATATATATATATATATATATTGCTACTGACATAACCTAAAACTATGTTCCGACAGACGCTCAGTTGTTGATATCTATCCTGCCAGTGTAAGCGAACTGGTATTTTCTTATTCTTTCTATAGTATGACTCAGTTCAATATGTCGAAATCGTCGCATATCTTTCGTATATTCTTGCTGTTTCAATATTTTTTTATATAGCAATTCACTTTTTTTTGTTCTTACTGATATATGACATTAGAAGAAATCATTCTAAGAGGGTGGATGTAAAACAATATAAAAATGATCATTGTTTTGATTTGTCCATTTTAAGAGGAAATCATCTATCGGATATCATGATGAAATATCATGTGGGAAGACTTTGGAAGTTATCTGTTATAAAACGCTATGGAACAAATTTCTATATATTATATATCAATAAATAGCGCATGTCCTAATTAGTTTATGTATACGCTGACTTGAATCATTCTTTTGGAAATTAATTACTGCATTCATTTTTGTGGTGTAATTGAATAGTTAACATAATCACCTATTTGACTCCGAAATATAACATAAGCTGGTCACAATATCATTTTGTTTTGATTTCCTCTTCAAAATACATGTTCAATGTGATAGCTTGAAATACAGATGCAGAAACTACCTGACTATATTTTCTCGTCATTAGTTCCCACTTAGAGCTATATATTTCTGGCTGATATTATCATTCCTTGATTAGTGTTGAATTAAGTTGCTTTATTAGCCCTCCCCCTTACCATTCATTGCTATCCGAAATAATTATTCACCGTTCATTAAAATCATAAAGTCCATGGAGAAAATGTATCTCGTGCTCATGAATAGACACTAATTATAAGAGTAGCTTCATCAATGTTGCCATTGTACGTTGTACAAGAATAATAAATTCCATTACCTGACATTTGTATATCTTCAATAGACGCCAAAATTGAGTTTCTGGGATGTGACGCTCTCTGAAACATTTAACAGGCCCCGTCGAGTCTCACAAAAGTTTCCTCATTCGTTGATATATTAAACAAGTCAATCCTTTTGCCTGAAGATCAATAAATGAAGATCTAATTGATATCTAATTGCTGACTTTAATTGTTATAAATGTCATTGTTCATTTAGGTTTCAATCCCTGTTTCGTTATGTGCCTGTCGACCCTAACTTAAATAATGAAGAAACATTCCTTCTCAAGTGTGCTGTATAAGTTTGAACATGTTGCTCATTCAACATTTGCAAGGGCATTATTGAATGGACAATAAAACATGGTCTTAACATTACATGCCTGAAAAAGCAAAGTGTTTGGTGAATGTACATAAAAGGCAAGTAAAAAGATGCACCGGTAATGTAGTGTAGATGTAAAGACAGTATGGCTTTTATATTCCTCTAAGCACACATAGGAACTATAAATTGAAAAGTTGTCTTCGAAATTATGTAGCGCAAGATCGGTATGTTTGATCTGATAGCATCCTAAGTGATTTAGCGTTATTCTTTCCCTCTAAAGTATCAGCAAATAAATAAACCGAAATAGCAATCCTAGTGAAGACAATCTTTACGACCAGTGACATACAGAAAATTTGCTATGAAGGTTGACGCATTCGTGAAGACCAATCATATGCAGGAAACACTCGATTATTCTTTAATTAAATTCTTTTCATATGTTCTTATGTACATTACCAGTCTGCAGATTTACATGTATTCGATGTTGTGTTTAGATATAACCTAAGAGGAAACACTAGCTTTGATTATTCATAAGCACTACAGAGTGTTCATTACACTTAATTATTATTCTGGGACCATTGAGAATTTGTTCAAAGAAGTTCTGGATAGTGTAAATGTGATAAATCTAGACTGCAGGCAGACCAGTACATTCAAGGATCATTAATTCATTCGGAACATTCGATCCGCTTGGACTTTATAGACACATTTTAGGACGTTTCTGGATTGAATTCATAATACTGTATTTTCCTCATAAAATTTAATTTTATAACTATGATAATTACATTATTTGTTTAGCTGTACACAACTTACTGGTGTTTACTTCTTTCTGTTACTTATTTTACGACAATATAATTGTAATAATAATTCACACCCGTTAAAACGTGGAGCACAAAGAGATGTAGTCTCATCCAAACACAATTTGAAAAGGACAGAACTTCCAGAAACAAATGTTCCATTTATCTAGAAAAGAACACGATCAAGAGGCCAAATGAACTTGCAGTCTATTTAACAGTTGCTAACATTTCCAGATCATTGTCATGTATTTAAATCTCAACAGTGACCTTGTTGATTAGAAAATCACTCGTGATGGACAACTGTGAACTCGAAGATGATTCCGTAACTTGAAAAAAAAATAGAATTAGATATTCGAATGGGCTAATTATATTTGACATGTAGAAACTGATTGCTACATTAATTATTTTCCCGCATATTGATTTCAAAAGACCAAACTGAAATTATAAACGATCAATTAACAATTAAATTAAAAAAGTGTGCATAATAAATAAGTTCTTTCTGGTTACTTCTTATCTATGGATTTCTAAATATGACAAAGATTGCTATGACATGTCTATATTTATCTATTGCTGAAATAGTCAGTATATTCGAAGGGTAATCAGTCTTATTGTTGTGTTCAGTTATTTTGGGAGATGGTTACTTTTTAACGATTCACTCGATATTCAAAGGACTTAAAATTATTTTGGAATTACTTGAAATTCGTACAGGGACAATTTTCATTACATTATTGTGATATATCAATACTGGTGGCACACGAACACGTTCAATATTTTACTTTATTTGAACACCACTGGAACTATACATTTGGACTTTTATGAATATTCGAGATTTAAATCACAACATTGTAAGCTATATTTAAATTGTCACTTTGCATTCTAAAGAAATAAAGTATTATTGAATTAGACAAAACTTTATGGATTTCACTCTTTTTTTTATTACTTTGTTTAAGACCATAGAGTCATACCAAAATTTATCTTAAGTAATCTTCACATTCATTTCGGCATTTTATTTTTAAAACTTTGATTTTTCACAATGGTTATCATTTTTTCAAGTTTGGAGAAGTTTACAAGGAATATAATTTTAGGACACTTTATTCTTATAGCTTCGTTGAGTATTGACAACTTCGCTGATTTGTTTATATAGAATTATTTTGAATTTTTTTTCAGATTGCTTTCTCTTCAATCTGACGTAAAATATTTCAATATATTACATTATTTGGAAGGGTTTTTAACACCAAACTATTTGTAGTTACCATTAATATATATTATCTGAACTGTATCATTTGCAAATTTCCTACCTCATTGTCGTATATTCCGTCCATGTGGTCAGTTAATATCGAATCAATTTTATAGAACTAGCGAGGATCTGGCCCCTTTCTTACATCGACGATTGTCAAGATCACATCAACAGCGATTTTTAGATGAATTATGTCTCTGCGTTTTTCTGCAGCATCATTGTTTGGGATCATATTGTCAAATTAAATAATAAACCTTTTCCAAACGTACTGGCTGATATATTTATTTCTTCACAAAATGTACTTTGTATTTTTACATTTAACGAGCGTCTAAAGGCAGCTAGGTTGTTCCCAGTTATATAGAGTAATATAATAATAGTTTCACCTGTAGCAAGAATTAAGCTAAAGACCTATTCCACCGAAACTCTTACACGAATGAACTCAGTTACTAAACCGTTAAAATCGCCTGCATAATTGTATATGATACGTCCTTAGGGTAAGGCGTGCCACTAAGGGACAAATGTGTTGTAGTTATCGTTTATTTTAAGAGCGAATTTGTATTGTAGACATGTTTTAAATAATTTGTTGGACAGTACCATTTGGTCCTGTCCAGCATGTTTTGAACCATAAGAGGTGCATCAAATTGCATTTAAATTGTATTTTGTGTCTGCAGCAAGTAAATTACCGAATTGAATCTTGATGCAGACATTAATAGACATTAATAGATAAATTAATTCTCAACACATGCCCAATGACATGTTGATATTATGAGTACTTGTTTATGGTCGAATGTTTCTTATTGTTTATGTTTTTTTATACGAAAGCCTGACCGCTCCAACATTTTCTATGCCAGTGAAACTATTAAGGAAGCTATGAAAGATGGCCGCTATCGCTTTACCGGTTTAACGAAGCTCTTCCGTTTTTGTGCTGTTTTTCATGATATATGTGCCTGTTGTCTATCTTAATCTACATTATTGTGTTTCATCATGCATTGGCTATTCAGTTCGTATGTGTTTCTTCATCTTATTGTTTTGGAAACGAGAACAAATATAATTCTTCTCAACTGTCTTGTTCCACTGTTAAGACGTCCTTTGTTCTTGAATAAACCGCCACTTTTTTTGCTACTAATAGAAACCTCCGTATGATAAATATAACCAAAATAATGCATGACATCCAAAAAAAACTAACAACGTTCCTACCTCTTACAGCAGAACAACTCAGTAACTGACTGCGTTCATTGCGTAAAAACATGCCCCAGCCACCAAGTGCCGATTATCAATTAAAAAGTATTCTAGGTTGTATAAGAGTGTTAGGGACCAGCATCGCACTTCTAAAAGACACCGCATTAAAGCAGAGAGGATTTGACTTTCCACCAGACTCACTATTCATAAATAAATCTATGCAGCCGCAAAGGAAAACGTCACACACACTGTCCCTTTAGCCAAATTATCTCAATACAGTAATAAGATCACGGAGAGTGCCAGCTGCAAAGAGCTATTCGAGATAACTAACAAACTAATATCAAGGAATAAATGTACACCACAACCAGCTACCTTCTCTCCACTAGACCTTCCGGACCTGTTTGCAAATATTTTCCGTGACAAAGTACAAACCATTAGAGATACGCTTGACAACACAATTTCAATCGACTTGTAATCACCATAAATTACGATACAGTCTTTCAGCGACAAACGTTAGGGACATTTTAACCTGTCTATATGGATTTATCACGTACAAACGTGATGATTAGTGCACCAACGTCATGTTAACTTGATCCTATTCCAACATCACTGCTGCTTGAGTGCTTAAACCCGATATTCACTAACTGATGTTATTAATATCTCTCTCATCATTTTTCAAACCTGCCATCGTTAAACATCTGCTGAGGAAACCAACACATGACCATAACGATTTAAAGAACTACCCCCCAGTTTCTAATATCCCATTCATATAAACAAAATCCTAGAAAAAGGTACTCTAACCCAACTGGTATCTCATTTGAAATCAAATAGTCTTTTTATCAATGTACAGTCTGCATTTCGCCCTTGCCACAGTACTGAAACTACTATTCTGAAAGTATTTAATGACATTCTCTCTGCTTTGGATAGGGGAAAGCTTATAGTACTCACCCTTCTTGATTTGTCTGCAGCATTTGACACAATAGACCATGATATTTTACTTCACTGTCGCCAGCTTATATTTGGCATTCACAATATACCCTTAATTTTTTTCATATCCTAAGTAGTCAACAAGACACAGATTGTATCTAACAATGGAATACACTCCAGTCAAGTTGATCTATGTTGTCGTATTCCACAGGGGGCTGTTCTTGGGCCTATTTTCTTCATTAGATACACTCAGCCGCTCTCAAGTGTCATAGATCATCCCCCAGCATCTCACCAACTGTACACTGATGACACCCATATATACAAGTCTAGCCACTCTACTGAAGTTGATTCTACAATCCAATGAGTAAACATGTGCATTTCTGGTGTCTACTCATGGATGCCATGTAACAAGCTGCAGATGAATGATGATATAAATGAGGTCATTCTGATCACAACAGAAATATTTTCTCATTCACATTCTTTACCTCAAACAATAAAAATATAAGCAACACCAAAATTAAATTCACACATTCAGTACAAAACCCAGGTGTTATTCGAGACGATACTCTCACATTGCACCAACATGTCATGAACATATGCAAGGCTGCATATCTTGAACTGAGACGCATCAGCTCGATTCGCAAAGATCTTTCATTTCAATTGTTGCTACTTAAACTCTTGTATGTTCATTTGTAATTTCAAGAATATACTATGGTAACTCAATTATGTCTGGTTCGTCTCAATATCTTCTCAAGCAACTTCAAAAAGTTCAAAACACGGCTGATCGGATCATCTTTAGAGTACCTCAATCAGAGCACACCTCTCTGCTCTGTACCCTACACTGGCTATCCATTTGATCCAGAATCAAACACAAAATGTGTTCTCTATGCTACGTTTCACTGACGTACTCCATCCAGTCCAGCATACCTATCAGGCCTCACTCAGGTGTACACAACAGCAAGATACTTACGCTCCTCTTCTGACAATCGTACGCTCATTATTCCTACTACGAAAACGAAGTCATTTGGACAACATTACCAGTGCCCGGCAACGTGAAACCAATTGCCCATTGGAATCAGACATAAAAACAGAGTGATCCTTTTCAAGAGTGCTCTTAAAACTCACATTTTTCAACTGCAATAACATATTTAAAGACCTATTAATGTTTCCAACCTAAAACCTATTTTTCAGCATTTTTATGTTTTCCAATTTCATGGGGCATTTTTGGTTTTTGTGTAGTAGTATCATTATTGATGTTATAAAGCGCTTAGACTTTCTGAAGATTAGGCGCTATACAAAGTCCTCATTATTATTATTATTATTATTATTATTATTATTATTATTATTATTATTATTATTATTATTAATTATATATATATATATAGATAGCTAGATATATATATATATATATAGATATATATATAGATATATGTATATATATATATATATATATATATATATATATATATATATATATATATATATATATATATATATATATATATATATATATATATGTATATATATATGTGTGTGTGTGTGTGTATGTATGTATGTATGTGTGTGTGTGTGTGTGTGTGTGTGTGTGTGTGTGTGTGTTACATTTAAAAATGTTTTGTTTTGTTTGTTTTGTAATATTGAAATTTGTCAAAGACCTAATACTACTTGAAAGTCTGTTAATGTATTAACATCATGTAATTGTCGCATGGAAGCACTTTCCAGCGTGAAGATCTTGTACAAAGCGTTTTAATAATTTAAATGTAATAGCCCTGACATTTAATATTGTACTATTTATCATGGCACGAACCGATTTTTATAAATCCAAAACTGTCGCAGCCCATTTAAAAAAAAGATTGCAAATCTCCACTTATTAGCGAGATGGACTGTATCTTTTGTTCTGCTGTTGTTATATTCTCTAAAAGCAATGATGTTGTGTCGGTTTTTGTTTCATATAATTCATTTCGTGATAGCTAATCCTGATAAAAATGCAGAAAAATTTAAATGCTGTAGTTTTATTTGGTACCACATGTACATAACACACTAATGGTGCTGTCTTTTACAAATCCGTATTTAAAAAATGGAAGTGCGTTACCGCAAGCATAATTACGGATTTAAAGTCTGCTACCGTGGAGTATCGTTACCGGATTTTAGAAGCTTTATTGCTGTTTTTATTTGATTGGTCATTATATCTTGGATGAGTCATTAAACACTGTCAAGAATGACGAAGTAAGTATTGCATCTAAATTCATTTTGCATTGTCTTTTTTTCTAAAACATTAAACCAATGTGAAGAAGTTAATTGCATGCTTTCTTTTCTTTGCAGCTGCTTGATACATTTATAAATAAATTTGGAAGCTAATCAAGCATGATGCTGATGTAGAGAACCTTACTTTATGCGAGTTATTTATTACCTAAACCTAATAATTGAAACCAATATGATAATCACAATGGGACCCAATGAAATGCATTAGGAATGGAGAAGATTTGTGCAAAACGGTATGCAAAGTATCTATAATTTTACCAACAACAGTAGTGGTAGAAGCGGTACCCTACATGTTGAATTCAATTGTTAATACTAAGACTGCATGTGAGAATAGGTCTGAAACAGTAGTAGTTATAACAGTATTGATAAGAATAGTAGATATAACAGTATCAAAAAGAGTAATTGCTATAACAGTATCAATAATAATATTAGTTATAACAGTATTAATAAAAGTGATAGCTATAACATTATCAATAAGAGTAGTTGTTATAACAGTATCAATAGGAGTAGTAGTTACAACAGTATTAATAAGAATAGTTGTTATAACAGTATTAATAGGAGTAGTTGTTATAACAGTATTAATCGGAGTAGTTGTTATAATATTATCAATAAAAGTAGTTGCTAGATCTATAATAACAAGAGTAGTTGTTATTACGGTATTTAAAAGAGTAGTTGTTATAACAGTATCAATATGAGTAGTAGGTTTAACAGAATTAATAAGAGTAGTCGTTAGAACAATATCAATAAGAGTAGAAGTTATAATGGTATTAATAGGAGTAAAAATCAATTTTGACAGTAATAATAAGAGTAAAAGTAATAACGGTATTAATAGTAGTAGTTACAACAGTATCAATAAGAGTAGTATTTACAACATTATTATTATGAATAAGATGTAACAACATTAACAACGATAGAGTAGTTGTTATTACAGGATTAACAACATAAATGTTTATAATAGGATTAATTAGAGCAGTATTTTTAACAGTATTAATAACAGTATTTGTTATAACAGTAGTAATAAGAGTAGTAGCTACAACAGTATGAATATGAGTAATATTTATAACAATATTAATAGGAGTGGCAGTTATAACAGTATTAATAAGAATAGAAGATGTAACATAATTATTAAGAGTATTTGTTATAACAGTATTAATAAAAGTAGTTGTTATAACAGTAGTAATAAGAGTAGTAGCTACAACAGTATGAATACGAGTAATATTTATAACAATATTAAAAAGAGTGGCAGTTATAACAGTATTAATAAGAGTAGAAGATGTAACATAATTAATAAGAGTATATGTTATAACAGTATTAAAAACATTAGTTGTTATTACGTTAATGATAAGAGTAGTTGTTATAACAGTATCAATAGTAGTAATTATAACAGTATTAGTAAGAGTAGTTGTTAAAACCGTATTAATAAGAGCAGTTTCGTTTTTGCTTTTGTAGGGTTTAACGCCATTTTTCAGCATACGATAGGCTATACATGGCGGCCAGTATTATTGGTGGAAAAACCCCTGAAAGAACCACCAACACACGAGAAGCTACTGGCAAGCTTTCTGACGTAACTACATTAGCCGAATCTTAGACTCGAACCCACGCGGACAGAGGTGAGGTGGCAGTGATCTGTAACGGAAAGCGCTTTAGACCACTCGGCCACTCCGGGCCCCAATAAGAGTAGTAGTTATAGCAGTAGCAGTAAGAGTAGTTATTATAAGAGTAGTAATAAGTGTTTTTATTATAACTATATTAATAGGAGATGTTGTAATAACAGTATTAATAAATCTAGTTTTAAAAACAGTATTAATAAGAGCGGTAGGTATAATCAATCAATCAATCAATCAATCCTCTCTTCGCCGTCTGGTGCTTGAGGCAACAGCAAGGGGGCACCATTTCCGTCTGTCGGCAGCTATTGCAGGGGCGCTCTGATTGGTGAGTCCTCTGGTCTTAAGGTCTCTCTCCACTGTTCGTCGCCAGGTCTCTTTGGGTCTGCCACGGTTCCTTTTCCCCTGTGGGGTCCATCTCAGTGCCACCATTGGTAGTGAGTCAGGAGGCATTCTGCAGAAATGGCCTAGCCATCTCCATCGCCGAGTTGAAATGATCTCAGAGATGGTGCTTGCACCAGCTCTGTGCCGAAGTTCCTCATTTGAGATCGTGTTTGGCCAGAAGATCCTCATGATGCGTCGCAGGCATTTAGTTTGAAACACTTCGAGCTTGTGTTCTATGTTCGCAGTGGACTTCCAACACTCTGAGCCGTATAAAAGGACGCTCAACACGTTGCTCTTGAAGATACGGATCTTCGTGTGGACACTGAGGTTTCTTGTCCTCCATATGGGCTTTAGCATTGCGAAGGTCTGGTTGGCCTTGTCGATTCTTGTGACGACTTCCCTTGTGCCATCTCCATCCGTGGCGACCTTACTACCCAGGTAAGTGAAATCGTCTAGTTCTTGCAGAGGCTGATCGTTGATGGTGATTGGGTTGCCCACTCTAGTATTCTTCCTCAAGACTTTTGTCTTCCCTATGTTGACTCGAAGACCTATGGTATTTGCTGTCTGTACCAACTGTTGTGTCTTCTGTTGAATATCCTGGTGTCTGCTTGCCAGCAACCTGATGTCGTCGGCATAGTCCAGGTCATCCAGCATTGAGGTCAACGTCCATTGTATTCCATGCCTCTTGCCCTCTGTGGTGCGGCGCATGATCCAGTCAATGGACAGTGAAAAGAGAATTGGAGAGAGAATGCATATAAGAGTAATCATTAAATTTGTTCTTATAACGAAATTAATAAGAGTAGTTGGTACAACAATATCAATAAAAATAGTAGCTATGACAATATTAATAAGAGTGGCATTTATAACAGTAAGAATAAGAGTTGTTATTACATTATTAATACGTGTTGCAGCTATAACATTATTAATAAGTAGTAGCTATAACAGTATTAAAAAGTGTATATGGTATAACAGTATTAATATATTTAGTTCTAACAACGGTATTAATAAGATTAGGAGCTATAACCCCATTAATAAGAGTGGTAGATTTAACAGTATTAAGAAGAATAGTTGTTATAACTGTGATAATAACAGTAGTAGTTATAAACCAGTATTAATTTGAGAAGTTCTTATAACGGTATTAAGAGAAGCCGTTATTATAACAGTATCAATAAAAGTAGTAACTTTAATAGTATTAATGAGTGCAGTAGTAATAACAGTATTATTAAGAGAAGTACTTATAAAAGTATCAATAAGAGTAGTATTAAAATGAGTAGTTGTTATAACAGTATTAATAAAACTAGTAGCTGTAACAGTATTAATAAGAGTGGTGTTTGTAACAGTATCAATAAGAGTAGTTCTTGGACGGTATTAAAATGAGTAGCTGTTATAACAGTATTAATAAAACTAGTAGCTGTAACAGTATTAATGAGAGTGGTGTTTATAACAGTATCAATAAGAGTAGTTGTTATAACAGTATTAATAAAACTAGTAGCTGTAACAGTATTAATAAGAGTGGTGTTTATAACAGTATCAATAAGAGTAGTTGTTATAACAGTATTAATAAGAGTACTTTATATATCAGTATTAATTAGTGTAGTTTTATAACAGTAATAATATGACTAGTTGTTATAACAGTATTAATAAAGGTTGTTGCTATAACAGTATTAATAAGAGTTGTAGCTTTAACGGTGTCAGTAAGAGTAATAGTCATAATAGTATTATTCACAGTATTAAATATAACAGTATCAATACGAGTTGTAATAATACAATATTAATAAGAGTAGTAGTTATAACCGTAATAATACGAGTAGTAGTTATACCTATATTAATAAGAGTAGTTGTTATAACATTAGTAATAAGTCTATATGTGTAGTTGTTATAACAATATTAATAAGAGTATTTGTTATAACAGTGTTAATATGTGTAGTAATGATAACAGTATTCATTAGAGTTGTTCTTATAACTGTATTAATAAGAGTAGTTGTTAAGACAATATTAATAAAAATAGTAGCTATAACCATATTAATAAGAGTGGTAGTTATAATAGTATGAATACGAGTAGTTGTTATTGCAGAATTAATAAGTGTACTTGCTATAACAGCATTAATAACAATAGTTCTTATAACGATATTAATTAGAATGTTAGTTGTAACAGTTTTAATAAGAGTAGTAGTTTTCACAGTATTAATATGAGCAGTTCTTATCATGGTATTAATCTGAGTAGTTTTTATAACAGTATTACTAAAAGTAGTAGATATCACAGTATTAATAGGAGTAGTAGTTATAACAGTATCAATAAAAGTAGTTGTTATAATAGTAGTAATAAGAGTAGCTATTAAAACAGTATTAATAAGTGTAATGTTTATAACAGTATTAATAAGTGTAATGTTTATAACAGTATTAATAAGAGTAGTTGTTATAACACTATTAATAAGAAACGTTGTTATTACAGTAATAATTAGAGTAGTTGTTATAGCATTAATAATAAGAGTAGTTGTTGTTATCGGATTAATAATATTATGTTATATCATTAGTAATAAGAGTATTTGTTGAAACAGTAATAAATTAAGGTAGTATTTGCAACAGTATTAATAAGAGTAAGATGTAACATTAACAACAGTAATAGCTATAAGTGTTACTAAGAGTGATTGCTATAACAGTATTAATAAGAGTATTAGTTACAACAGTTTTAAAACTTAAAAAGAGTAGATTAGTAGTTATAACAGTACTTAAAAGAGCTGTAGTCGTAACAGTATTAAAGTTTAAAACAATAGTAGTCATAACAGTATTAAAGTTTAAAAGAGTAGTAGTTATAACAGTATTAAAGTTTAAAAGAGTAGTAGTTATAATAGTTTCAATGATATTAATAAGAGTGGCAGTTAGAGCAGTATCAGCAGATTAACAGTATTAATACAAGCAGTAGATGTAACAGTATTAATACAAGCAGTAGATGTAACAGTATTAATACAAGCAGTAGATGTAACAGTATTAATACAAGCAGTAGATGTAACAGTATTAATACAAGCAGTAGATGTAACAGTATTAATACAAGCAGTAGATTAACAGTATTAATACAAGCAGTAGATGTGACAGTATTAATACAAGAAGTAGATGTGACAGTATTAATACAAGCAGTAGATGTAACAGTATTAATACAAGCAGTAGATGTAACAGTATTAATACAAGCAGTAGATGTAACAGTATTAATACAAGCAGTATATGTAACAGTATTAATACAAGCAGTAGATGTAACATTATTAATACAAGCAGTAGATGTGACAGTATTAATACGAGCAGTAGATGTAACAGTATTAATACAAGCAGAAGATGTGACAGAATTAATACAAGCAGTAGATGTGACAGAATTAATACAAGCAATAGATGTGACAGTATTAATACAAGCAGTAGATGTAACAGTATTAATACAAGCAGTGGATGTAACAGTATTAATACAAGCAGTAGATGTAACAGTATTAATACACGCAGTAGATGTAACAGTATTAATACAAGCAGTAGATGTAACAGTATTAATACAAGCAGTATATGTAACAGTATTAATACAAGCAGTAGATGTAACATTATTAATACAAGCAGTAGATGTGACAGTATTAATACAAGCAGTAGATGTAACAGTATTAATACAAGCAGAAGATGTGACAGAATTAATACAAGCAGTAGATGTGACAGAATTAATACAAGCAATAGATGTGACAGTATTAATACAAGCAGTAGATGTGACAGTATTAATACGAGTAATAGTTATAACAGTAATAAAAAGAGTTGTAGTCATAACAGTATTAACATTTAAAAAGAGTAATAACTGTACAATACAATTTCGGTGTGTGTCAGATTTTCCATGGAATTGGTCATTTTATTCAGATTTGCAGAACTCATTAAGAAAGTACAATTTTATTAAAGTCAAGATGCACAAATGTAAAAATCTTTCAATATGCATAAATGTAAATATATATAGTATCATTCATAATACTTGACGTTAATCATACTGTGTATGTCTTCTATCGCTTGTCTAACATTGTGTCAGAATAGTTAAACTGGACGTAATGCAAAGCAGCTGTTGTGTAATAGTCTGTTTATTCAGCGAAAATACTTTTTCGAATTCTCATTTTGTTGGCTTTGATGATCTTGTTTCCTACCAGAACCTTTAATGTCATTTTTTCCGAACTGCTTGAACTGACTTGTATATTGATACGCCTCTGATAGTTATACGATAAACCCAAGTCTCAGTATGCCTTTCTATGCTATTTTCGTAGACCCTAGAGAACACTGGTCATAGTCGGAACCCTTCTATTCGCATACGTTAGGAATAGATTTCCTCCATAACTGTTAAAATGATTAAAATAGCATTTTCAATTACTGCATCACTCACGTGTTATTGGCATCGCGAATGTCAATTTCGTTCGTTTGTTTCTTTCAAAGTTTCGTGTGTAGCTCAGTAAATTCGTCCATATCATTAGCTTTATCTCTATATTCAAATGGACGAAATAGCCTGTTTAGGTCATTCACAAACACATCTAAGCAAGCAAAACTGTCAACGACATGAGTGTACATGGTTTGTTTATAATGTAACTCCTAACATACACTATTATTTTAGACACATGTTTTATCAAAACACCCTGCACAATTCTGATAAGGTCCGGTTAATGGAGAGAACATATTATAATATAGGAGATTGCACTTACTAAACTAAACTATATTGCATTATGTTGGTATTTGTAATGGAATGCACATTTTCGATGCTATGATAGTATCAAAATGAAAAGAGGAAATAATATCCGTGATTTGCAATGAATCTAACTGGAGACTGGGCAGTGTCCAAAAGATAACAGATACTATGTTAGTGCCGAAAGAATGTCTGACATAAGATTCACAGATGGGCAATTAGCCAAATATTGGTCTAGTGCAAGCAAGCAACGTTTGGTAGTGATTTAATATGTAAGAATATTTATTTGCATTGTCCAAGTCTTCTTAATGTTATTGTTTTATATACTGCAAAGCTGAATCGATGTTCCGCCACACTCTGGGTCATCGGCATCCATGCAGACGATACTTATTATGTTCCATTCATTTGCAGTTATTCCATTCTCATATACAGTCAATGCATTGCTTTTCTTATAATGAAATACAATCATCCCACTCACGTTGATTCACCTTTGCCAGCTCACTTGAAACGAATCTTTTGTCGGCACTTTGTAGTTGTGTTATGTCAGTAGTCGAAATTACTGCCATCTGGCGGAATTTATACGCTATATTATGGTTTTTAGTGCAAGTAGGGATATTGCTCCTACTGTACAAATGTATAATAGATGAAAATGATGTTTGATCAGTTAAACTTTTGTCTTTATATTCTACGAAAATTTCAGTGAACTTCACACCAAAAAAAAAACATTACCAGATATCTAGTATAATTGTTAAAAACTTACCCCATCCTTAACGCTATGACTATGCAATCGTCCTTCTCAGAAAGTATCACGCCAGAATCTTTGACTTTCTGCACTCGCCTCGGATCATAAATGACGTTGTCGGGTTGTGCAAATATTGTTTAACCGCCGATTTTCCAAACCTACAGACCTTGTGTGGATGAATCGCAATTTCATTTCAGATACTGTTAGAGGATAATGTTGCGCCCGAAAAAAATTAATTAGTAATGACGAAAGAGATTTAAAAGTCGGGGATACCACCTGTCTTTAAAAGCAGCTTCTGTTAAAATACGTCTAAGAAATCAGCATGTTGATGACTTATTACAGTTTCGTTGTGTTCAAAAAAGAGCATAATTTTCCCAATTGATAACCAAACAAAGCTACGTTACTTTTAGTCTACCATATACAGATGATGTATAGATCTAAACCGAAGTAAATAAATCAATTTAAAATACTTAGATATGGTTTTAAAGACTCTTTTCGACCCCGCCGTCAAAATGAAGAATATAGACAAACATGAAAAGGTTGAGTATTTATGCAGGTTTTCCGGATGCTGAGTGCATGGACATGTGGATAAAGGGTTTGGGTAACATTTGTATCATCTGGTCAGCCCTATAGAATAGTGATTTGTGTCCATGGATAAATTACTTTATCTTGCTCGTCAGATCGGATCTCCAATGTGTTATGTGTGTACTAAAATAATAATCCAATCTTTGGTTTCTCTCACGAGGAAATCCTCCCTGATTAATTGGCACTAATGGTTGTTTGTGTTTTCGAAAAATGTTGATTAACATGGCCGAGATATATACAATAGAGTATAACGTGATGTGTAAAATCCTAAAGAAAAGAGACTAGTTTGTATGCAGAATTTAATATATATTTAAAGGTCATGACTTTCTTTGCCTTAATCATTATTTTATCCCTGGCTTATTCGATACTAAACAGATATGATTGTAATGATTTTGTCAGTTCATATACCTACCTACCCACCCACCCAAACTTCTTTATACATACATACACAGGCGCGCACGCACGCACTCACACACGCATGCACACACATACACACGTACATATGCATACATGCATACATGCATTCATGCATACATACATGCATACATACATACATACATACATACATACATACATACATACATACATACATACATACATACATACATACATACATACATATATACTTGCCTATTATCGCTTCTTCATATTTGCCTATTATCGCTAATTACTAACACTTTAAACGTTCTCTAATGTTTTTGAAAAGAGCATTGCTTTAAATATCTACGAAATGGAATATATATCCTCCAAAATTTTGGCATTGAAAGAGGTAACAAATATCGTTCGTTCCAGCTCAGTTTCAGAACTGAATAATTCCGAGAGATGTACGGAACGGGTTTAGCTTGCAGTTCTTTCCTTGGCATCTACAATCGTAGCATTTCAATTTCCGTTGAATATGAATTTCATGTAATAGATGCAATACAAAAATATCACATCAGTTAACTAAAATCACCAGAAGATTTTCATGTCGAAAGAACTTACTATACTTTCAATGACATATGTTTGTCTTAGAAAGATAATGCGATTCTTCCTTTTTTTCGTCTCCATACATTAAATATTTAAATATTACCAGAGAATCAAGCATTCGTGGGATTTTACAGTGTTAAGGAAAAATGCTGAAACGATTCACGTTTATGAAAGCTGGCTTTATTGGTCTTAGAATCTATCTTCTTGGATTACTGAGACACTTTAGCACAAATGAATCATATAAAATTCCAATCTCATGTGGGGATATGTGTGAAATGCTTGCATACTTCAATGATTCTGTGAAGAAAACACATTATTATCTATTGTAAGGAGTACTTGAAAATGTCAATGCTTAATACCTTTTCTGGAAAACAAAATTACCATCCAGTTTAAGGAATTAGCTCACTAAAAACAAAACTTTCTAACTAATGAAAATAAGCGCAAATACGGTTTATTTTATAACAGATAGAAGTTTTTAAAATCACTCAATCATTCTCAGCATCATTGTGAGATATTTTATGAAACCTTTTAAACAGCATTCATATTGTTTACAAAAGCAGTAAGACATCGAAATTTCAACGGATTCCAAAATAAGCAACACAATAATTAAAAGCTTCTTTCATACTCACCTAGAAAAGAATTAAAGTGAATGAATAATCAAAGTTTAAACAAATTATCACGCATAAAAAGAAATTTAATAAATATAGAAAAGAACAAAACAAATTGAATTCATTTTACTTTCTTCTCTACCGATCCATTGGTCAAGAACCTTTAGGTACCTCACATTGGTTCGACCAGTACTACACGAGCAACCCAGGATTCATCATTGACAGTGTTTTTCAGTTTAAACAACTCCAACGAAGTTACAAAACTTCCGGAAATAGCTGCAAATTCATTAATTACGGAAACATTAAGTGCTAATACATTGATATACATTACTTGTGCGTGCACATGAAACGATTTCGTTATACATTAAGTTGGTCTTTAATAAGAACGTCAGTAACAAATTAATAATAGAATGACAACATTCGTAAACGAATCTATCTACAACAAGAATAATCCCCCTAGATTATAAATTTAGAAATGTTTCTCATCCTTTAATGCCAGCAAAATATAACTGTATTTAACCTGTTGTTCATCTACAAAATATCATGCATGAATCAGACTTGACCCTATGTATTTGATAATGTTGCGTCATGTGGCGTAGATCTGATTTCCTAGATGTCCACAATAAACTCCGAAACATTCAATCTATGAAACAATTTCATGACAAAGAACGGATCGGAAAAAGATTTTTTTTTAAAATTTTGTCATAAAACAGCTGAAGTTTGTTTTCGTGATGTGGACAGCTCCCTGATGTTGTTTATATGTATTTGAACGATGTATATATATATATATATATATATATATATATATATATATATATATATATATATATATATATATATATACACTCACACAATTTGCACTATAATACTATAAACCGGGTCAAATCCACCTCCAGATATTTTGAGATAGTAAGTGAACAGGATGCAGTATTTTAAATGGACGCCGCTAATACCATACACTATTCGTAACGCTTTACTCGGATATGAAACGCACATACATGTACGTTCATATATAATACTAAGACAGCGATCCAACAATTCAGCGACAGAAATGTCACAGAGACATATAAAGGCCTTGGTCAAAATGTGAGGATTAAGTTTGATCAGGGAGTTATAGTGTGTACCTTGTAAGCTAATGAATCCTATGATTAAAACATGAGCCAATACATATCAGCTAAAACTCTTAGACAGGCGAGTGAAGAACATATTAAACAGGTAGAAGATCTTATCGAAATATTAGATGTAAGTGGCACAGGATGGGTTTGGAGGTACGAATGCATCTGCACGAATATTTCGAGGAATAGACCCTTACTATTGACAATTTAAGTTCTGATGAATATAAATATTCTTTATTGCAAGACGCTTCTGTTTTATTGACTAGAAACAAAGTTTGATACAGCTGTTATATTTACTAGCAACATAGTCTGATACTGCTGTTAAATTTACAAGTAAAATACTCTCATACTGCTGTTATATTTACTAGTAACATAGTCTCATATGTCTGTTATATTTACTAGTAGCATAGTCTGATATTCCTATTATATTTACTAGTAACATAGTCTCATAATGATGTCATATTTACTAGTAACATAGTCTCATGCTGCTGTTTAATTTACTAGTAACATAGTCTCATAATGATGTCATAGTTACTAGTAACATAGTCTCATACTGATGCTATATTTACTAGTAAAATAGTCTCACACTGATGTTATATTTACTAGTAACATAGTTTGATACTGCTGTTATATTTACTAGTAACATAGTCTCATACTGATATTATATTTACTAGAACATAGTCTCATACTGCTGTTATATTTACTAGTAAAATAGTCGCATACTGCTGTTATATTTACTAGTAACAGTCTCATACTGATGTCATATTCACTAGTAAAATAGTCGCATACTGCTGTTATATTTACTAGTAACATAGTCTCATACTGATGCTATATTTACTAGTAAAATAGTCTCACACTGATGTTATATTTACTAGTAACATAGTTTGATACTGCTGTTATATTTACTAGTAACATAGTCTCATACTGATATTATATTTACTAGTAACATAGTTTGATACTGCTGTTATATTTACTACTAACATAGTCTCATACTTCTGCTATATTTACTAGTAATATAATTTGATACTGGTAATGTTATTTATTTACTAGTAATTACTAGTACTACTAGTACTAATTACTAGTACTAGTAAATTTACGAGTAACATGATTTGATAGTTTCATTCTAATAATCTAAACAGTCCTCTCTTCCAGATTGTATGATTGTGTTTCTATTAAGTTAACAAACGCGTCATGAATAAGCAAAAGGTTGTCTTTGTACTCCTAATTTAATAAACACAGTCAGAATATAAACCTACAACACTTTCAGTTGTTAACATTCAAGGTATGCATGAAACCATCATTATTAATTTGACATGACTGTTAGACGTGCGACTGAATGTACTAAAGGAACAAAGACCGGGTTGACATATATATATATATATATATATATATATATATATATATATATATTTCAACCCGGTCTTTGTATATATATATATATATATATATATATATATATATATATATATATATATATATATATATATATATATATATATATATATATATATATTAGCACTATATGTGAAAGGCATTTTGGTTCTGTAGGAGTGATTGACAACTTATATCTTACCTCGCTTGATACGGTTGTTTACTTGGCCTGGGAGTTTATTTTAGTTTTAGTCAAAGATGTAAAGTTAGCATATGCCAGAGGTTAGTCACTGCTAAAGTCAAAAAGGTCTTTCTTCCAAAAAACGTATCATGAATCATACCTGTTGTCATAACAATGCATATCAAAATTAATAATTTCTGTTTCTCATAGTCTACATTGTTTCTTGTAAATGTTTATTGGGCCTTGTATACACTTCGTGATCACACCTAACAGTAGTATTATGGTTGCAGTTTTAAAGAGCCAAGCTGTTGTTGCTTAGCGACATCGACATTATAGTCCTAAACAAATGTATACGTTTGTGCGTTTGTATTGTCATCTAAGGCTTCTTGTCGTACAGCAAGATATTGTTAATCAGCTTTTCCAATACCATTCTTTTTTGCCTCTAGCTTGATGGTAGTGTTTAACACTAATTTTAAAGTGTTAAAGGATTCAAGAAATATTGTGTTCCGTCCGAGCATAATGTGCATCTATACTAACTTGTCTATTGGTAAGAAAAATATATCGTTACCAACAGAGTCAAATGTCACTTTTAAATAGTTTCTGTACAATTGTTCCAAGATGCTATTATATGGATCGTAACCCACCTCGCCTGCCATTGATAAATGCATTCACTTTGTTGTAGTGCCTGATGACGTCAAAGCAGACTGTGTAAATTGTGTATTGTTTTGTACAACCATAATTGAGACTATGTATAAAACAGACTGTGTACATTGTGTTTTGTTTTGTACAACCATAATTGAGACTATGTATAAAACAGACTGTGTACATTGTGTTTTGTTTTGTACAAACATAATTGAGACTATGTATAAAACAGACTGTGTACATTGTGTTTTGTTTTGTACAACCATAATTGAGACTATGTATAAAACAAACTGTGTACATTGTCTTTTGTTTTGTACAACCATAATTGAGATTATGTATAAAACAGACTGTGTACATTGTGTTTTGTTTTGTACAACCATAATTGAGACTATGTATAAAGCAGACGCCATGATGCAACTTGTAGACACTCATCTCAAAAGTTATTAAATATATTGCAGGAAGAAACACGTTCATCCTGAAGGCACCCCTTTCTTTGTCTGTCATAGCATTCATTTCATCATCTGACATTGTTCTTCAGTGTATAGCAGTACCTTCCTCTTATATATATATATATATATATATATATATATATATATATATATATATATATATATATATATATATACGTTTGTAAGAGTTTGTAAGAGTTGATACAATAACATATATAGTCTTCCTGGATCAGTGGAGTGCAGTTTTCTGTTCTTCATGACCATTATCAATCAAGCATATGTTTTTAATGTGAAACATGTGCAGCCATTATATTATACAACTGAAAACTTTTCATAGTCAAATTAATTCATTCAATTAATTTGAGTTATTATCTGGTAAGGTAGTTTGCATTCATACGTAAGCTTTGTCGTCTGGATGTAACATCAAATTTGTCGACTGCCTTGACTAATTCACAAACTCAGGTATATTGTTGTATACCAAATCCATTCCAGAACTTTACAACCATATGTTACTATCCACAATGCACAGCGTATATTATCCTGCCATAATTTAAAGTGCATTCCTTTAAATTTGTCAATGAAAAAAATAAAGCAGAGTTTTGAAAAATGTTTTGAAGTTGTTTGTATGTGACAAAGATATTTTATGCATATTAATGTCTCCAAATTGATTTAATATATTGAATTGGTTTAGGAGATTTTGTCAAGTTAAAGCATTAAAGGGAGTAGCAGCTCACTGTTTAGATGTTGTTTTTGTTTGTTTTGCTTTGTTATTTGTTTTGGTGTATGCGTTTGTTTTTGTTGTTTTATATTTTGTTGTTATTCGTCATTTTCATCTGGAATTCATTATTTCCCCCAAAATATAAAATTTTCTTTTCTTGCGTAAATACATTGAATCTCTATTTATTGTATATTCGCCCTCACTAAGTATTCAATAGTGATGTTCTCCTCCAATTATGTTGCCCTCACTAAGTATTCAATAGTGATGTTCTCCTCCAATTATGTTGCCCTCACTAAGTATTCAATAGTGATGTTCTCCTCCAATTATGTTGCCCTCACTAAGTATTCAATAGTGATGTTGGAGGAGAACATCACTATTGAATACTTAGTGAGGGCAACATAATTGGAGGAGAACATCACTATTGAATACTTAGTGAGGGCAACATAATTGGAGGAGAACATCACTATTGAATACTTAGTGAGGGCAACATAATTGGAGGAGAACATCACTATTGAATACTTAGTGAGGGCAACATAATTGGAGGAGAACATCACTATTGAATACTTAGTGAGGGCGAATATACAATAAAAAGAGATTCAATGTATTTACGCAAGAAAAGAAACTTTTATATTTCAGTGAGAAAATTTGTTCAATTGTGCCTCTTCCTGGTCTGAAACCGGCTTGCTCTTCCGACATCTGCGCTTCAATTGTATTCTTCATTCGGCTCCTGATTATTTCCAATATGATCTTACTTGCGTGGCAAATGAGGCTAATCGTTCGGTAATTCTCACATTTGGTAGAGTCCCCTTTCTTCGCGATGGTGACCGCAATAGACTTCGTCCAAAGTGTTGGTAATTCTCCAGCATCCCAAATATTGTTGCAGACCTTGTGCATAATTCTTATTACCGTTTGTCCACCTCCCTTTATCAGTTCTCCTTTGATGCCATAAATTCCAGCAGAATTACAACGGAGAATACCAGGAACTTGAGATGAGATACTTCAGAACCATCAACGACATCTCTTACATGGACCACATGACAAATGAAGTAGTGCGTAACACAATCAGGCACAATATAGGCCATTATGATTTCATCCTTACCACTGCCAAAAAGAGGAAGCTTTAATGGTATGGCCATGTCACTAGAGCCAACAGTCTATCCACAACAGTACTGTAGGGCAGCGTCCAAGGTGGCAGAAGGAGCGATAGACAGAGAAACATTTGGACTAACAACATCACATAATGGACCAGAAAAAGTTTTGCGGAGACACAGGCATTGGCACATAATCGAGACAAGTGGATGGAACTGGTCAGCTGTTCAGCAGCACAGTGTTTCAGCGACCACACTGGGTCAAGAGACAGATGGTGAATTTAATATTGTATTCTCGTTTTTATATTCGTTAATATTTGTTTGTCTTCGCTGCACTTTGGGGATGGTAATTGTGTAATTTATTTTACTTTAATGGACCGTAATCTCTCTCGGTTTACTCTCTCATTCATATATCATAATTGTGGAAAATTAGGTATGAGAATCCGTAAAGATGTATTGATTTACAAAGCATAATGTAAATCTCTGAAGTGAATAAGCTCCGTCAATCATATTCAAAAAGATACAAGCACACCTCAGCTCATGCTGCGTATGTATATCACACCTAACAATGTATGTAAATAAGTCAATGCAATAAGTAAAGAAATATTATCCTTATAGTATAAACGTTAATTAGTTATCTATGTTCATGTTATGCACGTATTAGAAAGGTAGTTAATCCTTCGACTACTTAGGAATATTCATGCCAATATTTCTGGCAGTTTGAAATCCGCTGGACTAATTATTACATTTCATTAAAGATGATTGATTGCGTTTAATGACACAATTATTTATTTAGAATGAAACCTTTCATATCGTTACATATGACACGTGATATTTTGTTTGTAATAATGTCTTGTCTTTGAACAAATTGATAATCAGTGAAATCTTAATATGTGTGAAACTAGTGGTAATGAGTACCCCAATGCTTCAACTCGTATGCGTCATGACAAAATTGTGTGTGTATTAGGAAAACTATCATGTAACGTATCTCGTATTTATAAAATAAATCAAGTTTGATGAAAATTCGATCTTTTACAGCATAGCTTATATTTTAATATTTATCAGTTTATTTAGTTTGAAAGTTGTCGTGTCAAAACGCAGCACTAATCTTTACAGTTAGTATGAAATAGATGCCAAAACATATAACATTTTAAGTTAATCTTGCGACACATCAATTGGATTCTTCTTGTTTCTTTAATGCACGATATCATTAACAGGTAGTAACTTGGTAGTTCCTCAATTACCATGGATAACGTCGATACTATAATGAGGCATCAATGACAAAGTATGGTAACTATAAATGAAAACTCACAAATGGCATGTGAGTATATGTCATGGTTACCGTGCAATATGCAAGCCAAGCATCATTTCATAGTCTCTAAGCAATATGAAAGCCCGGTATGCTTTCATTGTCTCTATGCAATATGCAAACCCAGCATGCTAAAATGTTTTGCCAAAAATCAGTTCCAATAAATTCCTCCCCATGGAAGTACCAGTGATCAAAACAAGCTTTGCTGCTATTCTGTCCTTTGAGGTCGATTGACAACTCCATGCTGAAATCTTATCAAGAAACATCGATTTGTCAGAGACAGATGCTAATGAAAAACCATTCATGAAGCTGAATTCTCACACTCTACACGAGGCTTCAGTTTATACACATATCAGCCAACAAAGTAACCGATTTGTATCATTCTCAAAAAAACCCAATCGCGGCAACAGGCCTGTTCGAGATACGCCATCTGGTAAATTAATATTGCTAACTTAAGTACACAACATGTCACAGCCTTCCTGCTGACAGCCCACAAACATAAAATCATCCTTAAAGACTGGACCATTCATGTTGATTTGATTTCACCAATATTGTCTTGCTATCATTATAGAGACAAGTTACGTTGGCATATTACAGAGACATCTATATATTGCGGAAATAACACTAAATTTTGGATTGAACTTTAAAACATAATGTGTATTTCATGATCACTACTAATTAACAGCGAACTGTTCTTAGATAAACTTAAACATATGCCAACATTTATTACGCATTTATTACGCAAGACTTACATATATTCAAAATTTCAAACAAACTACCAATAAAAATGCAAGGAAAGCAAATGGAAATCATAACATTAACAAATTAGAGCGTCAATGCCCATGTTTTATTCAGACTAAAGTACTGATGTGTTACAGATTTTAACTTTGTTTAGTTCTTTAGGATATGTTACGGATTGAAAATATTATTTAAGCTTCATTATCAAGTTAAATATGATATTTGACGAATGTACCCTGATTAGTAATTACTTTGCGAGATACTATGCCAAAAAGTGATTGGAATATGTTCTAAGCTGAATAAATCAGATTATGTTTGTTGTTTGTTGTTACTTTTTAGTGGAGGTAATTTAAAATATGATAGAATAATTTACCTCAGTTGAATGCGTTAGCTTGTAAGCAATTAATTGTTTGCGCTGTCGACAAATGTTTATATTTCTTATATTACATTTAATATTAGCTGTAGAATTTCGCTGAGCTGGATATTTCTTAAATATTATATTGATTTATGTTATAGAGCAAAATTGCATTATTGAATTTGTAAAACTTAATAGCTTTATAAATGCTTTAGGTTTAAATTTTTTTTTATAAAAACTTAATATTTTAATTTAGAGGCATGGACTTTGTAGTCTGAATAAAGAATTCTTATCTTAATGCTGTTCGGTAAGTGTATAAATGTGTTTTTGACATTTTTACGTAATTAGGATTAGGAATTTCTTAACGTAGCTTTAACAATGTTACAGTCATGTTGCTACAATGTATACAGTGTGGCAGTTTATAGTGATGTCTAGCACTAAGGTATCATGCCGCAGACATGTAGCATGATGTGTCACTTCGTCACATTATCCTGACACCAGGAATAAGGATGAGTGGGACCCACGTAAACATAATATTTTACTGAAAAAATGATTTGTTGTCATCAAAAAATTAAGATACGACTAGGGAATTGAAAAGTAGTAAACAACATTTTTATTTGTTATCCTTAGAGTAAAGTGATTTGTTCTCGTCAGGGTCATTTTAGGAGTACATGATATAATCATAATCACGTAACATCATCCTTTTTCTCTTCTCGATTTCACAATTTGGAGATTTTTATGAAACTGAGTTTTAGAATACGGAATAATATTTATTTTTGTGAAATATTCTCAGTTTTTGGACCTTTACACCTGACGTTAAGTTATTTTCTTTTGTCGAAGCCAGGTTTTTTAATTCATGGTAACTTTTCTTCAGTTCATTTGGATTTTAAAGGATTAATTCGTATATCTGGAATTATTTGATGTGCTCATATAGAATGCTTGGGCAAAGACAGTTCATCAAACTTTTATTCGCATTTCTAACACCGGAATATTAAATATTGTGTTTTCTACAAGGAACTGTAGATAAGCAGAGTACAGACTTCAGCATAGTCAACGTCTTCCATCTTGTATTTTCCATCAGACTCAAAGTTGAATTTATTAGAACATTTCATTAATAGGACTTTTATAATTTAATTCCTGGAATAATCTTAGATTATTTTTGGATTTGATTATTAAAACTGAAAGTTCTTTTTTCCTTTTTACAATGTTTTTTCAAGGAAATAAATTATTTGCTAAATTTTGCAAAGCTTGTTGTTTACAGTTTTTCTTTGTTACTGTTTATTAAATCCTAAACACGTAACATAACGAGCGTAGCATAGCGAGGCAGCTAGTAGTACAATTTTTAAAATTCTTTGCTATGATTCGGTCGGAGTTTGTTCTCCTCCAATTATGTTGCCCTCACTAAGTATTCAATAGTGATGTTATCCTCCAATTATGTTGCCCTCACTAAGTATTCAATAGTGATGTTCTCCTCCAATTATGTTGCGCTCACTAAGTATTCAATAGTGATGTTCTCCTCCAATTATGTTGCCCTCACTAAGTATTCAATAGTGATGTTCTCCTCCAATTATGTTGCCCTCACTAAGTATTCAATAGTTATGTTCTCCTCCAATTATGTTGCCCTCACTAAGTATTCAATAGTGATGTTATCCTCCAATTATGTTGCCCTCACTAAGTATTCAATAGTGATTTTCTCCTCCAATTATGTTGCCCTCACTAAGTATTCAATAGTGATGTTCTCCTCCAATTATGTTCATCCCCATCCACTGTATTCAGCTGCTGATATATACCATAGTAACTTTAAAAATGTTTCATGTGAACCATTTCAATGTTAATTGTGATATTTTTACCTACTTTATTTGTCCTGTCATACAGTGATCAACAAAACCTGAAACTCGTTTATTTTTAAAACAATGTTTTATCTAAATCTGTCGCATTATATAAAAAAACTTCAATATCTTTCAACAGTTGAAAGTTGACATCCCCTTTATACTGCTATCAAAGTATTGCTAGATTTATTATTTATTTAAAATACTTCACTAAAACCAGTTCGTTTGATCGTACTATAGATTTGTGTTATTATTTATATTTTTTAAACAGGTCAAAGTATTTTGCGTAATGATGAATTGCATGATGTGGGCGATTCTAAACAAAATAACCCCTGAACAAGTGATTGCTTAGTAAGTCCATTTCATTAATTCAGCAAGTAAAATACGTCTATCCCCTAGATAGTAATATTGTCGTTACACATCAACAATGAATGTCCGAGGAATCCGATCATCGTAACGGAATGAAAAATGGAACACGAAATGTAACCCATAGGTGGCCATTAACTCAACTCTTGAATTATATAATGGTTAATTTAATCGGGAAGAAAATCTGAACCCTTGCGGTGAATAAATTGACGCCCCAGTGTGTATATCATATTCACACATTACAAGTAGCCCATAACATTCCATCTACGTACGGTTAGTAAATGCACTAGATACAACAAATATGTTTTCATAGTTGATGCTTGCGATGCTTGTGCGTGTATGAACTCAAACTTTTCAGCTCTGCTTTTGTAATTGATTTTCTAAACGCTCTGCTGTAAATTTTGATTGCATTATTTTACAAGTGTTAGGACACTATGGTCTGACACTGAGTAACGGAAAAAAATCGAAAGCCCATATGTTTCCTCACATTCACCAAACACTATATTTCCCTAGAATCCAAAAGTGAAAATATGAAAAGAACTTATAGCACTTTGAATTAAATCCAAAAATGTCCTAAATGTTCTATAACAACTCCAAATGTACGATGTTCCAATCGAATTTCAGTTGTGGTCGAAATAAATTCTAATATTGATGTGCTGAGGTGCCAATGGTCTCGGATGTGCTGATGTACTCATAGCCTAGAATGTGGAAAGTTTAATGTAAGACAATAATATACTCCAAACTGTCCTTGACTGAATTCACTATCGTTTGAAATTGATTATTTAGTCCAAGAAGTATTACTTAGTACTTTGTATTTCCAGTGAATAATATTAATAAATCAATCCACCCAAAAAGTCACAAAAATACTGACAAGAATAGACTGATATTACTTTAGATGATAATGTTTGAATTAGTAATCTTAATGCAAATACGTTATATACCCATACACATGACCTAGTTTCTGGAAATACACTGTCATTTTAATAGAAACCTTCGTTGTGGAACCTAATAAGATCAGAATCAAGACTTATCGATTAATAAGGTCAGAATCAAGACTGTATCGATTAATAAGGTCAGAATCAGACTGTATCGATAACTCAAACTAAAGCAAACATGTTTTTAATTAATACTTTTCTCAATATTTAATCTGGAATAATACGGCTTTATTAGCTCCGTATTATGCTGCAAGAAATTAAATGTAACTAGTCAGGTACATTATTAACTTGATTTTGGAATAATTTCCATTATATCATACGGATATATATGAAATAAAATCATTGAGAAAAACCAACGAACAATACAAACTAAATATACATAGATTGTAGGCTAGAAATCTGATCCCCTGTTGTTAGACGTCTACGGTGAATATGCACTGACGAGACTAGGTTCTTTAAGATGTGCAGCGAACTGCCCTAACATCTGACAAAGCGGTAGTACAATAATGTTATAATAGTGGAAGTGATAAAACAAATAAACCGTGCTGACCTCCCAATGTGCAAGGAAAAAGGTAATGTAGAACGAATTCTCTTCATCATCACATTCCACCCAGATAAGGCACAAGTAGGTCTCGTCATTCACAAGCATTGTTCAATCATTGAATCATTTAACTGCTTAAATTGATCTTTCAATACGATCTTTCAATACAAACCAGTAGTACCATTTCGCGACCTCGAAATTTGAGAGACATGCTAGTCAAGACAAATTTAAAGCCAATTTCAAATCGAAGAAAAGTTGGTAAAGCAAAGCCTTGTGGAGTTAAATGATGGAAGGCGTGTCAACACATGAATAAAACAAACACACTTTCTAACACTGTAGCAGGTGAAAAGTTTAACATTCACAACCATATTATAATATGCAACACAGAAAACTTCTTTATCCCATCACATGCTAGGTTTGCAGTTCCTGCACTCTTAGAGAAGCCTAGAAAATCAACAGACTGAATCTCCACTGATCAGATTGGCAAACCAAAAAGATAGAAAGCAAGTGCCGTAATGCTGACTGAGATCGCACGTACCACATAATGGAACAAGGAAAATAGGTGATCCAAAGAAGCCAGCGATTAAATCAGAAATAAGGTATCTAAAACTTTATAGGTTACAAAAATAACATTTTTCTGCAATTATTTCGTTTCTTAAACGTATGGGTCTAACTATTAATGTTACAATAAAATGGGAAGCAGAGGGTCGTGAGTTCAAACTCCGACCGAATCATAGCAAAGAATTTTAAAAATTGTACTACTAGCTGCCTCGCTATGCTACGCTCGTTATGTTACGTGTTTAGGATTTAATAAACAGTAACAAAGAAAAACTGTAAACAACAAGCTTTGCAAAATTTAGCAAATAATTTATTTCCTTGAAAAAAAGATTGTAAAAAGGAAAAAAGAACTTTCAGTTTTAATAATCAAATCCAAAAATAATCTAAGATTATTCCAGGAATTAAATTATAAAAGTCCTATTAATGAAATGTTCTAATAAATTCAACTTTGAGTCTGATGGAAAATACAAGATGGAAGACGTTGACTATGCTGAAGTCTGTACTCTGCTTATCTACAGTTCCTTGTAGAAAACACAATATTTAATATTCCGGTGTTAGAAATGCGAATAAAAGTTTGATGAACTGTCTTTGCCCAAGCATTCTATATGAGCACATCAAATAATTCCAGATATACGAATTAATCCTTTAAAATCCAAATGAACTGAAGAAAAGTTACCATGAATTAAAAAACCTGGCTTCGACAAAAGAAAATAACTTAACGTCAGGTGTAAAGGTCCAAAAACTGAGAATATTTCACAAAAATAAATATTATTCCGTATTCTAAAACTCAGTTTCATAAAAATCTCCAAATTGTGAAATCGAGAAGAGAAAAAGGATGATGTTACGTGATTATGATTATATCATGACTCCTAAAATGACCCTGACGAGAACAAATCACTTTACTCTAAGGATAACAAATAAAAATGTTGTTTACTACTTTTCAATTCCCTAGTCGTATCTTAATTTTTTGATGACAACAAATCATTTTTTCAGTAAAATATTATGTTTACGTGGGTCCCACTCATCCTTATTCCTGGTGTCAGGATAATGTGACGAAGTGACACATCATGCTACATGTCTGCGGCATGATACCTTAGTGCTAGACATCACTATAAACTGCCACACTGTATACATTGTAGCAATATGACTGTAACATTGTTAAAGCTACGTTAAGAAATTCCTAATCCTAATTACGTAAAAATGTCAAAAACACATTTATACACTTACCTAACAGCATTAAGATAAGAATTCTTTATTCAGACTACGAAGTCCATGCCTCTAAATTAAAATATTAAGTTTTTATAAAAAAAAAATTAAACCTAAAGCATTTATAAAGCTATTAAGTTTTACAAATTCAATAATGCAATTTTGCTCTATAACATAAATCAATATAATATTTAAGAAATATCCAGCTCAGCGAAATTCTACAGCTAATATTAAATGTAATATAAGAAATATAAACATTTGTCGACAGCGCAAACAATTAATTGCTTACAAGCTAACGCATTCAACTGAGGTAAGTTATTCTAGCATATTTTAAATTACCTCCACTAAAAAGTAACAACAAACAACAAACATAATCTGATTTATTCAACTTAGAACATATTCCAATCACCTTTTGGCATAGTATCTCGCAAAGTAATTACTAATCAGGGTGCATTCGTCAAATATCATATTTAACTTGATAATGAAGCTTAAATAATATTTTCAATCCGTAGCATATCCTAAAGAACTAAACAAAGTTAAAATCTGTAACACATCAGTACTTTAGTCTGAATAAAACATGGGCATTGACGCTCTAATTTGTTAATGTTATGATTTCCATTTGCTTTCCTTGCATTTTTATTGGTAGTTTGTTTGAAATTTTGAATGTAAGTCTTGCATAATAAATGCGTAATACATGTTGGCATATGTTTAAGTTTATCTAAGAACAGTTCGCTGTTAATTAGTAGTGATCATGAAATACACATTATGATTTAAAGTTCAATCCAAAATTTAGTGTTATTTCCGCAATATATAGATGTCTCTGTAATATGCCAACATAACTTGTCTCTATAATGATAGCAAGACAATATTGGTGAAATCAAATCAATATGAATGGTCCAGTCTTTAAGGATGATTTTATGTTTGTGGGCTGTCAACAGGAAGGCTGTGACATGTTGTGTGCTTAAGTTGGCAATATTAATTTACCAGATGGCTTATCTCGAACAGGCCTGTTGCCGCGATTGGTTTTTTTTTGTGAATGATACAAATCGGTTACTTTGTTGGCTGATATGTGTATAAACTGAAGCCTCGTGTAGAGTGTGAGAATTCAGTTTCATGAATGGTTTTTCATTAGCATCTGTCTCTGACAAATCGATGTTTCTTGATAAGATTTCAGCATGGAGTTGTCAATCGACCTCAAAGGACAGAATAGCAGCAAAGCTTGTTTTGATCACTGGTACTTCCATGGGGAGGAATTTATTGGAATTGATTTTTGGCAAAACATTTTAGCATGCTGGGTTTGCATATTGCATAGAGACAATGAAAGCATACCGGGCTTTCGTATTGCTTAGAGACTATGAAATGATGCTTGGCTTGCATATTGCACGGTAACCATGACAGATACTCACATGCCATTTGTGAGTTTTCATTTATAGTTACCATACTTTGTCATTGATGCCTCATTATAGTCTCGAAGGTATCCATGGTAATTGAGGAACTACCAAGTTACTACCTGTTAATGATATCGTGCATTAAAGAAACAAGAAGAATCCAATCGATATGTCGCAAGGTTAACTTAAAATGTTATATTTTCGCATCTATTTCATACTAACTGTAAAGATTAGTGCTGCGTTTTGACACGACAATTTTCAAACTAAATAAACTGATAAATATTAAAATATAAGCTATGCTGTAAAAGATCGAATTTTCATCAAACTTGATTTATTTTATAAATACGAGATACGTTACATGATAGTTTTACTAATACACACACAATTTTGTCATGACGCATACGAGTTGAAGCATTGGGGTACTCATTACCACTAGTTTCACACCTATTAAGATTTCACTGATAATCAATTTGTTCGAAAACAAGACATTATTACAAACAAAATATCACGTGTCATATGTAACGATATGAAAGGTTTCATTCTAAATAAATAATTGTGTCATTAAACGCAATCAATCATCTTTAATGAATTGTAATAATTAGTCCAGCGGATTTCAAACTACCAGAAATATTGGCATGAATGTTCCTAAGTAGTCGAAGGATTGACTACCTTTCTAATACGTGCATAACATGAACATAGATAACTAATTAACGTTTATACTATAAGGATAATATTTCTTTACCTATTGCATTGACTTATTTACATACATTGTTAGGTGTGATATACATACGCAGCATGAGCTGAGGTGTGCTTGTATCTTTTTGAATATGATTGACGGAGCTTATTCACTTCAGACATTTACATTATGCTTTGTAAATCAATACATCTTTACGGATTCTCATACCTAATTTTCCACAATTATGATATATGAATGAGAGAGTAAACCGAGAGAGATTAAGGTCCATTAAAGTAAAATAAAATAAACAATTACCATCCCCAATGTGCAGTGAAGACAAACAAATATTAACGAATATAAAAAAGAGAATACAATATTAAATTCAAAATCTGCCTCTTGACCCAGTGTGATCGCTGAAACACTGTGCTGCTGAACAGCTGACCAGTTCCATCCACTTGTCTCGATTATGTGCCAATGCATGTGTCTCCGCAAAACTTTTTCTGGTCCATTATGTGATGTTGTTAGTCCAAATGTTTCTCTGTCTATTGCTTCTTCTGCCACCTTGGACGCTGCCCTACAGTACTGTTGTGGATAGACTGTTGGCTCTAGTGACATGGCCATACCATTAAAGCTTCCTCTTTTTGGCAGTGGTAAGGATGAAATCATAATGGCCTATATTGTGTCTGATTGTGTTACGCACTACTTCATTTGTCATGTGGTCCATGTAAGAGATGTCGTTGATGGTTCTGAAGTATCTCATCTCAAGTTCCTGGTATTCTCCGTTGTAATTCTGCTCGAATTGATGGCATCGAAGGAGAACTGATAAAGGGAGGTGGACAAACGGTAATACGAATTATGCACAAGGTCTGCAAGAAGATTTGGGATGCTGGAGAATTCCCAACACTTTGGACGAAGTCTATTGTGGTCACCATCGCGAAGAAAGGGGACTCTACCAAATGTGAGAATTACCGAACGATTAGCCTCATTTGCCACGCAAGTAAGATCATATTGGAAATAATCAGGAGCCGAATGAAGAATACAATTGAAGCGCAGATGTCGGAAGAGCAAGCCGGTTTCAGACCAGGAAGATGCACAATTGAACAAATTTTCTCACTGCGTTTCAGGACAAGAAATTGTACTTGATTTTCATGGACTTCAAGAAAGCTTTTGATCGTGTAAGGCACCAAGGCTTGTGAAGGGTACTACACCATTATGGCATACATCTAAAGCTGATCAATCTCATTGAAAATTTGTACAAGAGAACGCAAAGCGCTATCAGAATTGGAAACGATGTGACGGAATGGTTTTAGCAATTGATTGGAGTGCGACAAGTCTGCATTTTATCTCCAGATCTATTTAACATCTACCTGGAACATATTATGAGACACTCGATGGCCTAGAAGACGTTGGGACACGCATAAGTGGCAGAACATTTAACAACCTACGTTTTGCCGACAACATTGGTCTTCTGGCCGAACTGCTCGGACAAGCTCAACTCCTTCTGGACAAAGTCGATGAGATCAGCGCAAGGTATGGACATGAAATTAGTGAGACCAAGACAGAATGGATGCTAGTGAGTACCAAAGACGCGGAAATAGTAAAAAGGAGAACTGAGAAGGGACTATTGCTTAGAGGAAAGAAACTACAGCATGTGGACAGTTTTAAATACCTTGGGACTACCTTGACTGAGGATTGCAGAAGCGCGAAGGACATCGAAATACGTACAGCCACAGCCTTGAAAGTGATGAGCGAGTTGGACAGCATCTGGAAAAACAGGTATGTGAAGAGTGAGACGAAAATGAGGCTATACCGAGCTCTTATAGTCTCAATTGCCCTGCACGGGTGCGAAGCTTGGACACTAAGAGGCGCTGAGGAGAGGAAACTACTTGTGTTCGAGATAACGGCGCTTAGAAAGATTCTAGGAGTTCACATTATGGACAGGATGAGAAATGAAGACATCAGAAAGGCTCTTAATCAGACAGAGACAATCGTGCAAAAAGTGCACGAGAGACAACAACAATGGCTAGGACACGTGATAAGGATGGATGAGAACAGGATAGCGAATATTGTACTGCACGGTAGAGTAGAAGGAACGGCGAAAGTAGGGCGTCCGAGAACGACATGGATGAAATCTGCACTGGCTAGATACGAAGTGGGGAAGCGAGTTATAATGAGGACTGCACAGGAGAGAGAAGAATGGCGTTTGTTGTCAACACACGCAAGAGCCCACGTCGATGATGTGCAATAGAACTTTTGCGTAGATACTGCGGAGATGAAGAAGAAGAGAATTCTGCTGTCAGGGTTCATGCCTAACATGAATACAAAAAGCTTGAGATAACTAGTGCTCTCAGTAGTTTGATTTTAGTTTCCAGACAGATGTTAAACTATGTTCACGTATAAAACTGTAGCCTACGATGCTTTGTTACAGATGCAGATTTACAGATTACTTCAATGTCAAACACATCTTTATGATCGCGTCGTCCCTAACAGCATATTTGTTTTAACAGCCATAGATAAAAAAAACAGCGAACGATTATAAAGGAAAGAATAAACAATAAATAATCTACTAGTGATACAGAAAGTGTGTAATATAATCGAGACTAAAATGGTATTAGACAGATGGAAAATACTAGAGATATAAATCAAGAAAGATGTGGAAAAGAAAAAAGAAACTGAAGAATAACATGTTGAACAAGGAAAGATAACTCCATTTTCTTTCTTGATGTATGAAGGATAAGTCTATTTAAAATATTTCCATAGCTTGAACATCGGTTGATATATTGATATATGCTGTACTGATTTTGACATCTGCTGTGATACCCTTAATTTAATGATGCCTTTTGTAGTGGCTTTATCATATATTTTTATACCCTTGATATAGTGATATTTATTCAAGTGCCTTTACCATATATTTTATACCCTTGATATAGCGATACTTATTGAAGTGGCTTTACCATATATTTTATACCCTTGATATAGCGATACTTATTGAAGTGGCTTTATAATATATTTTTATACCCCTTATATATCGATATTTATTGAAGTGGCTTTACTGTATATTGTTATACCCCTGATATAGCGATACTTATTGAAGTGGCTTTCCCATATATTTTTATATCCCTAATATAGTGATACTTGTTGTAGTACATTTGACATGTATCGTTATATCCCTGATATAGTTATACCTGTTGCAGGGGTTTTGACATCTATTATGATACTCTGCTATAATGATACATATATATATATATATATATATATATATATATATATATATATATATATATATATATATATATATATATATATATATATATTAGAGGCCGACCGAAATTCGGTTTCGGTTTCGGCCCCGAAAGTTGGCAAATGACCACTTTCGGCATAGTTTCGGTTTCGGCCGAAGCCAAAAAGTTAGCTTGCGGTTTGCTTTCGGTTTCGGTCGAAACTGATATTGACTTTCGGTCATCATCCGAAGATCTATTTTAACTTTCAGAATGCAACGCTAGTGCTGCGTCTATTACTCTGTTTGTCGGCCGGTCAGTCGGCGCTAGGCAATTTGACATTAGCGAAGTACCCTTAATGCAGGCTCTGAATGATTACTTCTGTATTCATTTTTAATTAGTGTGGCGTTGCATCATGACCCAGGCCTGTTTAATAAATCTTGTGTTCGGCAACTTCGGTTTATCTTTCAGTTTCGGTTTCGGTTTCGGCCGAAGGTGTAGGTAAACTTTCGGTTTCGGCCGAAAGTCAATTTTTAATTTTCGGTCTGGTTTCGTTTCTTCGTTCGTTATATTGTTATCACCATGGCATAACGATACCTGTTGTACTGGCTTTAACATATATTGTATACCTCAGGCATATTAGTACATGTTGTAGTGACATTAACACATATTGTTATACTCTTAATATTTAATGTTACCCAATGTAGTGGCTTTGACATTTTTTGTTATGCCACTGATATAATGATACCTACAAAACAGGCATTAGCATATCTTGTTATACCACTTTATATTTAACATCTGCTTCAATCTTTCGTATATTGCTTGTGAAATGTCATCTCATTATTATGTTCTATGTCAAGTAATTACGCTTTATGATGCATTCAGCACATTCCAGTAGTGACAGCTATACTCGTTAGAGTATGCATCGTTGATGGTGTTCTTTTTAATATCAACTTGTTTTTCAATATTTTTAAGATAAAATCTTATAGATACTGTTTTGGAAATGACATCCGCAGAACTTGCAAGCTCTATTAATTAGCATTCTCTTTGGGAAGTGAATACAATTCCTTTCGCTACAGGTGGACGTTGTTGCTCTGGATTATTTTGTGCAAATCGTCTATTAAAACGCTACTTCCCTTATCTGTTCGTAAAGCATGAGATTGGTATATTGATCGCATCGATGTACATCAGTCTATAATTATTTATTGTTTTTGTTCTACTGTAGATGCGAGCGGAAATTGATATCCAGACTACTCAATAGGTAACATCCAGTTTCCGCCGTGTTTTATCGAGCCTATTGGAAACTATAAATCCCTTCCAGTGTGTTAATATTAGCCATGCTAGCATAGTTTAGAATTAAGACATCAAGATTGTAACTGTATTTCCATCTGACATGAAGCCTTGTTTAAATCTATATTTCTTATATACTCTACAAATACATAGTTAACCTCTTTTGATTCTGCTTTGTGACATCTTCGAAATCATTTACATAATTTAATTAAAGATATCATGCTTAATTTGATATGGAGAAGTTGTATTTGAACAATCAGACTTACCGCAATCAGGGTCTTCAAATTATCTAGTGAAATAATGTAGAAAAACGTAATTGCAATTTCTTTCGGTTTTCTAAATAATTAAAAACAGCTGAAAAAAAGTAGCAAAATAGTTAAAATTACATTTCTTCAAACCTGAATAGTACGAAACAGTAGTTGTTCAACTGAAATATTCAAACCATAATTAGACAATATGATCTGTACTGACATCATTGGTTTGACGATTTCTTCCTTCGGTTATATGGGCAGTTCGAATCGAATCGAATATTAAATTAAAGTGCTTCGGCCATGAAGGTCATTTAGCACTGTTTAGTCTGTCAAAGACAATTACTTAATTACTCCCGTGGGGTAAGGAATGGCGCCACATCACCACGGGCATTTATGCGCACATAGTGCGCTATTTAATTGGGTCGTCACGAATGTAAGACTTGGGTGACTGGGAATAGACCCAACACACAATCAACCCTATGAGCCAATCGGAAGTGGTGTACTGTTGTGCAATGATACAATACTGACGAGAGAAAAATAGTTTTCTCATATCGTCATGTTGAGAGGTTCAGGTCGCAGAAAAGGAGGAAAAAGTCCCAGAAAGCCAGCCCATGGATGCTGACAGCCTTGAAACGTCCTAGCCATACTTATTTCAAATTCAAACCAGTTATACTAATGGACAATAAAAAGTACAAATAATGTGTAAGCCACTTGTGCAATTGCATCAAATTCTAACAAGTTGTAGAATTTTCCTATCTAATAACATACCAATGTTTCTAGTACATAGTGTACATAATATAACGCCCTTACAATTTGCATTTTAAAATGTCTAAGCGACATATTTAGTATTGTCACTGTTAGGTTAAATAGATTGTAAATTTTGAACGGTATTTCGAAATTATCAAGTCAGATTTCTCGAAAAAGCTTGTTCGAATAGAGTTCTCGTACCAAATGAGAGCTCAGCATAATAAATGGCAGATATGGCAAAAGCCCTTAAAAGGGCTACTTTATTGGAAGGTTCCTCGTCTTTCTTCCAACTATACGTTTCAAATATACAATATTGGCTAGTTTACATGCATCTGTTCCATGGTAGCTCAGATGTAATAACGCAAATACTGTATGTTTCTGTCTAGAGGAAGCCTAATAAACGTGCTTAGTAGATATATTTGCTTGCCAAGGCGGATAAAGGTCTGATTAAAACAGTGTCAGGGGTGTCTTATAAACAAGCCTTGCCACTTTGATGGCAGACTGCTTCACTCACTGGTACAAATGAAATGTCGCACAAGTCAAAATCATCCGATGTGTTTATTATAAAAGTATTCCTTCCAAATGCTATAAAATCGTACCGTAAATGTATGTTCTAGTGGTAATAGGTACATCATCCAACTTCCTCAACACCTAATTTTCACATTTCTTAGATTAGTGGGAAACGAGTTATAACAGCATGATGGCGAAACACGTTATAAACAAATCTTAATCAGCACTTAAACAGGTTCAAGGAATTTAGATATGAGAGATCGCCTTACCAGTTGTAAGTAACAATCGATATGTTTCGACATGATCCAATATAATCTTAAATTAAAGCATTTACGGTGGTATATGGTTTATGGTGTTCACATGGCCCTACATATGGTATATTGATTTCAGATGGCCTTACATATGGTATATTGATTTCAGATGGCCTTACATATGATATATGGCTTTCAGATGGCCTTACATGTGGTATATGGTTTTCAGTCTTACATATGATATACAGTGGTACCTTGACTTACCAGTTTAATTCGTTCCGTGACGGAGCTCGTAACTCAAATTACTCGTATGTCAAATCCATTTTCCCCACTGAAATGAATTGAAATCCCATTAATCTGTTCCGGACCTCCCAAAAAACACCATTTGTAGCACCCTGCCAGACCATATCGATAATTCTGAGGCATATCACGATGTTTATAGCCGCTCGCATTGGCGCACATTGCGAGGGTTATCCTGTCCTTCATGGGTTTGTGGCCTGGCATCCGCCTCTCCTCTGCCGTTATATAAGTCTTCCTGCAAACGTTTTGAGGTAATCCTCAGCTGCCTTCATAGCCGCGCTCGCTGCCTCGCCATGCCTGACAACGGAGTGAATGCCGGTCCTCGTTTTAAAATTCTCGAACCAGCCGCCCAATGCCTCGTCTGGGGAATGAAGTGCTTGGGGTCTACCGCAGCAAATCAGCGTAAATAGCTCATATCTTCTCGCAGATTATAGCCTCCGTCACGGTATCTCCTGCGAACTGCTTCTCCGTCAACCACTCCATCATCAGCTTCTCCATATTTTCATGGATAGATGTCCGCTGTTTAGAAATTATTTTCACGCCCATGGCTGGCGTTATAGCCTTTATCGACTGTCCTTCGCACTCACTTTCTTCGGATCCATTGTTGGAAAAACGAAACTTTGCAAATTAACTGGAAGCACAAATGCTAGCACAACACTAATTCTTCCACTCCGAGCTAACCGCTTAAAGTGAACGAGTGAGACACGGGATGATGGGCAGATGTTGCGACGTACACTGTGGCTTTCGCTGCGCCAACTAGCGGTGGGGTATCTGAAGCTGGCTCGTAACCCGAATTTTAGCTCTCAACTCAAAGCAAAAAATTGGACGAGAGACGTCTCATATCTCAAAAAACTCGTTAGTTGGGACAGTCGTAAGTCGAGAAACCACTGTATGGCTTTCAGATAGTCTTACATATGGTAAATGGCTTTCAGATGGCTTTACATATAGTATATGGCTTTCAGATGGCCTTAAATATACTGTTTGGCTTTAAGATGGCCTTATATATGGTATATGGCTTTCAGATGGCCTTAAATATAGTATATGGCTTTCAGATGGCCTTAAATAAAGTAAATGGCTTTCAGATCGCCTTTACATGTGGTATATGGTTTTAAGTCGGCCTTACATATGATATGTGGCTTTCAGATGGCCTTACATATGGTGCATGGCTTTCAGATGGCCTTGCATATAGTATATGGCTTTCAGATGGCCTTAAATATGCTTTAAGGCTTTCAAATGGCCTTACATATGGTATATGGATTTCAGATGGCCTTACATGTAGTATATGGCTTTCAGATGGCCTTAAATATGCTTTATGGCTTTCAGATGGCCTTACATATGGTATATGGCGTTCAGATGGCCTTGAATCAAGTATAAAACTGATCCATATCATTTGTGTAAATCAGTGAGCGTCACATCTAACACACCTGCTAATGATATTAATAAGAAAGCAAATGCCGTTTTGATTGTAAGGTAAACAAGAAATAAATCTGTATGAAGTTTCATTGATTTGCGTTGATTTAACTCAATATCAAATATCTAATCAATCTTTATTATTTCAGTTTAGATATCATGTTTTAATATCTAATCAGAATCGGACTGTAAATTTGCTGTCCGTCCTGACAAGCATGTGTCAGTTTAAATTATTGATGTATATATCTCTCGTACATAGTCACACGCCTCCACGACCGTTCGGAATTAAAGTTTAATGCCAAGATTTATCAGACTTTTGACAGAAATGTCATCTCCAGGGTAACAGGATGCTCATACAAATACACGCCATGATACGTATAACCCAAACAATATGATCAGCATAACATACTATGGCACCTATAACTTTACTTGATATCATTCTTTTGTTTTTAAATATAATCCAAGTTTGCCTAATATAGGTAAGAGTATTAATAAATATTGGAATTTATTAAAATTATCAAGTAAAGCAATTTTTACATCGCTACACAAAAGCAAACCCACACGTGCTTAGTAGATATATTTATCTGCTAAGGTGGATAAAGGTCTGATTAAAACCAGGACTAGGGGTGTCTTTTAAACAAGCCTTGCCACTTTCATGGCAAAATGCTTCACTCACTGATACAGAAGAAATGTCGAAAGAACTAAAATCCGAAAGATTTCCTAATTAATTCTAAATTAAAAGAAAACATCATATAAAAAGGATCATCAACTAAATGTAATAGACCTAGATGGTCGCACTGTTCTTTTGTTAATGAAAATACTTATAACAATAGCAATAATACGAAATACTTTTATTATGCGTTGTGATACTAATTGTGCAACATCAAATGTTATTTATTTGGTCACATGCAAAAAATGTGGCATCCAATATATTGGACAAACCAGTCAATATATATCTAAACGTATGAAGCAACATAGAGCACACATTAAAAACAATATATCGATCAATAATGTTCATCACATGTTAACAAGAGTTCCCATAATGTGCAAGATTTCTCCTTTCTCCTTTCAACCTATTGTTAAAGCTGATTCTGAAATAGAATGTTAAAGGAAACCCATTGGATTCACCGTCTTAATACGATATATCCAAAAGGTCAACATTCCAAAACACTATACGACATTCATTAATCTTTTTATGTCCTTTGTTTAAAACTAGTTAACAATACTTGTATATTATTCTAATTTACAAAATAACTTATAAACTAATATCATACAAATAAATTTACTAATTCTTTAAATATGAAAGGGCATTTTAAAATTAATTCTTAATAGAATATCATTATTTATTTATAAAATGCTTCATTATAAGTATTTTACACACCATAATAATTTGTATTATGTACACTGTGTTCTGATGAAATATTGAAGATTCGTCAAAAATATATATTAGTATTTTGTTTGGGATTAGTTTGTTTTTTTAAGATGTGAATTGTTCATAATAAAAATATTAATAAAACTGTATCTCTATTTATTCATATATATGTGTACTTAATAATGAATATACACAAATGTACATTTCCATTCTTTTCCTTACGTACCTGCTTATTGCCAAAATATTAATTCGTGAGTCGTTCGTCGGAAAAAATTGTTTCTAACACCTAAAATCATTCAAGTACACTGCCTGACATTTACATCAGTGTTTGAAAATCTTTGTAAATGTATGCCACGATAACCATTTCGCGAAAGAGAAGGCCTTTGTTGTAACCATTAAGTTCCTTTATCAAATAGTTTTATCTGTGACTATTTTCTTTATGATTTGTCCTTGACGAATGAAGCATGCAAGTTAGAAACACCCAAAAAGGTGGTATTTATGCCTGTGTAAAATACCGTAGCTGGTATAGCATGCAAGTTAGAGACACCCAAAAAGGTGGTATTTATGCCTGTGTAAAATACCGTAGCTGGTGTAGGAATAACTCCTTTTTATCAACATGTGAGCGTTAACGTATTTCAAAAAATGACAGTTAAGATAATACAAGGGCATGTTAGTTCTTCAGTAATTTCATTCTTTATTGTCTCACCCAGCTGGAAGCAAATTGTTCATTAGAAGCTTTCAGTCATACTAGATTCTTTTTCCTTACTTGGATTAAATGTAGTAACAATTCCTGTGCTGCGTCATTACCTGCGTGGGTACGATGGCTATTTGATCCTGCAATCGGTAGCCACTGTATCGGAGTCATCAATACGCGTTATTACCATCAACATCGAAAAATACTTGACGTTTCAGCTGGGAAGATCGCAATTCATCGACTGATTCCGTTTATGTATTCATCTCTGGATACGTAAGCAATTAATCTGACGGTGAAATCACGAGAAAAGACGCGTATCCTTTCGAATACATGAACGACTGGAGCAAATGTTAGGAAACTCAACTGCCACCGATCGAAGTGTTTCTCCATCGTTTTCACATAAAGGTATTTTCGCCGCCGACTACAAAAATGCAAAGAAAGTTTGGAATGCAGTCGAGTGCAAAATCTCAGCGACTATCACGATCTGTATTTGCAGACGGATGTGTAGTGTTTCACCAACGTATTTAAGACCTTTCGTAATACCGCCCTCCACGTGCACTATTTCGAACCCGCCCATCACTTTTCGTCACCGGGTATGGGCTGTAATGCACTGCTGTCCAAGATCAGAACCAAGCTAGAATTGCTACATATATTGACCAATATCTGTTCACTCAGCGATCGCTTCATTTAGTAAATCTATGTCGAGTCACATATACGCTGGTGCCAACACCACCAATGTGATAGGGTAACGCCCCGTTGACCCAAACAGTTACATCACGCATCTAGACGCCAGTAATTGTAGAAATAGGTCGTAATCCAACCGTTACTAGTTAAATGATTTAAATGGATTGATTCCGTATTAGTAACCACTTGCAATTCCTCGCAAACGAACGTATTAGAGGTATTGATTGAAACTCTTGACGTTGGACAATTGTGAACGCCGCAACAGACCATGCTGAGCAGTATCCCGACAATGTTACCCGCCCTCCATCTGTCCAAGTTTATGCATATAAAGAACAAACGTGTCTCCGAGAGGATGCAACGATGCAGGCTGTGAAATCGTTTTCTGAATCAAGGTTTGGCCTCTCGTGACGTTCTTGTGTCAAATAGTTTTGGCTGGTGTGTTAGTTTCATCTTGCATGTGACTTAATTGTTCACGGCTGTTGAAACAAATGGAAGTATTGCATCTCAAACTAACACCGTAAAATCGTTCCCGGTACGATTAATAAATTTGTCACAGTGCTTGATTGGCCAACCATGTTCGAGCGATCGCATGAGTGACCGGGCAGCGCGTGCTAATTGTTCCACTTCGGATTCACCTCTCCAGTATCCACGCGGGTTGTAGTATATTTGTGTCTAGTGTTTATACTGGTTTGCTTCTGTCAGCCTCCAAGTAACAGAATCGTGCAATACGTTCCATATGTCGGACGAAGCGCATTAAAGTCATGGATGTGATCCAGATCAGCACATTGACGTACGTATATATCATTTTATGGTTCGTATGTAAGGTCATGTCGGTAAGACAGAGCATCCAAACGAGTCATATGCACTTCACTGGGCCTTAGTTCATTGAGAATTTAGTCGTCGATCAAGACTCGTGCCATGTCCTAGTCAATTGCAACCAGGAGATTCTTTTCGACCGAATAATTATTAAAAGGTGTCCTTGTTAACTGTGCTAGTATAGTTGCCATATCTCAGCCGCCAGGGATTATTTAGACTGGACCATACATCGAGCAGATGTCCCCGTACATTACATGTCTAAACTAAAAAAGGATTTCTGGTACGTGTTTTTGGAACATCTCACGGAGTACGAAAACATGATCGTATTAATAAAACAGAAGATTATTCAGTGGCATAACGCGAAAAGAATTCGCAGATGATTTTTTATATCTATTTCTCTGTTCAAGCAAATCTTAAACGGGCCACATATGGAAACGGAACATTATATCCAAACTCAGTGCCTGCTGAATCCGGTAAAACTCAACTGTTGATAAATATGTTTGTACGATGGTTAACCTGTAATCGGTTGTGCGTAATTGAGCTATAATCCGATGCTCAGCCGTTTGTGCTAAAAGATTTTCAGAAAGCATCAAGAAGTGTTAACATTACCAAGTCGACTTTGACTCCCATGGGAAGCTCCGTTTTCATCGATTTCTTTTCTACCACAGACGACGCCTTTACTGTTGACGATTTAACACCAACAAAATATATGGTGGTGTACGACAATGTGATATCTGAAAAGTAGGTCAATAAAGGAATAAATATTTTAAGAGATCGGCGTTATAACGTGATTGATTTGCCTCACAGGTACGTCTATGTGCCATATATACTTCATGACAATTGTAACATTATGATATTTCATGTTATTGACGATCATCGCCTATCAAAATATCAATTGGGCTTGGTGCACGCCGACCACGCGAGGGATGCCAAATATGGCTTGCTTACACGGATTCTTTGAAACCAGTAGTTTATCGTCAAGTTTGGATGCATATGCGCTTCGCACGGTGCGTAAGTTAACAAACAATTCTATACAAATACAAACTGTCCTGCAGTGATACCATATAGTTGTATGAAAAGCGCCATCGTTAAGCTGCTCAGCAATACATTCAATTGTTTGAAAATAAAAGAACAGATTTCAAAAGATTTAAAGATTTGTTACAGTCACGCCAGACTGCACGATATGATTTCAAAGCGGGGCTTGAACACACATTTATACCCATAAAAGAAATTGCTGAACGTAATGTGGATATTAAAATGGTACAAAAGCCACTGCGCTTACTGGAACAGACGAAGCACATAGGCAAGTTCTTAAATAGCTAAGCGCAATAAGGATATCAAGAAATTTGCAGCTCTACGTGCTGCCGTTGAGAAGCTGGCAGCACTAACTATCACAGACGAAAAACCTGGGAAAGTCAATGAAACATACAAACGCATAAAAGATATTAAATGAGCAAAAATAGCGACTGCAAAGACTATCACACGTTTGCCAGTGGATATGTATCATATCAAAGAAGATACTGAAGAAGCGTTAATGTGTCTTCCACACGAAAAACCACCCAAATATAAATAATTGTTAATAGAACCAAACGATAACAAATTTATAGAACAAGTACGGCAAGAAAATATATGCCTATCCAATACGATGTGACTCGTTCGTACCTAATGAAAGGGAGCTAACGTAGTACATGTTAGGGAATAGTGACATTGAACAATACTGGCCTGAATGGGTATGCAAAGAGTGAAATAGACAAAATCATATTTAAACGATGAGACTTTATGTGGCTGGAGTTCGGAACCCTTTCTAACACAAATAAACCCTTTCGGCGCAAAAATGCCACACCATATGTAAAAAATTTAACCAACTTTTATTGAGGCTAGAACCAAATCTATGTTCAAGAATATAAGCAAGTGTCTGCACCTATATTGGAACAACCCAAAGAAACTCTTTTAACCACACTAGACAATAGAATTAAAGGACTTTCATAAGGTACGGATAAATCAAAAGAACAGAACGACAGCATGGAAAGGAAAATAGAAAGAAAACTGTTTGTGCTCCGTGGACCGTGACCCTAACGATCTTGCTGACTCACTGGAAATGCTGCTCGGATCGATTCGTACAAGCGGCAACGCTTATAAAGTCATCAGTGAGGCCACATCAGTTTGTCAGCAGCTACTCGTTACTGATAGAATGCACAAAGACATTGAATTTAGGCACGAGCTTGTTAAAGAAATCCATGAAATGTACAACATCGATGATGAATTCTGAAACAACCGAGACGGTAGGTGTGCTACGTTTACTATATACATCGATTTATTAGGTGGTGATAACTGCAGCCTAGAGCGTGACCTCACTGATGATCATCTCATCCATGAAACCAGATTTCAGTGTGACATTTTCTCCACCTGTAACCCCTGCGGATTTACGCACATTTCAGATCGCATTAACTTCGTTGCGAGTGTATTACCGTTACCCTAATATCCGAAACCCAACCAAAACCCAACCGTATGAGCGAACGAACAGTTCTTTTTTTCAGCATACACGGGTGTCAACAGGCATACTATCCAGCTTTCTACGAAAGCGAATGATATAAAATCGACCAATAAAGAAATCTTACGAAGCATTTTGGTTTTGCCAGCGAAAGACTGCAATTTATATGCCATGTCATGTTAATTGGCTGACTCTCTTTTGTTCCCTGGTGGATCAATACTGGCATTTAATGAATCAGTGTGGTAAAACAATGACGTTACAACTATACATAGCGATTAACCTGACATTTGATAATTATAACAACACAATAACAGCGTGCATGGACGTATGAAACTCACTTGCGTTATTAACGGGGAAAACACGGAGTAAAAGACTTATCCCGGAACGGCGAATGATGACGTTGTTCGTTGATTATTCGCAAGTGCACCAAAATCCCTCACAGACCTGCGCGCAGCACCCACCGCTAAACAAGAGCTAGTCGTGGATAGCGCTAAAAGTGCCATGTGGATCTATTAATACAACTGAACTCGCAAACAGCTCAGACGTTTCCCGATCGAGTACGACGATTAATATCCCAAACACCAAACACCGATCCAGTCACATTACCATCGACCAAATAATTGCTGCATGCATTCAATAAAATATTTTAGGAAGCCGCTTTTTTACAATTTTCAGATTCAACAATATGCCCATTGGAAGTGGATTTGAACAGTATTTTTAAAAAAATCAATAATTTATAAAGCTTTGCCCAGCTCAAAGGGACATTTTAGTGTAGCCTTTGACATGTGAACGCAAGTATTAGTGTTTCGAAAAAAGAGAGACTTTCAGTATTACTCATACCCAGCCAGAGGCCCTAACCAGTTAAATATAACATTGCAAGTGCAAGACATATCTGGGGTGTTTGATTTCATGTAAGACATATTTGGAAGTGACGGCAAAACTGGTAAGCTAGAACTAATCCATTTACGATGTCAGTGACCAAGCGGGATAGTTAACAATAGCACCATGACGTTGTTCAATAGCGCACGCTACTCCATCGGTGGAAATAAAATCGAATCCATTCTGGAGAGAATTTACATGGCCATTACGATTCTCATTCTCGCCAGATACCGCGATGGTTACACGAGGACGTCTGGTCCAATCATGATATGTGTCAAGGATATAACTTGTCACGCATATCATGAGCCAAATATAATCGTACAGCCTCAAAATACAGCTAGCGATGCTGACACAGCTGTTTACATTTTTGCGTTTCTTAATCTTGATTTTAAATTAGGATTTGCACAACATCTAGTACAATTACATTCACCGTCGAATATTTTAAATCAACATTGACGCAACTGAGAAAATAAGGGTCTCGACTCTTATTCAACAAGGACTCCCCTCTCCGGGTAACAGCTATTGGGCAGAGACAATCTCTTAATGTCAAAGATGCTGGCGTAATCCGTGTCGTTTTTAGTGAGAGAGGTACCTAACCACTAACATCGCGGGAAATTTAAGCATTCCCGAGACAGAGGATTTCTTTATTATTTTGCCAGTCAAAGGGAATAACTGGTGGGACGAGCGTGTGCGCATTGCGCTTGCGTGTGATTATGAGACCGGTCTAGATCAGCCTGTCGTGGAGTTAATTATAGAAGAACTATGACCCTCAGTCTTACCGACGTGAAAAATAATCGAAGCGGAAGAAAGCTATGAATTGAGATCATCAAGAGAATCGCGTTCATTGTAAAATACAAACGCACATTTTAGATGCTATGTGTGAGCTTCCTGCTGTAGCAACTGTTGGTCTTTGTGTGACAGGAATCACGACATCCACCATTGTCGGTGAGCCCAAAACAGTATTGTTGTCGTAGCTATATCGATAGTAAATGGGTTCTCTGATGGCAAGAGAAAATCAATTCGATACAATTCCATTACCGAGTATGCATATATTCCGAATTGCGTGCGGCCAAACAGAGAAGTCTCGAGTTTTAAAAATAAAAGTGCGGTCTAGTTTGAGACTGTTCAGCCGGAAATCGAAAATTACAGGCAACTCTAAAAACAAACTAGAAACTATGTGGTTGCAGATTTACAGACAATATAAATCGATTTAAAAAGCACGCAGTGTGTTTATTGATTGCTACCATAGACTCGCCTAACTAATATAACTTGTTATGGTGAGTGAACTAAGTGGCGGAAACGGGTGGAAAGTCTGCAAAGTAATGCAGTGCGGCATAACGCTCAGTTCCGTGTTAGTCATGATGCTTTCTCAACCTTGATAGATCTTCATGTGTCAAAAAATTCATTGCTATTTTGTAACAAAAAGTATATCCTACATGTTGGTTCTTCTGTATACTTCATATAATGTATTTCATTAACGTACAATGTTGTCCGTATTCAAAAGTGCCAGATTCGAAAGTTAGAGTCACATTTGAAAGCAGCTACCACAACATGAGAGGCAGGTTTTCCAGACTCTTGGTGTTCAGTTTTTCTGACTCACGCCATTTATCTATCAAGTATTTGTTTTAGTTTTGAGACTAGCGATGATGTAATTGAATATGTGTTGCAGATCAAGTGTTGCAGATCAAAACTGATTCATATTCATGCTTGTATTATTTGTTTTCAGAGTATCACCATCTGGCAAAGATAATTTGAGAACCGGCAGCTTTCATCTCATCATAGCATTAGTCAAATTTGCGTACGAATTTGACTAGCTCTGGTTTATTTTTCTCCATCAGACGCATTAAAGAATTCACTAGATATTGCCATCAAAAATGCTCAGCTTATATATATATATATATATATGCAATCGGTATATTCATGTTTTCTGAAACATTAAATGATATCTTGCTTGAAGGTTTTTAATCAACAAATCACAATGTGCATTCTCTTAAATGTTTTTTTTTCTATAGCACACAATTAGCTTGGCTCATATTTATATCTTTTCTCATCTTGTTAACAAATAATCCTTATTAGTTGATACTGAGAAGAAACCTCAATTTAGTATATAGCTCAGGTTAATCTTTACTTTGACAGCCACATTAATGAATTAAATTTAAGTTATTACCATAACATGGTGATGGGTAGGGTTATTGCTTCTAATAGGTAGATAATTCAATTTGTTCACAAACTAAAACTTTTTCCATCAGACATGTTACAAAACAATTTCTCAGTTATCAATATATACAGTTGTGAATATTCGGAAATGTATTTAATAATTCTCAAGAATAGATTAGGTATCCTCATAACATTTGCACATTTTAGGATAAATACTGATGCCAGTGATATTGAGGAAACTCGTAAACACTTGGAAATTGAAAATATAATAACGTGGACAAAAATATGTAAATAAAACATTCAGCCTGTATTGTCGATAAATAGTTGTGCAAAAAAACACTGATAGTATTAAGTCACATTCATGACTCCATAAGCATTACAATATCGACCAATCGTATGGACAATACTGAAATAAAAGTGGTGCGAATTATTTACGTATAACAAATGTGAGAAATAACTGTTTTTAAAGTTTTCAGTCCGAAATATTAATAATTGAAATCAGTCAAAAAATTGCCAGCTGAAGTTCTTGTACACCAAGAATATATAGCCAATCTTTTTTACTGGAACCATTTTGGTGCGAAATAACGTGAACTGGGTATAGATCACAATGTATATATCTAAGAAGCGATGCAATTCAGCTCCTTTTAGTGAAGTTCGAACATATGCTGCCTGGTTGGGCCCTTCTTGATAATGTAGCCAAGGACGTGCATGAATCAACATCCCAATCGTAATCATAGCACATAATATACACGTGACTGCAGACAAGCCGACCTATCTGTCAGTATTATAAAGCTACGTAGTATCGGAGAACAAACTGTGGTATGAAATGCATCTCCATTATTTTCTATTCTAATCCAATTGGCATTGGCGCTGACTGAACACTACCAGTAGAAGTGAGCATATTCGATGAAACACACGAATGGAATTAAAACATTTGGAAGGACGTTTTGTTTATTTCCTGTCAGCGCGGGTGTGGCATATCTTAAGCACAAGTATTTAATTCGAGGAACCTTCTAGGGATATTAGTCTATTCTTACCAAAATATTCTTCGTGGAATGAAATAGCACACAAGACACGTATTTGTATTTAGTTTTAATATACCAATTATATTTTTCACAAAACAGAAGCATGCAAAGTATTTATAGTATCTGTTATAAGTTTCTGGCAAGAAGGGTTGAATAGCTAAACAAAATGAACGTACAATCGTAGAACGTGAAACAATCTGAAATTTCGCAAAACGTGTGTTCACCATTTCTCTGAAACAGACGTAAATAAAATTAGCGGTAAGCATTTTTTCTTCAGATTATACAGAATGTCAAATATTGCACGGATTAACATTTTTCAAAATTCTTCTCAGGATTATTTAGACGTTTTCATTGACTTCTTTCTGAACTCCACCAATGTAACTGAGAATGACATCTACGTAAACAAACTGTGGAGGGAAATACCGCTTGGGGTTCTACTCACTTTTTTATGTTTATTGACGTTTGTTGGTAACGCCATGGTTCTGTATGCTGTCAGGACAGAACGCAGATTGCAGTCGGTACGTCACCTACATCGCTTCTTCGTTCTATCGCCTATCTATATATCTATATGTTTGTTTGTCTATCTATCTATCTATTTATCTATCTATCTATCTATCTATCTATCTATCTATCTATCTATCTATCTATCTATCTATCTATCTAATACTAATGTACCTACGTTAAAGTGGCATTCACCACTGACTGATTTTTTATGACGATGCTTTAAATAAGCGTATAAGAGAGATATATTTTTCAGCTTGATGGTTAAATAAGAATATGAGTTATATATATATATAAGATTATGTATTTCTTTAGAAAAGAAATCAAATCTATCTCGAAAACCTTATTGATTAATGTACATCAATAGATGTTTTAAAAACATTCTTATAGATATGTGGTATAACTTGAAGTTTGAATTAAACTTCGTAATTGTATTCACCTTTACATTTTGCACCTGTCATTTGATATTTATCAAATAATCGACAATTTTCTTAAAAGCTTTTTAACTGTAATGACTTTTCCATTTTAAATTTCGTTTAAAACGAACTAGCGTGCCATTTCATAATGTTAGTCTTTGTTGCCTGAGTTCTTATGCCAGTGTTAAACCTCATAAAGATGTGTTGTTTCTGAATGATTAGTAAAATGTGGCTTTAAAATATTAGTTTTCATTGAGGATAAATATACATCTATATCCATATACTTAAGTTAAGAAACCTTCAGTCTAGCATGTATCTCCGCAATCCATAGGTAAAAAATAATATTTCCCTAGTGAAATTTAGCGGACATTCAGCTCATTGTCTGCGAGAAAGCATGACTAAATTAATTGATAATCCAGCTGCTCTCATATAATTTTCTCTAAACGTTAAATATACTCGAATTAGCTAAGTATCGTAACTTCTCAGCATATTTAGGCAGATCCAGCATTCTTTCGTTATATTCATTTATTACTTACAACGAAGAACACATGTTTTATGAAGAATATTCATCGTGTGTTACGTTCAATCATGAACTTAACGCCAGTCGTAAAATCTAAAGAAATGTTCTCAAAACCGTCAGAGCTAGATCATTAATACCAGCCAGCAGTCTGCCTGCGATTTAGGAAAAGCAGTGTTGTAAAACATTCGCATTAATGATGTGGTGAGTTTTTACATATTATATTTATAAACTCTAATGAGCTGACAAATTCATACTGGAGAAAATGAAAAACAGCGATACAAAACAAGATCTGTTCTTTTAATATGGATACAGTGGTGAGAATTGCGAATGGCTCAATATCTTTAGTATATACTGTAATTCATCAATATTATTACCAAAAACATGAACTAAACTGGGTCTAGTTGTAAAACGAAAAGCGTTAATTGTTATATTTAATTGATTGTGTCCTGTATGATAACTGCTCATTGATAATATAATTATTTCATATGATACAAATAAGTGTTTAAAATCTTTTTTAATGGGACGCATTGAAAAGCCGATCTAATTTCATCAATAATGAACTAGAGTCACGCTTCAAACTGTTCGATAAATATGTTTAAATGTATTCAGTATCTAAATATACTTTGCTATATCAAATAATACCATCACAGGTACAAATTGGGCTGATCTACAATTTCAGATGCCCAAAGCTACGTGCGCCTATATGGTAAATATACATGTGAAAGAAAAACACCCAATGAAAGCAACATCATCTAAAATATAAACGTCGTTGTCAAAGCTTTATCATAAAACATCAAGACAGGATGTAAGCATTTGTGTCTAGCAGGGCCATAATTGTTTATATTGGTTTCTACATCTGACAAATCATATTTACTTCTATCGTACTTTATCCTGCATATACACTTTAATGTTCAGCAAACCTCGTGTACGAGTCTTTAATCTTTGACTACATTTATTCAGTTTTATAAGAGTCACAAAGCTTTGACTACACGTACTCAATTTTATAAATGTCACAAATCATTCGCTACATAACTCAGTGTTACGTATAACTTTGCAGGTGTGTAAGAATTTGCCCTTTCACCACTTTTGGATCATTAGTTTTAATGATCTTCAAAAACTGTCAATCAGCTAATCAATTAATATTAAATCCCCAGAAAAGCAATATAAGTATTGTTTGAAAACAGGGCTTACTTTATATTTCATATGATGCATATAAGTGTTTAAAATCTATTTACGTATGTAAAAATAATTTTTTTTCTAAAATGTTACTTTTTTATGGAAGTCCATGCATGTTTCTGGAGTGAGAGTATAATTCTCTTATTAAATGTATTGACCGCTCCGGTGGCTCTGTGGTTAGAACGTCCGCCTTGGAAGAGGGAAGACGCCGGTTTGAATCCCTGCCTAGCCATACCAAAGACTTACAAAAAATCACATTAACTGCTGCCTCACTAGACGCTCAGCATTAAGAGGTCAGTGTTAGGACTGTTAAACCTGGTGTTGGGATAATGTGACTGGGTGGGACATCATGCCACATGTCAGCGGTATGATGTCCCAGTGCGAGACATCACTATAAAGTACCACAATGCATACATCGTAGCAATATGACTGAAGAATTCTTAAAGCTACGTTAAAAATCTAAATCACACACACACACACACACACACACACACACACACACACACACACACACAGACATTTTCTATATTATCTGATATTTAAAGTCTATAACCGTTTCTGAATTTCAGACTGCACTTGATTATGCATTAATATAATGCGTCAGTTATCTCACATTCGAATGTCTCACGCTAATTACACCTATAAAGAATTGAAACATTACAATTTATTACCCAAGTGACAATAGACTTATTTCCAGATCAACTGCATGTGTGTGGGCGTAATTATGGTACTGACATTTGATATGTACTTCCAGGTCAATGTCATGTCATATATATGTGAGCGTATTTTCAAAGTGTCAATATACATGTATTTCCACGTCAATTGCGTGTTTGTGGGCGTATATTTTGAAACAAAACTTGCTAAGGACATCTCATGCGAAAGAAGCATGTTTAATGTATGCATTTTATTGATTCAAAATGATGGAATGAAACATGTTTACCAGACTGGAAACTGTTCCCATTTGTTGATGGTTCAACGGGCTGTCAATTCTAACGACTGACGTATGCACGAATTGCAAGAGCATTTTGGTAAGAACTTTTGCAGTTTTGTAATTAGAGAGCAAAATCTTAAAACGTTTGTTAGCCACAATCGCAATCATTTTGATCGAAAATGGTTTTAGCTGTATATGATACAACAAAAACATTTCATTTATTATTGACCTTGTCAAACTTTTTCATACATTTTCCACACAGATTACCTCACACGGTAGGGAAACATTCAATGTATTACATTGACAATATTAAATTCAATACGGCGAAATAATGCACCGATAACGAATAAAATATAGTTGAAACTTTTATCCCTATTAATTTTCAATCCAGTGAACAGATCAAGAGTGATACATGAAGCGTATAATATGACATGATAGCACACACTCTGAGCGTTTCAAGTACCGTATTTTCATCATATACGTTGAGTATTACATATCGATCAGCTATATCCATGGTCTTCAAAAGAATTACACTCTAAAAATTTCTGTCAAAACTTCTGCATCCTCAGCCACTCAAGATTTATTTGGCTGGATATATAATATTACCTTAAGCTTAAAGAGGCCCCATTCAGGAAAACGCATTATGTGTGATCCTTTTACAAGTGATAAACTCCATACAGGGCACAGTAAATAATTCTAAGACTGGCTATTTGTATTCCCTCTGATGTTCTGCCCTCGTGTCTACAATCGTGTTAATACAAAAACGTATTGTTATTCTCACTGGGTATCTCCCCAAATCGAACCAAATACCTAGGTGAATCTGGATTGAAGTCCATCTTTTTCCTCTATTTCAAGGACCTGAAGACAACAGTCGTTACCAACTGTAAGGTTCTTAAACCCACATAAATTATTAAAGGTTTTCTTCTAATCATGTAATGAACATAAATAATGAGTGTGATGTGGTTAATATTTTAACGTAGCTTTAACAATTTTTCAGTCATATCGCTACGATGTCAGTAGTCTTGTTTATAGTGATGTCTAGCACTGGGGCATCATGCTGCAGACATGTAGCATGATGTCCCACCCAGTTCACAGTATTCTGATACCAGGCCGACCAGTCCTAACTCTGACTTCCCAATACTGAGCGCCTTGCGAGGCAGGTGTTAGTGCCATATGTGTACGTCTTTGGTATAACTCAGCCGGGGTTCGAAACCCACGACCTCCCGCTTCCGAGGCGGATGCTCTAATCACTTGGCCATCGGTTCATAAATAACGAGACAATTTATGTATGTGTGTGTGTGTGTCTGTCTATATATACCAGAACTAGAATCATTAAATACTGAAAGAAATTTTAAATATATCACTAATAATTACCTAATTCCAGATTATGTGGTCGATAACTAATTTTTCAAATACTCCCTAATCAGCAGTACGACCATTTGTAATTACCTCCCCCTGTCCATACCTTATTCAATACCCTTGATTGAGTTCAAATGTCGCAAAATAAAATTCCCATTGACCCATTGCAATGTTTTTTTTATACCCCAATTTGAGAATAGTATCCTTTATTGTGGATTTGATGTGTGTATGAGAAAAAAAATGCATAACTGTCACTAAGCATTTGCAAATATTTTATTTTCTAAGGTCATTTCTGTTTATTTTATCTTCGTATCTTTTGACATCACTTGACAGCCTGAAATATTTTTATCACTTTATAGCATATACGGAAAATCTTGAATGCGTATGAGTGACTTTATTATACTACTGGCAATAAATAAATCACAGACTACATGATAGACAGGTCTTTAACAACCAAAAGCCAAATATTTGTAAAATATAAACAATTGTTAGTAGTAGCTGTATCATCAGCAATTTTAGGAATAGTAAAGAGGACGTAATGCACTTAACGTTTTGCAGTTTGTTTTACTGAAGTACCGTAGTCTTTATTGCTTGACTTATGATCGCTTAAAACCAGCACGAATACCAGACTCCGGAAAATCAAGGGACTTAAAAGAACATCCAAGTGACATTAATCATTTACTATTTAATTTCCCAGTATTTACTATGGAAGATTTCTCTGTTTTGAAGGTTTTTATTAAGTTGTTCCCCCACCCCATGGGTGATTGTTTCTTTTGTTTATATATATATATATATATATATATATATATATATATATATATATATATATATATATATATATATATATATGTATATGTGTGTGTGTGTGTGTGTGTGTGTGTATGTGTGCGTGTGTGTGTGTGTTCCTTATTTTTTTTATACTTTCTTTTCATTGTTTTGCACGAAGTTTGCAGCAAGTGAGAATGAAATTTGAAAGATGAAAAATAACTTCTGTTAATACTGGTAGGTGAAACTCCTGAAAACTAATATAAATTGGCATTTAAAAGTTAAAACTCCCCAGTTGCTACTAAGGCCTTGATATAAACTATGATATTATCGATGGTTAATGAAATATGGCTTACCTTTATGAACTTTACGAACCTAGCTCTTAAACTTTATAACTAAAAAGGGCAAAATCAACGTAGTAAATCAATAAATAATATTTTCTCTAAGTTCCCAGGTGAAAATGTGAAAGAGGCTTACAGTATCGTGAATTAAAACCTAAATAATCCTCAATGTCAAATGGCAAGTCCAAAAGTAATGAACGTTCTGTATAAATGTTAATAGCCTTTAAAGTCCTGATGTACACAATGATACGATCCAGAATTTCCTTGGAATCAGTTCTCAAAAATCCAAAAGTAGTGGTTCAGTCAAAATAAGTTCACTATCACTGTGATTCTAATAAATAATTTAAATAGATAATTCCTCTCAAATTTTATATGAATATCTTAACATCTGAATAAAAGTGTATCTGATATTCCATAGACTGATCTTTAATGAATTTTACCAAACTTCAGTTTATATTATTTCACCTGACCTACATCGCAATAGAATGTTCTAGAAAACTTATCATCTCCACGGAAAATTCCAATATCCCTTTAACTAAAATTTTGTAAACGTTTATTGTCACTTATAACCATGACAACAGTCAGATATGTAAAATCTCTATTCACATGACAAAATTAGTGTATGCAAAATCCCATTCCACAACCCTCATACGGTCAAAAGTCCAGCACACAATTAAAGTTAAATATGCATAATGCACTAATGAGAATAAATTGAGGTCTGTATTAGCAAGTATTTGTGGGGATTATACACAGTGACAATGTCAATACTTTTTTTATGGAAAAAAAAAACAAATTTGAAGACAAATGTTTAAGTTCTAAAGAGTTTTTTATTGTCCAAATTATAAACAGTTTACTTTTTCAAAGTTGTAAAGAGTTTAAACTGTCAACGTTAAAACACTTGAAATTATCCAAGTTATGTAATAAAGGCGGCGTAGAGAACCCGCTAAGTTTCTGATAAACCGCGTGACCAGGAACGTGCGTGTAGAAAAGCGTGTCAAAACCACACTGATATCATTCTCGACGGGCGACTGGAACTCATTTACAACCACCATTTACGGTAGAAAGGTGTATTGGAGTGGCGAAGAGCAAATTAAATGTCCATGGGATATTTAAACACCAAAGCTATCGGAATATAACGTCGCAATATTACCAATGGTTTACGTAAACACCGAGCCGATGCAAATGTTCGATCATACATTTCAAGCTAATTATTTAAACCAAGGACCCATCAGGTTGTAGGGTCATTAGATAAAAACTGGCTATTTAAGCACCGGATCATTGTGGATATAAGATCATAAATTTCTTTTTGTATGTCATTACTCTGAGAGTTCCGTCTTTCCTTTCTATAAGATTGTGGCAAGTGCTAATGGAGATGGGATTACCTCCTAAACATCCATTTTTAATACTTTAATGCATGAAGTAAGCCTGGAAAATAACAATATAAGAATGGTCTTTTCTCATAATCGGGCAGTGTTATCCATATTTGTGATCAAGACACTTAATTATCGTCTTTAAGGCTAATTTGAGCGAGATAATCTAGAACGCATACGAAGCTTCGAAAGCAACTTTGTCACCCGGCTATCCCATGAAAACGTGCAGGTCCTTTTTGCTGATAAATATGTAAAAATAAACTGTCCATTACTATGAAATTCGCTTTCAAACGTACAACAACAACAAACAATAACAATGAATAGCACAGTTTTAAATCACGTTTTTCTCATAGTTTCATTGGAGCGTATCGTCTTGCAAAATGTATTAAAGGATTTTTATTCGGTTATGTAGCAGACTTTATAAAACGTGACGAGGTATTTATTACAGAAAAAATATACACGACTTAAAGTATATTCAGAGGTTAAAGCACATATTGAATTCGGTTTTTTAACAAATTTAAATTTTTAATGTATGAATATTGCTATGAATAAATAATACCTGCGACAGGTCAGTAATGCATGTTTGATGTATGTAGGCTCGGTAATACATGCTAGATGAAGGATCAGTAATACACGTCGATGTATGATGCATAATACATGGTTCACAAATAATCAGAAATATATGTTTGACAAAGGATCATAATGCCTGCTTGGTGACGGATCAGTACGTAGTACATACTTGATGACGGATCAATAATACATGCTTGATTTAGGATACATGCTTGATGAAGGCTCAGTAAGACATGCTTGACGAAGGATCAGTAATGCATGCTTAATGACAGATCAGTAATACATGCTTAATGACAGATCAGTTAAACATGCTTGATGTTGAATAATACTTTTTTGATGAGGGATTAGTAATATATGTTTGATAAAGGATCAATAATACATGCTTGATGAATGATAAGCAAAACATGCTTGATGAAATATCAGTAATATATGCTTGATATATTATCAATACTACATCCTTGATGACGGGTAGGTGATACGTGCTTGATGACGGATCACTAATACATGTTAATGACGGATCAGTAATACGTGCTTGATGACGGATTCCTAATGAATGTTGATGACGGATCACTAATATATGCGTGATGACGGATCAGTAATGCATGCTTGATGATGGATCAGTAATGCATGCTTGATGAGTCTGATGACTGATCAGTAATGCATTCCTGATGACGGATTAGTAATGCATGCTAGATGACGGATTAATAATGTATGCTTGATGACGGATCAGTAATGCATACTTGATGTTGGATCAGTAATGCTGGCTTGATGAAGAATCTGCAATATGTGCTTGACAACGGGTCAGTAATACATGCTTGATAAAGGATCAATAATACACGCTTGATGAAGGATCAGTAATACGTAAATACGTGCTTGGTGAGGATAAATAATACGCGCTTGATGACGGAGCCATAATACATGATTGAAGAAAAATCAGTAATACATACTTGAAGAAGAATCAGTAATAAATGCTTGATAAAGGATTAGTAATACATGCTTGAAGAAAAATCAGAAATACATGCTTGATTAATACGTGCTTAATGACAGATCAGTTAAATATGTTTGCTAAAGGATCAGTAATACACGCTTGATGACAGATAAGTAATACATGCTTGACGAAGCATTAGTAATACTTGCTTGATGACGGATCAGTAATACATGCTTGATGAAGAACCTGTAATTCATGCTTGATGATGGATCAGTAATACATACTTGATGAAGAATCAGTAAAACTTGCTTGATGACTGATCAGTAATACATGCTTGATGACGGGTCACTAATACATGTTGATGAGGGAGCAGTAATACATGTTTGATGATGGATTAGTAATGTATGATTGATGACGGGTCGTTAATACATGATTGATGACGGATCAGTAATACATGTTTGATGAAGGATCAAAAATACATGTTGATGATGGATCAGTAATACGTGCTTGATGACAGATTACAAATATATGCTTGATGGCGATTCAATCATACTTGTTTGATAAAGGATCAATAATACACGCTTGATGAATGATCAGCAAAACATGCTTGATATATTATACATGCTTGATGCAGTATCAGTAATATATGCTTGATGCATGATCAAGACTAGATGCTTGATGACGGGTCACTAACTCATGTTGATGACGGATCAGTAATACATGCTTGATGATGGATTAGTAATGTATGATTGATGACGGGTCGTTAATACATGATTGATGACGGATCAGTAATACATGTTTGACGACGAGTCAGTAATACGTGTTTGATGACGTATCAGTAATATGTGCTTGATGAAAGATCAGTAACACATGCTTGATGACGGGTCAGTAATACATGCTTCATGACGGGTCAGTAATACATACTTGATGATGGATCAGTAATACACACTTGATGACGGATCAGTAATGCATGACTGATGACGGGTCAGTAATAGATGCTTGATGACGGGTCAGTAATACGTGCTTGATGACGGGTCAGTAATATATGCTTCATGACCGGTCAGTAATACATGCTTGATGACGGGTCAGTAATACATGCTTGATGACGGGTCAGTAATACGTGCTTGATGACGGGTCAGTAATATATGCTTCATGACCGGTCAGTAATACATGCTTGATGACGGGTCAGTAATACGTGCTTGATGACGGGTCAGTAATACATGCTTGATGACCGGTCAGTAATACATGCTTCATGACGGGTCAGTAATACGTGCTTGATGACGAGTCAGTAATACATACTTGATGATGGATCAGTAATACATACTTGATGACGGATCAGTAATGCATGCTTGAGGACGGGTCAGTAATACGTGCTTGATGACGGGTCAGTAATACACGCTTGATGATGGATCAGTAATACATACTTGATGACGGATCAGTAATTCATGCTTGATGACGGATCAGTAATACGTGCTTGATGATGGATCAGTAATATATACTTGATGAAAGATCAGTAACACGTGCTTGATGACGGATCAGTAATACATGGTTGATAACGGGTCAGTAATACATGATTGATGAAGGATCGTCGATGCATGCTTGATGAAAGATCAGTAATATGTGCTTGATAAAGGATCGGTAATACGTGTTTGCTAATACATACTTGATAACGGATCAGTAATACGTGCTCGATATCGGATACATACTTGATGAATGTGTAATTCATCTTGATTAAGGATCAGCAATACGTGTTGATATAGGATAAAATCTTGATGAAGTATCAGTAATACATCCTTGATGAAGGATAACTAATACATGATTGTTGCGTGATACTTGTTTGATGCTGGATCAGTATGACAGATCGGTAATAAATGCTTGATGAAGAATAAATGCTTGATGAAGGATAAATATTTGACGAAAGATCAGTAATACATGATTGAGATAGAATTAATTATATATATTTGATCGAGGATCTGCAACCATAATGGTTCATGTTTGATGAAGGCTCAGTAATACATGGTTGATGTAAGATGCGTGCTTGATCTAAGGTGCATGTCTGATGCAGGACGATGCATGCTTGATGAAGAATCATTATGACGTTCTTGATAAGCGATCAATAAATAATACATGCTTGATGTAGGTAGCATACATTTGATACATGCTTGATGAAGCATCGGTATTAATTGCTTGTTGTAAGATACATTTGACCTAAACAATTGCATCGGGGGGAAAGGGAAGGGGGGGGGGCACGTATACACGCACACATACATATATATGTAGACAATAATTATTTACATTTGAAACCAAAATATCAGACTAATGAAAAAGTAAAAACTAAAATCTCACATGATTCTAGACGATTTAATAACAGATCTAAAATGGAATTTAGCAGCCATATATAAAGAGAACAATTAGCAGTATACATGTTTAGCAGGAAATTTACATTTATTGATGCTATTTGTGTTAGATAAACTTTACATTTTGCAGATAAGCAAAATTGACATGTGATGATGCTAATTGTGTTAGATAGATAAACTTAACATTTTTCATATAAACGAAATTGACATTTATTGATGCTAATTGTGTTAGATACACTTCACATTTTGCATATAAAGGATATTGACATGTGGTAATGCTAATTGTGTTAGATAAACTTCACATTTAGCATATAAACGAACAGACATGTGGTGATGCTAATTGTGTTAGATAAACTTCACATTTTGCATATAAAGGATATTGACATGTGGTGATGCTAATTGTGTTAGATAGATACACTTCACATTTTGCATATAAACGAAATTGACATTTGGTGATTCTAATTGTGTTAGATAAACTTCACATTTTGCATATAAAGGATATTGACATGTGGTAATGCTAATTGTGTTAGATAAACTTCACATTTAGCATATAAACGAACAGACATGTGGTGATGCTAATTGTGTTAGATAGATAAACTTCACATTTTGCAAATAAAGGAAAGTGACATGTAATTATGCTAATTGTGTTAGATAGATAAGCTTCACATTTTACTAATAATGGAAATTGAAATGTGGCGATGTTATTTTTGTTAGATAGATAAACTTCACGTTTGCATGTGATAATATGCAACATTATTTGGTAGCACAAATAAACTCGGTTAAATGATATGTTTCATACAGCATCACTGACGTTATCCATTTAATTAAGAAAGAAAGTAGAGTGCACAAGAAATTCCCATTTAGCTTAGTGTTGCGAAATAATGGAACAAACCTTTCTGTGGCACAATTAATTTGTTTAAAAGGCAGAAATATATGGCAAAACCAGGACGAAAACTAAATCTGGTTTTAAAAGACCATTTCTAAATCGGTTTGTAAATTAAAGATAAATTACAACCATCTTTGTCAAGACCAGGACGTTTTATGAAGAACATTTCCACAAGCGATTTCAGCCCACTTTGATCTTTTCCAAACATATTGCAAGCGATAAAACGATCTCTGTTCATTCAAAACGTCGAGAAAATGATTTAGACATTATTTTCGCAAGCATTGGTTGAAAATGAAACAGCAAACTACTGATAGAGGAGCGATAGAAAAAAACGTGAAGAAGATTAAATTTGAGAAATGTTAATTTCGTCATGAATATATATAAATACATACATAAACGTTGCGAAACCGTTTTGTAGTTGCGCCGTAATGCAATGTTGTGCAGGAATAATAGACGAGCGTGTTTTGTCACATAGAGTAACAGGCAGTATGTTCTGACCTAATTCTGACCACAAAAAAACGAGAACAAAGTGTGGTGGTAGATCGAAGCTAGAAATTATATCCCGGTAGAGTTGTTGCAAGGAGGCAGTCCCGGATTACCCATTAGGCAGAGGAGGCAACTGCCTATGGGCCCCACGACTTGTATGGGCCCCATCAGGGGCCCCCAGGGGCCCCCATGAGACCGTGACCGTGGGTCTGGGGCCCTAAAAGTTTGACTGCCTATGGGCCTCCACGGTGCTTAATCCGGCGCTGCAAGGAGGTTTGAAGGAAAAATGTTAAAATAATTGTATGTGGTGCTAATTGACAAGAACTCAACCAACATCAGCAACAATAACAATATCAACAAGAAGAAAACGAAGAGAATAAAATCACAACAAATGTAATTTAGTAGATATTAGTGCAGAGCAAGAGAGGAAAAAAAGTATATTCACTTTCACCACCCTAACTTGCAGAATGTTTTTCCTGTGGGGAGTGAACCAATATTTTGTACAGTATTTCGTGCAAGCTTACCTTTCGTGTAGGTGCCAGTATAAAACAAACTGACCCCACTGAAACTGTAATCACTGAATAGCATACGTTGTACATAAAAACCTAAGATAATTCATTGTTTATTGCTTTCTGAAATTTATTGTAATTATCTTATCTTCAACTCAACGCAGCTCAGCGCTTTCAATGAGAACGATAGATACCTATGATTCATATCCTTTTTTGTTACAAGTGCAGGGCTATGTTCATGCTAACATGTGTTATATCCTTTAAGTGCAGGGCTATGTTCATGCTAACATGTGTTATATCCTTTAAGTGCAGGGCTATGTTCATGCTAACATGTGTTATATCCTTTACATTTTCTAGTCTGTGTTAATTGTTAAGGTAAGTATCAAAACATAAAACAGCATAACGAACCCTCCGCCAATTAAGTCTTTGACAAAGTTTTCACCCTAACCTAAACAAAATTTTAAAAAATAATTAAAAAAATAACCTAGTCTGAAATACTATTCTGCTGCTTCGCTCGGACAATACAAAAATTCAAGTAAACTAATACAAACTGTATTCATACTTGTGAATATTGATATCATGCGATTATCATTGTTGAGAATGTGAGCTTATCGAATACTCATTAAGATAGTTTTTAAAGCTGGTGAAGTAGCTTTGCTTAAAAGTGGAATTCCAGTACGTTGGAGTTTACAGTATCAAGGTCCTTTTTCTTTTCATAGACAAAAAAATCAGGTTTTTAAGGTTCATTCCATATTATTTTTATTTAAAGTCATTAACATATAGATGTTATTTAAGTTTTGTATAAAAAACAATGACACTTTTTACTGTCAAATTTTAATGGCCAGTTTAGATAGTCGTGTTTAGAAATAAAATTTGGTGGAGGTGGGGTAACGTAATAAAATCATTGCATACTCTAAGTTCTAGATCATGAAGCACTGACTTCTTCGAATGCGTCTCACAATACAATCGATTATTAAAGATAATTTCATATTTGAAATTTAATTTAATTTTTACGACAAGACTGAATATACAGACAGATATTATTTACTACATATACATCTGTGCCATGGAACAGTGTGCATGTTTGAAAAGAAATGAACAACAAGCTCTTGCTAAACAGATGAAAATATCATGCTTAATTTGACGCAAGGTTTCACATGCACTCTTGAATCTCAAGAACATTGTTTACTCTGTGAGATCCATTTTCGTTAGCCATAACTTTGATTTAAATGGTATTTTTTAAAGACAATTGTACTCATTGCCAAAATATATTATGTTAATAATGTTCTTTTGTTTTTTATTCTAAAAACGTACGATCAATTTCTTTATAAAACCAGGTCTGACATATAGTTTTATAGTTATCACAAAATATGTCCTGACGTTGTCCCAATGTGCCCCAAATGGTGTTCATTCCGCCCGAGAAAAAAGCTAATTACGAAACCAATGATGATCACGGTGCTCCAAATCCATGCTAATTATGAATCTAATGGTGATCGTAGTGCCCGTGACTCAAGTTAATTCTGAATCTAATGGTGATCGTGATGCCCGTGACTCAAGTTAATTCTGAATCTAATGGTGATCGTGATGCCCGTGACTCAAGTTCATTATGAGACTAAAGGTGATCGTGATGTCCGTGACTCAAGTTCATTATGAGACTAATGGTGACCACGATGCCCCAGAATCAAGTTAATTATGAAACTAATGGTGATCGTGATGCCCGTGAGCAACGTTCCCTCTAAGCGAATGGTGGATGTGCGCGCAGTGTTCGCTACACTGCGCAATCATTACGGAGACGAGCAAAATTTATCGTTGGATTGAGCAAAAATTGACAATTCAGATGCACGGGGATGCCTGGGCAGCTGCGCCCGCGCTTAGCGGGAACTTTGCCCGCGACTCTAGTTCATTATGAGACTAATGGTGGCCACGATGCCCTAGATACAAGTTAATTATGAAACTAATGGTGATCGTTGTGCTCCAGACTCAAGCTAATGATGACAATAATGGTAGTCAGGATGCCCGTGATCAAAACTAATTGTAAAACTTAAAGATGCATTGTTGTTCACGGATGTTATTCTCCGTGGTATCGATAATCCAAGAAAAATCTATTTTTCTTATTATTGTTTTTACTTCCACACGCTTATGCATTGTACAATGAACTAACATATTTACATCTATATTCGAAACTGATCTTCCTGTGTTATACTCTACAGCCCCTTCGGCTTCACGACCCTGCCTTCTCATATCAAATCATTAGCTTCTTTAGGACGAAGTGGCCGGTTTTATGTACAAATCTAATGCCGCAATCAGCGACCTAGCATTTTTTTAAAAAGTACTAAAACATGAAATACATAAGTAAGGTAAAAAAGCCCATATTTTAGATACCTATAGTAAAACAACATAAGAAAATTATCCACTTGACCAGTGAAGTCAATGGCAGTTCGTAGCAAAGGTTTATGCACCACAACCCCTACAATTTTCATTTCCAAAAGTCACAGTACAAAAACAATCCCTTTTCTAATTGACAATTCTGCGAAACAGTGTGTACAAACAGGTGGATGCAATTGCAAATTGTTACCACCTAGGCCGTTTATGAGATAGTCTACTTGCCCCAAACCCATGTGTTTACTGCTATGGGAGGCTAGCTCTGTTTCCTAGCCGACTAATGGTATTTCACTATCAACATACTGCTGAGTAACTATGAAAGATGTACATGCCTGAAATCAATTTCAAAACCAACACAAGCCAAAAACACCTAGTTCACAAATATGTCTATTTCTTTAAAACAAAATAAACAATAAATCGCCGAAAAAATAACACCATAGCCTTAAGTTAAAAAAGATGCCTAGGGCCAATTTACGAAGCTGGAACTGCCACCATATTAGCTTTTGTCTGGATCACCGTAACCACAATCATTTTCATAATTAGCTTGGGTCTGAGCACCGTGACAATGTTATCTTACGGTTAATTTGCAATATGCAGTAATAATTTCCCATAAATCTTCTAAAATGTCGGTGATTCTGACTTTAAGGCCATGATGACAGCTGCAGCATGGCTCAAGATAACAGTAAAGTGAAAGTATATGTAATACAACAAAAACAACAACAAAAAAAGCAAGGACAAAATTGTCAAACCTTCTTACAATACTTATCGGGGAAGAAATATTAATTCACCCAAAATGTCTTGAGTTAGAAAACACATTATTAGATATTTATATTTTTTTAACATGTAAGACCTAACCTAATGAACTCACGGAGGTTAATAGAACGTAATACGGAATAAATTACAAAAGCACAAGAATGAGTCAGAAAATGAAATAATTTCTTGTATAACATCATTAATGCTAAAGTAATAGAACGCATGTTCAATACACAGAATAGATATGTTCAAACTCAAAACTGATTACGTTTGGAAAATAAGGTTAAAAAATCTAGCTATAGTTTGTATGTAATATTCATTCTTGCAAGCAACTCCTGAATTTTGTGGAATTCAAACGGGTCCGATGAAAAGCTTGAAGCACTTTTATCATTCATTCAATCTTGAACACTCTTGTTTTAAATTCTTAAAGATTGAATCCCTTTCAATTTCGATTTAATTGTTTTAGAGATATCGATTGATCTGCCAATAATGCCATCAGGCGTAGATCTTAAGGCAATTTTGACTTGAGGGCAATAATATTAAGCAAGCCGGTAGAAAATAATGGAAATAATGTCAATGACCTGAGATTGAAAAATTAGTTACGGATAATTTATCGGATCTCGGTAAGACAGCGCTTATAATCAACTTAGAATCAGATTTAATTAATCAAGACGACAATGCTAACTGTGTTTTCAATTTTGAAGGTCTAGAGTTAAAGCAAAACAGAGCAACGCACATATTTGAACAAAATAAACATATACGCAACATACGCCCCCACATATATATATATATATATATATATATATATATATATATATATATATATATATATATATATATATATATATATATATATATATATATATATATATATATATATATAGTGTTGTTTTAGTGGTGTAATTGAAGTCTTTATAATACGTACGATGACAATCGTAATAATCAATACAATATTAAACTTCATTTCATTCCCAATAGAATTGACTATCTTGCTACGCTGTTCAAAAGAAAGGATGCATAATAAACAGTAGGTTTCAAAATCACATTCGCCCTTATTTGCCCAGCTGTAGCTGATGGGCATTAAGTAGGATCGCAATTCTTGCTCTGGTATTAGCATTCAATCAATTTCCTGTCAGGCGAGGCTTCAGTGTGATATATGTCTAATACAATGTCGACTGTCCGTTATGAGAATGACCATCGAAGAATTATAAACAAAACCTGCTGCTCAAGCTTAGCGTTTATTAAACTAATTTGTGGATCATGTAAGACGAAAGATAGGATAGATACTGCTCCCCACATAGTTTTTATACGGTAATAAAGACCTATTTATCCTAGTTTTCGTATGTTCCAGTGATGCAAATAAAGAATAAATTTTTAATGTAAATAATTGTATTCATTTTTTATAAGACGTAAACATTTATCGTCCGAATTTGTTTTCGTATTTTTTTTCTTCATAGAAAAAAGTATATAAGCATATGAACATATACTGAAATGCAAAACTCACTTTTTGTTCATATTGTGACAATCTCGTTCACCTGTTACGAGTCTATGCACTTATAATAAGAAACAGAAAAGAGTGAAAAGCAACAACCTTTGTAAGTTCAACAAAGAATTTATTTCCTTATAATAAAAAGTGATAATGGAATCAGGAATCAAAAGACATTTGGGGTATTGCAAATTGAATCCCCAAATAATCATAATATTACAGACACAAGTTGTAATAATTTGATATTGAGAATTCACTATAAATCCAAGTCTGTATTTCCATGAATGTTATCAGCGAACTTTTGTATTTCTATCGAAAATTCAATTGAATTAAACAATTTGAAGAAATAAGTTCCAGCCCCAATGAATACCGAATACGACAGTAATATAAACTGATTCTACTAGATGTTAAGCACAGATGATTTTTTTTCAATAACAAGATTATAAAGCCTCCTACCTGACCTCAGGTAATAATTAAAATTTTCTAAAACAAAAGCATTACCAAACGGAAAATACCATTCTTGAAAGTTCTTAATGTTTACAAATATGTTAACTATAATTAGCAGTCTGTTACTAAGATTATAATAAATAACTTGGACAATGGCATGTACACCATGTACATTGTAAGGGAATTCCAATAACCCAGACCCAAATAAAAATATTTAATTCAATCAATAATGAACATGATAATAAACCCATAACAAAGCGACTTTTTTAGTTAATTATTAGCTGCTTACAGAATCAAAATAAAAATTAAAAACCAATAAGTTTGATTTTGGACACGGTTATGTTCAACATACAATATTACATTTCAAGGTATGCATTCTTCGAATCATCTGCTGCGTAAGGACGACAAGAAAATGATAACTAGGTTACTGTGCTGTATACAATGTCGGAATGATAGTTATAATTCTCCGATCGAATGCAGTTCTAACGGACTTCAAATATTTGACGCAGTCATACAAATTTGAAACTCTACCGGAGTTATTTGCAGTAGTTGCACATATCAATATGTTACAAAGCTTTAAATTAGTTAAGCACGAAATTGTACAAGAAATCTCTCTTTGAAAACACAAACAGTCGCTTTGCAACCACCATCTACATATTGTATCTGATTTTCTTATATGTTTTGTAGTGAGGCAATTGAAACTACAGGAACAACGTTCCCGCAATTGTCAAAATCTGAGATCCATGTCTTGCAACACAAGTCTTATAATTGAAATAATGTTGGCTTTTAGAAATTTCACTTGTTTTACTAGTATGTGGGTGAAACTTGTATGGAAAGTAATAAAGTACAGTCTAATATCAAATTTACGCAATACGTATTTTGTACATTTTGATATATAGCTGAAGCCTATATGCTAAATTATTTGTGATGGCGTTGTGATGTATATTTAATATTGTATTATTTGTTGTTTTTTTCGTAATGACTGCATGCTATGAATATCTATATTTTGTACTTAATCTTACAAAATCAAGTTCATAGTGTACCTTACCAGAGACATTTATTTTGTAAACAACTGACTAGATTGCTACGCTTTTCGTTATGAGTGTGGATTAAATATTCATATAATTATTAATGGCAAAAAGTTTTATATCTTGATTCTACATTTGGAAACTTATAGAAAGGAAAATTTCTTTAAGTGATAAAGTATTTTCAGAAATGGTAATTGTGATCTGGGTCAAGTAGAGAGGGAATATAATACTGTTTGCTTGCAAAATACCCATTCTTGTCTAACCATGTGATACATCGTCACTATTATTGTCGTTTTCAGTTTTTCATTGGGGGTATTTGTTCCAATTATTATTCGCTGAAATTACACATTGTTCATGAAAATTCTTGGACAGAAACTTTAATTTGGAATTAAAGTGAATTTAGTCATATATTTTTTCTTTAACAAATACTTAGCACATCGCCATTCTCCAGACCTCTGGCAAATTTGTACAGTTGTGAAAACAGGCACATCGAAGCATTCAAAATCAGAATTTATTTGGAATAACACTGGAATTCAATTGAAACTTCATACTTTTAGAATTCTGATAAGACTTTTGGGATTATTTTGGATTTAATTCACAATACTCTAATTTGGTTTTTTAATTCCACTTTTTTCTATGGAAGTGTTCTGATGAATTTTACATAACGTTTGGGTTTAAGCTGTTATTTAAGAGTTTAACGTTGTTTTTTCTGCGTTCATCGGGGTATGAACTGTCAGTTGCCGACTCACACAGCAAATAACGCCCGAAGGGCGTTATGTAAGCTGTGTGAGTCGGCAACTGACAGTTCATACCACGATGAACGCAGAAAAAACAACGTTAAACTCTTATAATTGAAATTTCATTTGTTTGCTGTGTTATTTTGTTTCCATCAGTAAGAAACATAAATCTTAACTGAGCGTAGTAATACATAATTTGGTGTTTTATTACGTAGCTATTTATAGCACTTGGAGTTGTCCTGCCTGATCGTAATAAGGTCATCATAATACCAGTCCTTGATTCAATGGAAAATGATGTATGGAATTTGCTGCCGTGATTTTGATATTTTACCTTAATGAACACGTGTATTCAAAGTGGAGCTCTATATTTAAAGTCGGGATTCATGGCCAAGAATGTATGCATTCATATACTGCCAGTGTGATTTTGCATATTTATCACACGTGAGTGATCTAATTTCGTTCTTCAAAACCTATTTTCGTTTATATAAACAGGCTTGACTAGTACATCTAGGTGTATGAGGTTAGGTTATAGAAAGTGTGTGATCATTTTTGTTGGTTCAGACATACACAGTTAAAAAAAAATTGAGTACTTATTTTGTCTTTCTATTTTTTTTACATGATTTGTTTAGTGACAATGGTTCATAACCATATCCCTCTCATTAAGTTTGGGACATAAGTTTAGAAAATTTATATAAAATTATTAATTGGAAATTGACATAAAAAGTACCAGGAGTTTTACAAGACAAAAACTATTGTTCTAGACTGGATAGTTGACACTTAACTTGCATATCATGTATTTTCTTAACTTGTTTGCACATTGTTAAGGTGCAACTAAACTGGAAGGTGAATTTATTGAAATGATAGTTGGATGAACTTGTCATAGAGTTCATTGTATTAGCATATAGTGTTTGATAGAGATTTTGAGCAGATTCAGTAACAATTACTTGATATGTACTGCTTGGGTTTATAGGGGTCATTTGAACATTTTCTTGAGTTAGATTTCTTGAGTTTGTTGAGGTCATTTGAACATTTACATTTGCATGAAAGTGAGTACTGCAAAAGATTCTTGAGCAGACAATGTTACATTTGAACATCAATTGGAAAGAATGTTAATCATTTTTGTTTTAATGTTGAGCGCTGGGCCTTGTGTATGGTTTCAGTGATAGTTCATTGGAGTGGTCAGATAGATACATAATGTACCTAGCAGGAAGGTTGGTGTTGATCATTGCATTCAAAGCTTTTGCACAAAGAGAGTGAGCAGTATATCTTGCAGATATATGGGTATTTTTGCATATGTCAGGCAAAAAACTGCTTAATTGTCTCTGTCCAACTCATTTTGTGGTATACCATATTTGACAAAATTGGGGATTTTCAATAGCATTTTTATCAATGTGATAAAACAGTGATTCAGCTCTTGGATTAATGTGTGTGAGGTAGTATTTTACTGAACTGACTGGGCAGTTTTGACCACCAGCTGCATACATTCCCATGTAATAATTTTCCTCCTTAGCATTTAAGTCTCCATGATGATTTGTTTCCATAGTTTGATGGGTCAAATTGACATATTCAGCCCCTGTTTCATCAAATCTGATTTCGAGACTGGTGGGTATTAATTATCTGTGGAATTCTAATCCAAGTGTAACATAGTGGATGGAGAGGTATAACCAAACCCTGTATCTGAGTGTGATAGGATTATCATGCATCAGGTATTGATTGATCGCATACATGTCTGATGGAGGAATAACTGGCATGTGTTGAGTTCAACTTTATATTTCCATTTAACATTTAACATGTTGTTTGATTTTTAAACTCAGGGTGTGTAACAATAAATTATTAATTGAATGACCACATTCAACCTGAATAAAGCAATTAATAATAGCTCCAACATTTTAAAAAGTGTTTTTATGGTATTCTTTAGCTCGGGCTTCAAGGAGCATCCTCTTTCATGTTGTGGTGACCTTAGGGGCTGCTTTGGGATAAAATATGGTTAACATTTGGGCCAAATGACAAATGTGCAGACTAAGATGACTTCAGTTCTATCTCTATATTCTTATCTTTGTGTCATTCTGAAAGTCATATGTTGCTCTGCTTGGTAGAAACTATTTTATAACATTTTAAATATTTAGATCTTTGGGAACAGTCATTCTTGCATATCTCTTTTCCATAATTTGTATTTATCTAACAAATTTGTTACATTTGTTAGGCTGTCACGAATATTAATTTAAAGATAAACTACATTTTATTCACTTAAAAGCAAGTTAAGTCTTTTGTATAAAAATGGCATGAATGAAACAGTATATTGCCTTTTCATAATATATAATTTAAGAAAACATAAGAAAAAATTAAGTATCAAGCAATATTACCAATGCTTATATTAATGAACAGTCCAGTATACTGGTCATTATTATTGTTATTATAGTTAATTTATTATGATTATCGAATTAATGATAAAATCTACCTGTACAAGTTTTGTAGACCCATTTAGTGTTTTTATTGGTAGATTTTGAGTACCGCTGTTCTGATATGTTTTAGAGACTTAAGTGATTTGAAGTGTTTTGGTTTATTATCATCCTGTAGGCCGCTAGATCAACCTTTCATCCGTCAAACGAAATGACAACTCAGTTTGTAATACTTTTTCCACTTAAAAAGGCACGTCAAATATAGAAGGGTCAAAATTATAAATATCATCATGCGAGAAATCTTTCTGATAAGGCAAAGTTAGCGAACGAATCTCCAAAATTCTGACACGATAGCCATATTGCCGGTGACCTTGACCTAGCACACTTAATTTTTATCCATACTTTTAACATATTTCAACAAAGAAATAATATTTTTTTTATAAAAAAAATGTGAAGCATATGTTGCTTTAATCTTTCAGATTAATGTAATTCAATTATTGTTAAAAGAAATTGTAAAATTGTTCTTTTCCTTTAATGTTTACTTCGTTTCTGCCTTCACTAGCATTGCTTATCGTCTGCTGTACACGTGACTCTATTTATAGACGTGGGTATTCTTTGAAAAGTAGTTCTCCTAACAGTTCATCCTGAAATGAACGCAATTCATTTTGATCACGTGATAACATTCTGACCAATCGAAACATTACTTGCCTCTACAAGCTACTTCAATTGCAATTATTTGTAAATACATGTAAGACCATAGATTCATTACAGCGTTAATTACATTAATATATAGGACGTCTGTTAAAAATATACGCTTAATGATCGTGGTTATATCTCTGTAAAAAATGTATTACATTGTTTGGTACACACAGTTGCAAACAGATCATACTACAAAAGGTTTGGAAAATGCTTTAAACTGTCCTATGATATTTTTTGAGGTACTATATCGCGTTTTTGGATGTAAAACCTTGCAAACAAAACTTTGCAGTTAATTGCTTGACATTACAGTATTACACTACAGATTGAAGCAACTAAAACTGGTGGGATCACTTAAGATTCTGTTTACTTCCATGTTTCTATTTAAACGTTAGTTATGAATGATCAGATACTTTTGGTTTTAGGTGTTGAGGAAATATTTTTCAATACAATATTAACATAATCACTAAGATAGTCATCTGGTGAAATATTTCAGAGGCCGTATCTAAAATTCTGTCAAAGTAGGTTACTCGTGGTACCACTGACAAGACCAGCGATCCGATTTAAAGACTAGTATGAAACTATAGTCACATAGCTGATAGATAGTGGTTTCAAGATACGAGTCATACAAAGTGAAGACTTGATGCCAAGGCTTGACTGCACGTGGAGAGTGGATACAAGGTTGTCTATAGTAACCTGTGTTCGGGTGAAGAATGGATACAAGGTCGTCTATCGTAACCTGTCTTCATGTGACGAGTAGATACAAGGTCGTCTATCGTATCCTGTAGTTATGTGAGGAACGGATACAAGGTCGTCTATCGTAACCTGTCTTCATGTGAAGAGTGGATACAAGGTCGTCTATCGTAGCCTTTATTCATGTGAGGAATGGATACAAGGTCGTCTGTCGTAACCTTTATTCATGTGAGGAATGGATACAAGGTCGTCTATCGTAACCTTTATTCATGTGAGGAATGGATACAAGGTCGTCTGTCGTCACCTGTTTACATGTGAAGAGTGGATAAAATCAAACAGTTAAAAGTTAAACGACAAGATGGCGAGGATAAAATATAATTTATAGCTTACCGATCAATGGTCAATTTTAATGGTGTGTGTCAAAGGATAATTAGCTGAAAAGGTACTTACCGGTAGATTAAACGAAGGTATAGACATTTCATATAAATAATCCAAGCGATAACATAGAAAATATATCTTAGAATGAATGTCAACTTCTTTCAGGAATTATTAAATGCACGAGACGCTTATTGCATCAAAATATTCCGCCATGTAATGAACATGGTAGTAGCGATCACGTGCAGGTTGGAGATCGAAACAATCGATCATAAAGTGAGCAACGTTTCACAAAAAACGCACTCAGCCTGACTCAAATGGGTTTTCGCTTTCTAGAATCTAGGAGTGGGTTATATACGTACGACCAATCCTAGTTTTTGCAATGACAACCTCGCCCCTATGCATGGTTCTGTATGAAGAAGCCCATTCTCCTAGGACTGGCTTGATCGCATGGAGTTCACTGCATCATTACATGATACATGTACCTGCCACTTGAGACGTAAAGACTTTTTGAAACAATGTTTAAAATCCGTGTATGGTATTTTCAAATCAGATGGTTCCAGTGATAGGGCCATATTAGCAGTACGATCTGCTTTTTCTTTACATTTAATACCGATATGACTGGGTAACCAACAGTATGCTTATTGTGGGATATTCATAGCTCTATATGTTTGATGAAAATGAATGTGAAGAGTTGATACAAGGTTGTCTATCATAATTTGGGTGTATGTAAAGAGCGTGTACAAGGTTGTCAATCATAGCCTGTGTAAATAAGAAGAGTGAGTAAAATGATGTATATAATAGCCTGTGTAAATATGACGAGTGGATAAGGATGTTTATAATAGACTATGTAGATGTGAAGAGTAGAAACAAGGCTGTCATTCGTAACCTGTGCATATGTGAAGAGTGGAAACAAGGTTGTCTACCATAACTTGTGAATATGTGAAGAGTTGGTACAAGTAAATCTATAATAACCTGTGTATATGTGAAGAGTGGAAACAAGGTTGTCTACCATAACTTGTGAATATGTGAAGAGTTGGTACAAGTAAATCTATAATAACCTGTGTATATGTGAAGAGTGGAAACAAGGTTGTCTACCATAACCTGTGTATATGTGAAGAGTGGATACTAGGTAGTCTATCATAGCCTGTCTACATGTGAAGGGTGGAATCGAGGATGTCTATAATAGCATGTGTATATGTGAAAAGTGGATATAATGTTGTAAATTAAAGACCATGTATATGTGAAGGTTGGAAACAAGGATGTCTATAATAGCATGTGTATATGTGAAGAGTGGAGACAAGGTTGTCTATCACAACTTGTGTATATGTGAAGCGCTGATACAAGTCTGTCTAAAATAGCCTGTCTACATGTGAAGAGTGGATACAAGGATGTATATAATAGCCTGTGTATATGTGAAGAGTGGGATACAAGTATGTCTATAATAGCCTGTCTACATGTGAAGAGTTGATACAAGAATATTTATAATAGTATGTGTATATGTGAAGAGTGGGATACAAGTAGGTCTATAATAGCCTGTCTACATGTGAAGAGTTGATACAAGAATATTTATAATAGTCTGTGTATATGTGAAGAGTGGGATACAAGTATGTCTAAAATAGCCTGTCTACATGTGAAGAGTAGATAAAAGGATATTTATAATAACCTATGTATATGTAAAGAGTGGAATACAAGTATGTCTAAAATAGCCTGTCTACATGTGAAGAGTGGATACAAGGATATTTATAATAACCTATGTATATGTAAAGAGTGGAATACAAGTATGTCTATAATAGCCTGTCTACATGTGAAGAGTGGATACAAGGATGTATATAATAGCCTGTGTATATGTGAAGAGTGGATAAAAGGATGTAAATAATAGAAGAGTGGATACAAGGATATTTATAATAGCCTATTTATATGTAAAGAATGGGATACAAGGTTGTGTATAATAGCCTATCTACACGTGAAGAGTGGATACAAGGATGTAGATAATAACCCGTGTATATGTGAAGAGTGGATACAAGGTTGTCTATCACAGGTTAGCCTTAGTGCTAGACATCACTATGAACTGCCTCACTGCAGACATCGTAGCGATATGACTGAAACATTGTTAAAGCTACGTTAAAAATCCTAATCAATCAAACAAACAAAAGTACGCACCAAAATCCTGTGTGCGTCGTGGTATGTGGGCCTCAAGTGGCAGTCAGTGTAAAAAATCTCGTAATTAGCGTTCTTTGCTTATACTTTATTGTACTCGTTTGTGAAAAAAAAATTGGGAAAACTGTAAACTACGCCATTATAAAGGAGAAAAATACATAGGTTATGCTAATTAAATAATGTATACACTTATTTGGCTATTGATGGTGTTGTGGGATTCAAACCTCCAAGAAAGACGGATACTGCTACTTACAGTGGATAGTTTCAAAATAAGGATTAAGCATATGTAAATAAGTAGATAACAAAAGCAATCAGTCAACCAGCTATTGCGTAAAATTAGTATCCATCTCACAAGACATTTTCATTTAATTTTATAGTTGACCTTTAAAGTCCTAATCAGCCAATTGCAACATATCCAGTAATAGCAAAAATGAAATAGGGATGTTAGGCTATATACCACATTTACTAAGTGTGTAATCTAAAGCATTAACCGCGCAAAAACAATGGTGTTGAAGATAATCTTCCCAAAGAAAGAGCAACATGTCTTACACATTCTCGTTTCCTCAATATTATTTTATGAACATTTTCTGTAAAACCAAATTATTTTTAAAAAATACAACTATTAACAGAATATTTCCCTGAGCATATTTTTATTTATTAAAGATAACTGCAAAAATCTTATTAAAGTTTCAATCTTTCTTTATATTTGCACATACAATCGATAATTTTGTTACTAAACTAATATATGTTCCTTGTGCCATAAATATTTTGATACACAGAGACGGCACCTAAAAAAAGAGACAAATATAAATGAAAACATCAACTAACTGTACATAAATCATTTCCACAAAAATTGTCTCGTTCTGAAACAATGCAAATCGGTTGAATGGGTTAAGTCAAACCTGACATGATATAAACTTACAAAACACACCTTAATTCGGTAAATGAGGAGCTGGCTTCACTCTCTCGGCATTCGTCTGATATATTAATAATGTGTTCTCATTTTACACAATACTGAAATACAAAGAAATACTAAAAGAGTATCGGCGCATTTACATTAGAAAAGATAGCAACCAAAGTTGATCTACGCTGATGGCAAGTCTAATAAGTAGATATAATAAAACCCTAATTCGACAATTAGAAATAGATTATGATACATTGTATAGATTTAACTGTCTCCAGTAGTCTGATTTTCTTATTCCGGTTGTCATCACGATGTCATCTGAGAGTTTCATCATTCCCATATAACCAATACATGTTATGCAATGATTGTTTATCGCATATAGCTAAAATGAGAACATAATTAGCTAATTAGGACTATAGGGTCTCATATTAACCACAAGGCGATCATTTTCTCACATATATGTCGGTCCTTTCGACGTTTGAGACCCACATAAAAAATGAAGAGGATTCGCCGTAGTTGAGAAAATAGGTTCTGGACTGAAAGATAATTCAATAAAGGAATTAACAAAAGTAAATGAAATATTTTAAGTGTCACGAACAGATTTGCCATTATTTTTGCAGACAAAAAAGTGATGAAAATCCTAAGTAAAAAATTACAGCAAATTATGTGTCTCATACTAAACATTTTCCCATAGGGCATATTACATGAGAAAATGGGCAAAATTATTAAAGATCATAGCAGTGTGCTGACAGAACATAATATGTATGGATGGATGGATGGATGGATGGATGGATGTATGTATGTATGTATGTATGTATGTATGTATGTATGTATGTATGTATGGCTTTCTTTATTATTTCCTCTTCAGAAGAGATTTCATTCGGTTAATTTTTCCTAAATACAGAAATGTTAGAAACATGGCTTGTCGTTAAAGGACTTACAGTACACTATATACCAACAAACAAAATCTAAACACATGAGTGGGATAACTCGTTGCAAACGAGTTATATCCGCAACATATATTAAGAGAGGAAGAAAAGAAATTGGAATTATTTACATTCGACTGGAGCGATTTAAATTGATTATCATAGTCTCTTTCACTTAGAACACCTGTGAATAATGTATAGGATAGAAATTCCCCATTTCCCTAGTTTACTGAACAAGTAAAATATCAGATATCGTTTTTAAGTTTATTTGTTCTACTGTACATTGTGTCTATTCCTTCAGACACCACACACATGTATGCCCGCCATGATTGATCATCCATAGAATCAAAGATGTCAACTCTCTTGCCCAACAGGATATGAAGTAATTAGTCATTGTCCTGACATAAAAGCCAATGTGAGTCTAGAATATCTATTATTTTTTAAATACAGTATTGCGTTCATCGTTGAGAGCTTGGCCGTATAGTAACATATGCTTGGCTCTGTCCATAGTCAATCTCTTGCAGTGTTTACAGTTATATTCATTCTCTGTTGCAATTGAACAAATAGCTAAATAAGCAATGTTAGCAAAAGTCCAAGTTTTATAAGGAAAACATTTACCAAGTTTCCATACTGCAGGTGGTTGAAGATTAATATGGACACTTGCATAATGTAAAAGTTCAGGTCTCATTTAAAGTTTAGATCTCCACAATGATTCTTCGCAGCAGTGAACTGCCCTTTCATTGTTCCTCCACCAGACTGGTTTCGAGACAGAATATATGGTGTTCACCTATAGGTGAAAAAACTGCCAAGCTGGTATTTCAAAAGAACACGATATGTATCTTTAAGAAAACCAACGCTCTCGCTCTCGTGTATTCTGTTGAATATAATTTTCCATGTAAGTGAACCATTAGCTCTGCAGATTTTACTGAATAAACCTAATTTGATTATATCCACATATCCATCAACGGTCCACAGTCCAAAACTATACCTGGTTCGAGTTGGACCACAATTCGCATTCATATGTTATTGCAGGTAGTAATATTTTTGACTATATCATAGCACTATTAATTGGATTCATTCCATCCTTTCTAATGCCAGTCTCAACAAGTTAATAACATATCGATCTTCTTTTATTATTATTTTTTTACTGCAGCAGTATTAGAACGTTCTGTGAAGAGAGTGACTCCAGCATAGGTTATATAAGAAACTATAGGATTCCTTTTATCTCCGAGCATGAACATAGATTTTTGTATGATTTCTTTCTTCAATATTGCTTTTATCAGCATTGTACCGGAGTCTCCACTTTGATGCATAGTCATGGAGGTTGCGAAATAAAACACACATACCATTAAATGACGAAGATAGCAAAGACGTGTCATCTGCTAGAAAAACACATTATGATACTTGGAGTGCCCACTTCTATTTCCGATTTTGTTGACTCCAGCAAGAATATTAGGCTATTTATCATGACTACAAATAGTCATGCCGATAGCGTTCTCCCTTGCCCTACCCCTTGATTGACTACGTATGGTTTTGAATGATGTCCGTTGAGCAAAACAAGGACACTAACTTCTCGAAAATTATTTCTAATCAATCTCCACAGTTTTTCTTTAACTCCGAGATTGAATAGTTTATAAAAGAGGCTATCATGCCATACGGTATTAAAGGCCTTCGCATTCTCCATGAATACAGCATACACTTTTGATTTACCTTCTAAATAATGGGCTATTCCTTCTTTTATAATGAAGGCTGCAGTGATGCCACTGCATTCGCTTCAAAATCCTCGTTGTAAAGGATGAGGGAAACGGATCCTTTCGCTGAAAGGAATTTGCCTGTTCAACAATAATCTTTTCAAATACTTTTTGAACAACGGAAACGATTGAGATATCTCTATAGATATTCATATCTAGCCGATCCTTTTTCCCCGCCTTTAATAATATATATATATATATATATACCGGTATATAACATTTACAGTTTTAAAGTAATCAGGATACATTAACTTTGAAATAGTAACGAAAAATAAATGGAAAATGTATACCAGTGTAATATGTATGTACTTATTTCTACATCACACACACGCACACACACACACACACGCATACACACAAATATATATATATATATATATATATATATATATATATATATATATATATATATATATATATATATATATATATTGTATCCATGCATGCGTGCGTCAAGCATGAAAGCTTGGAAGACAACCTTTCGTTTGTTAGTAAACAAAACATTGCAGCTCCAATCTGCGTAATATCAAAGTCTCCGCCTTATCCAGTAATTATATATTTTTATCAAGCCAATGTTGCATCGAAAGATATAAATTAGCCGCCATAATAATGTCGAATGCCAATAAGACATCGTCAATATTTAGTGAACCATTTTGGCGATCCAGTTATATATCACTACAAGAAAAGTCCACGCGGACAAGGCGCGGCCCTGACCGACACCATGTTCATAAAGAAAGATTCAGACAGTTTGCTCGCAAATAAAACAGAACATCTCTCTCTCTCTCTCTCTCTCTCTCTCTCTCTCTCTCTCTCTCTCTCTCTGTACTACCTTGCCAAACTGTTTTAAATTCTTTAGTGTTATCTAGAAGCGTAACATAGACACACAACGATAACTGATCTATTGTATATTATTTTCCCTAGGACTTTCTGAAACACTGGAACTAGTTTTATCACAATAATAATTCATATATAATGTGTTCTTCATCCCACCTTTAAAGATCTGTATTACGAAGCGTTTTTTTTAAAGTGACGCATGTACTTTTCTGTCTTGTACACGTTGCTAATATAATGTTGTGTTGGTTTGTTGGAGTTTAACGCCACTTCTCAAAATACGATAGGCTATATATGACGACCAGTATATATGATGGTTGAGGAAGATTCCGTAAGTATCCAGGTAAGAACCACAACCCAAAGGAAGGCAGCTGCCAACTTTCTTGCATACTTATATTTGCCGAGCCCGAAACTCGAAACCACACCGACAATGGTTAGACGGCAGTGATCGGTAAAGGCGAGCGTTTTAGACCACTCGGTCATCTGAGACCCCTGAATATAATTTCAAGGAAGCCTACACTGATTGAAAGGTCTGCTAAAAATAAATGCTGTGCAATAATACAGTTGGGCCCACCGACCTTTTCTTTATTTAGAAAACTAATTGAAGAGCTTATTTGTCCTCTATTGAGAATTTTATCGACAAGGCTATCAAAGTGGAAATAGGTTTCTTTGTTGTGTTTTCTAATCTCTTCTTGAACCATTTGCCAATGATTCCCGGCATATGGATGTGTATTATCAGGTAATGACAAACTAGAAAATTACTTTGCACATAATTATCCAACAGTAAATGTTGCATATTAATTGTTTTGTTCATCTTTACCTCTTTAATAACTTCTTTTTTGCAAAAACATATGGTCAATTTACCATCAGTTGATAAAAGGATAAACTCGGTCCAGTGTATATGGCTTGACTGTTAACGGACAATACGTGCCTCTCGCATAAATAAACGTTTATGTTAAGCGTTTCATTTAGGAATTTAAGAGTACACTCAACTGGCCATCGAAATCTCCTGCAAGTATGGCAATGCTTTCTTAACAACAGCATTTCAAACTGTTCTTTCAATGCTTTATTGTTTCAAAGTAACTCGCAACTGAAAAATTAATTCATGGAAAAAGACTCCAAACACATAACATTTACATTTATAGTTCCATTTCACCTCTACTTCTAAAAATCGATTGCTACCTGTACTCGACAAAGATTTAACGCAGGAGACCTTTCTGTATATAATTGGTATTCCACTGTATCATGTGTGCCTTAATTTTTCTTCAAATTTCTGTGTTAGCCTACTGTTCGAATGTGAGAAAGATTTCAAGTAAGGATGTATAGCGTTTAGAAAGTTGCGATGCTCAGACATAAGCCAATGTTCGATGACTACGCCAATGTCTACCTCGTATAGTCAAGAATACTGATAAAGTGAAACTATTATTAATAGTTCCTTGTATGTTTCATGTCATCGAACGAAATAACTGGCTATCATTTGCTGTTAAACATAACTGATTATCATGAACCGTATAACAATAATATTTAAACATTGAACATTTATGTATGTGCGTTACTGTTCGGTCCTCTAAATTCGGTATTGATGTCTATTATTGGCTAACAATGCAACTGTCTCCAGTAGTCTGATTTTCTTATTCCGGTTGTCATCACGCTGTCATCTGAGAGTTTCATCATTCCCATATAACCAATACATGTTATGCAATGATTGTTTATCGCATATAGCTAAAATGAGAACATAATTAGCTAATTAGGACTATAGGGTCACATATTAACCACAAGGCGATCATTTTCTCACATATATGTCGGTCCTTTCGACGTTTGAGACCCACATAAAAAAAATGAAGCGGATTCGCCGTAGTTGAGAAAATAGGTTCTGGATTGAAAGATAATTCAATAAGGAAATTAACAAAAGGAAATGAAATATTTTAAGTGTCACGAACAGATTTGCCGTTATTCTTGCAGACAAGGAAGTGATCAAATCCTAAGAAAAATATTACAGCAAATTATGTGTCTCACATATTAAACATTTTCCCATAGGGCATATTACATGAGAAAATGGGCAAAATTATTAAAGATCATCGCAGTGTGCTGACAGAACATAATATGTATGTATGTATGTATGTATGTATGTATGTATGTATGTATGTATGTATGTATGTAGGTAGGTAGGTAGGTAGGTAGGTAGGTAGGTAGGTAGGCAGGCAGGCAGGCAGGCAGGCATGCATGCATGCATGCATGCATGCATGCATGCATGCATGCATGTATGTATGTATGTATGTATGTATGTATGTAGTTGTGTATGATTGTATGTAGGTATGTACGTACGTACGTATAAATGACTTTCTTTTCAGAATAGATTTCATTCTGATAATATTTCATTAGTACATAAAGGAGACAGGAACATAGCTTGACAATAATGGATTTACATTACACTAAACATTATATATATATATATATATATATATATATATATATATATATATATATATATATATATATATATATATACAAAAGTGAAGACAACAACTCCTCAACACAAGAGTGAGAGAACTCATTGAAAACGAATTATATAAGATTGAGATGGGTTAAAAAAAAGGAATTGGTATTATTTACATTCGACAGGAGCAATTTAAATGGATTATCACGTGGCTCTCACTTAGAACACATGCAAATAATGTATATGATAGAAATGAAATGGACGGTACATTTCCCTCATTTGCTGAACAAACATTTTATCAAATATCGTTAGCAAGTTCATGTTTTCTTCTGTACATTGTGTCTATTCCTTCAGCCACCACACACATGAATGCCCGCATTGATTGATCATCCATATAATCAAAGATGTCCACTCTCTTGCCCAAAAGGATATGAAGCAATGAGTCATTGTCCTGACATAAATGCTAGTCCGAGTCTAGAATGTCTATGCATCTATTATTTTTCAAACATAGTGTTACACTCGTCGTTTATGGCTTGGCAGAATAGTAGCATATGCTTGGCTCTGTCCATAGTCAATCTCTTGCAGTGTTTGCAGTTATATTCATTCTCTGTTGCAATTTAACACATAGCTAAATAAGCAATGTTAGCAAAAGTCGAGATTTTATTAGGAAAACATTTACTAAGTGTCCAGACTGCAAGTGGTTAACGATTAGTACGAACACTTGTATAATATAAATCTGCAGGTCTCATTTAAAGTTTAGATCTTTACAATGATTCGTCGCAGCAGTGAACTACCGTTACAATATTCCTCCACCAGACTGGTTTCGAGACAGAATGTAAGCTGTTCACGTATATATGGAACAAAACAGCCAAGCTGGTGTTTCAAAAGAACACGATATATATCTTTAACAAAATCAACTATCTCACTCTCATGCATTAGGAAGTCAAGAATTCTTCTGTTGAATGTAATTTCCATGCTAGTTAACCATTAGCTCTACAAAATTTATTGAAGAAACCTTATTTGTTTGACAGGCAAACAAATTAAATGCTCTGCATATTTTTGTCTACTTGATTTATTTTTCTTCAGTTCTCTTCAATGTCTTTCTCCGTCATGAAAATTTGAATCCACGGTATTCTGCATGTGGTTTCTAATTTCAGCTGCAAACGATTAGTTTAAATGAATATCTGGTGTTTCAGTTCTTAAAATTTTTTAAATGCTGGCGCAACACAATGCTTTATACAACGGCTATTTCGTCAGTCCACCTTTTGCATCAGCAGAGCTTGAAATAATAAAATTTTATATTTTTTAAAAGATATTTTAGTAATTATTTAGAACAACACGAAAAAATATGAATTATTCTGTGTGCATAGTGAAGTTTTGTCATATTGTTTTCTCCTGATACAGTTCATTAAAATTTTGTTTTATTGATATTTTCCTTATCCAGGAAAACATTCTAAAACATGATGTACTAAATCATTCCTTGTAACTGAGACCGAAAAACCACTTCAAGCAGATGCATTCATAACTGATCATGTCCTCTAAAGTAAAAAAAAAAATAATTTCATGTGAAATATATTATTCATTTTAGAACCATTTTTTTTAGAATAAGTGTTTTAATATTTATCTTTGCCGAAATTTCTTTTTATGAGACATTATGGAGTCATTTTGTTTTATGGGATGGGGAGCTGCTCACTTTATATGCATCGAGTTCAAAAAGACTTTTCACATAATCTTTTCTAATCTCTTATATTTATGCATTAAATTTACTTACAAGATCAATTAAACTTTTTTAAGTATTTGTTTATCTTGATTTGTTTCCTTCTTTTCTTTATTCGATTAGTCCACAGTCGAGAGTTTCCATCTCGTTATCTTTAATGACATCATAACATATAACTGATCATAAATTGTTAATTAAATATCTGCAAGATCCATACCTCTCACTCATATTATATCATATCATATCATATCATATCATATCATATCATATCATATCATATCATATTATATTATATTATATTATACTATATTGTATTGTATTGTATTGTATTGCATTGCATTGCATTGCATTGAATTGCATTGCATTGCATTGCATCGCATCGCATTGTACTATACTATACGATACGATACTATACTATACTATACTATACTATACTATACTATACTATACTATACTATACTATACTATACTATACTATACTATACTATACTATACTATACTATACTATACTATACTATACTATATGACATGGCATGGCAAGGCATGGCATGACATCACATCGCATTGCATCGCATCGCATAATAGTATAGTATAGCATAGTATAGCATAGCATAGCATAGCATAGTATAGTATATCATATCATATCATATCATATCATATCATATCATATCATATCATATCATATCATATCATATCATATCATATCATATCATATCATATCATATCATATTATATTCCCTACTATCCCATCATATCATATCATATCATATCATATCATATCATATCATATCATATCATATCATATCATATCGTATCGTATCGTATCGTATCGTATCGTATCGTATCGTATCGTATCGTATCGTGTCGTGTCGTGTAGTGAAGTGGCTGCGTGGCGTGGCGTGTCACGTCATATTATGTCGTCAGGTCACGGAACGTCATATCTCGTAACATTACGTTACGTTATAACTATATTCTATTCTATTCTATTCTATTCTATTCTATTCTATTCTATTCTATTCTATTCTATTCTATTCTATTATATTATTATATTCCCTACTATCCCATCATATCATATCATATCACATCATATCATATCATATCATATCATATCATATCATATCATATCGTATCGTATCGTATCGTATCGTATCGTATCGTATCGTATCGTATCGTATCGTATCGTGTCGTGTCGTGTCGTGTCGTGTCGTGTCGTAACGTGTCGTGTCGTGAAGTGGCTGCGTGGCGTGGCGTGTCACGTCATGTTATGTCAAGTCAGGTCACGGAACGTCATATCTCCTAACATTACGTTACGTTATAACTATATTATATTATATTATATTATATTATATTATATTATATTATATTATATTATATTATATTATATTATATTATATTATATTATATTATATTATATTATATTGTGTAACGTTACGTTACGTTACGTTACCTTACGTTACCTTACATTACCTTACCTTACCTTACATTACCTTACCTTACCTTACCTTACCTTATCTTTATCTTTATCTTTATCTTTATCTTACCTTGCCTTACCTTACGTTGCCTAATAATAATAATAATAATAATAATAATAATAATAATAATATTAATAATAATAATAATAATGAGAAATTTGTTTAGTGCCTAATCTTTAGAAGCTCTAAGCGCTTTGCAACATCGATATTGAAATGACTACACTACAGAAAAACAAATAACAAAAACCATGAAATTGGAAAACATAAAAACATGCTGAAAACATATAAGATACAAAACATCATTAGGTCTCTAAATTTTTTCCTGCAGTCGAAACAGGTGAGTTTTAAGAACACTCTTAAAAAGGACCACTGTGTCTTTGTGTCTAATTTCAATGGGCAACTCGTTCTACGTCACCGGGCCCTGGTATGCAGAAGAACGTTGTCCATGTTACTTCGTTTTCATAGTGGGAACAATGGGTATACGATTGTCAGACGAGGAGCGTAAGTATCTTGCTGGTATATACACATTGATGAGGCCAGATAGGTATGTTGGACTGCAGTCCGTCAGTGAAACGTAGCACAGAGAACAAATTATTCGTTTGATTCTGGATCGAATGGATGGCCAGTGTAGGATACAGAGCAGAGGGGAGGTGTGTTCTGATCGTGGCACTCTAAGGATGATCCGAGCAGTTGTGTTTTGAACTTTTTCAAGTTTTTGGAGTAGATATTGAGAAGAACTAATCATAATTGAGTTACAATTGTCCAGTCTTTAAATTACTAATGAACACACGAGTGTTTTAGTGGCATGAACTGATAGATATTTGCGAATGGAGCTGGTACGTCTCAGCTCAAGATATGCAGCCTTGCATATGTTCATGACATATTGTGGAATGTGAGAGTACGGTCCAGAGTAACACCAATGTTTTATACTTACTCTGTGAATTTAATGTTGGTATTGCTGATAATTTTTGTATTAGGTAAATAATGTGAATGAGAAAGTCAAAAATACACCTTTCTCCTCCTTGGATGGTAGCATCAACTTGAGTTGGGTGGCTAGACTTGTATATTTCGGTGTCATAAGCGTGTAATTGATGAGACACTGGGTGATGATCTATGACACTTGAAAGCGGCTGCATGTATAAAATGAAGTGAACAGATCCAAGCACAAACCTCTGAGGAGACAAATCAAAGAAGATGAGGACTGTAATCGTTCCGCTAAAGCAGAGAGAATGTCATTAACTACTTTCAGAAGGGTGGTGGTTGTTGTAGAGTTTAACGTCATTATTCAGCACACGATAGGCTATACTTGGCGGCCAGTATTATTGGTGGAGGAAGAACCCGGGAAAACCCCCGGAAAGAACCACCGACCCAAGGGAAGCTACTTGCAAGCTTTCTCACATAACTACATTAGCCGAATCTTAGACTCGAACCCACGCAGACAGAGGTGAGATGGCAATAATCCGTAACGAACAGCGCTTTAGACCACTCGGCCACTCGGGGCCCCTTCAGAAGGGTAGTTTAAGTAATGTGGTAAGGGCGATATGCAGACTGTACATTGCCAAATAGACTGTTTGAATTCAGAGGAAATATATGTTGTGTTAGAACAAATGTTTCTAAGATTTTTCGATATGAATGGGAGATTAGAAACAAGGAGGTAGTTCTTTAAAATCGTTATGGTCGAGTGTTGGGTTTCTCAGCAGAGGCTTAACTATCGCAGTTTTGAACAATCAGTTAGTAAAGGCAATATTCGATCCAAGCACTGAAGCAGCAGTGATGTTGGAATAGGATCAAGGTCACATGACTTTGGTGCACTCTTCATCACAATTGCCTGTACTAACTCCATAGATACAGGTTCAAAATGCTATTAACGGTTGTCGATGAAATTCTGTATCGCAACTGTATGATGAAAACGAGTCAATTGAAATTGTGTTACTAAGCATATCTCAAATGATTTGTGCCTTGTCACAGAAGAAATTCACAAACAGGTCCGGAAGGTCTACAGGAGGGATGATAGCTGGAAGGGTGTTGTATATTTATTCCTTGACATTAGCTTGTTAGTAATCTCGATGAGCTCTTTGCAGCTGGACAATTCCGTGCTCTTAGTACTGTAGTGGGTTAAATTGGCTAAATGGAGTATGTTTGTGACGTTTTTCTTAGCGGCTTAATAGATTTACTTATGAATAGTGAGTCTGGTGGAAAGCCAAAGCCTCTCAGCTTTACAGCGGTCTCTTCTAGCAGTGTGAAGTTGGTCCCTAACACTGCTATACCACGGAGAACACTTTTGAATTGATACTCTGCACTTGGTCCCTAGGGCATGTTTTTCAAGCGATGAACGCAGGCAGTTATCGAGTTGTTCTGCTGTAGAAAGTAGGTAAGTTCCTAGGTTTGCTTGGATGTCATGCATTAGATTGTTTCTATTTATCATACGGAGGTTTCACAAAGTAGCAAATAAAGGTGAATGGTTAGGGTCTGATACGTCAAGAAGCCATATAATGCAGAGGTGATATTATGCAAGTTCGTGGGATACAAGGGTGTACTGTTATCATCAGGTCTGTGACGAATCCAGTCTAAAATGTGACCATGTTCATGGGTGGATTGGTTAACTGACTATTTAAGGATCAAAACATGCATGGAATATATGAGTTTTGATGTGATTGGGTTTCCATGATAGTCAAAGTGAAAGTTGAAATCCCCAAGAATAATCAGGTTGCCACTGATCGAATTTCCATACTCCAGGAGATTCGGAAACTGCTCCAAAAAGAGAGATTCAGTCAGCTTGTTTTTTCCTACGAGGGAGAGGACGGTAGAGGCAGAGAAAAGGGATTGACCTTTGTTCCAGGGTGAGTGTTGTTTGGACTAGTTCAAACGGTGTGGCAGATGATTGTATTGTGTTTAAGACATTGTATCATGGAATTCGTCGTTATGAAAGCAATTCCACCACCGGGAAAGTGGCGGGGCAACCACTCGATGGAGTAAGCGGTGGATATTTGATACGCTCACATGGGCTCATCTCCTGATGTTTTAGCCATTGTTCTGTCATAAGAAGACGTCGATATTCTGATCATTGATAAAGTTAACTATTCATTATGCTTTTCAGGTGGTCCTACTGATTTGGCCTTGAATAATGCAATACCCAGTGGTATCTCTGGGATAATTGACGCAATATTTGATGATTTAATATGGATTTACACCCAGTTATCTAAATTAACGGCAAAAATATGAATTTATTTTATTTTTACGACTATTCCAATCATGCGGTCGAAGTTCATTGCGCAATTCTTGTATTATCTTTTTAATCTTACATAACACAGAGTTATAAGATGCTGACTTTTCAACATCACTTAACGTTTCTATCGTTATTTCCATTGATGTATGTAATTCGGAGATATTCTCCACAGTGAAGCTATTTCAACGGGCTTGTTAATCTTCGTATATAGGCTACAGCGACTTTACAGCACATGACGTCCCTGATTCTCCTATGTGTGTTTGACTTTTACTCTCTACCGTGAGCATGCTGTTTTTAAGGTCGAGTGTTCTTGCATTAAGTATGTATCCTATTCTCTCAGGTGATTTGGGGATGTGTTTCGAATGAAATATTGGATGGTAACATTAGAATATCATTTACCATTACTATGAAGATTTTATCACTATAACTACATCCATCCAGGATTATCCGTTGCTCAAAGGTCGTTTTCGTACAAGCTTTCTAATTTTGTCGAAGTTTGTGAGACGTCAGACCAAGAACTACGCTGTCAAGTATCGACCTAAGTGGATTTGTGTTATTACCAAACGTGTTATGATCAACAGATTATGACCAATCGTGTTATGATGAACAGAATATGATTAATCGTGTTATGATCAACAGATTATAACCAATCGTGTTATGATCAACAGATTATAACCAATCGTGTTATGATCAACAGACTATAACCAATCGTTTTATGATCAACAGATTATAACCAATCGTGTTATGATCAACAGATTATAACCAATCGTGTTATGATCAACAGATTATAAACAATCGTGTTATGATCAACAGATTATAACCAATCGTGTTATGATCAACAAGTTATGACCAATCGTGCTAGTGGGCCCGCAAGTAGCCACGTGGTCTAAAGCGCTCGCAGTTATGGATTATTGCTATCTCACCTCTGCGTGGGTTCGAGATGTTGTTATTGTTGTTGTTGGGTTTAACGCCATTTTTCAGCACACGATAGGCTATACATGGCGGTCAGCTATACATGGCTCCTTAAAAGAACTAATGACCCACGAGAAGCTACTGGCAAGCTTTCTCACATTTCACATTAACCGAATCTGAGACTCGAGCGTGGGTTCGAGTCTCTGATTCAGGCAATGTGGGTATGTGAGAAAGTTTGTCAGTATTTTCTCGTGGGTCGGTGGTTCTTTCCAGAACTTTCCGTGGTTCTTCCTCCGCCATGTATACTGGACGCCATGCATAGGCTAGACCATACTGAAAAAATGGCTTTAAACCGAACTTTTCCCATTTTGCTCGGTTGAATAGCTTTTTGTAATTAGTTCTACTGTATGACACCACCACAACAACAGCAAATCGTGCTACGATCAACCGAGTATTTGCAATCGTGTTACAATCAACATGTTATGACCAATCGTCATATCATTAACAGTTCTAAGATCAAACGTCCTGGTACTCGGGCCTAAAACATGCCACAAACTCTGACAAGAGTCGTAAACTAACAGTCTGGAAAAATACCTAATTTTACCATAAACGTAAAACTAAAAATGCACAAAGACCAAACGAATAAAATAGATCAACTAAACATTTATAATAAGATTAGGTTTTTTTTATTATTGAAGATAAGCCAAACTACAAACCTCAATTCGTATATACTTCTCTATTTTTTTTCGATTCCTGCTACATTTAATGGTATCACTACCCAGGGAAACAAGTAAATACATTTGACACACAAACATTGTACATCGCTTGTACATGCATTCTCGCTCTCTGTCCAAACAAGGCACCTAAGTCTTATGTTCAAAGATAACAATTCTTCGACAGAAAAGCAGGATCGCGTTATTTTTCTTCATTTCATTGCATATTTATAGTCGCCAGATAACTACCGTGTAGTTAACAACATGGTGAAGAAATTTCCCGAATAAGCAATATGGTATATAATTCACGTTTCGTGTGCCACTTAGGAAATCATATTATCACTAAGCGGCCGCAAAGCCGAGCTATCAATTAGGTAGGACTAGATAAATCACGCCTCAATAAGAAAATAATCATTCTCTGAAATACGTTCCAATTATTTCTCTCGGATTCTCGCCGATTTACATTAACATCGCGCAGTATGAACATGGACAGATTAACATTACCATTGTTCTCTGCTATTTTAATACTAAGAGAAAATATGGTACGTCAAAATATGTCTTTTAACGCATGGGTTGATCAAACTACAGCCATCGAACAGTCTCATTAAAGACCTCCTTGTTGAATGAATAAATTTACCTTAAAAGTCAGGATAAATATAAACTTGATTTCATCTTTGGTGGGTGCACATTTGTTTGCAGAACAATGTTCAAACATAAGAACTGTGCGAACATTTCTTATGAAATATTGTTCAAACATTTTCTTACAGAAAACTGTTCAAGCATCAAGTTGTTTAACCCACAAATTTTTCCCTTTGAAATTAATTTAAATTAGTTCTTGTATGTGACATACGTGCAGTTAATTATCCATAATTGAAACCTTTTTCCTTTCTCTCAATTGTTGATTTGCTTGTGTTAAATAGCTTTTTGTAATTAGTTACACTGCATGACACCACAGCACCACAAACTATTTCCCACATCAGGTATGTGTACGTAAAAGTGTTTCTTGTCACCGCTAATGTTTCTCTATACATGCAAGTTAACGTTTCTGTACTGGACATGACGAAGTATTCACCATGATTCAGTACTGATGTATTTTCAGATCATAGACTTACTTTTACCCAAAGGTTTCTTTCTAACAATCCAATCTGCTCATCTCATTGTCGCCATCTTTGATTGTCACACTCTACTATCGAATATTTATCTTTTAAAAGTTTCACCTTTCCTTAGTCAATAAAAATGAACTTACATTTTTACAAAAACCCTAATAAATTGAATAGCTAGCACCTCCTATTTATTGCATTTTCAAATTATATAGGTATAATTAGGTCATTTGAGAAGTATTCAATAGTTAGGAAATTGAGACCCATTGAGCGAGCATAAAATGACAGCTAAACATCAAGCACATGTGTTACAATATCCACTCCAAATTCTAGGTGTGAAGCAAAACTATAATTAAAAACAGAAAAACAATACCCTCTGGGGGGAAGCGGGGACGAAAAACTGAGTATGATGCTGTGTATACTACTAATACTAATCGCCAATATAATGCTTTGCTGGGAATGAGAAAAACATAATTTTGACGCAGTATCTGAAGAGCGCTTGACAGCATAAAACTAACCAATAACAATGAACTTTCCGTGAACTAAATCCTGTTATTGGAGACGTTTCTTTCATTCGTCGATTGCTGAAGAGTGTCATGTTCAATTAAACGACAGAGTAATATTCTTTCTATAATCTCGTTAGCTTCTAATTAGTGATAACATTACGACGAAAGGTCATCAGATGGTCGTACATGGTCTTAGCATTCCAATGCCAGATCGTCTTTTATAGATTACTAATAAACTTAACTGTATACTTCAAACCTCGTTTTATCAGAACTAGGAAAAGCAATTAAGGTCTCAAAGAGACACTATCGAGCAAACAGAAGGACACTTGTTATTCCACCATGCCTTCCTTCCCTTGAAGTTGACTAATACATACCAGTCTGAATTTACTGAAGGTCTGCTATATTGCATGATTGCAATTTAATACTGTTAGAATCGCTTGAACCTTGTCCAGTTTTCACTTCTTTTAACAGTTATAGTTATTTCATGCGCTAAGTGATCAGACTTTATGGAACCTAGCAGATTAAGAGGTCAGACCTATTCTTCGAGATATTTCTTACAATCAATGATTTAGCCCTGTCGTTTGGTTGATAGCGAGTTGAGATTTAAACAGTTGGACCCATTGATCTATGAGTGCTCGAAGACAAGCCCTTTTGGAGGCAAGGATAATGTAAAGATACAGGGATCTAATATATATTTACTTCCGTCTTTATTTTTAAATTTGAGATATGTTCCGATTGTTTGTCTGATTATTTAGGATTATGAGCTATAATAAGATGGTACCAAATATAGGGTATGTGATTGTTTTAGTTATGTATACGCCTTCGGATTCGTTACACTTGAATGGCTAACTCATTAATTCAGGTGGAATCGGTGTTTGAAAGCTGTTTTCTTTTACAACTGTGTAACTAGCTAGTTATTATGTAAAGGCCTCATTCATACTAAACCTCATTCCAGGGACATTATACTCTTGTAAAAGGCCCCATATATCCTAACGTAAGAACTCATTGGGGTACTCGCGAATTTAAGTTTTATGTAATTTGAGAAAGGAAAAGCTCCTTGTATTTGCTATTTGGGTCATTGTTTTCATGAGGAAAACATTGAATATCGATCTAAGGCCTAAATATCGTGAAGCAAGAAATTCCTAAGAGAGAAATTATGATCTAGATTTATTAGAGAAAATTTATTTTAGTCGCATTTTGTCGCATTTGCAGTATTATCGACCCATTAATCGACAACGAATGACGTCTTCTTGAACTTGCGAAACATTAACTCAACGTAAATCTGATAGTGTGTTCGCCATTATTATGTTTTTTTACTTTTATTTGTTGGGGTTTTTCTTCTTCTTCTTCTTCTTCTTCTTCTTCTTCTTCTTCTTCTTCTTCTTCTTTGTAGGGAGAGTGGGCGGTTGCAGGTTATTAAGGTGAACTAGCTGCTGACGTGTTAAAATATTTCTTAAATTCGAATAATTAGTCAATCAAAAATTTAAACCATGACACTTTCGGAAATATGGCCACTATCGCTTAACCGGCTTGAAGCAGCTGTTCCGTTTTTATGCTGTTTTTCGTGATATATCTGCTTGTTGTCTATCTTCATCTACATTATTGTGTTTCATCATGCATTGGCTTTTCAGTTTGTATGTGTTTCTTCTTCTAATTGTTTCGGATACGAGAACGTCATTTGTTCGTGAATAAACCACCATCACGTGATCGCCAGTCAACCCGTTTATGTTATGATTGACCCTCATTAATTGCTTCGAATGACCACTCCCTAGCTCTCCATACTACATTGTGCTCAAAATTAAACGAACTGGGACTACATTCATCATTACTTAAATGTAAACGGAAGAAACGTTGTATCGAAGCTTTCCAGTTATCTCCCTTTTGCCATTTCCGCTAAAGAGTTTAAAAATGTGGCCGTTAATTCAGATAACCTGGTACAAATCCATATTATACCGTCAACCATTGTGTCAACAATCCCAGATATACCATTGCGTATTGCATTATTCAATGTACAGTGGCTAAAAGCATCAGACGATGAGACCAAAAGTGCCCGGATCTAACACTCAGCGCTTAATCCATCAAGTCGTTTCCCCTTCTCCCAACCCCCACACACACTCTTGCGAAGGTAGAATTGCTGTCATCACAAAGGATTCAATGATAAAATGCCTTAAACACAACACAAACCCTCAATTTCTACCACACATCGTTCGAACTAGTCCAAAAAACACTCACAATGGAACAAAAGGCAGTACATTTTTCTGTCTCTACCACCATGCTCCTAGTCGAAAAAAAAAACAATCTGACTGAATTTCTCTTTTTGGACAAGTTTCCAAATCTCCTGGAGTATGGACATCTGATAGGTGGCAACCTGTTCTTGGAGATTTCAACTTTCACTTTGACTGTCCTGGAATCCCATACACAAATCAAAACTCCTAGATTCCATTCATGTTTTCATCCTTAAACAGTCACTTACCAACCCACTCATAAACATTGTCACATTTTAGACTGGATTCTTCACAGACCTGATGATAATAATATATGGTCCCACGAACTTGCATCCGATCACCGCTGCATTATATGGCATCTGGACGTATCAGTCCCTAACACTCTACCTTTATTTACTACTGAAAGAAGCCTCCATATGACAAATAGAAACAAACTAATGCATGACATCCATGCAAACCTAACAACTTGCTTACCTCCTACGGCAGAACAACTCGATAACTGCCTGCGTTCATTGCTAGAAAAAAGAATGCCCTACCCACCTAGTGCAGAGTATTAATTCAAAAGTAATCTCCGTGGTATAGCAGTGTTAGGGACCAGCTTCGTACTGCTAGGATAGACCGCCGTAAAGCGGAGAAGCTTAGGCTTTCCACCAGACTCACTATTCATAAACAAGTATATGAAGCCGCTAAGAAGAACATCACCAAGTCATTTAGCTAAATTATCTCACTACAGTACTAAAATCACGGAGAGTTGCAGCTGCAAAGAGTTCTACGAGATTACTAACAAACTAATGTCAAGAAACAAATGTACACCACTCTTACAGCTATCTTCTCTCCAGTAGACCTTATCGCCCTTTTTGCAAATTTCTTCCGTGACAATATACAAACCATTAGCGATAAGCATGACAACAAACTTACGTCGTCACCATATAGTCTCTATGGATATAGTACGGAAAATCGTGATGAAGAGTACACCAAAGTCATGCGAACCTACCCAGTTCAAAACATCACTGCTGCTTGAGTGCTTAGATCCAATATTGCCTTCAATAACGGATGTTATTAATACCTCTCTCTCATTAGTGAATATCCCATAGTTTTTTTTAAAACTGCCATCGTAAAGCCACTGCTGAAGAAACCAACACTGGACCATAACGATTTAACGAACTACCGCCCTAACTAACTTCATTCACATCCTGTACCTCAACAATAAATATCAGCAACACCAACATTAAATTCACTCAATCAGTACGAAACGTATGTGTTACTCTGGACAGTACTCTCACATTGCACCAACATGTAATAAACATGTGCAATGCTGCATATATCGAGTAGGCGACGTATCAGCTCTATTTGCAAAAGATTTTTAGTTGATGCCACTAAAACACTTGTTTGTTCATTAGTACTTTTAAGACTAGACTATTGTAATTCAATTATATCTGGTTCGTCTCAATATCTACTCCAGAAACTTCAAAAAGTTCAAAACACAGCTGCTCGGATCATCCTTAGAGTACCGCAATTCGAGCACACCTTCCCGCTGCTCTGTACCCTACAGAAGAGGTCCAGAATCAAACAGAAAATTTGTTCTATGTGCTACGTTTCACTGACGGACTGCAGTCCAACTTACCTATCTGGTCTCACCCATGTGTATACACCAGAAAGATACTTACGCTCCTCTTCTGACAATCGTATACTCTGCGCTACGTTTCACTGACGGATTCCAGTCCAACATACCTCTTCTGACAATCGTATACTCATTATTCCCACTATGAAAACGAAGTCATATGGACAACCTTCTTTTGAATACCATTGCCGAGCAACGTATCACGAATTGCGCATTGAAATTAGACACAAAGACACTGTGATCTGTTTCAAGAGTCCTCTTAAAACACACCTTATTCGACTGCAAGAGCAAACGTAAAGACCTAATAATGTTTCCCACCTTAAATATTTTCATCATATTTTTATGTTTTCTAATTTCATTGTGTTTTTTATATTTTTTGGTGGGGGGTGTCTGTAGTCATATCATTATATATGTTGTAAAGCGCTATGGGGTTCTAAAGATTAGGCCCTATACAAAGTTCTCATTATTATTATTATTATTAGTAGTAGTAGTAGTAGTATTTCAGTAGATTCGCAAATTTAAAATGAGAATTAGTCAAGGGAGATAAGAATCCGTTTAGTATGACCCATTCAGGACTTTCTGAAAACTATCATTGCTTAGAGAGAGTTAAGGAAATAGATAATACAGACACCCTGTATGCGATTGGATTGAACTTTATTTATGTGATCACGCTTTGACTTTTGTTAGGACACTGTGTGAGCAGCATGATTTCAATTCCTGTTCGACGTTAGCACGAGTAACTAGTCGTTTTGTTGGACTGTAGGACTTAAGTAAAGCTAAGTTAGGAAAATAGATGCGGGTTATAAAAATTCTGAAGGTAATGAGAATTATTCGAGCCACGGTTAAATACTGATGCATTTACATATCGGGTCATTAAGATAGAAGTTTGAACAATACTCGCAAGCTGTATTTAGTAGTTAAATCTTGGTTCGCTGTGAGTAGATATGGTTCCATACAGAAAGCGAAAGGTACATCTACATACGGCTGTCTTTTTTCTTTCATTATTAAACGAATAGTCTTCATAGAACAATGTATGTAGTGCTGTCCGTGTCAAGTTGAAATAAAACCTGCAAGGTACTGGGACTACTATCAAACGACGTTGGTATTTTTATACAGGCAACGCACGCATGGCTCATATTACTTTTGCTTGATTGTTAATTATCTTGCTTCATAACTGGTCCTCAGCGTCTTTTTATTAAACACTGTGTAAGTATCAATATTTATTAGGAACATGGAATCTTAATTATAAACCATAGTAATTAAGGTGGGATGCTACAGACTGTCACGGAAACTAAACTATCCACACCCTTTACAACATATACACAATGCATGTATTATTTGAACAATTAAGCTAAAATCCAAATATAATAATTCGAAAGTTTGATATAGCACGGAATGTATGAATATTTCTAATGTAATGACATTATATTGGGAAAATGATAATTATATTTCGTCAAATCTCTTGCTATCAACCTCACTATATAACATGCAAATCACTTAGTACTAACGTTATTATTAATATGTAAAATCAATTAGTACTAACGTTATTATTATTAATATGTAAAATCACTTAGTACTAACGTTATTATTAATATGTAAAATCACGTAGTACTAACGTTATTATTAGTATGTAAAATCACGTAGTACTAACGTTATTATTATTAAAATGTAAAATCACTTAGTACTAACGTTATTATTAATATGTAAAATCACTTAGTACTAACGTTATTATTAATATGTAAAATCACTTAGTACTAACGTTATTATTAATATGTAAAATCAATTAGTACTAACGTTATTATTAATATGTAAAATCAATTAGTACTAACGTTATTATTAATATGTAAAATCAATTAGTACTAACGTTATTATTAATATGTAAAATCAATTAGTACTAACGTTATTATTAATATTTAAAATCAATTAGTACTAACGTTATTATTAATATGTAAAATCAATTAGTACTAACGTTATTATTAATATGTAAAATCAATTAGTACTAAGGTTATTATTAATATGTAAAATCAATTAGTACTAACGTTATTATTAATATGTAAAATCAATTAGTACTAACGTTATTATTAATATGTAAAATCACTTAGTACTAAGGTTATTATTAATATGTAAAATCACTTAGTACTAACGTTATTATTAATATGTAAAATCAATTAGTACTAACGTTATTATTAATATGTAAAATCAATTAGTACTAACGTTATTATTAATATGTAAAATCAATTAGTACTAACGTTATTATTAATATGTAAAATCAATTAGTACTAAGGTTATTATTAATATGTAAAATCACTTAGTACTAACGTTATTATTAATATGTAAAATCAATTAGTACTAACGTTATTATTATTAATATGTAAAATCACTTAGTACTAACGTTATTATTATTAAAATGTAAAATCACTTAGTACTAACGTTATTATTAATATGTAAAATCACTTAGTACTAGAGTTTGTAAAACATATGTCAAATCACTTAGTATCAACCTCATTACTTAGCATTCCAATCACTTAGCATTAACGTTATTAATGCTATGTCAAATCACTTACTACTAACGTTATTAATAATATGTCAAATCACTTAGCACTAACTTTATTACGTAGTATATCAAACAGGTGATATTAACCTTTCACCTAGTATGTCAAATCACTTAGTACTTACATCGTCACGTAATGTACCAACTCACTACTAACTTCATCACTTATCAATTAGTACTAACGTTATTATTAATATGTAAAATCAATTAGTACTAAGGTTATTATTAATATGTAAAATCAATTAGTACTAACGTTATTATTAATATGTAAAATCAATTAGTACTAACGTTATTATTAATATGTAAAATCACTTAGTACTAAGGTTATTATTAATATGTAAAATCACTTAGTACTAACGTTATTATTAATATGTAAAATCAATTAGTACTAACGTTATTATTAATATGTAAAATCAATTAGTACTAACGTTATTATTAATATGTAAAATCAATTAGTACTAACGTTATTATTAATATGTAAAATCAATTAGTACTAAGGTTATTATTAATATGTAAAATCACTTAGTACTAACGTTATTATTAATATGTAAAATCAATTAGTACTAACGTTATTATTATTAATATGTAAAATCACTTAGTACTAACGTTATTATTATTAAAATGTAAAATCACTTAGTACTAACGTTATTATTAATATGTAAAATCACTTAGTACTAGAGTTTGTAAAACATATGTCAAATCACTTAGTATCAACCTCATTACTTAGCATTCCAATCACTTAGCATTAACGTTATTAATGCTATGTCAAATCACTTACTACTAACGTTATTAATAATATGTCAAATCACTTAGCACTAACTTTATTACGTAGTATATCAAACAGGTGATATTAACCTTTCACCTAGTATGTCAAATCACTTAGTACTTACATCGTCACGTAATGTACCAACTCACTACTAACTTCATCACTTAGTATGTCAACTTCATCACTCTGTAGGTCAAGACACTTAGTAATAACCTCGTCACCTAATGTACCAAATCACTTACTACTAACTTCATGACTTTGTATGTCAACCATATAATTGTATAGAACAAATCACATATTATTAGATGCTCATTTATTTCTACATTACCTGTGCATTGTCAGAATCGTATTGTATTTTACGATATTGAACTCTGACCCAACATCATTATGCATTCATAAAGGAACTACTTTCTGTTGTAAACAAATAATGGTCGCATACGCCACCACTTTTGATTTGTATTTAAATCATCTACACTCACATAATATGTGGTTTTCGATTTGGTTGATTAAATTTGTTTCTGAATGAACTAAAGCAGATGTTTTGTAGACTCCCACATATCAGCTGATTTGCTACATTTCGCGGCAATATTTGTGTATACATTGTTTCGGATTTAGGCAGGCGATATACGCCAGGTCTCGTAAAATTGTTGGGTGCCTACAAATAGCATGCAAGTGACCAGACATAAAATGTCTTATTTAGCTTGTAATAATAATCGAAAAAAGTTTAAGGTCCTGAATTTCCTCAAAATGCACATTTTTAATTCTGCAAGTCGAACTTACATGAGCCATGTCATGGGTTCTTATGGTTGATTACACATTTAGAATTATACTATAATTTCATCTATATTCCAGGTGCATTTACATCCTCCTTGCTGCACTCAAAATGAAATAAACATTAATTTCATAGCGTGTTTTTAATAATTGCAATTGAAAGACTTTATTTTTCTCCAAATTATGATTTCTAAATATTTATGACAGAATAGAAACACACATGTAGATGGCAACACGCATCTTAAACGCTGCTTAAATCCGATGTATTTCATGCAGAATTGTCACAGATCGATTCAGTCCATATTCACGAAATTTCGTAGAATTGACAAAAATACCAAAATCTATTCATTCCAGATCGAATGGAAACATTGTTGCAATAAGCATTTATTCACATTGTGATTTAAAATTTCAATTTAATGTAGACCAAAATGCCATTTTCTTTCTAAAGTTATGTCTAGCGCGCGGCTAATTTCAAATTTATCTGAACGGAGTTAAGTGCCCATTAGTAATGTGTGCTAAAGAATCTGCGCTTATCTATTTAGTTTGGAATGCGGCAAATATTTAGTTACTTTGTTTCTTGCTGTGTATTTTTTTTATATAATTAAGCCCTAGGTAGATTAAGAAACTGAGCATATAATAAAAGGTTAATGTATGAATCATTTTGTCGGATGGATATATTGCACTTCCAAGGTCGTGCAGTATTTCCATCTGCAAAACAATATTTTCCCATACATATGCAGTACCCTATAATTACTATCGTTATCAGCCAGTGTGTCCATTCATTTATAGTTTCTCTTCCATTACATATATTGGTGTATATGACGTTAAATCAAACCAGCCATACTAGCAATACACATTTGTAAATCGGAAATTGTTTTAGTTAAGTAACAGTTATTAATAATTGTCCAGAAATCTGAATAAAGTTCTCAATACGATTTAAAGTAACAACATATGGAATAACATCGAATGTAGTCAGCTTGTATTAGCGTTGAGCCAATAACTATTATGTGTTCAAAATGTTGTATAGGACGGATGGACTTCTTAAAGCACATCGAAATCAAGTAGATATGTTATGACTTGACATGTCTTGCATTCGCTACAGCGGTTAGACATCTGAAGTATGACACATTTATTTCGGAATAAAAAAATATTATGACAAAGAAAACACTAATAAACTCTTGTGGATCAAAGCAAAGCATAATGTGCTACCGTTATGGATATCTCGTCTTATTGATGCCAAAAAACAAATCTAGAAGTCAAAATAACTACATGTCACATACAAAAACAATAAATGAAAAGTGAAAACGATAAAACGGAGCTTGCAATAATGAAAATGACTTGTTCACTTGTTACTACTCTAAAGTCTTAAAATTAAGTAATAGAAAAAAAAACGTTTTGTAAAATTTAACACATAATTTAATTCTCTAAGTTATAAAATGAAAATATCAGAGGAACTTACAGAATTGTGAAGTCAAACAAAATGAATACTAAACGTTTAATTACAAATACAAAAATAGTGTTTCGAATGAATTTCAGGTTTTGAATGTGCTGATGTACCAACGCGAAGCGTAAGTTTTGCATAATTGAGATACACATTGTTTGTTATTCTTATCCGAATCTAATTTTTTAAACAAAACTTTAAATGCATTACTTCAATAATTTAAATCTTCCAAACACAATGAAAGAAAATAACGCGATTAAGACACCGTTATGTGTAAACGGTGGAAGACAGAGAATGTATAAAGACAGGCATTTGCAAATAGAATAAATGTGATAAAAAGCGTCATAAAAAAAAATAATGTGCCACATACCAATGAGCAATAAATTATTCAGCATGTTCTCTCTTTATTACTTGAGCTCTGTTGATAGCATATCGCAAATGTTGACGTGTGTTTTCAATTTATATTCAATGATAGCTTTCCTCATTATTTTCAGGTGAGCAATATGTTCATCGTCAGCCTGGCAATTGCGGATCTTATCGTTGGAATGATTGTTATGCCAATTAGTACAGTCTACATCTTCACAGAGAAATGGGTATTTGGAGTAGTCATTTGTCAAATGTGGATTGGGGTGGATTACATCGCCAGTACCGCCTCCATCCTCAATCTCTTCATCCTCAGTCTTGACCGATACTGGTCAGTTACATCACCTCTGAAGTATATTCGGAAAAGAACCAAGAAAAGGGCTTTTATAATGATATCAATAGTGTGGCTTCTCTCCTCTCTCTGGATCATCCCAGTCGTTGGATGGCACCATTTCATGTTTGGGGGTGTCAGGACAGTGCCTGATACCGTCTGCGATACTGAATATGCCAAAGATTCGGTGTTCAAAGTTCTCACAGCCTGTTTTAATTATTATTTTCCTTTAGCAGCAATGTATGTTCTATATTGGAGAATTTTCCTTGAAATACGAAAAAGATCTGAAATGGAGTTAGGACAGCGCAACGTCAGTGATTGTAACCACTATATTCCAGTTAATTTATCTGTTGATGAGGACAGTGAACGCAATATAGAAACTTTCAGCGGAGAACAAAGTATGCATGATGCCATATTTTCTTCCACTTTACCTGAAAATGTTGAAAAGTATGAGTTAGCATCCATGAATGATCATACGTTAAACAAAGTTGGATACATCAATATGAGATATCGTAAAGCAAGGCATAATGGGACGTGTTCAGGTAGGCCTTTAAGAAAGTTTCATTTACAAAACGACAGATGCAAAGTAGATTATATATACGATGAAGGTGTCTTTGACCAAAATACCGAAAAAGTAGAACGGTTTTTCTATGAGGAAATTACTCCCTTGCCAAGTCTGCCAAAGCCAAATCATATTATTATCAACAACAACATGGGTTCTCCGGAAACTCCATGTTCATCCCCTAGTACGCCGTTGAGCTCCAGTGGTAGCAATGAGGACAAACGGCAACGCACTATGGACAGGGATAAGTATTCCCTGATCAGCGGGTTAAGACGACTTAAGGAGTCTGAAAATCTCAATCACACAGTCAATGTTGAAAATTCTAAATTTTGTCGCACAAGCTCAGGAACAGAAGATAAAAGGGTTTTTATTTTTCGTGATGAAAGAACCAGGTGCAGTCCAAACTTACTTAGTATCAAGGATAGGGTGAAAAACATGCGGCAAAGCTCTTCTTTGAGAAAGGAGATCAAAGCTGCTAGACAACTTGGCGTTATCATGGGCGCCTTCACCGTCTGCTTCCTACCCTACTTCATCCTATTTACAGTAGTGGCCTTCTGTGATGATTGCATAGATAGTGGATTGTTTACGGCCATGACCTGGGTCGGGTACCTTAATTCAACTCTCAATCCCTTTCTATATCCACTGTGCAATTTGAATTTTCGACGCAAGTTTAGAAACATGCTCAGACTAAGCAGACATTCTTCAATAAAGCGTACAAAACCGGGTTCAGAACGGAATAGTACGATTATGGGACGATACGACTAATACATAGTTGTATCATTAAATTGCAAGTTTAACAACTTATCTTTCATTAAGTCCACATATTCCTGTTTTAGTATATAGTTGAATGTTTATTTATATCACATGGCATATTTAATCAAATATGCATACATTTTATCAAATAGGTATAGATTTTATCAAATATGAATAAATGTTATCAAATATGACTAACATTTGTCAGATATGTATATATTTTATCACATTAGTAACTTTATCAATCAGATATGTATATATTTTATCAGATTAGTAACGTTTATCAGATATGTATATATTTTATCAGATGTGTAAATTTTACGTGTACATCATGTACTTTGTCAAAAGCAGAAATTAGATGTTCATACAAAATTACGATGAATTTGTTGCCTTCCAACAAGTGTAGATTAGACAAAAATTAATTTTCTTTGAATTATCTAATGTAAAGAAAATGTGATAGCAATATTAGATGATATCGATTACTTTTTCATGACATATTCCTTTGCTTTTTTTAATCTCTCTTTTGTCCACTTGCGGCTTTATTTCAAATTTCCAGTATTGCCATTATGCATAACTAAGTCATGATAATTTAAATTATGAAAGGCCTCTTTCTGTTGATCAACATAATTAAACTCTTATGCAATTAAATATCATTTCCACCGCAAATTTCAAAACTTGTTTACGAATCTAACGTATACCATACTACTTTCTGAACGTGGCTGTCAAAAAGGATGGCCAAACAACATAAGATAACATATATTTAGATATCGCCCTGTATTTAAATGTACTCATTGAATATTGATAATCTGTACATAACATAGACTATTCATGGAATACATTATTATGAAGAAACCTCGGCATTTCTGAACTATTACAAGTGTGAGTACGGATAACCATAAAGTTTTAATACAAACAAAAGATCGTTGGTGTCATGAAAGTGAAAGTTGAAAACTTATGAAAGGCCACAGACAGAATTTTTTTTAGAAAATACTTGAATTTTTAAATCTAAATATGCACTGTTGTTAGAAACAGATGACAAACAAATGTTTAACGTGAACGAAAGAACCGTTAGAATTCGCGCTTTTGTCCTTTGATCCTCAAAAATTCGTTGTTTTGCCAAGACGTCATTTGTTTTGCCAAGACGTCATTTGTTTTGCTAATAAGGAATCTTTGGCTTTAATTCAACTCTGGGCAAAAAAAAATGCGGACAATGAGTCAGACAATGCGTTTCCTGGCTGCATGCAAGCTGTTACATTCTCTTTTAAAGAAATGACGAAATGGAGATAGCACTGCTCTGAGATTATATGTTTGTGCCTGATTGATACTAAGTTAAGGGCAAATTAATTTAGCATGTCTGGCTGATAATGCTGTACGGATGTTATCAAATCAGGTTGATTCTATCTTAAGGGAAAATGATGTGATCTTCGTACTCATTTCATTTGGGAAGTTGTTTGCTGAAGTCCTACGCTGATTGATACACTGTATCAATGAAAACTCCAAGTAAGATCCAATTGATTGATGCAGTGTAATAATTATGATCTCATGCAAAATCAGATTGCAATTTAAGTATGAAATAAAAATGACACACGGCCACATGCTATAAATTATGACATGCATACAAAAAAAGTTGTAGGAAGTCGACATGTGTGTGGATTATCTAGACTTAAATAGTACAGAGCAGGAAGACCTAAACATTGGAGAAATTTTAGTAAATGATTCTGCGTGAAATCAATCGGATTAGTTTATTACCTTAGTAAACCTGTACTTTTCCATAAACGTTAAAATGTAACTAGCAAAATTAAATACCATGATCTATATAAAACTTGTCAAATTTAGCCTCAAAGAAAGGTGCAAATTGTGCTAATTAAATGGCATTATTCAACATGTAACGTGTATTTTCTAAGTGAAAATTATCGCCACGGTTTTCTCAATCGCTTTCACGCATTTGTATATTTTGTTAAGGATAAGTATCACAAACAACAAATGATCTCTTTCTGCTTAAACGTGGCCCCGAGTGACCGAGTGGTCTAAAGCGCTCACCGTTCCAGATCATTGCATCTCAGCTCTGTCTGCATGGGTTCGAGTCTCCGACTAGCCTAACATTGTTACGTAAGAAAACCTGCCAGTAGATTCTAGTGAGTCGGTGGTTCTTCCCGGGATTTTCCAGGGTTCTTCTTCCACGTTATACTGACCGCCATGTATAGCCTGTATTTTATTGAAAAATGGCGTTAAACCCTAAAACAAAAAATAACTGTCTGCATAAACACGTTGCTTTCTGTGTCAAAATGCATTTTTTCTGTATAAAATATACGCGCTTTCTCCATAAAAAATATATTGCTTTCTGTATAAAAATACATTGCTTTCTCTATATATATAAAAATACATTGCTTTCCATATATATATATATATATATATATATATATATATATATATATATATATATATATATATATATATATATATATATATACATTGCTTTATTATACATAAATATATTGATATATACACCAGCTTAATACATTCTTGATTATGGAGCACTAGTATACCCTTAAAAACCTCCCAGAGCTTTCATATCAAACACTTTTCAATGCCATTCTAACTACGAAACGTTTATCATAAAGGAAGTTGTGTTTCCATCAACTTTGATAATTATCAGCGTTGAAAGAGGGAATCAACAGGTCTCAAAATCTCTTACAGGAAATGTAGGTAATAAACAAGACTACAAAACTTATTTTCATCTAAACCATTAGGATCATATTTCTTTTTTTTATGATATTTCCTTACAGGATAAAATGCCGTTATTCTGGATGCGAATTGATGTGTAATTATATTGAATTACAAGTGTGTGTAATTATAATGTAATACAAGTTTGTGTAATTATAATGTGATACAAGTATGTGTAATTATATTGTAATACAAGTATGTGTAATTATAATGTAATACAAGTATGTGTAATTATATTGTAATACAAGTATTGTAATTATAATTTAATACAAGTGTGTGTAATTATATTGAAATGCAAGTATCACAATTACCACATATAGTGGTTGTATTTATCTGCCACAAATCATGCTAAACCAGATATGTTCATTACTAGCCAAGTCCATTCATCTTGAGAATGAAATGTTAACATTTTTGCAGTTGAATTGTTTATTTTCCGTATCTGAGCATTAAATTTAGCTTTATGCTTGCACCTTTACAGAACTAACTCCGACACATTTTAAAAATTATTCATAATTTTGGTGTATGTACTTCTCTTTTTCTCTCTTTCAAAAATTCAAGTCCTCACATTCAAAAATAAATCCACAAATACTGCAGTGCTATCCACGTTGAAACATTTGTTAAAACTGCCATAAAATGTAATTCAACGTGATGCTACACCAAGGGAAAATTCATAACTTCACAATGGCGTCAAATTCCGACAGGATACTATTGATTTTATAGCCACACACACACACACAAAGTTTCACTAATTTGAAAGTCCATTACATAAGTGGGTCGCTTCAGTGGCCTAGTGGTTAGAAGCGGGATGTCGTGGGTTTGAACCCCGGCCGAGTCATACCGAAGACTAACAAAAATGGTACTAGCAGCTGCCTCGCTTGGCGCTCAGCATTAAGAGGTTAGTGTTAGAACTGGTCGGCCTCGTGTCAGGATAATGAGACTTGATGGGACTTGATGTCCCACTGCTAGACATAATCTAAACTGACACACTGCAAGCATCGTAGCAATATGACTGAAAAAGTGTTACAGCTACGTTAAAAATCCTAACCACATCACACATTTTTAAGTTCCTTAGAATGAATGATCACTCTGCAGGTTATTCTCATTCTATTAACTCATCTTGACAAAATAAAGTTAAAAATGAATTGGTCAGTTCCTTTCATCTTTAGATCAAGGACCGAACATCTACTTCCATCAGGAAATATATTCTAAATGATTGGTACCGTCTGTATTGGGTATAAACCTATTCAAACAGCAAACAACAATCATCCAGATCGGCCATTGTATAGTGCACCTATAGAGCGACTGCTCCATTGTTTCTTATTCTTATTACTCTTAAAAAACTGCACAGACCCAGACGTGACGGCGTATTATGCGAGGCAGGCCCGCACCTAGGGGGGGGGGGAGGGGGGGGAGAAGGGCAACCATGGCACTTGTCAGGGGCCCGAGCTAGATAGGCACATATACGCACATATTTGAAACACGAAAGGGGCCCGAACTCTGTCAGCTGCCTGGGGCCCATAATTTCCTAGCTGCGGGCCTGTGCGAGGACAGATCAAGGCCTGAGCATCTTGCAGCTTCACTCGTTTTCTAGGCGAGTAGGTTCGGTAACTCTTGACAAAAGCGCATTATGATATCGATGGTTATATTTAACCCTTAATATCTTTTTCCTTCTTCTTCTGCCATCTCCTCTTTACTACTCATGAAGAACACAACAAAGTCCATGCAGGCTCTCATCCAACTTTTCGGTAAAATAAAATTTAAAATAATTCATTTATTGACATCTTATTTAGTGTCACTTTCAAAACGATAAGAACTATTACTGCGTGCAGTACATCCATTTTAAGAATTGACCACTTATATTTTAAAGTGTATTAAGGTATAAACCGAATAAACATTATGTAAACTGTATGATTTGCGGATCTTACTTAAGTTATGCAAACTGCATGATTTGCGGATCTTACTTAAGTTTGCTCAACTTTCTTCTTTTGGAGGTGGGTGGGTGGGTCGTACTTTAGTCAAGGTTAAAAATATTATCTATCCTTATAATTACATTTATATCTAATGAAAGAATGATTAGGAAAATGCATTAAAAAATGTTAAATAGACGATTCAAACTTTGTAAAGCTGTGCATAAATATATGCAAAACAGCAAACAGTATCTCTAATTGGTATACAACCGATCAGAAGAAGGCAAGCAGTTCCATGACAACATGACCCAAAGTGACCCTTGGTCATTAGGTAATTATATGAGAAACTTCTATTAGACTATATAGTTAAAGGACCGAAAATGAATTACACGATGAAAACTACGAATATAATTAAACTACGATCATATTTTTTATTTGTTTAATTATGTTTAACCATATTTCTCGATGTCAACATTTGGGAATGTTTTAACTATTATAGAGCATTTACTATTAAAGAAAGAGGTTTCATTATGTAGCTTCTATTTAAAATCTGCAATTCGTTGGAAACTAAGAATATGTCTGTTTAACAGGATGATTCTTTATCCACTGTGAGATTCGCCATTATGTATGGCCTTCATTAGTGCACGAAGTGATCAAGTATAGTTGAAAAAAAAATCTCCTAAGAGGGTAGAAGAGGGAGTGCTTGTAGTTCCTCAACAAATGCCAAATTAATTTGCCGCATACGAATTAGACCAATGTATTTTGGTGTGTGTGTGTGTGTGTGTGTGTGAGAGAGAGAGAGAGAGAGAGAGAGAGAGAGAGAGAGAGAGAGAGAGAGAGAGAGAGAGAGAGAGAGAGAGATTACAAAGCTACAAACTAGAAATTAGCATGTCTAACTTTTTGCAACATCTGGTCTGAATGTCAGGAGTTCCATTCAAATAGTTTGTGTAATTCCTCGTAGCTGTAGCATGATCTATCAAGGGTATGCTATTTCTAGAAACACGCTTAATGCCTTCATAATCCGAACACTTGTTTTAATCACAGCAGGTGTGGCGTGTCCCCTCCTCAAATCGTTTTTACTACTTCATTATTTTCCTCTTTTCATGGGTGAACATGCTAAAAACGTATTAAAACTATACTAGCATTTAAATTCGAATTACAGCTGATGGGAACGCTAACTTCTTTCTTATTTCGTCGATGTCAAAATTTTATTAAAATAATGAAAATAATATTAATAGCCTAACCTAGATGCAAAGCTTGTCTAATTGAGAGGCAAAATCAACCGTTTACCCCGACTCACATTATCGACTCGGCTTGACTTTACTATATATAGCAATGCAAAAATGTACATGTCATAAAATTACTTTGAACAAGATTTGGAATGTTAACACACACACACACACACACACACACACACACACACACACCGATTATCTAAATATTATATCAATCCAGCTTTAAGCTTCATATTTTCAGAGCATTGTTAGAGCACATTCACAGCATTCTTTATCATATACGGTAAGCATGCTATAAACACAGTGACGTTACAGCTGCAAACCAACAGTACGTCAGTGTATCTTGAATGTATTATACAGACATTAAGATGATATGCGACTGTGCGGGAAAATGTAGTGTAAGTCGACTGGGATAAATTACTTTTTTGTTGGTTCATTAATGTATACAGCAAATATAAATTAAAACTGGACTGGTCAACTCGACTGCGTTCAATTGTAATGAAGAAAGAAGACTATAATATTTATAATCGCAGCTTAGATGCGTCAGACCAGGATCTTTGTTGTTACAATTAGGCTCTCTTTATAAGCGATTACATACGGTAAATTAAATTTTGAATTTTCGCACTTTTGAAGAGAAATTGCTGAATATATCAGTTTGCGTTGTATGGATTTAAAATGGTCGTGCAGACAGGGTCAAAGCACATCCTCCCTTTCGGAATATACAAAATCATTTAGACTAATCATCAACTTAGATTGCGTACCGTAAGAAATATACAGATACAAATATTATATTAAAACAACCAATTATACTCATTAGATTAATTCAACGGGCAACTTCACATAACTAGATCTACCATCGCATAATGCACTGGCAGATCTGGGCCTATGCAGTTTGCTAGAAGTAATTGTTGTTTGCAGTTTTACTCGAAATATAATCGGCTTGAGATGGTACTGCAAGCTTTGTATCAGATACATAAATATTACACTATATGTAATGTGTTTAGATTATTGCAATATAAATATTACATTATATGTAAAGTGTTTAGATCATTGCAATATAAATACTACAGTATATGTAATTTGTTTAGAGTATTGCAATATAAATATTACATTATATGTAATTTGTTTAGATGATTGCAATATAAATATTACATTATATGTAATGTGTGTTTAGATCATTGCAATATAAACATTGCATTATATGTAATGTGTTTAGATTATTGCAGTATAAATATTACATTATATGTAATGTGTTTAGATTATTGCAATATAAATATTACATTATATGTAATTTGTTTAGATCATTGCAATATAAACATTGATTATATGTAATGTGTTTAGATCATTGCAATATAAACATTACATTATATGTAATGTGTGTTTAGATCATTGCAATATAAATATTACATTATATGTAATTTGTTTAGACTATTGCAATATAAATATTACATTATATGTAATTTGTTTAGATCATTGCAATATAAATATTACATTATATGTAATGTGTTTAGATCATTGAAATATAAACATTACATTATATGTAATGTCTGTTTAGATCATTGCAATATAAATATTACATTATATGTAATTTGTTTAGATTATTGCAATATAAATATTACATTATATGTAATTTGTTAAGATCATTGCAATATAAATATTACATTATATGTAATGTGTTTAGATCATTGCAATATAAATATTACATTATATGTAATGTGTTTAGATAATTGCAAAATAATAATGTATACGTCAAACAGGAGTTAATTTGTCCCATGTTTCTATAACGCATGCATCATACTTCTTTTCAAGTAAAAATAAAATTAATGTGAACAAAGATATCCAGGGCAAAAATGCTTAAAATATCTTGTTCAAATAAAAAAGATGATATATTCACATTAAATAGAGCAACCCTTCACTGAATCATCAAATATTGGATAGATATTCAATTTAATCCTTGTTTTTGTTTTAAAATTGTACGCACTATATAGAAAGAAATATAATGTTTTAAATGTGTACGTCTGCAGTGTAATTAGTTTTTCTAAACATATTTTCGAGTTATCTATTGTCAGCTTTACATTATCAAAAATTGGCGTTTTATGAATCACTCAAGTCCATTGATACCATTGTGTGCATATATATATATATATATATATATATATATATATATATATAAGACTATTAAAATAGTGGTGGATATATCATATACGTTAATATATTTATAATATTTGTCTTCTTACTTCAATTCGTTTCATTTCATAATACTGCTTTAATTTTTTGGAATGTTTGTAGGCGTAGCAATCGTCCAACGATAAAATCTAAGGGTCCAGTGCTTTCCGAATGAATGAATCATTCAATAGTCGTCTCTGTAAAAATTGTATTTTTCCTTGTGAATGTGTCAGTAATAAAATAAAGACAATTCAAACCAGAACGATAACTCTTATTTTCCTTTAGAAAGTGTTTTAAAACAGCAATACAATACTTCACCTGACTATTTTAAGAAAACTAGAGGGTGCACATTCAAGGATGACTCCTTCGAACAATTCGCAATGAGGTCGATTCTTTAAACTGAAAGTTTTGTATATTTCACCATTTCATTATTAATGTGTCTGTCATTGTTCCAGATGAACCAAAAATATAGAGCCACCCCTACATATGCTGTGAAAAACTGAATATGGTATAATTATCAGACATTGATTTTTAAAAATAGTGTTGGAATTGCCATCTCCAGGTCTGGTGTGTTTCTTTCATTTGGTTTCCATGGCTACCATTATATATCATTTAAAATAGAACGATGCGCTGTAGTCAAGACTGTAAGATAGCTGAAAAGTTTGCTGTCAGGCGGATTGAGGCTATAATTAAAACAATTTATAATTTGGGTTTTCCTGTGACTGGTCAGTCATAAGTGCAAATTTTAAACCAGTGACGGCAGCAGCGACAGTGTCAACAATGTAATTTATTTTTTTAAATTCGTGTAAGAAAGATTCTTGAACGTTAGTTGTCTTCCATTTAAGTTTCTGTGTCAGTGGAAAGTTTGGGGTAATGTTACTGAATGTATCAAGTTTGTACCTACGCTCGGAATTTCCGTCTTGATGCACAAGTGTTGACCCTGATACTTTGAACGATACGAGCTCCGGTTTAGACTGCGTACGTTTGAGTAGCCGTCTAGACTAAGGGAAAAATGGCTGCCTACATTTCGACAAAGTTGAGGTTCCGTATTGCAATGTTTTTAAAATTATACAAAGTCTACATCATTTCCTGTGATCGACCAAAACAGAATATTACTAGATGTTCGACATGTAACACGAGTCCCTGTTTTGATTGCATTAGAACGACTGTGTCCTCAATGCTAAGGTAATCTGGAGTTGAAATGTTCCCAATTGTCATGGTTTATTTTAAACATTAGATTGTGTATTCATGTTGAATTTAATACTAAGACCGGTTTCATATTTTTATCCGGATGTCATGGATATTTATGTCGTGACTGCAAAGCAAGAAATGTAAAGATATGAATGAGAAAGTCTTTTTCTCGTGATTAGAATGGCCTCAGTTTTATCATCATTCATTTGCAGCTTGTTACATATCATCCATGATTTCACATCAGAAATGCATCTCTCTACTCCATGGATGGTAGCATCACCGTCAGTTGGGTGGCTTCATTTGTATATTTGGGTGTCATCAGCATACGATTGGTGAGACACTGGATGATGATCTATGACACTTGAGAGTGGCTGAGTGTATGGAATGAAGTGAATAGGTCCACGAACAGTCCCCTGTGGAACATCAAATATAGATCAACTGGGCTGTAGTGTATACCATTTGCAGATAAAAATTTATTTGTATCCTGTTGACTAAATAGGACGTGTACAACTCTAGGGTTGTATTGTGAATGCCAAATACATACTGGAGACGGTGAGGTAATATATAATAGTCTATTGTGTCAAATGCTTCAGACAAATCAAGTAGGGTGAGGACTGTAATCATTCCGCTATCCAAAGCAGAGAAACAAATGTCAGTAACATCTTTCAGAAGAATAGTTTCAGTACTGTAGCAAGAGCGATATACAGACTGTACCATGCTAAAAAGACTGTTTGAATTCAAATGAGATACAAGTTGGGTTAGAACATCTTTTTCTAAGATCTTTTATATGAATGGGAGATTAAATACTGGGCGATAGTTCTTTAAATGGTTATAGTAGAATGTCGGTTTTTCAGCAGAGAGCTTTACATCCACATTGTCCCTTGTATGCCAAGGACTGAAATTTCATCGCATTCATTTCAAATTATTTAAGGTCATTGTTTTGTTCTTTGTATGTACACGCTTGTGTGTAAGTGTGTGCATGTATAAATTTATGTTAGCAAAGATTTGTACATAAAGATATATATGCATATATTGGTGGAATGATAAATGTCTGTAAATCCACATAACAAAATAAAACAACATAAAAAAAAATGTAGTAAGTAATATATACAATTATTTTCCATCAATCTTTTTTTATCGTTTTTTCAAACATTTCAGATGCATTTATACTAGCTCTAATTTTGTTTTGTAGTTGTGATTCACTATTATAAATAGTTATTTTTTATCCTGTCTTAATCATTCATAAATTTGGGTCCATGGACTCCAACATTTATACAGTACTATGCAGAGGTAATAAAAAGGGAGAGGTGTGACAAAAACCTTCCTCAAAAACAAAAAAGCCATTATTCGCAGTAACTTAAATAGAACTCTACGATTTGCTGATGCACAATGACAAACAGGCAACACCTCCACTTGTTTCATTACATGATATAAATCGTGTTCATTTGAAGTAATTATTAACTTTATTATTAACTCTCTTATATTTTAAAATGATGATCTCATGTTGTCGAGTTCTAAAACTGAATAATAACGGACAATGAATTTTTCAAGCAAGATAGAAAACATGCATGTTTAAAACCAGTCAATACTTGTTGTCAGAATAAGTTCAATGGCCATCAAAGCAAAGAGATAAATTGCATCGTTTCCAGTCCAGTACTGATATGATATTGTTTTATTTATGGTGTTCTGTTTTCTTCTGTCATATCTATTAAGAATCTGGTATTAAGCCTATTTAGGCCGCAGCAATAAATTGGCAATCAAAACATACTGCTGACTACCGTGAATCTGTTTCCGAACTAATAGGCCTACATCACGTAGAGATTGGGAAATTTATTGCCAGGCAGAATAATGTTCCAGAAAAAAGAGAGAGATTGAATACCTATGCTTATATAAGTATAGTGTATAAAGCAGCTGATCTGGTTTTTGTTTTCTTTCTTTTTTACGCAACACGTTTCACGCAGAGCACAAAGCACAACTAGAAAGAGTGGCAGAATCACCCATAGTATAACTTTAAAGCAACATGCAAAGAAAGACTAACACGTTTCTAAATATAAATATGCATCCCGAAAGCAATTACCGTAGAAACGCATGATATCTTAAACATTCGGAAGCTTCTAAATTGAAGTATTAAATTAGATTAAAAAGGCCCATAACTCTTTCAAAATTGGAGTGGAAAAAAGTATTCCATCAATGTGCTTGCCATTAGAGCTTTATTCATGCCCTACTAATATGTCTGATTTTTCTTCTTCCCAACCACAAGCATATGATGAGTTAACTGAATCGTCAGAAGATGACGCAATATCAACATTTTCACGATGGCCGAAGCAGAATCCTTGTGTAAGAGAGATCATCACAGTTTACATTTGGAATCAAATACATTTTGTGCAAAACATTTAAGTACAACACCATGTTGATACAATCATCGCTAAAGATATAGGAGATGGCATAAACAATATTTTAGTTTCAGAAAATGACCACTATAGTTAGTAAGATGTGCTTTAGTGAAAATTTCAGAAAGGACACCGTTTCTAGAGGAATGCAGAAACATGATTTTCAAGATGGATGACCTATGTGCAATATCGGATGTCATCTGGGAGCACTTATGACATACACTGTAGGGTCAAACAGAAATGCCTCAGCGCGTGTGTATAGTCTGTTCTTAAATTCTTTAGTATTTTTCCTATAAACGAGACGATGTAAACACATTACATTACATTCATTTGTTTAATAAAATGTTGAACCTTTACTAATTGCTTTACAAGACTTAAATCAGTTTCGTTAGTTTGATATATCTGACCATAAAGTGGCATTATTTGTTGAATTTTGTAAATTCAGCTATAAAGCTGACCTAGTTCCACGGCTGGGATGCGAACAGAAAGAGTCAAAAGTGATGCATTTCATTTCGATAACACGATGCATAAACATTACATCTTTTCAAAGCTATGCGCAAAATAGGCCGACATACCACGAGTCATGAAAACATAGAAGTGGTATTCCGTGTGTCCTAAATCAGTATTTTTTTAACAGGATGTTCTGGTAAAAGTTGGCGTTTTTCAAACGATAAGCATTGCAGTATATTTCGTTTTGCTTATGTCAATCGGTTGAATCCGGCGCGTGTTTTGCGCCAATGTTGGTAACGGACACTTTGCATGTACAGAAAAACCTGACAGTGGTGTCTGATATAGACAATTATAAAATTTGTTTAAATTTATAAGTGATATACTCAAATTGAATAATATTAATGGTGATATTAGTAACAACTGTACAAGTAAAAAAAATGCTAACTTACTACCTACCAATTAACCAATATGTATGATATACATACAATTCCAGTAATCTATATATAGATGTTCCATTCGCAATAACATGTTCATTACGACATGAACAATTATAAATTACTTAGATAAAATTGCGAATTAATCATAAATGGAAAGAAACTAACGATTACTTATATCCTTTATAGACAAAACTTATATTTTTTAGATTTAAATGATAAAAGTTTGATATATGCCTCTCGCTGCACATGTTTTCCCTTTATGTACACAAGCCCATTCCTGTCAATTTCGCTGTCTGATTCACATTTCGAAACATTATACTGGTAGATATGGAGATAAAGTAATGGAGTATCAAATTATATATTGAAGATAAGTGCCTGTGATAACAAATACAATAATAATAAAAACTTTACATCATCGAATTCGATATTGAATTTCATTTAAAAAATTCATTCTTAAATGATTAATGTTAGTGGTATAAAATAATTATCGGGCATACTGACTAGACGATCAGCCCTTTACTCGTCCAGGCTAAATTATAAGATGTATTTTAGTGAAGAACTGGCATACAATTTTATTAGTTACAGCCAACAAATAACGTTGTAAGCTAATATTTACATGCAAAAAATGATACAATATTGTATCTGAAAAAGTAACAAATGCATAAACATAGCCAATTTTTCGAGTAGAAATATCCTGTTTATTTATCACTTATTAATTGCGAACAATATTAAGATACCACTGCAAGTCAAATTTTTTGACTGGCTTGACAGCACTTAAGCAAAGTTCATGTAAACTACGATGTTGGAATCTATTCAGAAGCCATGACCGATCGTTAAGTTCAAGTCAAAGTAGGAGTGCATTGGCCCTGCAGAAAACTCTTGCATGATCCATTGTTGATTGGTTCACTAGCCTGAGAAGATCAGAATATGGTTGTTTGCGTTATTTTGATATTATACGATTTAATGTGACAGTAAGTTAAATTATGTTGATTAGACGCGTATATGGAGACTAGAGGATGAGAATATGCAACATATATTCTATTCTTGTCTATGACAGGTTTTGTAAGAGGCTTTGAAAAGAAATAGTAATTTGTTTATAAGTATTGTTTATATATATTATTTGTTAGTTTCATTTAGCAGAGGGTAAAGTCTTTATTTAAACAGTTATATTTATCGGATTAAGTGTAAGTATTCGCTAACCTGAATATTTAAATAGTTATATTCGATTATGTGAAACTTTCAAGGACTTCAATGATATTATATGTTCACAACATTTGGATTTAGAACTTTGATTATTCAGTAGTTCTAACACGGTATAATATAATTAAATTATAATCTTCATTTGGAATACTTTTGGAAGTTTCCGATATGGCTTAAGTGGCCTAGTGACTAGAGTGTCAGATTTTGAAGAGGAGGGTCACGGGTTCGAATACCGGACGAGTCATACCAGAGAAACGTTAAAATAATCATACTAACGGCTGCCTCGTTAGGCACTCAGCAATAAGAAGTTGGTCTGTCTGATGACAGGAAAATGTGACCGTGTGGGACATGGGACATCACGCTACATGCATGCAGCATGTTTCCACAGTTCTAAACGTGACTATAATATGTCACACTGCAGAAATCGTAGCAATATGACTGAAGCAATTATTAAAGCTACGTCAATAATCAAAATCACACACACACACACACACACACACATTTAAAAACAGTTTCCGGATTTGTGTGAAATTGAAGTACAATTTAGCATAATGTTAGGAGTTGATACACTTTAAGTTATCATGAATTCTTTCTCTTTGCTTTATTTCATACTATATTTTAAGCATTTTAATTTTGTATCTTCTCTTGTTACCCAAGACGCGTAACAATATATTTTTAAAAAAGTCCGTGATTTTCGAACTCTTCTGACAAATGACTTTTTGTATTGGTGAATGCCATAATGAATGAGAGGTTTCCAGAAATTTACATCTATTATATATATTCAAAGGTACAAATCTCGGAACATGTTTGCGTTTTCTGGTATGTAAAGATTCTACGAAGCAGTCCATTTTTGTAATAATATAATTAAATAAGCTTAAAAAAGTTACTGTTCGATTTGACATCGTTAAGTTTGTTTCTCTAGTCAGATATGTTTACTTACAGACATGTAATAATTTGGAATGTGATGATTGAAATTTTTTTCACTTTGTCTCTATCGCAGACTAATTTTACGAACCGCGCAATAAATAGAGAGCGAAACCTAGTGGCTGTCAATGTCTTGCAGTTTATACTGTCTCTATGCATATCAGAATATAAGCACGTCTTATGGACGATTACAAATAAGACACCAGGCTTCTACATCTATCTTACAGTGTATAATGCCTGTGTAACTGTCAGAACCTAAGCATGCTTTAAAATAAAACTATGTTTTATGGTGCACATTTATCGACAGCATACAGATTAGAGATGAAATAAAATCTATTTACCTCAAGTTCGATCTAATCTTTCAATATGGTGAAGCAATAAAAATGTGCCCTTTATAGTTTCACGATTTTGGTGCGAAAAGGAATGGCAGTTGGGTGCATACTAATTCCTGTTAAATTCGGAAATTATTTAATGTCTACTTGCTTTATAATAACTCTTCCTTCCTGATGTGGATGACCTTTCAGTGACCAAAGTGCTTTAAGCCTACTTAGAAATTATAAAAATGATCTGGGATTCTTGCTCCTTCCAACTCGAAACAAGCTTTCTGTTATTTCAAAGGATTGAAGAAATAGTCAACATATAGAAGCCAAGTTTATTTGTTTATTTGAAAGACTGTTCAAATCCACAATTTAATATTCTATCGTTTTACAGTGTTTAAGAAATTATAAAACTCTTAAATGGTGTGCACGTGTCATGCCACGTGGTTTTGGTGACGCTTTGTTGAGCCTTATCAAACCACGTGGTTTTGATGATAGTTGGTTGAACCTTTCTCAGATATTTTATGCAAGATTCAACATGAAGACCTTTAGTGGGTTACTAGCAAGGCCTAATATACTTGATTTATTGCTATGGAGATTTTTGTCATGAGCTTTTAAATTTTTTGTTTACTCATTTATATCATTTACGTCAGAAAACCACGAAAATAAAAACAACAGCGCGTAAGTTCATGAAATTAGTCATAAAAATGACATGACGAAAAAACACTTGCCAGGTAAAAAAAGGATTACAAATTACTTTTCTAAAGCCCAATCCACACCGTATCAAACTGTTTCAAGAGATTACGTGAGACAATATTGAAATAACGCAACAAAGTAAACATAACGAGGTACACGTCCATTTCTTTATTTTAAGAGTAAATCCAGACTGATATGTAGATACAGGTACATGCTGGTACATATCTTATTTGTATCCAGAATCGATACATATGTTAAACAGAATGAATAATTTAAGATAGTTTAAACTTCAATGTCACGAAGCATAATTCGCTTCATAGAATTGAGAAACTAATCTAAATAAACGCATCTATGTACTGCGTAAGAACAAGTAAGAAACATTAAATATCTTACCTCATACCTTTGTTTTCAACTTGAAAGAAAACACATCATAGAAAATACATTTATTTTAAATCTCTTTTTTGCGCATGAAAGGTACATACATATCGAGTTGTCAAGATTAACTACATAAGCAGGCTTTTGATCTGTATGTGATCATATTTGGAATTGCATTTATCCCCCCCCCCCATTGTAATTTCTGTATTTAATTGTTTTTATAATCTACATTTTAAATCGCTATCTTAATGTTTTTCCTTTTCAATCCAAATGTTCTTTTCCAGAATATTTCCTTTTTGTTTCTTTCGTTATAATGCCTGCATCAATGCAATATCAGTTTATATAACTGCCTTCGCACTGTGTCCTAAGATTCTTCAACAAATAAGAGAGTAGTATTTAATTTGAAGTATCCTGTACCGCGTTTATCTTTAAAAAGCCCCAAGTCATATGTAACAGCAGAGTGATCCTAATAGACAGATGTAACAATTTTGCTTTCGAAAACAATTTGCTATCCTGTCGAAGAACATAAAATAATTAGGTCTATACTGGAGAAAATGTTTGAAGTGACATGTAAATTGGTTCTCGGATATATCCTTTGCCTAGAAAACAGCGGGAAAGTTATGCATTGTCCTTATTTGAACATATTCTTCTGCTTTCAAAACTTGAAAGCTCTAGATTGTCCAAAATATGCCCCTGGTTTTTTCAACGGGATCATTTACGCCATTTTTAATCGGTAGGTAATGTAATAGGAATAACACAAATGAAGCGAAAAAATCTTCTGTTGAATATTATACACTTCTTTTAATTTGAGCATCGCTAATTAATTTATGATGGTTAATTGCTGGTTTGATTATTAACAAAGCACTGGTGATTACTTGAAGTAAACAGTAACTGTTTCATCAAATATTTACGCACATCATTTTTAAAACAGGGAAGATATACACATATTTTCGCCGAAGTTACAAAGGGAACGCAACCCGATTGTTATACACTTGCAATTATTACACATTTCCCATACACGAATAGAATTAGGTCCTTTAAGGACCAGGACATTAACAAAAAAAATTCATCAAGCGGGAAACTATCAGGGACGTCATTTGGAAAAGACGGGGTGGGGTTGCATTGCCGTTAAGTTTTGCTTCCCCCTCCCCCCGCCCCTATTGTACTAAATTGAAATGACGTTCCTGGAAACTATGCTTCTGTATGTGCGCTTATATATATATATATATATATATATATATATATATATATATATATATATATATATATATTCGCCAACACAACTGTGTCTTTAATAGCTCAATGCAACGTCTTAATTTTAATTGTAATTTCTTGGTCAGCAATTGGATTTTAAATGACGTGGAATTTAATGGGACGTAATAATAATAATAATAATAATAATAATAATAATAATAATAATAATAATAATAATAATAAAACTTTTAATAAAAGAGAATTAGAATAAAGACGACTACTTTAAAGCTGCTTCTATTTTGCAAAATCTCTGATTGGAATTGCCTGTCAGAAACAGAAAACAAATTTTAGAAATATTGAGTGGCATGTTTCGTATCAATATCCTACTAAATTACAGGCATTAAAGTGATTCATTTCTCAGTAGGAATGGGTGACTTTTTGTAATCCTACTGAATAACTGGCATTAAATTGATTCATTTCTCAGTAGGAATGGGTGACTTTTTGTAATTGTTTCCATTTATTTCTAATACATTCCAGGATTAAAAGTTGAGTGGGTGAAACTAGAGATCATTTTTAATCAGGAAGTAAAACTAATTACAGACGATACCTTTAAGTCATCATCTCCAAATAGTTATACATTTTCCCGAGTTTAGTATAATCAGGAGTTCTTTTCATGTTCAGTGATAACGCTAATCAAAACAATGAAATCTGGTTACACATTGTCTGACATCAACCTTGCTGACATAACAACAGTCACACATGGGTGCAGTCAGACATAGACACTTATTGACAGACGCAGTAAGACATAATCTTAATTAGTTTAGACATTAAATTTTAGATATACTCATAGTTAGATTTACTCATTATTATACATTCGTATTACTAGATATACTAACCATGTGCATAATCATAGTTAGAGACGTGCATAGTCTGATATAATCGTAAATAGACATATCATAGTTAGACATGCTCATTATTTGAAATACGTATGTTATACATGCTCATAACTATACACTTGTTCTTAACATGTATTCATTAAGGAACATCCACTCAGGTTTACCCATAATTATGTTAGACATATTCATAGTTAGATGTAATTTTAGATACACCCATATATAGACATGCATATACATGTTCAAACATAATCATGGTTAGACACCGATTGTTGACATATCGATTTTTAGACACTCCAAAGGTAGAGGTAGTTAGAGTTATACATACGTGCAGAGCATTGCTTCAACTACTTATTGTTAGACATGCACATAGTTAGATATGCACAATGAAAGTTAGTTGGGCTAAAACTATTTATGTGCATTTATGTCTAAGTTGAACTACGTATTCTTGGACATATTCGAAAAACGAATAGCTAGACATAATCATAGTTAGACACACCTCTTTTTAGACATGAACATAGTTCATTGTTTGAACTAATTAGTTTAGAAATGCACATTCTCCAATATGCACAACGAAACATACTTAGACATAATCCTTGCTAGATATAAATAGTTTTGGAATACTTACATAGTTCTCCATTGATTGTCTCACTTTTTAACTGCATATTTGCTCACAGTTAGTCATATCTAAAGTTGGGAATACCCAATCCTATAAGCGTTGTTTGAAATAATGATTGTTAGACATACTCACATACAGAAATTCGAAGAGTTAGACATACTCATAGTTAGACATACGAATATTATATGAAGGCTGACAAGAAATAATATTGCCTCCAATTGTTATAATCACATTCTGCAAAGCGATAATGCAAACAAATATCAGATCCTGTTTTACTGCTATTAAACTTCACTTTACAAAATGAATCATTCACCTTTTGCAACATGTTAGAAGTACATTGTTTCTAATCCTATTTAGACCAGACATTATTACTTGTATGCAGATGAAGCCTGCACCAAAGTCATGTGATCCAGTTCCAACATCACTGCTGCTAGAGTACTTAGACCCAATATTGCCTTCACTAACTGATGTTATCTCTCAGCAGGGATATTTCCATCATTTTTCAAAACTGCCTTACTAAAGCCTCTGCTGAAGAAACCACCACGTGACCATAATGATTTAAAGAACTATTAATTAGTTTATAATCTCCCGTTCATATAAAAAATTTTGAAAAAGTTGTTCTAACCCAACTTGTATCTCATTTGAATTCAAACAGTCTTTTAAGCAATGTACAGTCTACATATCGCCCTTGCCACAGTACTAAAACTACTATAATGAACGTATTTATTGACATTCTCTCTTTTTGGATAGTGGAAAGAGTACAGTCCTCACCGTCCTTGATTTGTCTGCAGCATTTGACACAATAGACCTTGATATGTTACTTCACCGTCTCCATCATGTATTTGGCATTCACAATACGACCTTATAGTGGTTCAAGTCCTACTTAGTCAACAGGACACAAATTGTATCTGCAAACGGAATACACTTCAGCCCAGTTGATCTATGTTGTGGTGTTCCACGGGGGTTTGGTCTTGGGCCTGTTCACTTCCTTCTATAGACTCAAACCGCTCTCAAGTGCCATGGATCATCATCCAGTTCCTCACCAATTGTACGCTGATGACACCCAAATATTTAAGTCTAGCCACGCAACTGAAGTTGATGCTACCATCCAAGGAGTAGAGAGGTGCATTTCTGATGCTAAATCATGGATGATATTTAACAGGCTGCAGATGAATGATGATTTTAAAAAAGGAATGATATAAATTGCGTTTGTAGGGGACACTCACGTTTAAATATAATATTGCGAATAGTCCAAGAGATGATCGATTAGATAACGTTTATGGAATATACTCTTATATATACTTGACGAAAGCTGAATGTTAGCGTCCATAGATACACTTGGAGGAATGGTAACCCGTTACAATAGATTTACATTAATTAAAAGTGTTAATATTACATAATATACGACTTTCGACTTTTTATATTACAAATCTGAAATTTTACAGTTCACCACTTAAAGACTCAGAATACATACAAAAGTAAAACACACAAAAACATTCATAATTTAATATGTGTTTAGAATAATCTGGTAATTTGGTGACTATTCCATTGCTGATTATAAATTTGCTACTAATCAACTGCACTGTTGTTATAAATTAGGGGAATGACAATGTGATGTTCTTTTTATAAAGAAAATATCTTAAGATCGAGAGTAAAATTAACTGCTTAAATAAATAAAACCATTAAAAGTCATAAGTGATGGAAACGGATTACTTTTATTACACTACCAACAAAGGAGAGAGCTTGAAAAGGCTAAACAAAAGATATGGGAAGGAGTTCTAGTTTATACATAAACGAAATGGATTGAAGATAAAGAGAAATTAACCTAATATGTTTGCAATCTCGAGAACATAAGCTAGATTGATTCAATATTATGTGCACATTGTTCAAAATAATGAATCGGTAATAAAAACTCCAGAGGAAATTGAAGAAACGAAAGTAAATTATGGTAATTGATAAAAACAGATAAAACGTGAATTTGAAACTGTTGATCTTGAACTTTACTGTAGCGTTCTGAAATTAAATAGTTCTCAGAAGAATTCGGTGAATGTTTATATATCCTGTTGTTATAGGTTTATGTTTTATTAATGGACCCCATGCAGAGATGTGCTCTTTCGTGTTGAGAGAGAGAGAGAGAGAGAGAGAGAGAGAGAGAGAGAGAGAGAGAGAGAGAGAGAGAGAGAGAGGGAGAGAGTGTGTTTGTGTGTGTGTGTGACAGACAGACAGACAGACAGACAGACAGACAGACAGATAGACAGATAGATAGATAGATAGATAGATAGATAGATAGCATTGCCCATGCGACAATAGAACAAGCTAACATGCTTCAGTAACCAAATGCAGAGAAAGAGAAAATGAAGAAGACAAAACTCTAGTTAAAACTCTGAAAAAGATAAGAAACCTATCTAGTGGATAAAATATTAAAATCTTTCAACGTATGCAGTCCACACATTAGAAAGTAGAAAACGATAATTAGTAAGCAGACCACGATTTAAGACCACAAAAAGTAGAATTGAAACAATCATCAATGGATTTCCGAAACGCACTAAAATATTTTTAAACATTGCTAACGCCCCAAAAGTTTCAATTACGTGCCCTAAATGTCTAAATTATATCTACTGAATTTTGTATATTATCTGTTCAATATTGTCTATTGGAGATATTGAGGAGTAGTGTTTTATCTTCGTGATTCTCGGTCTGTCAAAGTCAATTACAGAAATAATAAGAGATTTGGGCGTACATATAGTCATCTCACAGGTGTTTGTTTTTTACCTTTGTAATCAAGTAACTGTTTCTTCAACATAAATACAAACTTCCATTTTGGTAAATAAATATTTGTAGCAAAACATCAAGGATACATGCATGTGCTATGCGTTGTTTAGGAGATATATTATTCCAAAAAACACAGCTGATGTGATACAAATTGCAAGGCAAACATGAAACGGATATACAATATGCATATACAACAGCAACAACAACAACAACAATAATAATAATAATAATAATAATAATAATAATAATAATAATAATAATACATATATCGTGACAGTTTACTTTTGTTGCCACACGTATCTTCTGGTTTTTAAATCATCAGATAGTTTATTGAAGGGGAAATTATACAATTATTATGATCCATGTCTGCCCTTTTAAAAGAATATTTTGATTCATTCTTTCTTCTTAATATTTTCAATGATGTTAGTATCTATTAAACATAGCTGTCTACATACCATTGTTTACAGAAAGCAGATTCTCGATAACTCGTAATAAAGTAAGTGCCTATTATTTCTTATATCGACTCACTCAGATTTCCATCAGGCCATTCTTAGACATGAAACAAACCAGTAAAACATCATAAATAAAACATCATGTCAAATCGACATCAGGAAACGGGATCACCCATCTTCGAGCAAGACCGTTATTTTAATTAATTCAGGGGGAGGGGCAAAACATGACGGGATTGTTAATTTTCGTATATAGGCTACACAATTTTATGGCACATGCAAATTCGGGGGAGGGAAGCAAATACCCCTTCTTACCTGTCTCCCCATGTCCCCTTTTCCCTACCGCCCCCCCCCCCGCCCCCCAATGAAGGAAAAAAATACAAAATTTCCGTTCTTTTAGAGAAGCTGTGCATGTTCTTCACTACTAATTATACAAATATATTCGTGGAAATGTTACAATGATTGCGACATTGTGTGGCAATCTTGCAGGCATGCCGAGTATTTTATCGGAGGTCGCTTGTGTGTCTCGAGATATTAATAGTAACACAGATAAGAAAGGAAATAATACATCCCACAGCATACCCTTAAACTGTTTAATTGGGAATTGTTTCATATATGATCATACCATCCTATCATTTTAAAAATGTAAAGCGATTTAGGTTGCTGTCTGGACCTTATTTTATCACATTATTGTTTCTTATTATATTCTTTTTTCTTATTTAATACAGATCTTTAGCAGTACTACCATCTCTCTCTCTCTCTCTCTCTCTCTCTCTCTCTCTCTCTCTCTCTCTCTCTCTCTCTCTCTCTCTCTCTCTCTCGTTGCATATCTGAATGGTGTACATGCGATTGGAGGAGACTGACATTGAATCAACCGCATCTCTGTTCCTGTTCTGTCATTAATTGCTTGGAATCTTAATGTACGAAACTTATCAATTCTTTTAAATGAACTGTCAAAAATACGCTATGGAATATTCATGCATTTCTTTTTAAGTGCAGTAAGGAGATTGTGATTTCTGTTGTAAATGTAGTCAAAATTACAGTACAATTTTGCAGTGTGTATCAAATGTAGGAACCCTTGATATGGACCATGTGATTTGTAGAACAAGGAAGTACATTTTGAGACCATTCGACCATGCAAAATTGTAAGTATATTTATTGACATCGTTATTACCAGCTAAAGAAGACACATGTTTATGCCCTGTCACTTGTATTCTCTGTGTTAGAATGATCCAGCTAAGTAAATTACCTGTATGGCTTTTATCGCTAGCTGACCTTCAAAATATTAAAGCAAATAAACTTAAGCGGGAAATTTTACAAAGCCGTTACTGTGACAGTTAGCAGAAATAAGACTTCTTCGTCGTCTTGGCTTTTTTGCACTGAGTCTCTTAGTTTTCACCCAAACCATCAGTTCCATATTTTTTCTCGAATTTAGTATTTTTACAGATTTGTAAAATGGTACGTATCTGATAGATATGCGATAGCCCATGGAATCATTTTACTTTTATATGCTATTTACTGGTTATAGTCTGAACCGTTCTAATTTGTGAAAAGATTGTTGTTGATTTTACGAATACCACATTCATTTGTTTGCTTGTTTGAAAGTTTGATTTGGGACTCAATGAACTCGTACACATCGTTAACTGTGTAATCTCTACTTTTAAATGGATAAAACAGCTGTTTTAGCTTATTCACAAACAAATCTGATAAACCCAAAAGCTAAATCGTCTGCTTCATGAGCTTACATTGTTTGTTTACAAAGTAGTTCCTAATACATGATACTATTGTTTGAAACACACGTGCAATTTGAAGTCGTGCAGTATGCCAAAAAATAGCATCTATCAAAGGATGATGAAAGATGCAATGTAGGGTCTATTTATTGACTTCAAACTGTGAAAAATCTTTACGTTGTCATTATATCGTTGCGGACTTGTATTTCAACACTGAGTCAACCTTAGTCTCGCACTTGCATTATTGTCTTCTGGACATGCCTGCATGTCTTAACAGTGGTTACGTCTATTTGATGCAGAGTAGTTTCTGAGTCAAAACATCAATGGCTATTGCTGTGTTCAAGAAAGAAACTGAAAGAGGCTGATCGACGTTCCAGATGGTGTATCGTATCTCGAGATTAGATAATGTTGACTGTATTTCCCTTGATACATTCATAAGATAATTTTTGTGCAATAAGAAAAACTTTCTACTTGAAGAGCAAAAACTTATAGATGATAAGACTGTTTTTACAAACAACGATAGAATTGTTTGTTCGATGTATTACAAAAGCAATGTATAGCTAGTGTTGCAGTGAATTTCTTCTTCGCTATAATTGTATGTGGCAACATGCTATGTATATAGTAAGACTGGACGAAGGATAATTTTATTATGAGAATTAGAAAACTGATCTGTGTGTGGCCGATTGCAAAAGTAAACTTCGTAAAGACTGGCACATGTTGTTTAGTCATGCTAATCAAGTATGAAGAAGTAATTTCTTTCAAAATGGTAACCGACATATTTAAGGATGTGTTATTACTCAGATATAATCATATATAAATATCACGTAAAAACGCCGGTACTGGCTATTCTCAAGGGCAGTTTGCTTTTGAAAACCATTATCTCGGTGAAAACCCAATGGTATGTTAATAAACAGCACAACTCTACATGCAATATCCTATATAATTTTTTTTTTTTTTTGTAAAGCGTAAGAAACAAATCAATTCAATCCACACAACAATTAATGAAAGCATCGTAATTTTACGGCCTGCCGTAATTCGGCTCCACTCTCTTCATGCGTCATACTACAGTCAGGGTAATCTGAGTCTGCATCTGAATGTGTAGAATGCAGGGCCAGTTACATCATAAATTTGTACCGGACGAGAGAGCCAACTAGAAACGTGGTAGTACTGCTCAAGATCTGTATTGAATAAGAAAAAAAGAATATAATAAGAAAAAATAATATAATAAGAAAAAATAATATAATAAGAAGAAAAGAATATAATAAGAAAAAATAATGTGATTTAAAAAAAGGTCCAGTCAGCAACCTAAATCGCTTTTGATTTTTAAAATGAGAGGAAAAAGGACAAGAAGCTTTTCTTGTTATGGTTGTTATTTTAAAAAATTGTACTTAAATTATATCAGATGATACGTTTTGAAGATTCCCAGTCAGTTATCAATGAAACCCAACGAGTGGTATTAGCTAGGGGAAAATAACTGCTTGAACACTGTATATAAACTAGACATTTCTGCTTTTAATAGAAGTTTTACTCTGTATACAACCTCTGTAGAATTAAAATTCCGCCATTAACTTAGATTAGGCATTTATAAAAATGATGAGAAGGAACTATGAATCGGGCAATAATAATAAGAAAACATTTTGTAAATTTTATCGTTCTTCATAACTTCGTACATTGTAACAGATGTGCTATTTAGATGGGTGTGTTTTCTCCAGCGTTAATTTGTTGTAAAATATACTCATATAATACACACATACATCTGCCGTAATTTCCTTTCGTACTTTTCTTATTGTTTGACCCTGAATGTCCATTTTAGTCATAAAGAGACGATGGAAGTCTTTTCTTAAAATAAGGTGTACCTATCTCTAGTAAACTAGTTTTAGCAACAAAATAATATCGGAATGATAAATAAAATGCAATATTCTCCATTTCTTGGTTTTAGTTTTTACCTTTAATTCAAAACCGTCCACAATTTTACACAGCATAATCAATGTTGAATATTAAATTAGTCAAACCTAATAGAAATGCTATACATGATCTGTATGACTGGCCTAATTAAGAAGATCGATATGTATTTATATTTAAGAGGAGAGTTGAAACACATGGTTCCATCTTTAATCATGAAAAAAGTACAAACTAGGCGGGTTGAAATTGATCTCATCACATAAAGCAATTACAAACTAAAAATACGTAGGTGCATTTTCTTTTAAAAATTAAAATCCATTTTATTTAACATCCATTTCCCAATTAATAATAGGTTTATCAATAATAGGTTTATCAATAATAGGTTTATCAATAATAGGTTTATTAATAATAGGTTTATTAATAATAGGTTTATCAATAATAGGTTTATCAATAATAGGTTTATTAATAATAGGTTTATCAATAATAGGTTTATCAATAATAGGTTTATCAATAATAGGTTTATTAATAATAGATTTATTAATAATAGGCTTCTCAAGTAGACTGTCAACGATGTTTCTGGTTCTTGTACAACATTTGGAACATATAGTACTATTAAGTGATTGTTACAAAATTATCGACAAAGCACATTTTGTCTGTGACTATTATAAATTTAAATATTTTAGCGTACACCACCAATGTAGAATCTGGCAAGCTATCTGTCGTCAACATATAATGTATAATATTCCAGAGCTTGCATACCGTGTGCTCTTTTATAAGTTAAAATCATATCAGTATAATGGGCCTGCAGATCAGGGTCTATGTTTGTTAAATCTTAGCAAACTGCATAGATTTTGATCTGCCAGCACATAATACGCCAAAAGATCTAGGTCTGTATAGTTTGCAGTTGGATTGGACGAGCGTCAACGGTACGTATCTGTGTGTGTATTTGTTTTTATGAAGGCAGATTTTGTTTGTTTGATTAGGATTTTTAACGTAGCTTTAACAATTTTTCAGTCATATCGATACGATGTCTGCAGTGAGGCAGTTTATAGTGATGTCTAGCACTGGAACATCATACCGCAGACATCTTGCGTTATGTCCCACCTAATCATGTTATCCTGACACCAGGCCGACCAGTCCTAACACTAACCTCTTAAAGCTGAGCGCCAAGCGAGACAGCTGTTAATATCATTTTTGTAAACATGTGGTATGACTCATCCGGGTCTCGAACCCACAACCTCCCGCTTCCGCGGCGGACGCTCTAACCACTAAACCACCGAAGCTGTTAAGAATGCAGACAGAAAGTCATTTCTTCTAAATGCGTATGGCAGTGGTCGAAAGTGAACAGCAGAATGTAAAGTGTGAACAAGACATATTGCATGAATATAAGCTGATTTGTGTTGCCTGGAACGAATTTGATATAATATAACTCATTAAATATCATTAATGAAGCGGAAACCGGATTTCAAATTACTTGAATTTATTATTGACCTATGAAGACCGACAGGAACGATGAAATCCTTGATAAAAGTCATTAACTTTGCCAGGCCTTTAATCATGACGACATAATGTCAACTCTTGAGCTATAGATATATTGAAAAATCCGCCAAACAGGCTCAATGAAAATAACGCAATCTACAGTGTTTGTAATGATACAAAAGTTGCAAACCATGCCAGCATTATACAGTATATTCGTCGGTTACGTGTTTCACATCTATGATGTCATGAATGGGTTGTTTTTCGTTTTGTTTTGTTGTTTTATTTTTTTTTTATCTTTCTATTTTTTTTTTCTTAAATATACTTTAATGTTTTAATAAACGAATATAATTAATTAAATATGACAATGTCTAAATGATCCTCTCTCAGTCTCAGTTTCAATCACTTATACTAGCTTGTTCCAACTTCATGTGCCTAAACCAGTGGCTATCGTTGAATAGGCGTTGGAAATCGCATTTAAATAGAATAAAATATCCTCGAAATAAAAATATAAAAATTTAAAAAAAAGAAATAATATGCAAAAATATTCTTTGAAATTAAACTAAAATACGCTCGAATCATTATAAACCACAAAATATTGGCGGGTGCTATGTATGTTTAACTTGTAGTGTTAATTTGTTATTGGGATATCTGTATTTTCCAATTTACCTTGTCGAAAATCATTTTAACGGTCTACCTAACTAGTAATATTGGAAATTATTAGGAACACCACTGGAGTTCAATTGGAATATCATAAATTTTAATTTGTGATAGAACCTTTGGGACTATTAGTGATTTAATTAACAATACTCTATGTTCGTTTTAAATTGTCACTTTGTATTCGGAAGAAGTAAATTATTTGTTGAATTTTACAAAACTCGTTGGTTTTTGCTCTTTTCTGTTACTGAGTTTGATACCAAAGAACCGTAACACTGGTCATGCACATATCTTGTTTGTCCTACAATAGATGTAATTTGCTTTTCTTGTTATGTTTAAATGTATGAAATAGTTATCTGTAAAAACTAGGAGCTATTACTTAAACATAGAGATACAATGGGTGTGTCACTTTTTATCTACCTTACTATGTATATCATTGGTTTTTGGGTAATAACGTTGAACATGCTTAATTATCTTAATTTACTTCCAGAGTGAGTTGGTCTTGTAAATGTTTGGATCCAATTACGAAAGGAGTATACATTAAAATTTCTTGTTACACTTCCAATTGTTTGAAAATGTTTGTCCTAGATTAATTTTCAATGCCCACGAAGTTTACTGACTGATCTATTGCATTTAGTTAGAATAATCGCGTCTGATCCTGCACTAGACAGCGGGGATCCCGCTTTTACAAACATAGAAAGACATTTCGGTTTGCGTCCTTTATTATGAAGGGATCATATATTGTACAAAAAGGCAAAAAGCACCATCGACTGCATCAAAATATAACACATGGAATGTCAGCCCCGTACTTAATATATTTGTCAAGGGATCCCCGCTGTCTAGTGTAGGGTTAGACGCGATTATTCTAACTTAACGTCGTTATATTGACGTCCAACACATCTGAATCGCTGATGCTAACTTTTTTAAGCCAAGAGTGATCAAATATTAATGATTGAACGACCAGGCAAACGTAGAAATTAATTGTTTTGTTTCGTTGCAGTTCTAATATTTCATCCCTATGGTTGTGTGATGTTGTTTAAAAATTAAGGTTTTGAATGTTTGAATGGTATAACATGTTTATAATTTTAAAAAGTTCTCCATTATTCAAACGTGATTCCATGTATTCTGTTTATAACTGATTAGTTTTACGTCCGGGTTGCTTGTTCTAAGATCATATCATTGCTTATTATTAGGCAACTCTGCCTTTTCTAAGTTTGCTATTAATTTATAAAATATTCATTCTATGATTTGTTGGACTTGAAGTTGAGGAATGAAAGTTGTGAAATTGCAATTTTCTGATAAAACTATGGTTTTATTTTCTACATTTGTGCGATACTCTTATATATCAATTTAGTTTCATTTAGAACTGATGGTTTTTCTAACTTCGTTGTCTCTTGATTGTTGTTGTTTTATTGCACACACACACACACACACACACACACACACACACACCCTTAATAGCAAAGATCCAAGTTTGCATTACATTTACATGACAATATTATTTCAATTTTAATATTGTTTCTTATCTAATCCAACTAATTTTCACATTACTTGGCATTTATTAACCGTAATCAGCTATAAATAACGTTTAAAAATGTTCCTTTGTATCGGAATGTTCCAAGGAAACTAAATATATTCTACTGAAGAAATAATGAGGTATTTTATGCAGAGGCAGACGGATTGGAACTAAGAAGCTATTTAATTATATACGAACGTTATAGGCCGCTTGGCCGGACACCTTTCCATGCCATTCTTATGTTATGCACTGCCACTTGTTGCGAGATGTAATCACATACCTCCATGGTCATTTTCCTGGTTTTGAGAGAAGTGATTATAGCAATAACTGTATTTAAGTATTATTATTAATCTTGACTTGATTGTGCTTTTCGCTGTACTGGGAAAAAAATATATTCCTTAAAATATAATTAATTATCAAAGTCTTAAAAGAGAACTAAAGTTCTTTCTCTTCAAAATTATCACAACCACAACCGAAGATGGTTTCAGAGTACATATGTTCGTGAAACAAGAGGAAAAAGCACACACACACACACACAAACACACCTTGAAGAAAAAGAATGAAACACTTAAAAGGACAACCTGAGCAACAATTAACCACGTTAGAGACATGAAATCTAAATATATGGGGAAGGGCATTTATCCATAACTTTATCCATAACTTAAGAAGTTATCTGGTAGAATGTGTCTAACTTATATTCGACGCATTAATTGATTTTCAAACTGAAGATAACCATATAAATATACAAAAAGTGTCATAGTACAATATAATCAAACATTAACACGAACCGTGCTTACATTGTATTCAAATGTATTATGACGCACGTAGCAAAATCGCAAAACTATTGCAGAATTATGGCAACATAAATACAAAACGTACGGTGTTAATAGATGGTGGTAAACAACCTTTACACTCATCCAGCACATGATGCATCAATTAAAGAAAACAATACAAGATCCAAATACACCTGACAGGTATCTACTGTGGTACAGCACAATCATTAAAATGCAAAATATACATGTCAATATTCTTTTAGCATGTTACGACACTCGTCTGTATATTTGTATATCTAGACAGAATTTAAACATGATAAAGATGTAGAACTAAAGGTCGCAAAGATGGTTTCAGAGTACATATGTTCGTGAAACAAGAGGAAAACACACACACACACACACACACCTTAAAAAAATAAGAATGAAGCACTTAAAAGGACAACCTGAGCAACAATTAACCACGTTAGAGACATGAAATCTAAATATATGGCGAAGGGCATTTATGCATACCGTATTTTCGGAAAGTATAATCAAACATACATCACCAATAGCAAACGTTTTACTCATCACCTAACGAATTGATCCTAGAAAATGACGAATATCATCAGTATGTTCGGGATTTCAATGAAGCTTTTATCCTGAAAAAGAACTTGGAAATGTGCCATCTATTCTTACATATTAGACGAGTCCAACTACAAACTGCACACAATCTTTGTCGTTTGCAGTTGACTAGACATACAGGCAAATATGGCCAGCATGTTATGTGAAGAGATATATTCACACTATATTAGTTACATATAATAAGAATTTGAGGAATGTATTTATGGAAAATTACAACCTGCACCCTGTTAACTATTACGTTTCTCCTTACACAACACATGGTGTTATAATACAGACATCGTATATCATATAATAACTTTGGACAAGTATGATCAGAGGGGAGTAAGGGATGGACTTGGCATTCCTATTTGAAAGTATGATTATAGTTCCATATACAAAATTATTTTTAAAATAATACAAGAGGTTGATACATGATTACAAGGCTTAAAAAGTACCACTATAACAGGCGTGTTGATGAATATGACATTCACTATTATACCTTAAACCTATACGTGGATTAAGGTCACAAGGCATCATGTTTGATAAAGAATCATAGTTTGAATCTTACACTTGGTTCAACACGAATCTGAGACCAGTTGATAAAAATGCTTTGGAGAACACTATATGTTGTAAGCCTGATGAATTCTCTCTGCATAAAAGCAAATGTTACACTTTGTGCCGATAAAAGTAAACTAATAAAGTGATAGAGAAAAATATTATTATAAATATATATATATATATATATATATATATATATATATATATATATATATATATATATATATATATATATATATATATATATATATATATATATATATATATATATATATATATATATATATATATAAAATATTATTTTACAGGAGTAAGTCATCTCAACACATAAAAATCAAATTGATAAAACAAATTTCCAGTAGATTTATAGTAATACAGTGATATGAGTGTACGAATTCGATTTCAACAAACTAAGACATAAAAATGGTAATTGAATGACTTTGTTGATGGCTCTTACTGATTAGCTGAGCATCCATGCTGAGATAGAGACCGTATACAATAACAACATTAAGGGTAATATAAAGTTGCAGGAAAATTGTTTGATATAGAAACTGTGTAATATCATTAGGGTAATATAAAGTTGCAGAAAGATTAATTGATATGGAAACCGTGTAATAACATAAGGGTAATATAAAGCTGCATGAAACTTAATGTATATGGATACCGTGTAATAACATAAAGGGTAATATAAAGCTGAGAACAATTAATTCATATGGAAACCATGTAATATCATAATTGTAAAATGAAGCTGAGGACAATTAGTTCATATGGAAACCGTGTAATAATATAAAGGGTAATATAAAGTTGCAGGACAATTAATTCATATGGAAACCTTGTAATAACATAACGGGTAATATAAAGTTGCACGACAATTAATTCATATTGACACCGTGTAACATAAAGGATAATATAAAGATGCAGGACAATAATTCATATTGAAACCGTGTAACGTAAAGTGTAATATAAAGCTGCAGGAACATAAATTTATATGGATACTGTGTTATAACATATATGGTAATATAAATGTGCAGTAAAATTAATTTATATGGAAACCATGGAATAACTTAAAAGGTAATATAAAGTTGCAAAGAATTAGATGATATGGAATTCGTGTAATAACATCAAGGGTAATATATCTTTGCATAGAATTGATTGAGACGTAAACCGCGTAATAAGATGACGGATAACATAAAGTTGTAGGACATTAATGACTATCTTAAAGATGTACATCATATTTACTTTACAAAAACGAATGAGAAAGACATTGCATTTTGTTATAGTTGGTCTACACTGTGACGGAGAATATTGTATAAATGAATAATATTTATTGCAATATGAATAATATTGATTATTGACACGTAAGTATGATGTCTTAATTCACTGTACGGACACTTAAGTATTATGTAGTCATACACCATACTGACATAAAATATCATCTAATCATACACTTTACATACACATAAGTATTATGTAGTCATACACCATTCTGACATAAATATCATCTAATCATACACTTTACATACATATAGGTATTATGTAGTCATACACCTTACTGATTGAGATAACATATCATATAATCAGACACTCTACATACACAGGTATTATGTAGTCATACACCATGCTGACATAAATATCATCTAATCATACACTTTACGGACACATAAGTATTATGTAGTCATACACCATACTGACATAAAACATCATCTAATCATACACTTTACGGACACATAGGTATTATGTAGTCATACACGATTCTGACATGTAAATGTCTTTTAACTGGTAAATCAGTCAATAATTGCAGAATAACTGATTGGTTCATTATAACTCTTCACTTTATTACCTTTAGTAAACTGTTTCGTAACATAAAATAAAATAATATAAATTACATGGATATGTTTAAAATAAAAAGCATAACATGTTGACTATAATGTTTACGATCATTACCTCTTTAAACACGGAAACTTTCTTACTAAAGATTCTACGTTCAAAACTTCTCTCATTCGGGTATCACTATCCCTCATAAAAAGAAGTACACGCCTGTGCATAGTCAATTACACGTTTAATGATATTACCCAATTCACCTCGAAACAATTCATATGTAGACTTTATTCTTTGCCAAAACAATTATATATACTCATTTTAGTCTCATTTTGGAGTTTCATGTTTTCGAAGTCCGACTGTTGAATTTAATTAGGGCTTTGTAAAGGTCATAGGGGTCTTGATTCCTGCCACCGTTAAATCTATACTGGGTGACCTTTGTGTTAAATAAAATATGTATCAACTGCGCTCATTCAGAAATCTCATTCCACATTTAGCAAAAGAACATATAAAAGAAGGTTGTATAGTTTTCTCATTTATATTGTTTTTTTGTGCAGCAAATTACAAGAGTTTGCTTGTATTTACTTTACCTTCAAATATTTAAATATATTTGTCTCCTTTGCACGAGGTTTAGACAGTGAATCCGTAACGTTTATCTCACTCTTTTGTAAAATGCACTGCAGCACTTACACCCGCTAGTTGATTTTTGATCTATTAATCTTTGTATTTTCTGTATTTATTGCTATCATGCTAACTGGCTCTTTGATTGTAAATCCCACATGACATGAACTCCTGGAGTCTTCACTGCTTCATACGTTGTGTCACATTGAGAGTAAGGTACAATAACTAGATTGAGACATGTATATGCTAGACCCTGAAGCTAATTATTCCTCTTCATAAATGTTGGGAGTGTCAGCCTTGCGAACAATGACGTGTCAAAACCAGTTGTGTATAGCATGTTCATAGGAACTTGTTACTGGCACCTTAGCTGACTACATGAGAGTCACCGGTAAGCGATGAATTGCCTGTATTGGGTTCAAAGGAATATCAAGTGCGGGTCGTTAATCCACCCTAGACATACTGCCGGGAGTGTGAAATGTCTGCTAATCGACATTCACCAGTAGTTGACGTATTTGTGGACACCTTTGGAATCGCAACCTAGTGAATTGAAAACGAAAAGTCAGTAGTCGCTTAACCATCTTGCGAAAATCATATAAGGGAAGTTATAAACTACTCCGACGTCATTAGAAATTGGCTGGAAACATTGGTATTTGGGGAATTACAAAGGAGATTGGGACAGATCAGTGACCTATTTGATCTTTGCAATCTATTACGGCAAAGTAATTGTACTTTAATTATGTGCAGTATGTATACTTCATTACTAGAATCGTTACTAGCATTACCATTTGTAGGATTTGCTTCCTTTGTAGTGTTTGATTCGTTGTAGTGTTTGATCTACATGCATACCTGCATGCATACTTTGAGATCTGGGCAATGATTATGTAAAGAATTAATATTGTAATTTGCTATTTGGTTAATTTGCAGTAACCTCGTGCAATTATTCATGTGATATTCCAGATTTGCAAATGTTGAGTTGAATTATAACTTTATATATATATATATATATACCGATGTGATGAAATATATTGGTATATGCATGATAAGCAGTTGGTGTTTCCAGGAAGTATGGGTATTTCGATGTGCACGAATGCGTGACCAAAGAATGTAATGGCTTATTTGATGATATAGTTTGTTTAGTGTGAGTCTAGATAGCTAGAGGAATATGCTAATTGTCTTGTGTGTTCATACAAGGAAGCTTTTAGGGACAGAAGGAGCTTATGAGACAGAGAAGGGAAATACCCTAGCACAGCTGATCCCGAGTCTCTGGGAGACAAGAATAGGATATAAGGGAGCAGAAGTTTGAAAGACGTAGTTGATGGACTGAAAGGGTACTGGAGTATTAGTCAAGGGAATGAATATTACAGATGCGTAAGAACACAGGACAAGATGAAAATCCATCACACTAAGTCAGATGATGCATTTTCTGTATTCAATAATTTAACTGTCGGCTTCCCTGACTACGTTTCAGAGCTTTGCATCTCTACATCACTAATTCAGTTTCTAACAAAAACTAGCCATTTTGGGTCTTCTGTAACAAAAAAATGTAATATTGTGAGGACCCACCCCAACCTAGACAACGAGGCCTTAACATGTTGTTTTATGTGTTCACATGGTGGCTCTTTTGCATGAGCCCATACTTTATGATGAATTTATTTGCCATGGGTTGGCATCTTCTAGTAGACCCACTCTTCTCCGAAATTCATATTTAAAATAGACGGTTGGAGAATTGTGAGACTGGAAAGTAGAAGACATCCTAATGATTGCAAGAGATATGACAATATGTTTCAATTTCATACATAGCAGATGTTTGTTTTCTTAAGTTGGTATGCCAAGGAATTGAATAAGTGAAACCATTTCGATTGACATATTGTAAGCTTTGTTCATTTAATCATTTAACTGGTTTATGACTCGTTTGTATGTCGGGCTTTGGAGACCGAAATAGCTTTTACATTGAATAAATTATAGCCACATTAAAATTTATATTGTTTTAGGAATGCAGTTAAATCGGGGTCTCTAAATTATTACATCAAATTTAATCTGTATCGAGCGAAAGAAATTTTGCTTCTGATTATCAAAGACATTTGTTTCACTTGCAGTCAGTGTGTGTTTGCTACCCTGTCTCAATAAGGCTTTGCTAGAATGTGAGGTTTAACTTGATGTCAAACAGATGTAATCAACTTATACCATCGAAGTATAACCATGCACTCAACAGACAATAAAAATGTCTTTCATGGAAACAAGCCTCATATATATCCATTATAAGTGACATCTTAAAATGAATTATCGTACTAGCAACTGCAATAACAGTGTTTAATACGTTGCTATTTTCAATATATGATCATATGTGAATATAATATGTTTGCTTGTTATTTGTGGAACTATTACAATGGTAGTCATTGAAACCAAAATGTGTCTTCTTCTTAAAGCTGAACAAATGAATTGATGTATTTAGGGATAGCTACTGGACTTGTTTACTCGCATATATAGTGAGGATGGAATGACAGACGACACACTGGGATGATACGAGGAAACGGATTGGTTTTTTGACATCGTATTTATATTAGTAAGATAGTGATTAAATGATCATAATTTATATATACGAATGCAAGAACTACTTTTGCGAAGTTTAGTTCCGCTACCCTAATTTAATGACACCAGCAACGAGAAAAAAAATTTAAATAGCTTCAACATGGGCAAGTTGAATAGTGCATATTGACCGGAAGGTCGAAAACGTAATACTGCCTCATTTTCGACGAAATTAAGATATTAAAAAAATACACATGAGTACCGTCTTGGACAGTGCACGCTATATTTTTGTCTCGCTTTTAAACATGCAAACATTTAAATTAGTTAAAGTCAGTTGTCAACTTTGAGTCACAAAGCCAATCTACATTGTGTGAGCATATATGGGAGTGAAGTGGAACCTTCGTATTTTATGTGCGGAATAGCCACAACTGATAATACAAAATATTTCTGCTCGTGTTCAAGTAAACACTAATTGTGTCCTGTTGACTAAGTAGGACTTAGTAAGGCTGTATTGTGAATGCCAAATACATGCTGGAGACGGTGTAGTAATATATCATGGTCCATTGTGTCGTATGCTGCAGAAAAGGCAAGTAGAGTGAGGACTGTAATCTTTCCGCTATCCAAAGCAGTGAGAATGTCATTAAATACTTTCAGAAGATTAGTTTCAGTACTGTGGCAAGAGCGAAATGCAGACTTACATTGCTAAACAGCCTGTCTGAATCCAGATTTAATACAAGTCAGGTTAGAACAACTATTTTTTAAAGATTTTGATATGAATGGGAGAATATAAATGAGGCTTTAAATCTTTAAGACGTTTTAGTCGAGTGTTGGGTTTCTCAGCATAGGCTTTACTATGGCAGTTTTGAAAATTGATGGGAATTCTCTGAATGCAAGAGAGATGTAAATAACATTGGTTATTGAAGCAGCTCACAGTGATACATTTTAATATTCTGTTTTCAAATATATCATAAATTTCTTTTCGCATTTTAAGACTTATCCATGAAGATTATATCTTATTTAAGGGCATATATGTTTCCTAAATAAGTAACTAAATTGGTTCCAAAGGCGATATCGACAATTTTTTTCACAGTAATACATTTTATTATCATATTCCCAAATATCTCATGAATGTCTCATTGCACTGTATGAACGAAAACCGATGAAACACGTTGAAATTTGATACAAATAACGCAAGCATTATGAAAAGATACATCTGAAATATCAGAATAAGTATAATTAATATAATTGTTAATAATATGCAAAGAAGTTTACGAACTAGGCAAATGATCTAACAAGCACTCATATTTGTAACAAAAGAAGGCAAACATCGGAGGGGTGTATAATACTGCTGACATTATTTCCTTCAACAATTTTACAAATATTTGACGTATTTTACACATATTCCATTGCACCCCACTCCACCCCGAGCATGATATGGAAAAAAATTATATTTTAAGAAGAAAATTCAATTTTGTAGCATGTTCAAGATTAAACTACAATTTTCGATTCCTCGGTCTGTATTGATAAAAGACGAAATGCACCACACACTATACAGGCACGAACACATAACTAGAAATGAGTGTATAAACGCCACGCTTGATGATGATGATGATGATGATGATGATGATGATGATGATGATGGTGTGTGGTAATTGTCACGATGACGCAACAAGGACAAGGACAACGATGGTAATGATGATCGGGATAAAGTCATTGTTAATGGCATTTCACTTTAAAGGTTAAATAAGAGCAGATGAAAAGAAATGCTTTGTTAACGTGGAAAACTTTATAATTACAAGAAAATCATGAAACCTTGAAAGCTAACGTTTGGAAAAATATTCATAGGTAAGACTATAGTGATTAGTATTATTTATTTTGCGATATTTTTAAAGACTCGCGAAACAATCAATGCAACATCTACTTTTCTAACTAACGGATCTAATTAGGCATGGATAAGGATTTTGCAATGCTATGTCAGTGAACATCTTCGAGTCTATATAAATCGATTTTAAGAATGCTCGCAAGCCTAAGGTAATTCAAGCCAGATACAATAGTATCGAGTACTTGAACCTAGGCCAGTGTATACAGTTCTCAAACATCAAGCACAAAACTTCAATCTTTCTTTCTTATACAGACTCAAAATACATAGACCTGACACGTTTAACAACTGGTTAGTCTTGTTATGAAAATATTTATTATATTTATTAGTTGAGCTACGTGGAAAGTTTAATCATATTTAATTGTTGTGAGACGTCTTCACGTGTTGTAGCTTGCATACTTGTGTTTCACCCATTGGCTATTATGAATGTGCATATATCCTTGCAAATGCCCTGTCTATTCGCTTATAAGTCGAGTAAACTGCCAACAGCAAACATTCTGATCTGCCCGAGCTAAATGCGCCTTTATATCCGGGTATGTGTTGTTTATTCTACTGATTACATCTCTTTTAATTACTACAATCAAACCGCACAGATCTAGATCTGAGGTTGCATTATGCGATGACAGATCTGGATATTGAGCTTGGATGTATTCCTGATAGGACAGGAAAGACATAATCCTTTAAGAAAATTAAATAATATATATTTTTGTTTCTTACGCATTGAAGATATTTTGATGATATCATGTCTCATATTTTCACAAATAAGTCACCCTTGGTGTATGGTGTAGACACGAGACAGTGTATGTTGCAGACACGAGACAGCCTTGGTGTATCGTACTGACACGCGACAGCCTTGGTTTATAGTGTAGACACGAGACTGCCATGGTGTATGGTGCAGACAAAACACAGCCTTGGTGTATGATGCAGACACGAGACAGCCTTGGCGTATGGTGTAGGCATGAGGCAGGCTTGGTGTATGGTGTATACACGAGACAGCATTGGTGTATGTTGTAGACACGAGACTGCCTTGGTGTATGGTGTATACACGAGATATCCTTGGTATATGCTGCAGACACGAGACAGCCTTGGTGTAGGCATGAGACAGGTTTGGTGTATGGTGCAGACAAGAGACAGCCTTGGTGTATGATGTAGACACGAGACAGCCTTGGTGTATGGTGCAGACACGAGACAGCCTTAGTGCATGGTGCAGACACGAGACAGCCTTGGTGTATGGTACAGACAAGAGACAGCATTGGTGTATGGTTCAGATACGAGGCAGCTTTGGTGTATCTTGCAGACACGAGACAGCCTTAGTGTATGGTGTAGACACGAGACACCCTTGGTGTCTGGTGTAGACACATGACCGCCTTGGTGTATAGTGTAGGCAGGAGTTACCGCAATTAATTGATGTTAATAGTATGTAGGACGATAAAAGTTCGATGTAAATGAATCGTCAGACCAACATGTCGTAATCAAAGAAGTAGAAGAACAGGAAGTAAAAAGATAAGACAAAAACTAAAATGATGGAGAAAAGACAAAGAAGGCAAACAAAGTTATACTGGGATATTTTATTTAATTTCTGCATTTTAATTTATAGTTATAATTATAACAATGTAGGTAGAACAAGTGATTTGATATTTAACCTTCTCAAAACATCAGTCAATTAGCAGACACAAGGAATGAATAATTGCCATACAAATTTATATGTGTATCAAATATAGATGACAACGAGAACTTAACCTGGTAGTTAGTATAGGGTCTATTGATTTGACAGCTAATAGTACCCTAATGGAATATAACATGACGAAATACACTATTTTTGATGTTTGATTGTGAGTTTCATAGTGCACAGCATTGTCAGGCTATATATAGCAGCATAAAGGTTATATGATATCCAAAATGCATATTAGCAACGGCGACATAAGTAACAGAAACATAATGACGCTGTCATGGAGGTGGAATTGCGGTCACAAAGAACTCCGTGGTTAAACTTCTTAACCACACCACAACCTTCAATTTACAGTACACATCGTTAGTTGTCCAAACAATACTCACAATGCAACAATGTTCAGTCCATTTTTCTGCCTCTTTCGCTCTCCTTCAAGTAGAAAAAAACAAGCTGACTGAATATCTCTTTTTGAGGCAGTTCCGAATCTCCTGGAGTATGGAAATTAGATAGATAGCAACCTGATTATTCTTGGAGATTTCAACATTCACATTGGCTGTTCTGGAAACACATACACATTAAAACTTATATATTCCATTCATGTTTTAACATCAAACAGTCAGTTAACGTATCCACCCATAAACATTTTAGACTGGATTCTTCATAGACCCGATGATAATATTCTTAGGTCCACCCTTGTATCCCATGAACTTGAATCAGATCCACTCTGCAGTATATGCTATCTGGACGTATCAGTCCCTAACCCTCCACCTATATTTGCTACCAAGAGAAAGATCCGCATGATAAATAGAACGTAGCTAATTCATGACATCCAAGCGAACCTAGCAACTTGCGTATCTCATAGAACAACTCGATAACTGACTGCGTTTATTTTTTAAAAACATACTCCATTCACCGAGTGCAGAATATCAATTCAAAAGTGTCCTCCGTGGTATAGCAGTATTAGGGACCAGCCTCGCACTGCTAAAAGAAACCGCGGGAAAGACGAAAGGCGTTGGCTTTCCACCAGACTCACTATTCATAAGTAAATATATGAATCTGCTAAGAAAAACGTTCCAGACATAGTCCATGAAGCGCAATAAACCCAATACAGTACTAAGATCTCGGTAAGTTCTAGCTGCAAAGAGCTCTTCGAGATTACAAAAAAGCTAATGTCAAGGAATAAATGTACACCACTTCCAACTACCTTCTATCCAGGTGCCCTTCCGAACCTATTTGCAAATTTCTTCCGTGACAGAGTATAAACTATTAGGGATAAGCTTGACAACATAGTTTCAACTGATTCGTTGTCACCATAAAGTTGCGATACGGAATTACAGCGGCAACGGGTATTTAAACCTGTCTCTATGGATTTAATACGTAAAATCGCGATGAAGTGTACATCAGTGTCATGTGAACTGAATCCAATTACAGCATCACTTCGACTTCAGTGCTAAGATCCAACATTGCTTCACTAACTAATGTTATTTACATCTCTTTCTCTCTCTCATCCAGGGAATTCCCATCAATTTTCAAACCTGCCATAGTATAGCCTCTGCTCAACAAACCAACACTCGACCAACATCTTAAAGAATTAAAGCCCAGTTTCTAATCTCCTATTCATATCGACAATCTTTGAAAACGTTGTTCTAATCCAATTTGAATCAATCTGAATTCAGACAGTCCGTTTAGCAATGTACAGTCTGCATATCGCTCTTGCCACAGTACTGTAACTAGTCTTCTGAAAGTAGTCAATGACATTCTCTCTGCTTTGGATAGTGGAAAGATTACAGTCCTCACCGTCCTTGATTTGTCTGCAGCATTTGACACAATAGACCAACATATATTATTGCACCATCTCCAGCATGCATTTGGCATTCACAATACAACCATACTGTGGTTCACGTCCTTCTTGGTCGACAGGACACCAAGTGTATCCGCAAATTGCATAATATCCAGCCCAGTTGATAAATGCTGTGGTGTTCCAATGGGGTCTGTTCTTGGACCAGTTCAGTTCATCATATACACTCAGCCACCCTCTAGTGTCATAGATCATCATCCAGTGTCTCACCAATCGTATGCTTATGACACCAAAGTATACAAATCTAGCTACTCAATTGAGGTTGATGCTAGCATGCAAGATGTAGAGAGGTGCATTTCTGATGTGAAATCATGGATGACATGTAACATGCTGCAGATAAAAGATGATAAAACTGAGGACATTCGGATCACAGAACAAAGACTTTCTTATTCACATCCTTTACCTCAAACAATAAATATCAGCAACAGCAACATTAAATTCACAGTCAGTACAAACACTAGGTGCTACTCTGGACAGTGCTCTCACATTGCACCAACATGTCATGAAAATATGCAAGGCTGCACATCTTGAGCTGAGACAAATCAGCTCCATTCGCAAATATATTTAATAATTTAAACGTGTATGATTTGATTTGTATGTCGAGCTTTGGAGACCAAAACAGTTCTTACTTTGATTACATTAAGGCCACATTAAAATTCATATTTACTTGGATTGCATTTAAATAAGGGGTTCTAAATTATTACATCAAATTTAATTTGCGTCTATCGAAAGAAATTTTGCTTCAGATTATCAAAGACGTGTTTTCACATGCAGTCAATGTGTGTTTGCTACCCAGTCTCAATAAAGCTTTGCTAGAATGTCGGGTTTGAACTATCTTGATTTCAAACTGGTGTAATCAAATATATCATCGAAGTATAATCATGCACTCAACGGACAATAAAACCGTCTTTCATGCAAACCAGTCTAATAGATATCCACTCTAACTGACATCTTAAAATGAATTATCGTACTAGCAACTACAATAACAGTGTTTAATACGTTGTTATTTTAAATCTATGATCATATGTGAATAGAGTATGTTTGCTTGGCATTTGTGGAACTATTACAATGGCCAGTCATTGAAGCCAAAATGTATGTCTGCTTCCTAAAGCTGAAAAAATGAATTGATGTATTTAGGGATGGCCACTGGACTTGTTTACTCGCATATATAGTGAGGATGGAATGACAGACGACACACAGGGATGATACGAGGAAACGGATTGTTTTGTAGACATCGTATTTATCTTAGTAATATAGTGATTAAATGATAATAATTTCTATATACGAATGCAAGAACTACTTTTGCAAAGTTTAGTTCCGCTATCAGAAAGACCCTAATTTAATGACACCATCAACGAGGATAAATAATTTAATTTCAATAGCTTCACCAGCAGCAAGTTGAATACTAGTTGCTAGTAGTTTATATCCACCGGAGGGTCGAAAACGTAATATTGCGTCATTTTCGACGAAATTAAGATATAAATAAAACACAAATGAGTGTCTTCTTGGAGAGTGCATACTATAATTTTGTCTTGTCTTTAGATATGCAATTTCACCGATATAAGTGGTAAATTAGCTAAAGTTAGTAGTCAACTTGATCAACAGAGCTAATCTTTATTGTATTTGTATGTTTGGGAGTGAAGTGGAACCATTGTATTTCACGTGCGGAATATCCGCAAGTGAAAATAAAAAAATTATTTCTGCTCGTGTTCAAGTAAATATACTTTTGTTTTGTTTGTTTTGTATTGCTTTTTTGAAGGAGAAATGAAAGGATATATTTTTGTTAACAATAATCCGTAGTAGTTAATGGGGTCGGTATAGCAACAATGGAAAATCCAGTCAAAAAGGGCTTGGGGCGATATAGCGACAAGATTTATAGCGACAAGGGAAAATCCAGTCAAAAACAGCTTGGGGCACTATAGCGACAAAACAGCTTGGGGTACTATAGCGACAAGGGGAATTTAACATAGTGGGCCTGTATAGCGACAAGGGGAATTTAACATAGTGGGCCTGTATAGCGTCAAGGGGAATTTAACATAGTGGGTCTGTATAGCGTCAAGGGGAATTTAACATAGTGGGCCTGTATAGCGTCAAGGGGAATTTAACATAGTGGGCCTATATAGCGTCAAGGGAAATGGAACAGGGTGGGTCTATATAGGGACTAGGGAAAAAAAGGGTGGCAATGAAAGCTACTATCTTTTCGAGACCTATGAGTGGCCCTGAAAAGGACCGTTATGTGTATTGTTAACGTTGTCTTGTTAACACAGAGGACATCTCACAGATCTTCTTCTCTTCCTTAAACTTCTCCTTACTGTGGGTCCATAGAAGAGAACTCTCTTCAAACAACCTTGTCTTTCTACATAGACCCTTCTCTTCCAAAAGGCTGTCTCCGTCATATGAATGACACTCCATGATGATCTGACATACATGGGTATGTCAGTCCTAAACAGCATACTTGACACAAGGGTTGACGATTCAACGTTAGTCCACATCTTCTGATGAGAACAGGTGAAGCGAATGCCGTGTACTGCGGTTATTTATAGGGGAAGAGCGGATCGAAACGGATTGAGTGTATCGACCAATCCAAACGTGCGTTACAAAAGTCAGTCACAACCATCCAATTGGAAGAGAGCAGTCTGTGACGTCACCTTTTCTATATAGAGGTACTAGCGCCTGTGCGCAGTCAATCGATTCAAGAGAGTTGTCAATCATGGCGGACAGTAAGAAGACGATGAATTGGAGTGAGACAGGAGTAGAGACAGCAAGTCATGGACCAACAGTGACTACTAAAGTCATGACAAATCTACATCCAGAAGAAGTTGATTTTAACTGGGATATTGTGGATTTTTTAACATCACAAGAATTTATTCCGGAACCTTCGTTGCCTTCTGTATCTTCTTATGGACACGTCGATGATTTTAAACAAAGACAAAAAGAAGAATTGGAGCGATTTTTACAACAACAGAAAGTAGAAGAACAAGCTTTTCTTATGCAACAGCAGGAAGAAGAAGCAAGAAGGAAACACCAGGAAGAAACAGTAGCAGCATCAGCAGCAACGGAGAAGAATGAAGACCAAGGACAGAAAGAAAATAGTGAAAATCAAACGGTTACGACGGTACTTTTAGATATTTTAGCTGAGTTAAGGAGTCTGAAACAAATGTATCAGACTTCTTTATCACGACCGAAGAGAAAAAGACCTTCTCGAGCGAAAAAACCCAATCTCTCTGTGACTACGTCTACCTTACCACCGTTAGTGATTTCTACCAAATCATTGACAGGAACCACCAGTCCCGAAGTAGGCCTTGGCCGTGGCAAAGGCTTAAGACAGCTCAAGATGATTTCGTCCCGTTTCTGAGTTTGTTTTGTTTTAAACACACAAAACACCAACGGTCCTTTTCAGGACCATTCCAATTATTTCGAAAAGAAATACTATGTCAATTGCCTATTTCAATGAAAACTCAAAAGTTCTTTTTATTATATTTTTAAAAACCCATGATGTACGTGTGAGTGAATGAATGTGTGAGTGTAGGTAATTATTCTATCAAATCAAAACCAAGAGACACTTACGTTTTTTCTCTTTAGTTTATTCTAGTACAAACGTCACAATTCAATATCACAACATAACATAACACAATACCACCTTTAAAAAGTTCATAGGTTTTCTTCTGTTTCACTCTTTCTGTTTTTTCATTTTCTTTACTGTCACAGCTTTTTCTTCTTCCTCTTCACTTTCGTTTCGTCTTTTTTTCTTGTCTTTGTGAATGTGTCATGGTTCTTCCTTGGGGGAGGGTACCTCATCCTCCTCTTCCTCCTGTTCAGAATTTCTTTTCCCCTCCTTCTCCTCCTCCTGCTCCTGTTGTTTCTTAGGGCAGTTTGGAGACCAATGTCCTTTCTCTTTACAATAATAACAGGTATCTTGACTTTTGTCTCTATTGTAGCCTTTTCTGTTTTTGTCACGATCTGAACATTCTGTAGCCCAATGTCCTTTCTTCTTACAGATATAGCAAGTATCTTGACTTTTATCTCGATAGGAGGGAGAGTAGTTCGTCGGCTGGTCTGACGAAAACTTTCGTATGACCCCACGTAAAGCTCTGATGAGAAGTTCCACTTGTGTAGGTTCTTCCATCGTTCTGGTCAATGTGAGAGTAATATGAATACTGAAAGGTTAGACACTAACCCTTTATATATATGCACAGATCGGACATGAATATATAGGGGTTATGGTCTTTAAAAGGTAGTCATTTGACTTTTTGCAGACAAGATGAAAAGACCACATCATGTTGTGGAGAAAGGAAAAGACAGTAAGAGACAGAAACGTAATGTATCGCCTAGCACGGTAGCTGAAGTCTTGGCTCAAATTCATGCCAGTGATTTTGAAGATGACATGAGTGAGCCCGAATCCACACCTAAACAATTGACGTCCAAGCAAAGTACACCACCCTTAGTAAACCCTGAAAATTACTATCACATTCGAGAGACAGAAAAGCGTTCCTCTCGAAAATTTAGAACAACGGCTTACACGTATGCCGTAAAGTTTAAAGATTTCAAGTCCAATGTACCTTTGGAGAATACAGAAGGGTTCATTACTGAGGTGTGGGATTCTGTGTTAACTGCACTGAAACAGCAATGTCAAACCAAAGAAGACGATCGCTTGAGACTTTCTATTCATCACGATAATTTAAAGTCTCCCGTTTGGATCGAGTTTACTAACCCATCACAATTAACACCTTCCAAAGTCATTGACAAAATTCAACATGTGCAACAATCCAACGACAAGTTTCACATCACCGATGGAAAAGCCACACTGTTCATGACCCACGTGTCTCTTCCCCAGGGGACCAGACCCAAAAAAGTGTTATTGGTGGACAGCCTTCGCAGCATGAAGCGAAGCCTTGTCAAAATTAACAATCCTCAAGACCAGATGTGTTTAGCCCGTGCTGTCGTCGTGGGACGAACGTATGCCAACAAGAACGACACGGTAGAATGGAAAAGAGCCTGGAAAACTATTCAACGATCGGACCGAGCCAAACAAAGAAGTGAAGCAGAACTCCTGTTACAGCAAGCGGGGATATCCAAAGACACTCCTTGTGGCATTCCAGAAATGCAAAAGTTGCAAGACGTGTTGACACCACATTACACTTTGAAAGTACACCCTCAAGAAGTGCGTGGTCCACTTTTGTTTCGAGGCCACGATTTCAAAGACGGAAAATACATTCACGTCTATCATCACGATGGTCATTTTGATACCATTACCAGTATCACTGCATTCCAGGTATACAGTTACTACTGTGAAAAATGTGACTATGGTTATAACAATCGAGAACAACACAAGCATTGTGGATCAAAATGTGAGGGATGTTTGGCCTCACAACCTTGTCTGGACCAAGGACAAGAAAGAGTGCATTGCCCTGTGTGTCAGCGTACTTTTGTCAGTCTTACCTGTTACCAACAACATTTGAAGATGCAAGGTTCACAGCAGAAAAGTGCTTGTCAACTGCTGAGATTGTGCCCTACTTGTGGACAAGGCATACGTACCAATAGTGCCAAGTTTCACGTTTGTCGAGGGAAGAAACGATGTCACATTTGTCACCAAATCGTGGATTTGGAACACGAATGCTTCATTTAAAAATATCAACCCCAATCAGAAGATACCCAGAAGAAAGGGAATTTTATCTTTTTTGATTTCGAATGCATGCAAGAAACTGGTATTCACATTCCCAATTTCTGCGTAGCTCACCGTGCGTGCGAGCATTGTATCCAAGAACCCATCTTTAGTCATTGCCCTCACTGCAGCAAGATTCCTGGAGGACGTGAAAAAATCTTTCGAGGGTCAAACACGTTAGCCAAGTTTGCCCAATGGATCCTTAACCCCATTGACGAAACGTGGAGTCCAGAAGACATTGAACGTTACGGCAATTGTCATCGCCATGCCACGGTCATGGCTCACAATTTCTCGGGATACGATGGACAATTTCTGCTCAGATACTATGCGGAACAAAGTACCGAACGGCCTCAAGTGACTTTAAACGGAGCCAAAATCATTTCTATGCAAGTAGGACAAGTACAGTTTAAAGATTCAATGTGTTACTTGGCCATGCCTTTGAGTCGTATGCCTAAAACGTTTGGAATGACAGAATTGGCTAAAGGTTATTTTCCACACTTTTTTAATACCGAAACCAATCAACATACCGTTCTACCCCATTTGCCTGAGGCTGACGACTACGACCCCGACAACATGCGCACCGAACAACGAGAAGCTTTCTATGCTTGGTACCAGACTCACGCCTCGGACCCCTTTGATTTTCAAGAAGAAATGTTAAAGTATTGTCGATCTGACGTGGACATTTTACGACGTTGTTGTGGAAAATTTCGAGAATTGTTCATGGAGTACGGAGGGATCGATCCTTTGAAAGAAGCTTGTACCATCGCCAAAGCGTGTTCTTTAGTGTACCGAAAACGCTTCATGCCTGAAAATACTCTTGCGGTCATCAGTCCTCAAACGACAAACTTTGTCAAACGTCAATACTCGGTCAAAGCCCTACGCTGGCTTCATTACTTGTGCGACAAGGAAGACAAATGGATCCAACACGCTCGCAACGGAAGAGGCGAAAAGACCATTGGAACGTATTCGGTGGATGGCTGGGACTTAGAAAACCCTCAGATCGTGTACAAGTTTAACGGATGTTTATTTCACGGATGTCCCCTATGCTACCCTCAGCGTAACACTAAAAATCAGTTTTTACAACGAACCATGGAAGACTTGTACCAGACCACGTGTCAACGACGTTTGAAGTTAGAACAGCAAGGATACCAGGTGGTGGAAATGTGGGAACACGAGTACGATCTGCGTTTGAAAACCGATCCCGAGTTTAAACGCATCGTAGAAAGTTACAAGTGGGTGGACCCCCTGAACCCACGGGATAGTTTGTACGGAGGACGGACGAATGCCACCTGTTTGCTGTACCAAGCGGACGAGGAGAAGGGAGAAGAAATCAAATACTTGGACGTGTGTTCACTGTATCCTTACGTGTGCAAATATTGTCACTTTCCCGTAGGACATCCAGAATTGATAACAGAACACATTGACTTGGACCACATTCGTCAGTACGAAGGATTAATCAAGTGCAAAGTCTTGCCTCCCACAGACTTGTACCATCCCGTTTTACCTCACCATTGCCAAGGAAAACTGATGTTTCCTTTGTGTCGCACTTGTACCGAAACGTGCAACCAGGACCAACCTTGTCATCACAGCCTGGAAGAACGTGCCTTGACAGGAACGTGGGTGAGCGTGGAATTATTTAAAGCTCTGGACCTGGGATACCATCTGTTAGAAGTGTACGAAATTTACCACTTTCCCAAAACACAACAATACCGCAAGGGCGACGAGAGACAGAAAGGTATTTTTGCAGACTACGTGGATGCCTTTTTAAAACTAAAACAAGAAGCTAGTGGCTATCCTTCCTGGTGTCACACTCCCGAAGACCAAAAGATATTCAAAGAAAAATATTGGGAGCAGGAAGGTATCACTTTAGACCACATCGAAAAAAACGAAGGAAGGCGGTCGTTTGCCAAAGTGATGCTCAATTGCTTGTGGGGTAAAATGGCACAACGCCCGTCTTTACCCAAGACGGAGTATTTGTCCGAACCTTCCCGCTACTTCCAGATGATTCACGACCCAACCAAAGTCATGAAACACGTGGACGTCATTCGTGAGGACTTGATTTTAGTCAATTACGAAGAAGAACTAGACTATATAGAAGCCGACAAATTCGGAAATGTTATCATTGCGGCTTACGTGACAGCCCACGCTCGCTTAAAATTGTACGAAGTGTTAGAACTGTTAGGAGATCGTGTGTTGTATTTTGACACGGACAGTTGCATCTACATTCACCGACCGGACCAGTGTAACCCTGTCATCGAAGGAGACCGTTTAGGAGCCTGGACCGATGAACATCCCGACGACAAGATTCTAAGTTTTGCATGTGGCGGTCCTAAAAATTACGGCTACGAATACCGAGACCCCGAAGGAGAAATGCACACCGATTGTAAAGTGAAAGGATTGACTCTCAATTATCGCACCAGTCGAGTGGTGAACTTTGACGTGCTTCAAGAAGCCTTACAGTCGGGACAGGATGAAACGTTTCAAGTGACTACCCACGAGCCGCACAAGATTGTCCGTTTACCCAAACACCAAATCGTTAGCCGACCTTTGGAAAAAGTCTATCAAATCGTGTACCAAAAAAGAGTACGACTTCCCAATCACTTTACTCTCCCGTACGGTCACGTCGAAATTGGGCAGCATATAAAAAGGGACATCGTCCAAGACCAATAGTTCATTTGTCACTACAACGGCACAGCGACAAGAAGATGAATCCATTTAAACAGACATCATTCAAGTTTGGGGATTGTAAAACAAATGTACCTTCCCCGAGTGTGAAAAGTACTGGATGGATAAGACCCATGCATTGCAACGGAAGTTGTCCGGAAGGAAACTGTAAGTGTCCTTGCGGTATGCACTGTAATTGCGTTACAGAGGGCGATGGTGAACCGTACGATTGCAGAGATGCCAGGCGCTGTGACATTAGCGATTCAGCTGGATATCGTGGGAACGTTGCTATGACTACTACCCCTATATCTACCCTGGAAAGTGATGCTGTGCGTGTCAAACCTGAGGGATGCGAAAGCGGTGCGACACGTTATCGTGGACTCCTAGGAATTTCACCGTACCTGCATCGAACAGAAGTGAGGAGAGTCGAATATTCGTTCCCGACGAGTTTACCTGAATACTGTCATTTCAAAAGTCGATTCCAAACCTTCAAAGATAAATGTCCAAAATATCTGCCTGGGCCAACTCCTGAAGAATTAGCCAGAGCTGGATTTTTCTACTTGGGCGAAGGGGATAAAGTCAAGTGTTTCAGTTGTGGTGTATCCATTTACGAGTGGGAACATAAAGATTCCGCTTACTTGGAACATGCTCGATGGTCTCCGAATTGTCAATACCTACCTTTAGTGGGACCTAGTGATTGGAAGTGACACTACTACTCCATGTCGTGTAACACACCTAGACCAGTATATAAACCCTCTCTAAAACATAATATTCAAGGATTACCACACGAATTGCAAGAGAAGATCTACAAGGACGTTTGGCAAGGCCTTGCTAAAGAAAAATCTCAAGGGGTGACTGTAGAACTTTTGTGTCGTGAAATTCACAAGAGGAAAGTGACAAAAATTAACCAACGTGTTAGATTTCTCTGGATCAAGGGTATTTTTTTGCTCCGTTTCCAATTTAGTACGTTTACATCTGAAGATACTTTGATCCTTCTTAACCGTTACCCTGAATGGCAGTGGGACGAAATTACACGTTATATTAATCACTTTCGCTTTTGGAGCAAATTTAATTCTGTGTTTAATTCTGGGTTGAATCTACACTGATGATCTTCGACCTAAAGAAGTATAAAAGAGAACGACCATGCCACAACCTTTATCAGTTGTGATCCAACAGATTCCGTGGAAGGATATCAATGAGAAGATTCACACGGTGAAAGATTACGAATACTTATTGCAAGAACTATACCCTATGAATTGGGGTCGACGTGTCGTGTGTGTTTTAGTGACTTGCTTTCTGGGATTTCGTTTACCTGCCGATTCCTTGTGGACACTTTACGAACACTACCTATCAAAAAAAATAAGACAGTATGGTGACTCCTTTAAATGTCCACGAGAGACTTATTCTGTTCAAAGCCTTACGTTTTCATCTGGATACGTCTCGACCTTTCCAAGAAAAAAAGATTCGTCAACTTTTACGTACGGAAGCAGTGTACGAAGATGTGTGTGTAGCTTGTGATTTACACCCTCATTGGACAGATGTACGTGACTGGAAAAGTTGGGATTTTGAGGCTTGGACAAACGAAGTATCCCATTATGCCCAAGCGTTGTGTTCCTAAAATTCATCGTCGTGTGAAAAAAGTCACTTTTAATCCTGTGTTAGTAACAGTACCAGAAGAAGAAGAAAAAGAATATATCACCCAAGACAATCCTTCTGTTCAAGACAGAACTGTCATGGACATTCCCCCACAAAGACCCTTTCGAGAAGACACCTATGTGACTGTACCCCCTGTAGAGACTATAAGAACATTACATACTACCTCTAGGACACCTTCGTTACCCAAACCACGTTGTACAGTGACTTGTTTATATTCCACTTTGATCGTTTGCCTAGGTATTTTATTCCTGTATTTATCCATTTGGCTTTTATGTTTTCGTGTTGTTCAAATTTAAACATGTATTGAAATAAACGTGTCTTGAAAAAAGTATAAAAACCTCTTGTCTTGTCTGTTTTTGTGTCAATACTGTCATACCACTACACAACTATGGCTCACTCTACTCTTTCTACTTCTCCTTCCTCCTCCACATTCAAAGTCATTGACGAACACTTAGATCAGGCTAGTTGGAAAGCCTTGTATCTTCGTCATCCTTTTAACATGTTAATTGCTGGACCGAGCGGTTCAGGCAAAACCGAATTTGTCAAACGTTTGATCGAACATAAACATCATTTGATCGATCGTCCACCTCAACGCATCGTGTGGTGTTACAAAGAGTGGCAATCGGCATACAGCCTCTTGCAAGAAAGTCAAGGTGATTCCATTGTGTTTGTAGCAGACATTCCTAAAGAAGACGAGGGGATCGTGTCTGACCCTAGTCAAACTCATTGGGTTATTTTTGACGACATGTTAGGAGAAGACGAAGAAGAAATTAAACTGTGGTTTACACGTAAAGGGCATCATCGTAATGCCAGTGTCATTTACATTACACAAAATTTATTTCAACAAAGTAAAGCCCATCGTACCATTAGTCTCAATGCTCATTACGTGGTCTTGTTTAAAAGTCCTCGAGATAAATCACAAGTGCAAGTTTTAGCCAAACAGTTAGGAACACCTTGGCTGACTCATGCGTACGATGATGCCACTCAAACGCCACACGCCTATTTACTCGTGGATTTAAAACCCACTACCCCTGATTATTTGCGATTTCGTACCGATTTGTTTCACGACTGGTGTCAAGACGGAGGACCTGTCGTGTACACGTCCTCCTCGTCGACATAACGCTATGAAGCACTAAAAAATCTATAAAAACCTTGGGTTACTTTGACCTTGTCTCATACATCGTCAACATGACGTCCCTTCAGTCTCATCTTCCGATCAAATTGATTCGTGCCTTGTACGGCATCAGTCGCGAAAAAAATCCACAAATACGTGCTCACGTCTTAGAAGCCAGTCTCAAAGAAGTCTTACGATGGTTTACGGTGACAGCACGTCAAATACTGCAAGGCATCATTCACATTCCACATCAAACCAAACGCTTTTTTGACAGAAACAAAGTAGCCTTGACGCAACTGGCCAATCCTCGCATTGACACTCACACCAAAAAGCAAATCATATTGAAACCTGGAGGTAGTGGTTCTCTAGGAGGTGTCATCATTCGTTCCCTTTTAAAATGGGATCCCAATACTCCCAAAGTTCACCCCAAGAAGAAAACAAAAAAAGCCAAACAAACCCCTAAGAAAAAGAACAAGGGTACCAAGACCAAAGCACAGAAAAAGAAAAGTCCACAGAAAAAAGCGGTCACCCGCAAAAGAGGTACTTCGGCCAGGACACAACCTTACCTTCGTCAACCACGACCTGTAAGAAAAGATCTACAAGGACGTTTAGCAGGGACTACGTTGCCAGTAGCCTCAGGGACTGCCACTTCTCCGTTGCGGGTGATGCCAGCCAAACCCAATTTGACACCCGTTTTTCCTAATTTGATGAAACATTGGAAATCTGCGTCTCCCAAAACGTCTCCTCCACCGGAGACACCCTCATCGACATTAGCGGCAGTAGCAGCTGCTCACAAAGTACCTGCCCCCAAAGTCAAAGTCCAAGAAAGATCTGGCATGTTAAAGAGTTTACTAGATTTGTCCAAACAAGAACTGTCCCGATTGAGTCCATTGCGAACTCCTTCACGACGTGTGTTACCTGCATGAAGTTGATACGACGCAAAGATAATCAGTGGCGTCGCATTCCAGTATAAAAATATGACTTGAGGACCACGACGTCAATCAGTATTTTTTCTGTGCTGATGCTGAACACTCAAGGATGCCTCCTCAAAAACATGCACACCACCACTACCCTTGTCGTTCTGCTGTCCAAAAAGGAACAAGACAATCTCGTCATCTCACCAAAAGCTTTAAAACCAAACATCAACGTCCTTCCCTCCAAAGACGTAGACCTTTAAAGAAAAAGAAGAGACACCAAAAAGGAGGATCCTTTGACAATTTTGGGAAACACATTGTTACCTTTTTGACGAAGCGATAGTTCCCAAAAAAAGTAAATAAAAGAGAGTGTATACCAAGTCATTGACACTAGTGGTATTGTGAAACGAACATGCAAAGATGGCACCTCGCAGAAAACATTTTTCTACACTCCACAAAGGAAAGAAAAGGAAAGGACGTTTAGCCAAACATCGACACGTTCTTCGTCAAAGGACACAAAAGAAAATACCCAAACGTCAAAAGAAAAAGAGAAGTCACCAAAGGGGAGGCATATTTACTGGTTTTATTAAAGGTATGCACAAACTAGACAAATCAGCTCAGAACCGAACTGGCATCTTTAGCCCTGCTTTTGAGGATTTAGCGAAGCACGCCATTACCTTTTGGAGAAACCAATAGAAAAAAGAAGATAAAAGAGGGTGTGTATCAAGTCTTTGACGACAGTGTATTTCTGGAACGAACAAGCAAAGATGTCACCTCGCAGAAAACATTCTTATTCACCCCACAAAGGAAAGAAAAGGAAAGGACTACCTCCACGTTTAGCCAAACACGGAGACGTGTTGTCCGTCCTGTCCAAAGCCTCTCCACCCATGCGAAAACAAATCATTAAAACAGCCTCCAAAGATGTCATCGATACCGTGTGCGAATGTTGTTTGAATGTCTTGAAAGGTACGATACCTTTGTCTCCACACCAGAAAAAATGCTTTGCCAAACATCGACACGTTCTTCGTCAAATGGTCCAAAAGAAAATATCCGTCCGTCAAAAGAAAAAGATGTTGGTGCAACGCGGAGGATTTTTACCCATTCTTGCTCCTATGTTGACAAGCTTAATACCAGGTTTGATACAAGGGATGACCCAAGGGATAACTCAAAGGATGGGTAGAAGATAAAAGGACCCTATGGAGCACCACAATCTCAGACATAACCTTTGAAAGCCCATGGAAGGACGAAAACTAACTTTGGTTCCTTACAAACGATGGATGGAATACCATCATTGGCAAGAACAACGATCCCCCCATTTACCACCCAATCCCAATTTGGCTGAGATGTCGCAATTACAACACGAATTGCAATCCTTGATCCATCGCCACGATTTATCCGAAACCGAAAAATCACAAAAGTACGGTCAACTCTTGAAACGGCTACAACTCTTTCATCAGAAAGCTGTGGAACAAACAGCTCAACCCACTTTGTCCGATTTTAAGGCTCTAATGAATAACCCGTCACCCTCACCCTCTACAGCAGTTAAAACAGACGTTACCCCACCATTACCCAAGGAAGAAGAACCCCATGATCTCTTTCAAACACCTACTGCTACTCCCATTCCGAGTAAGATTGCCGCTTCCTTGTTAACCCCTTCCCCCACTCCCACACAAGAAGAACTCAAAACTTGGGTTAAAAAGATGATGGCTACTCCTTCTTCGACAGATGTGAAAAAGAAAGAAAGGAAACCAGAAGTGAGAAAAGAAAAGAAGGCCAAAGAAGCTATCCCATTACCTCCGCCACCACCATTACCCTCGACGTCAACTCCTGTGGCACATCGGACACGTAAAACCGTTTCCAAACAACCCGCATTTCGTCCCACCCAAAGCAATATCCTCGAAGAGTGGGTACCTTATTAACAAAAACCATGGAGAAGGTATTAGCCAGCATTTACTACGATCCAGCTCACCCTGCAGGTTACGGAGGCATTCAGAAATTGTATCGTGCTGCCAAAACTCGCCTGAAAAAGCTCCGTTTACCAGCAGTACAACGATGGTTACAAGAACAAGCGACGTACACTTTACACAAACCCATTCGACGAAAATTTCACAGAAGTCGCACTCAAGTGGAAGGCATCGATCATCAATGGCAAGCCGATTTAGCTGATGTCTCTCATTTAGCCACCTACAATAGCGGCTACAAATATTTGTTTTGTGTCATCGACGTCTTTTCTAAATTTGCCTGGGTCGTACCATTGACATCCAAATCGAGCGGAGAGTTAGTACGAGCTTTGCAGCTGGTGTTGAAACAAAGTGGTCGTCACCCTCTTCGATGGCAAACCGACAAAGGTACCGAATTTCTGAACCAAGCTTTCCAACGAGAATTAAAAAAACGTGACATTCATTTTTTCACCACCGAAAATCCTGAAACCAAAGCCAGTATCGTGGAACGTTTTCAACGTACCTTGAAAGAACGCATGTGGAAATATTTTACGCATCAACACACTCTCAAGTACATCGACGTCTTACCACACTTAGTCTAAGCCTACAATCAATCTTACCATAGAAGCATTGGACGTTCCCCACAAGAGGTGACACCTGACAACGAAGTAACTGTTTTTGAGCGTCTGTTTGGTACGTCCCGGACGAGGGCTGTCCCCAAGAAAGGTGGAGAAGTGTTAACCCCGGGAGATTGGGTACGCATTGCCAAAACCAAACGCACTTTCGACAAAGGTTACTTACCCAACTGGACCACGGAATTGTTTCGTGTTACTGGACGAGTGCGCGATCGTCATCCTACCGTCTATAAATTGGAAGACATGAACGGAGAAGTATTAAAAGGAACATTTTACTTGCCTGAGTTACAACGTGTTACCAAAAAAGAAGACGACGTGTACGACATTGAAAGCATTCTCGAACGAAGAACCCGTAAAGTAGGAAAACGTCGTGTCAAAGAAGTCAAAGTACGTTGGAAAGGATATCCTCCTAGTTTTGATTCTTGGATTGACGCTGCCCAAGTCATCGACTATAAAAAGAAGTGACCATCATGCCCTTCAATACAGCTTCAGCGACCACAGTGACTACTCCTTCACCCACGTCATCTCTGCAAGATTTACAAAAGCAACCCTTGTGGGTGTGGTGTGGAGAACGTGTCCCTAAAACGCAAATCGTTTTTTTCTGTCAAATCTTTGTGGTATATTGTGTCATTGGTGCAGCCATTGCTAATTTGAGTTTGCAACAAGGAGACAAACAATTGTGGACCATTTTACTCAGCAGTTGCATCGGGTATCTTCTTCCCAATCCTTCCCTGAAATACTCTTACAACGGGAACAACAGTAACAATATTGGGAGTCTGGCGGCCAACGTTAGTCCTTCTCCTGACAGTCACCCTTCCAATCACAATCCTCTTTTAGATACTCCTTTAACCTCGAGTGACTCCTCGGACAGAAGAACATTGGAAATATGAACAACACTATTAACCAATTTTACTTAACGTTACCCAGTGACAGTTCCATGGAGGTGTTTCCTAACAACACATTGTGTTGTTACACGTCTAAATTACCTCAAGCCATGCATTTGGATCAAGATGATCATTGGGAAGCAGCTTTAGTGGAAATAATACACCCGACACAAATCAAAAACATCGTCGAAAATCAAAACTTTTTCACAGTTGAAGTGTACGACAAGCAATTGCAACAAGCCTTAGATGAACGAGGCATCACTGGCATTGACATCAAGAAATCAGATGGACCCACAACTAAACAACTGTCCACTCATGTGTTGACCATTCCTGCAGGCTACTTTTTTAGCGGTCAACATTTAGTGACTACGATTGCAAGCAGGTTCAATGTTATGTTTGGTAAACCCCTGGACAAAATCAAAGAAAGTGTTACCTTTGAGTACATTAAAGTGGCTCGTCGCCTCATGATCAAATTTTCAGAAAAGAAAATAATAACCATTACCTTTTGTCCTGAATTGTTTGATATCTTAGGTGGAGACCTCAAGATGCTCCCGAACAAAAAAGAAATACCAGGCATATCCAGTAACTTGGATTTTACCAAATATTTTCGATTCCCTGTAGAAATGAACCAAGGAATCAATTTGATGTTTGTGTACTCCGATGTGGTGGAGTACAATGTGGTAGGACACACCTCTGTAACGTTACTGCGTGTCATTCCTTTCAAAGTAGATGACACTACCGCTGACGAGGAAGGTGGAAATACCTATCACGTTCACCGCGAATTTGTGCATCCTCATTATTTACCCGTCAGTAAGTCGTATTTCGACAGTGTCAACATTACTATAAAAGGAGAACTAGGTCAAAATATTCCATTTACCAAAGGGAAAGTCACAATGAAACTCCATTTTCAAAAACGATTCTCCAACAACTGAAAAAGTGATGTATCCTGTGTACCAAGGAGTCACTCGACAACGAGGACATGGTTTAGGAGATATGTTTAAATCAGCCTTTCGTTCCGTAGTCCCTGTTTTAAAACCAATGGTGACACGAGGATTGCACACCTTAAAAGATGCCGCATTGACTCACGGCAAAGATTTTCTTTACAATGTTCACATTGACAAACAAAACCCTAAAGAAGCTTTTTTGAGAGCAGGCAAAAATGCCTTGCTTCAAACGGGTAAAGAGATTTTGGGTCGACGAGAAAGTCCTATAAATGCCCTGAACGGTACCGAGTCTGACATTCCTACTTCCCTGACGACACAGCAAGGACAAGGTAGAAAGCGTCGACGAAGACACCCTTTCAAAAGTCTCCGTACCTCAAAAGTTCGAAAGACAAAGAAAAAAAGAACCGCTCGAGACTTAGACATTTTTGATTATTAAAAGTGAAGAAAAAAAACCTAAAGAAAAAAATGATGCACCAAGAATCTTGTGCCTGTTCCAAGTCGGAACTGGATCTCTTTGCCATGCCACCCACGATGATGACCATGCAAGAAGCCCAATGGGTCGAATTTCATCCCGTCTCCTCTTTGACGGATTCAGCTCCCATCGAGTTTGAAATCAAAGGACAACCCGAAGATTACATCGATCTCAACAACAGTTACTTGTATTTGAAAGTGAAAGTAACCAAAACGGACAACACCAATCCAGGAGCCAATGATAGAGTAGCTCCTGTCAACAATTTCATGCATTCCTTGTTCAGCGATGTGGATTTGTACATGAATAACAAGCTGATCAGCAGTAGCATGGATACTTACCCTTACCGAGCGTACCTCGAAAATCTCTTGACGTACGGAAAAGAAGCCAAGAACACTCATCTAGATGCTTGCGTGGTATGGAAACCTGACACCGCAGATAAGTTTAACGACACAGCCTTGCCCGTAGCAGCAGCTGCTGATGGCAGTTCTCCTGCCGATCCTCACAATGAAGGTTTTAACGACCGTCGAAAGAAAATTTTGCAGGGACGTAGTTTAGAACTGTTCGATCGTTTGCATTTGGACATGTGGTTTCAAGAGAAGTATTTGCTGAACGGAGTAGATATTCGCTTGAGACTGAATCGAAGTAGTACTGCTTTCCATTTGATGGCTCATACCAACGAATTCAAAACCATTATCCAAGAAGCCAGGTTATACGTACGTCGCGTGGAAGTGTTACCTAAAGTGGGAAATGATATCAGTCACACTTTGAGCAGAACGACAGCCAAGTATCCGATACGACGCGTGGAAGTCAAAACTTTCACCATTGCCGCTGGACTCCGATCTAAGATTGAAGATCATCTGTTCCAAGGACAGTTACCCAAGCGTTTATTCATTGGTATCGTCAGCAATGCAGCCCTCAATGGTGCCCACGATGAAAATCCTTTCCAGTTTAAGCACTGCAGAGTATCCACAATTGAAGTCAGTCGCGATGGCAAAACTTTGTGTACCAGACCCTTCGAACCCGACTTTGGCGAACAGAAAAATTACTTGAGGTCGTACTTGTCGCTGTACGAAGCCACAGGACAGTTAGGAACCAACACCAGTCACGGTATTTCCTACGACGACTATGCAAGAGGTTACACGTTGTGGGCTTTTGATTTCACTCCAGACCAAGGCAGCGACGAGGGCCATTTCCACCCTATAAAATCTGGACAACTGCGTGTGGAACTTCAGTTTGCAGCACCTCTTCCCGAAACGGTGAATATCATTCTGTATGCTGAATTCGATAATACCATAGAAATCAACAGTTTGAGAGAAGTCATTCTAGACTATTAGACACTATGGAAGACCCTTGTCCTTCTTTGAATAGTGGAGAATCCATGGAATGGGAGGTTACAGAAAAAGCAGATCCCCAAGACCAAAAAGAAGAGGTAGTGATCATACAATCCAGATGGCCAGAACAGGAACTACAGTTAGTGGCTTGTTTTGCACAACACTTGGAAGATAAAATGAGGGACATGATTAAAAAAGATTGTTATGGATGTCAAATCGATCATCCCAGTCAAATTCAACACGATAAATGTATGATGATGAGTCAAGAAGAAAAATTGGATGATTATCTGAACGAAGCTTGGAGTCTCATCTCCGAAGAAGACGTGTTACTTCAGTGGTATAAAGGCTTACGTGATCATTCCTCTCCTCCATTGTTTGCTCGAGAAATCGATCGCATCGAAGCTCTCTTGGCCAAAAGTAAAGAGACGAAGCAAACCATCAGTTACTTGTCAGACCGTTTCAAACAAAAAGTCTGGATTGAATTGATGACTTATCATCACCTGTGAAGAAAGGAGAGAAAAAAACAAGGCTACACAACAAAAAATGGATACTTGGGAACTTTATTATCTTTTGAACCGTAGTTCGTACACTGCTTCTTGGAATCCTGTCGTGTGTGCTAAAGATGAACTACCTCATCGCAAACCTCAAGAGAATCAAGCTTATGTCATCAACACAGATGACAGTCATCTTCCAGGAACTCACTGGGTAGCAGTCTACTTTCCTCAAGAGGGATGTGCGGAGTATTTTGATTCGTATGGATTGCCTCCTTTCGAAGATGATATCATTGACTTTATGAGAAGAAATGCCCAGACGACACGATTCAATAATGTGAAATTACAAAGCACAGATTCTATGGTGTGTGGACAATATTGTATCTATTATCAGCATCATCGCAGTCTTGGATAATCTTTAGAACATTTAGTGACTTATTTTGATCGTCATTCGTCTCGAAACGATGACAAAGTAGATCGATGGTTTTGTGACCATTATGGCTATCTGTTGTCTTTAGCTAGGAAACGTAGTGTACATCAATCGCCCAATGACTTCCAACAGTGGAAATCTCAATTTAATTCACAACGTTGTCAACCATGTCAAAGATAATGTATTAGTGTTATGGAAGAAAAAAAATGTTTGTTATTTGAAAAAATTGTGTTTTGTGAGTTGTTTTGTTATTTGAATAAAAATGTTGTGTTTTGAAACCAAATAGTCTGTCGTTTGTTTTACATTTGTATTCATATAAATGCTCTTTGACTTTTCTTTCTATCCCTCACATCAAACTATCCCAACGTTTCAAAACCCTAAACCGCAGAGGGGTGTTTTCCATCACGTCCGCGCTTGAACCATATAAAGCAGGGGTAGTCTCCAGTCTGGCCATCCATTGTTTGACTCATCCTACTACGAAGATGTGCTCAAGACTAGCTAAGCTAAACGAAGCTTATGTCACTCTGCATCGTATCAGACACAATCTGATGCCAAAGCCTGAAGAGATAGAGAATGTGAGAATGCTACAAGTAACGGAAGACCTCATAGAAGAACTCTTCAGAGAGAAAATTCAAAAAGAGAAAGAAGAATGGACTGAGAAGTATCGACTTCAAAAGCAGCAGAGAGAGCAGAGAGAACAGTAGCAGCAGCAACAGCAACAACAGCAGCAGGAACCAGACAGAAGTTTTGTCGACTGTCGTGTGGACACGAAAGAGTTCTCTTTCTCTTTCCGAAGAAGCAGACCCTATCGTGTAGCCAAACGAGGACGCAATCTTAGACGATAAAAGATTGCCATCCTTCCTCGTACACACACAAAAAACAGCCCTTTTCAGGGCTACCCAATATTCTCGAAAAGAATTAATCATTCAATTTGCTTATGGTATGTGAGGAAGTTAGAAAAAAATTAGAAGTGAGTCTATAATCACTGTCTCTTTTTACTTTTGTTTTGAAGTGCGTCTATAAGCACAACGTATTTTTTCAAAATAACTTGTTCAATGTATAATTAATATGAGTCAAGTATAAAAGTGAGTGAGTGTTTTATTTTAAAAGTCAGCGTGTTTTGGTGATGATAGGAATAATGTAAGTTTTTTGGATCTAGGAGTGTTTTCCATCACGTCCGCGTGTTTTGGTGATGATAGGGATAATGTAATTTTTGGGATCTAGGGGGTGTTTTCCATCACGTCCGCGCTTGAACTATATATATGTAAAGAAGCACTCGTCAGTCTGGGATTCAGGCGGTGAACACGGAGCAGGCAGGACCGGGACGGCGAGCTGACCAGAGTGAGCATGGACCCAGTGGATAAATATTACCATTTAGGAGTGACCCAAAGCAGGCACCCATAGGAGTAATAAGGAGAGGCAGTATTGAGGAAACTCTACTGCTAACTTCACCACTGAGGATACCAGCCACCAGAGTTAGTCCGCTGTAAAATCTATACCAAGCTGAACAAGAAATGGTGCCACGTGGAGAAACAAGATGGCCGCCGGATTACAAGGCTATCATAGAGCCATCATCATTGGAGGGACCCGATACCACCACTGAAGAGTACTCACGGGGATTACATTTCGACAACCAGTGTTCAGCGAAGTAGAAGATAGAAGTTAACCAGCCAGCAGGGATAACAGGAGGCCACATGAGATAATTCTGTGGCTTCCACCTACTGCACCCCGACGACGAAGCCTGCGTTTACAATGGTGTTTTCATTTGCCTGAAAAATAGGGGACTCATTTGGTTACGAGTACCCCTCTTTGAATAACTTTTCCGTGGCCCTAAAAAGCTGATATGACTTATTTTTGGTACCTCCAGCAAAATTTATAACTAAAAACAAACTACCATTGACTACACTACTATATGTCGTTTAGACATTTTAATTTTCTAAATTCGTTAGGGACTTAATTTATGTACACTTATGTACTAGATTTTTAGAACAATAGGATGTTAAATAACAATTCTTCAACTTTAATATTTGAATAATTGCACAGGTGGCTAACACATTATTGGAAGATAGGTCTGTCCATTAGTAAAACTGGACTAAGATTGAAATAAGTAGGGCTCTTTCGTTTCAGGTGTATGCTGCGTTCGTCGCCTTGCTGTCTGTCTCTTTGCGTGGCCTGTGTGTGCTGCTGTGTCGCCCGCGCCTCCTGGACCTGGACCCTTTCCACCTTTGCCGATTCCGCTCACCAAAATTACTAGCGAAATGAGGAAACATTTCCCCTCGCTACCTTATTTACAACTCGATTGGATGCTAGGGGTGGGTGTGTGTGGGTACTATTCCTACCCACCCCCAATATAGGCTTTCATTTCCCCTGATAGTTACTTTTTAGTAATTCAGGGGAACGCCTTAATTATAGTGCATTTAAGCACTTTAAGGGAGGGATTAACAACCCCTCCCACCTAAATGGGTGCCGACATGGCACCTATAAAAGATATACAAATGCCCCTAGTGGGCGGCTATATCTATAAAAAACTCATTAAGAGAAGTCGTCAGTCTGGCATTCATTCATCATTCAGGCAGTGAACGTTGAGCAGGCAGGACCGGGACAGCAGCTATACAGAGTGAAAGCATGGGATACAGTGAGATAACTGCTACCATTTAGGAGTACCAACATATAATGGACCCATACGAGTAGCAAGGAGCATTAGTATCGAGTTTATCTCTACTATTAGACTTCACCACTGATATTCCAGCCACCAGATAGACTACTGTAAAATCAACACGATGCTGGACATAGAAATGCCTCCACGTGGCAAACCAAGATGGCCGACCAGGCACATGGCGGGGGTGGAGTAGAAAACGTTTCCAGAACCAGTGTTCAGCAAAGTAGAGATACAATTTAACCAGACAGCAGGGATAACAAAGGCTGCATGAGAAACTCTGTGGCTTCCTCCTGCTGCACCCCGACAAGACGAAGCCTGCGGAGCAAGATGTGACGTCACATTGCCATTTCACTTGCCTGAATAATAGGGGACTCATTTGGTTACGAGTACCCCTCTTTGAATAACTTTCCGTGGCCCTAAAAAGCTAATTAGACCTTATTGGTACTGCCTCCAACAAATTTAAGACCAAATTTATCTACCATTGACTACACTATTTTATGTCACTTTGACATTTTAATTTCAAAATTTGTTAGGGACTTATTATATGTACACTTATGTACTAGTTTTATTCGACTGATAGGACTTTAAATAACAATTCTTCAACTTAAACATTTGAGTAATTGCACAGGTGGCTAACACAATATTGGATGTTAATTTGTCCATTAGTACAACTGGACTGAATTTGACCTTTAGTAAGACCTTGGTTTTTCAGGTGTGGGCTGCGTCCTTTGCTGTGCTGTCTTGCTGTTGGCGTGCTCTGGTGTGTGCTGCTGTGTCAACGCCCTCCTGGACCTGGACCTTTTCCGCCTTTGCCATTTCCGACTCACCAAATTACTAGCGAAATGAGGAAACATTTCCCCTCGCTACCTTACAAGCTCGATTGGATGATAGGGGTGGGTGTGTGTAGGTACCATTCCTACCCACCCCCAATATAGGCTTTCATTTCCCCTGATAGTTACTTTTTAGTAATTCAGGGGAACGCCTTAATTTATAGTGCATTTAAGCACTTTAAGGGAGGGATTAACAACCCCTCCCACCTAAATGGGTGCCGATATGGCACCTATAAAAGTTGCACAAATACCCCTAGTGGGTGGTTGCAACTATAAACAACTCAGATCAGATCCGATCGTCAGTCTGGCTACCCATCGTTGGTGCATCAAAGAAGATGAGCAGAGTTCAAAAGTTAAGAGAGCTTCAAATGCATCTGGAGAATGCTAGACGTCTCCTGGACGAGCTGGCAATGGAGGCCGAAGAAGAAGAGATCAGAATTAAAGAAGAGGAGAAGAGTAAAAAGAAAGAAGAGGAGAAGGAAATGAAAATGTCAATTTTGCCTCACCGCATAATGAGGCAAACTAGTGAAGTCAAGCCCATGGTGAGGACACCTTCACCAGAACCAGTTCGTCCACTACAGGCACAGCCCCCACCGCAACAACCACAGCCTCGGCCGCAACAACTTCAGCCGCATCCACGGTTGCGGAATAGAGGAAGAAATGAAGAGACTTTCACTATCCCTCAAACAGAAGATTGGGATAGTGAAGCCACTCATTCTCCCTCTGCGCTCCCAATCACAAGAGTGAATTGGGAGAATGATTGGAGTAGGAGATGTGTGTGTGGGGCTAGACCTGGGAGATGCCAGCATTAACCAGGTGCATTTTGAAGTTTAAAAAAACAGCCCTTCTCAGGGCTACCCAAATAACAAGAAAAGAATTACTATGTCAATTGCCAATGGGTGTGAGAGAGGAGTAGTGTGATTATAAACACTGACTCTATTTAGATGGTATATGGTGTGATTTTGGATAGTATATAATAGGGTTTGTTTTGGCTGCTTCTCCGTGTGTGTGTGTGGTTAGTATAGGGTGTGATTTTGGATAGTATATAGTATGGTTTGTTTTGGCTGCTTCCCCGTGTGCGTGGTTAGTATAGGGTGTGATTTTGGATAGTAAATGATAGGGTGTGTTTTTGGCTGATTCCCCGTGTGTGTGTGTGGATAGTATATAGTGTGATTTGGGATAGTAAATGATATGGTGTGTTTTGGCTGCTTCCCCGTGTGTGTGGTTAGTATAGGGTGTGATTTTGGATAGTAAATGATAGACTGCCATTTAACGCGGGTGCCGGGGAGACTGCGACAACACAGCCTAGTGTAGTCAAAGTTACCTTTGGTCCCGACCAATCAAATAGCCCGACCCTCGGGCATTAACTGGTCGCGAAAGCACATAGCTGCGCATGCGACCTTAATTCATATTAAAAAAAAAATTAGAACCATGAGATTCCATTCAGGCAAAGACTGCAGATCGAGTAGGACGGCTTTTCTGGAGCTGGCGACCTGATGACGTCACGACGGGTGCGAAAGCACATTTTCCCGGGCTTAACAGTTAAGGACGGTTCAACACGTTATCAACTCACTACCACTACGAAGAGAAAAATCATGATGTGGGGCGGTGGACTATACAGAGGAAATATTTCGGCGAGTTTATAAGTCCCTTTAACAAGCGGCAGAAGTCAAAGATATATGGAAACTGAATGGCCCACTATAACCACGTGGTGAAGAAAAATGGCGGGCACTGAAGTGGACTTGCTCCTACATCGAACTACTGGAACCACATTGTAACCAGCCATGGAAATCTAAACAATGTGGCGGACCTGAGGCGCGCTGACTGGTGATATCAAAGTATTGACTAACCCGCAGGCTGCCGTAGGATGATATCACCAAGTCAGCGAAATACTACCTTAGATAGCCAGCTCTTTGATGCAATTACAGCGGTCTTCTGATGTGTCGCCAGCATCGGACTACTCGAATGAAGCAGTTTCAACGAAAAGATATTGCCATTTATCTTTTCATTGCCTGAATAATAGGGGACTCATTTGGTTACGAGTACCCCTCTTTGAACAACTTTCCGTGGCCCTAAAAATCTAATTTGACCTTATTGGTACCGCCTCCAACAAAATTCAAGACCAAAATTACCTACCATTGACTACACTATTATATGTCGCTTAGACATTTTTAATTTTCTAAATTTGTTAGGGACTTATTATATGTACGCTTATGTACTAGTTTTATTTGAATGATAGGACTCTAAATAATAATTCTTCAACTTATATATTTGAATAATTGCACAGGTGGCTAACACATTATTGGATGTTAATTTGTCCATTAGTACAACTGGGCTGAATTTGACCTTTAGTATGACCTTGTCGTTTCAGGTGTGGACTGCGTCCTTTGCTGTGCTGTCTTGCTCTTGCGTGCTCTGGTGTGTGCTGCTGTGTCGACGCCCTCCTGGACCTGGGCCCTTTCCGCCTTTGCCATTTCCGACTCACCAAATTACTAGCGAAATGAGAAAGCATTTTCCCTCGCTACCAACGTTTACTTCTGATTGGTTGTTAGGGGTGGGTGTGTGTAGGTACTATTCCTACCCACCCCATGGGCTTTCATTTCTCCCGATAGTTACTTTTTAGTAATTCGGGAGAACGCCCTATTTAAAATATAGTGCATTTAAGCACTGTAAATCCTGAGGGGGGAGTAGCGACCCTCCCCAAGGGACCTTAAATGGCCATCGATATGGTGGCTATAAAAGTTGTCCATATGCCCCTAGTGGGCGGTGACAACTCTAAAACAATCATGATGATGATGATGACATTAGAACCATTCCACGGAATAACCATAGAAGATGGCGAAAGCATCAAGTTTATTCAACAATTTAAGACACAGCTATTTCTGGATATTAGACGGGGAATATGAAGTGGAAAAACTACATCATAAATGGAAGATTACGAAGAGTTTGGACTTTGCAAAAAGACTGAAAATAGCCAGGGAGCTCTTAGGAGGAATGCTTGAAGAAGAAGCCAAAAAGTTACGAGGCTGCATTAATCCACCCTATGTTAGAGTGGGAACATTGAAGCAAGTGATAGATATTGTCGAAAACGTCAAGTGTTTTTTGGATAATATCTTGGCAGAGTACCCCCATGTCCAAAAGGGTTTGGACCCGCTCAAGAAAGCTGAAGAACTGATGAGAAAGGAACTATTAGAAGAAGTGAAGAAGATAAAAGATAACTGGAGTAAGGAGAGAAAGGAAAGAAAGGACAATGAAAACCAAAAAAAGAAAGAGGACTTTGAAAGATTAAATAACAATTGGATAAAGATACAAGAGAAGTTTAGAGCTATGGGACATCCTGACTGGATTCCCGAGGAAGAAAAGAAGAAGAAGGGAATTATTGGTAAAATCAAAAGGTGGTGGAACAAAGGCAGAAAATAAAAGAAGAAGTATCCAAAGGCCCTTTTCAGGGCCACTCATAGGTCTCGAAAAGATAGTAGCTTTCATTGCCACCCTTTTTTTCCCTTGTCCCTATATAGACCCACCCTGTTCCATTTCCCTTGACGCTATATAGGCCCACTATGTTAAATTCCCCTTGACGCTATACAGGCCCACTATGTTAAATTCCCCTTGACGCTATACAGACCCACTATGTTAAATTCCCCTTGACGCTATACAGGCCCACTATGTTAAATTCCCCTTGTCGCTATACAGGCCCACTATGTTAAATTCCCCTTGTCGCTATAGTACCCCAAGCTGTTTTGTCGCTATAGTGCCCCAAGCTGTTTTTGACTGGATTTTCCCTTGTCGCTATAAATCTTGTCGCTATATCGCCCCAAGCTCTTTTTGACTGGATTTTCCATTGTCGCTATACCGACCCCATTAACTACTATCCGTGTACTACCGGAAAGGTGGCCGCTATCGCTTAACTGGCTTGACGCAACGCTTCCACTTTTGTGTTATTTTTCATGATATATATGCTTGTTGTCTATCTTCGTCTACATTATTGTGTTTCATCATGCACGTTTCTTCATCTCCTTGTTTTGGAAACGAGAACAATTATAAATATAATGTTATAATGTCTTGTTCTACTGTGAAGAGGTCATTTGTATTTTAATAAACGGACATCACGTGATGGCCAGTCAACACGCTTATGCTATGATGGACCCTAATCAATTGCTTTAAATGGCCGCACTTTGATTCTTCATACTACATTGTGTTCTAGACTAAACGAGCTGGTACTACATTCATCATTCCTTAATTGTAAAGGGAAGCGAAAAAAGAAACGCTGTTTTAAAGCTGGCCGGTGTAGAACAGGAAAAGAATTCCAGTTATCTCCCTATCGCCCTTTCCAGATAAACAATTTAAAAATTCGGCCGTTAAATTTGATAACGTGGTGAAAATCCATTTTAAATCGTCAACCGTTGTGTCAACTGTCCCAGAGATACCATTGTGTATTGTATTATTCAACGCCCAATCACTAGGATCACCGGAAAAGCGCACATATAAAGTTAATTCCGTGACAAAGTACAAATCATTAAAAATACGCTTGACAACGCAATTTCAATTGATTCGTCGTCACCACAAAATTTCAATACAGAATTTCAGCGGCAACCGGTAGCTGCATTTAATCCTATCTCTGTATATTTAGTACGCAAAATCGTAATAAAGAGTACACCAAAGTCATGTGAAATTGATCCAATTCCAACATCACTGTTGCTTACGTGCTTAGATCCAATATTGCTTTCATTCACTAATGGTATTTATACCTCTCTAACTCTCTCATCCAGGGAATTCCCATCATTTTTCAAAAACTGCCATAGTAAAGCCTCTGTTGAAGAAACAAACACTCGACCATAACGATTTAAAGAACTAAGCCCATTTTCTGATATAGCATTCATATCTAAGAAAACGTTGTTCTAACCTAACTTGAATCTAATTCCGACAGTCTGTTTAGCAATGTACTTGCTTTATATCACCATTTTACTGAAACTACTCTTCTGAAAGTAGGTAATAACATTCTCACTGTTTGGATAGTTGAAAGATTACAGTCCTCACCCTCTTTGATTTGTCTGCAGCATTTGACACAATAGAGCATGCGATATTACTTCACTGTGTCCAGCATGTATTCATAATATAGCCTTATTAACCCATACTTATTCAACAGGACACAAATTGTATCCGCAAATTGAATGCACTCCAACCTAGTTGATCTATGTTCTGGAGTTCCTCAAGGGTCTTTTCTTTGACCGTTTGACTTCATTATATACACTCAGCCACTCTCAAGTGTCATAGATCATCATACAGTGTCACGCCAACCGAAATTCTGATACAAAATATACAAATATAGTCACCCAACTGAATTTGATGTTAGCATGCAAGATGTAGAGAGGTGCATTTCTGATATAAAATAATGGATACCATGTAACAAGCTGCAGATGAAAGATGATAAAATTGAGACCATTCTGATCACAACACAAAGACCTTCTCATTAACATCCTTTACCTCAAACAATAAATGTCAGCAACATTAACATTAAATTCATACAGTCAGTACGAAACCTATGTGCTACTCTCGATAGTATTCTCACATTGCACCAACATATCTTGAGCTGAGACGAATCAGCCCTATTCGCAAATATCTTTCAACTGATGCCACCAAAACACTTGTACGTTTATTAGGACTTTCAAGACTGGAGTATGGTAATTTAATTATCTCTTGTTCGTTTCAATATCTACTCCAGAAATTTATAAAGTTCAAAACACAGCTGCTCGGATCATCCTTAGAGTACCACGAACAGAGCACACCTCCCCGCTGATCTTCACCCTACACTGGCTATTTATTCGATTTAGAATCGCACACACACGCTTTGTTTCTGTGCTACGTTTCACTGACAGACTCGAATCCAACATACCTATCCGAGATCACCCATGTGTACACACCAGCAAGATACTTACGCTTCTCTTGTGACAATCGTATACTCATTATTCCCAGTTTGAAAACGGAGTCTTATGGACAACGGTCATGAACGTGGCATTTTGTTGTTGTTTTTTTTGTATAATGTTTTGTATTTGGGCTTAAACGGTGGGCTCTTCATTTTAATGCGTATTGTAAAGATAATGATTCTCTTTAATGTCATAGGGCTAGCTCATCAAATCGAAGTTGCTCCATGTCTCTTTCACTACAAGAATCGACGTATTGTGCATGTCTGCTCCAAACTGAATGTGGAAAAAGTTATTTATAATGGTCACAACAAACACCTTCTCAAAGGCATATGAAATAACGGTGCCACCAGTTGTATCATTACCCACCTTGACTCTCATTTCCAAAGTAATCTTAGCCTGCGTGAAGACAGATTCCTCGCCAAAGGGTTTGAAAACAGAGGATCCAGATGTTGAAATAAATGTTGTCTTGAACAACTTGTTTGTATGGTCCAGTTTTCATTGATGAATAGTAATCATGCGGTATTTCTGAGGCAAGCATCATATTTCGTGAGGGTGAGGCAATTCAAATGGCTTGAATCTGACAGGAACAATCATCACGAGTACATTTCTTACTTCTCTGTGCACAAACACCAAACTGCCAACTGTTACTGGACCTGGATCATGTGTCTACTACCATCCATATACTCCGATAACCTTCTATAGCACTGATCCTCTTCTGAAACTCGAGCGTTAACAAACTTAACGGACTCTTTACTAGATTCGACGATACACCGTAGTGCTGGAATCCTACATTTTTCAGTGATCGGGTTTTATTTTGTTTGTGATCTGTCACAAAGATCCTACTATTTAATATATAATAAGTGTTACAATGCTATCAGTTGCTAGCTACTATTGTTGCCGAAAACACGTTACGGAGTAATACTCAAGCAGTCTGATTTCCTCCCATTGTTCCTCTTGTGAATTTCATATTGAAATATAATGTAATTATTAAGTGCATTTTTCGTCAACTACAGTTTCTTAAATATCATCTACCTAAATACGACTAAAATTCACTTTCGAGCGGGTCAATACGAAAGTCAAACGACACTAACAATAACCATGCTGACATATACTTTACGCTTGGTTAATCTGGCTTTCTCCAGATTGTTATGTTGTTGTTTTAGAATCAATATATTTAGAAATGATATGTATATTTTACAAATATAATGTGATTTTCATTTACAATTTTCGAACCGATTTGCATAGGATTAGATTCTTTGTGGCTGTTGTCATTTTGTTATTTTAATCTTCGATATCACGTGACTATTTGACCTCTGGTGTCATAGACATGTAGGCTGCGTGATGTGGGTAATCTTGTGAAAAGCGATGGAAATGGCGCGTACCAGTCAAGTTTCGTCAATGCTCTACTTTCGTATCGTCTATCAACGAATTCAAGACAACTATCGGTATGCTCGCAACTTCTAAGCCGATATCTCTTCATATCGATTCAACGTAGATATTCCTCGAGAGAAAATTCAGACTAAAACATCATGCTGCTAGCCTACACCGCTAAGATTTCACAGTTGATGATTATTTGAAGCCCTTTTATCCTTGCTGATGTAATTTTACAGTGTTGTGCAGCGTATCATTATCGCCTCATTCTAAGAAGACCGTAAATACTTCTTAAAGGCATTAATGTCATTAGCTGCCGCCTCGACCATTTAAAAAATAGGCTTGCTGAAAACATACCTCAGGTTTTTTATTATAGTTTTATGATGTCGAAATATATAACCTGCACATGATATAGTCATAGAGAAAGTGACATATTGTTTTAATTGACTAGTGTACTACATGAACCAAATTAGTATATATCTGTATGATTAGATTCAGGATTTGTTAAGTTTTAGTATGCATTATGATTGTAGCAGAAATTCAAATTATGATTTATTGGATGTTTTGTAAAGATTCGAAGCTACAGTGTGAAATTGAGATGGAAACTATTATTGTCCTAATAAAGATAATAATTTCATCGTGTAAGTTTATGCGTGTGCATTTATCATTTAATTATAGCTGCTATATGTTAATGCAATATACTTAGAAACTATGGAAGATGTTAAAACACAAAAGTACCTAACTAACCATAGACAAATAGGATTTAATTTAATCTCCAGATCATAATCAGTGAAACGTTTTGTTGAGAAATATCAAAGTTCTGAAAGTGGGACTTTAACATTTTTCCCCATTTTTATATTAGAATAGACATTAGAAATAAAAAGGATAATGGTATATTTTTCAATTCTTATATCTGCAATAATTTTTAGTCCTAATTTAAACCGATATAGATCTCATATAATTTATTAAATTTCATTGCATATATCACCATGTTAGATAACACCGTATCAGGGTATTAAGCATCACCGTGTTAGACAACATCGTATCAATGTAAATTGAATCTTGAACTATACAGGCCCTTCTGTCATGTAATGCAATAAATACATATTCGCCAGGGCATTCTGAAAATGTCAAAGTTTCGTTTGTTTCTGAATTAATGCCTTCAAATAATGTATTATATCGTTTCTTGAACTGTTTCACTCATTTAGTAATATCTCAACGATCCATGAATGGTTCTCGGGTCTTCCCACTGCTATTCATTATATTTAAGTAAGTTACAAAACAGACCACAAAAAATACTGCGACAGCTAACAATTGTGGGCTTACAAAACAAATAACAATTTCACAATTAAACTTTATTTTCATTTCATCCTTCTCACTGCCTTTTTAGCTCATTTGAAGATGATTCAAACTCCTTCAATGGCTCACTAAATGTTCCCCGTTGACATATTCAATCGCTGCTGAATGTCTGAATACTATATAACAACTGGTTCTTTATAACAAAGAAGATTGTTTCCGTACGAGAACACCATTTTTAAAAATATGTAATTAAATATTTGTTAAATAAAGCTACAGAGAAGTTTCCGTAGTCGTACTTGCATCGTCAAAGATTTTTTGGCTATAAATTCTATCCTAGATAATTCTATTTTAACTTTAAAATATTCAAGAAGAAAATCTTGTAATGAAGTAGTCGTGATGATCGATATTTGTTAAAAGTACAGAAGGATCAGATAAGATTGTTACATCGATATTGTATCTGTTTCATACCATCTGCCTTGTAACCTATTGTTTGGATAACACGATGACATAGCGTCTTTCTATATGTAATATATGTCAACAATAGGAGCTGTTGTTCTAAAATATCACATTATCGGTTCTCCGGTCCGTACTAACTAACGATCACAAACAAGAATGAAGAAACCAACACTGGACCATAACGATTTAAAGAACTACCGCCAAGTTTCTAATCTCCCATTCATATCAAAAATCTTTGAAAATGCTGTTCTAACTCAACTTATATCTCATTTGAATTCAAACAGTCTTTTTAGCAATGTACAGTCTGAATATTGCCACAGTACGGAAACTAGTCTTCTGAAAGTATTTAGTGACATTGTCTCTGCTTTAGATAGTGGAAAAATTACAGTTCTCACTCTCCTGGATTTATCTGCAGCATTTGACACAATAGACCATGATATATTACTTCACCGTCTCCAGCATGTATTTGGCATTCAGAATATAGCCTTACGGTGGTTCAAGTCCTACTTAGTCAACAGGACACAAATTATATCTGCAAATGGAATACACTCCAGCCCAGTTGACGTATGTTATGGTGTTCCACTGGGATGTGTTCTTGGACCTGTTCTTTTCATTATGTACACTCAGCCGCTCTCAAGTGTCATTGATCATCACCCAGTGTCGCACCAATTGTATGCTGATGACACCCAAATATACAAGTCTAGCCACCCAATTGAAGTTGATACTATCATCCATGGAGTAGAGAAGTGCATTTCTGATGTAAAATCATGGATGACATGTAACAAGCTGCAGATGAATGATGATAAAACTGAGGCTATTCTGATCACAAAACAAAGACTTTCTCATTCACATCCTTTACCTCAGACAATAAATATCAGCAACATCAACATTAAATTCTCACAGTCAGTACGAAACATAGGTGTTACTCTAGACAGTATTCTCACATTGCACCAACATGTCATGAACATATGCAAGGCTGCATATCTTGAATTGAGACGCATCCGTTCCATTCGTAAATATCTTTCAGTTGATGCCACTAAAACACTTGTGTGTTGATTAGTACTTTCAAGACTGGACTATTGTAACTCAATTCTGTCTGGTTCGTCACAATATATATATATATATATATATATATATATATATATATATATATATATATATATATATATATATATATATATATATATATATATATATATATATATATATATATATATATATATATATATCGCTTAGACTCTACTACCAACAATGAAATTTAGTTTTCTAAGTTACAAAGTGGAAAGTTAAGAGTACTACTGCATTAGGAATTAAATCACAAATAAACCTTAAGGTTCTATCACAAGTCCAAACGTATAGAGCGTTCGGAATTAAATCTCATATTAAATGTGTTGATATACAAATAATCTTGATGAATCACACTGAGATAATCCAAAATGTCTTTAATGCCCAAAATGTGGGGTTTTTTTCCTCTCGAAAATGTCAGTAAGCACTTTGCAATTCCAATGAACAATTTAAATAAATGATTCTTCTCAGATAATAAGACGAATCTTAGGAATACGTGTTTAAATGATATTCGTATGAACGTTTCCTACAGATTACAGCTCCAAACAAATATTCAAACATTGCTTGACACACAGTGCATTTATAAAGCAATATATGCAAACTGACTATAACGTTATGAAATTGAACTTGACTACAGCTATATTAGGTAAATCAAAATATAACATAAATACTGTTAGTCCGGTGGCCTAAGTGGGTTGAGCGTACGCCTCAGATTCGGGAGGTCGAGGGTTGGAACCAGTGATGGATTAAACGCTGTGGAGTACGTTGGCAGTAGAATTATTGAGGGCCACTTGCAGCTTATCTTCTATTAATATTGTTTTGATCCGTTGTCGATTAGCCCCTAAAAGGCGTGGGGTCAAGAGACCAGTGCCTACTCTGCCTATTTGGCAATCCGGCATTGGTTGAAACCTCAGCCGAGGTTTAACCAAGACCAAAAAAAATGTACTAGCAGCTGCCTGGCTTTGCGCTCAGTATTCTCGACGCTAGTGTTAGGACTGGCCCGACTGGTGTCAAGATAATATGACTGGGTGGGACATGATGCCACATATCTGTGGTATGACGCTCCAGTGCTCGACATCACTATAAACTTCCACTGCAGACATCGCAGCGATATGACTTTAAAATTATTTAAGCTTCGTTAAACACACACACACACACACACACACACACACACACACACACAACCCATAAAAGTAGCAAAACTTTAATTTACTTCTTTTGTAGAATTTTTCCTATATACTACGGATGTTCATTATGAATTATGGATGTCTTCTTCGGCATTGTTCATTTTATGAATTTCTCACCAAGATTGACACCCGTTTGCTAAGTACTTCCTTTTGTATGTTGTTTGTCATAGTTACTCTTTTCCTCAAAGCGTTCTAGAAAATCCCCTTAAATCTGGCAATATCCTAAATAGGTATTTTTATCCAAGTTTCAATTAAGTAGGGTTGTTTGTATATAGTAATTTATGTCGGTCTTTTAGTATTTTAGTATTTTAGTCTTTTAGTATTTTCTGTGTATAAAGCTAGTAACTATGAAGTAATGGACGATTAACGCCAACTGATGATTTTCTAAATTATATCTTTTCCAAGTCTTTTGACAACCAACTTTGCTTTCGGTGGCATCTACACGACGTCGTAGCCGTATTCCTAATACAATTATCATGATGTTCACTTAGTACGAAATACCGAACGTTTTATATTTTCCTACTAGTATACTACCGTTTCATGAGGAAAAGACGTTCAGCAATATTACCAGGATAAAATTTCCTTCTATTATAAATTTTTAGTTCAATTTTGACCCCCAAAAAATAACTGTTTAGGAAGTGAAAATTTGATAGATATCAAGTGCTTACCGTCTGTGGCACACGGTTTAATCTAATATTTGTAATTTTCATTCATGGTTGTAAAGCGTGCAGAATATCTCTAGTTAGGTTTTGCCTACGTGACCTGATTCTGTTAAGAGAAAAAAAATTACATAGGATATATAAATAGATGTTTACAAACGGTATGTATTGCCAATTATTAACAATCTTCTTAATATTTCTTAAAAGCGCATTTGAGTGAATTTCTCATTGGTTAATTGGTTTCAACGTTTCTAGAAGAACTCAGTGTTACGTGCTTAGGCTCGAATAAGCAGCAACACAGAAAGAGTGAAAACTAACAAGCTTGTACAACTTGAACAATCAATTTATTAAGTACAATTATTTTCATAAAATAAATAAACTTACAGTTTTAGAGAATCAAATCCAACATTAATCCAATATAGAATTCACAAAATTAATCCACTAATGGAATTGCAAGAGTCCTGATAAATTAATGTTCTAATAGTTCCAGGTTCGAATCTTGACGATGTAATCCAAAATGGCTGACAATGTCACGTGTTGCAGTTCTTGTTTAATTATCATCCAAATGAATTATGAGCACGTTTTCTCCTCCAGATAGATAATAAATCCTCTTTCTTCAATGAATTGACACAAAGTCCATAACAAAATAATTAATATTAACACTCAAACATGAATTACACAACTGTTAATTTTAAAGCCCAAAATTCTACTGAATTGTTCTATCCAAAACAACAGTCTATATAAGTGTTTTTTTAAGCAAACAAGTGATCACGTGATTTTCTAGAAATTGATAGAGGTTCATGGAAGTTCACAGAAAGAGACTGCCTTCACTAAAAATCACGTACTCTAGATATTTACTACCCCCAATAACTAAAAATAAAAATGTTGTCCTTGAAATTAGCCAATAGTTTTAAAGACCTGTTTATCAATCTGAAGCAAGGTCAGATATTGAGGTAACCAAGCCATGGTCAGCCTGTTTACAACTGGAATCTAAGTCAGTCTGAACTTTCTAGAAAAAATCTCCCAATCAATTCATTTTAAAGGCAAAATGACAAATTTGGATTTAACATTTAAAAAAAAAAAATTAAATCCAATAGCCGTAACATCAGTAACTTCCCATTGGTTGGGATGGGTCACATAAGTATGCAAATTCGAATGAAAATGATTAATACAATCCATCGCTATTGTAGTCGCAATAGAAGGTGTATATAATGAAAGATATGTGCAATCAGGTAGTTTTGTAAAATTGGATTCATCCGAATTTCTTGTATTTCTATTGAAAGTCTGCTAACGTTTTCTACGTTACTTACATATTATTTGAGACGAGAAACATTTGTTTGGACTGTTCGTTGGAAATAGAAAGATTTCATCATGTGGACTATCATATTATCTTGGAACTGTTGTGAATTATTCGTAGTAATTTATGAAATCTCGCCATTATTAACGGACCTGTATATATCCGAGTTTTACATTTATACCGAATTTTTCGTTCAGCTTTATCATGATTATTTGCATCATAATGATGTACATTCCTCTCACATTCTCATTTACGACTTCGATAATTAAATTCTTTGTTAAGTTTTATAGAAATTTATTGATTTTGCACATTTCTGGTAATTAGTTTTTGGCCATAGAGTCGTAACGTATAGGAATGTTTTTAAACAAAAGTAATTGCACGAAATAAATTACGTTACAATTATATTAATAGAGGTGCGATCTATACATAGGCTGTAATAGAGTTGTGCTCTCCAAGAGTATTTCTTTCCTAATATCCGTCAAGATGACAGATGTATTAGGTGTGAGGAGCTTTACTTTTCTACACCTTGATCTTGATTTCCGCACATTTGCTTTAAAACTGTACACCCTTTCTATTCAAGTTGTTTCTGTCACGTTCGAAGACCAAACTGGCAATTTAAGTTTGTACCGATAGATCATTTTCCATAGACTATGTCGGTAGCATGTATGTCAGTCTTGTAGGACTCTCTGTTGTAAGAGATAAACACACAAAAATAAATAGGGGGCCTGCATCTGCGCCATGTTGACCTATTATTACTGCCTGTCACACTTTGAATTTGAGCTGTTTTGACGGGAATGGAGTGGGAGTGTTGTAATATAATTTCGTCACACTTTAGACTGTTCTAACGGGACAATGATTGAAAATATCACTGACAGATCTGGAATCAACGAATTGTGTTAATGTATGCAAAATGACATCGATTGCTTTTAGTGCTTATATGTGCAGTGAATATCTCGCATAGCGTTATCTCAAGAAATGTAGAGTTGGTGCTTTTTTCATAAATATATGTCTTACAACGGAATTTGTCATCTACAATATTATGATTGGCAACATGATAGTGTGAGACGTACGTTAAAGAACATATACCAGAAATATGTTGTTGAAATCACTAATATCATGAAACGGTGGGATAGGTTGGGTCGGGAATCCGGGCACTTTTTCACATCCGGGCATTTTGAGCTCGATCTTGAGATATATATAAAAAAAACACATTGTTTAACCAAATGTAGAGACTTTATTTTACAATAAAAAGGAAAATTTAAGATTCGTAATTATATTATTAATATTATACATTCATATACATTTTTAAGCATGTCATAGTTTCTGAAGGTCAATCTGAATCGTATTACCTTACGTCAGAAAAAGTGTTTGATATACAAAAATTGTAGTTCAAATAGTTTAGAAATAATTTACTTTTGTGATGATGAAGGTACAAATTTCATCTATCATCTTACAATAAATTAGTAAACATAAATAAAATAGATGACAGTGTGGACACTTTACATTCTACTACTTTATCTCTTGCGAATAGTATTTAATTACCAACAATAATACTCTGTATCATCTAATCACACTGTTTAATTGAGCAGATGCGAAGAGAAAAATAATGCTAGACGTTTTACATTATACATGTGCATGCCGAGCGACCTTCAAGTAACCGTAAATTGGTTGCGAACTGGCGAGGCATCAATAGAGGGGCAAGCCAGTCAGTTACTCTGTATTCATTCTTATAATTTACACAAACTAATTGCATTTTCATTCCCGGTTTGACTAGGGTATGCATAGTAATTGCTTTTTTTATATAAAAAACAATCATTAGTTAAAAGACTCTTTAGGCACATGGAAAAATCAAATCGATGCAGCTATAACTCAATCAAAAGGGTAATAACAAGGGTTAAAATGATTCGAATGTGCTTAACATTAGGCGGTCTGAACTGAGTATAAGCATAGTTGATTTTCTGAGAGCAAAAAAAGGTATTTATTCGTGCTTTAAGATAACAGAATCATTTATATTATTTTTGTTTCTAATATTTCATTTGGGTTGAAATTCGTTGATTCATATTATTTAATTCAAGATGTTTGCCTCTGGAAATACAAAGTGCTCAAATATGATATCATTGGAAATATAGACTTCAATTTATAGTGACAAATTTAAGTAAAGAACAAATTCTTGATTTGTATTATTGTAATTCACCAAAAGACTACTAGCACATTACTACGACAGATGCCATAACAGGTACATCAACACTTCCGGTGTTGAATTTATTTTAGATTACTACTAAACTCTGACCAGACCTTAAGATATAAGGACTTTTGTTAGAAATTCTAGCATTATTTGGGATTTAATTCACAATAACGTATGATGATTACACATTTTTTACTTTGGATTCTAGGCAAATAAATTATAAATTAAATTTTATAAATCTTGTTGGTTTTCACTCTTAATGTTTGGAAGAAAATAGAATTTTAATAACTTGAATTTTATTCACTGTGTGTGTGTGTGTGTGTGTGTGTGTGTGTGTGTGTAATTTTGATTTTTAACGTAGCTTTAACTATTTTCAGTCACATCGCTACCATGTCTGCAGTGTTATCACCACTGTTGTAATACTGACGTATTTTAATATGTAGATATTAATATTAATATGTTGATAAGTATATTGATTTTAATATTTTGAAATGTATATTTTAATTTTAATATTTAATATGTATATATTAATTTTAATATTTGTTATGTATATATTGATTTTAATATTTTAATATGTAGATATTAATTTTAAACTTGTATATGTATATATTAATTTTAATATTTTAATGTCAGCATCAAATATGGCTAGCGATACGAAAATGGCTGATATCTAAGAGTTATTCTATTCCATTTAATTGTCTTCCATCCAAGTCCATCCTTTGCTTCACTTTCGAGAACAAATTACCGATATATCGTACCGTCATTACTAAGTAATCCTCCTGCTCTGTAGAATATTTCTAACTACTGCTTATCAATTCTGCAAAACGTTTAAACTTCGTTCCTTCACAGATCAAGTTTTAAGCGTTTAAGACGAATACTGATTTTACAAATGAACGCTAAACTTATAAGCAGGATGGAAACTTCATAGTACATGATGCTTTCGTCATAACCTAACAAGATTCATGATGCTTTCGTCATAACCTAACAAGATTGATGACTCGTTACATCATATCAATTCCATCTGCAAAAAGAACATGAACTGATTAACGTTCAAAACAATTTGTCAGAAAAATCAAACATTTATCTTTAAACCAAAGGTAGATGTGTATTTGTTGTGGCTTTTTTTATTCTACACTGTCTATAACAGGGTTAACTAAAATATGTGTTTGTTTTTGTGTTTTGTATTGTTTGTGAGGGTTGGGGTGTAGCGTGGGTAGAGAGGGTGCAGGATACTATAAATTTAACTTAATGCATGTGCTGTTCATGAGGCCGGTGATGAGTTGGGTAACATTATCAAAGACAAGCACATTTCGTCTAAATGCATCATATTTTCTCTTTTAAGAAATATAATACATTGTATCGAAGATGTCGTAAGCATTTTAGATGTTTAATACTAACAATCTATGAGGTTTGGTATGACTCTAACTATTTTTCTTCTCCTATTTTCAAACAATCAAGGTTAATGCTTTTGTGAAATCATTGCACTGACTACCAAAACAAAAATTATACATATTTGAGGATCGTTTTCGACATTTCTTTAAAAGGAGTAACTTCAATTTAACAAAGATCATTGTAAAATTAGACAAGAACCAAATGCGTTCAATATTCTATCGCTATCATTATCATATTCCTCAGAATAGAGCTCCATGTCATTTGATTTCTCATTTAGTGATGTGTTAAATTTTATGATACCTGGATACAAAATTTGTCAGTTGCATCAACCATTCTTTAATTTCCAACTGGCATAAGTGTTGTTCTTCTCATTTTGTCTAATTTCCCTGTGAAATAACAGCATCTAGACCATAACAAAATGACAATGAATAAAGAGAACGTACCTATTTTCTCCAAACTTGAATCTGGTTCTGAACAAATGTACTGTGCTTCTGTAAAATATCGGGAAATTTCAACAGAAACTCAATCTGATGTTTCACCGATATTTTCTTTGTCTTTGTTCACTTTTATTTTGTAGTCTTGTGTCTTTCAATCATTGTTATCATATAAAATCGATTATCTTTGTACAAAACTTTTTAAAACATTGTCTATACATGTTCAGAATAAATCGAACAAATGAGCTAACACATTATTGTATTGCCTTGATCGTTTAGATTGCAAATTTAACAGGGTCCATCCTTTTCTGCTGTACTTCCGCAGACATGATTTATTGCTATCTTGTTGATTCGTCCGCATTTTTGCCAAGCCAGACGATCATTGGAAAATAAATCTCACCTACAGGCAGATGAAATAGATAGATCCCGGGGTCCATCATGTTGCATGTTTGAATGCAATTGTGTATGTTTGATTCAGCAGAGAAATGCATTTACATGGAAGACATGGTAAGCTTAGCAATTGATGATATTGATGCAGACGAATTAAATATGTTTATGTGACCCATGTCATATCCTTTCAGGAAAATCATACGTTAACGATCCTCTGCTATATATTACTGGCGATGGAAATGGCTGATACATATGCATTTACATAATGCACAAAAACTGCTTTCAAAGGAACAACATTTTTTCGTTATTGGACAATTCTGAATAGATAATACCTTTGGTTCGTTGCTAAGGTATTTTCTTTTCCTCATTATACCACATTTTAACAACGGCAATCCCTTTATTACACACAATTATAAATTAAAAACTTTACCACATACCTTTTTGGGGGGAGGCACCAGACAGATGCCCCATCCCCATTAAAAAAGTAAAATGTTTTCGTGTGTGGGTGTGTTCTTCCGATATGTAGTTATGTTGGTTTTATAATTTATTTGTTCCTTCTTTATTTTCTTTCTCTTTAAATTAATTTTTGAGATTTTCAAAGTTGGGTATTTCATCCTTTGTGTTTCTATAGGGTTGATCCTCAAAGTAGGTTTTATTCACTTAATCTTGAAGTCTCTTCCCTAGTTTTTTTGTTCTTGCTGACCTTGACTAGAGGTCACCTATATCCCATGTGTGATATATATGTTGGTGCTATATGTCTGTATGCTATATATGTATTTATATGCATAGTTTTTGTGTAAAGATTTCCTAATATACAATCAAATTTGTTCAAGTTGTCTTATGTTCTAGGATCCTTCGAAATTCTGATCATTTCGTGCACTTTTTAAAATGTGGTTCTTTATTTTAATAGATACTTTTGAATTTCGGCTGAATAACGGTGTCGTACTTTTTCGTGGAGAGAAATTCCTAACTTTCTTCTGTATGCATATTTTGTGTCGTTATTCGCATATCTATTTATTTCAGAAAGCGATTACAACTGTGCTCGAGTAGGGCTCCATACATTTTTTTTATTTCAATTGTACTTCTCACTATTCGAGTTGGGTTCTCTCCAGTTATTTACTTTATTTAAATTTTTCCAAATATATTCAATGACTTTTTTATGTTGATGCCCTCTAAACGGGTTCTCTATGCCAGTGGTCCCCAACCCCCGGGCCGCGGACCGGTACCGGTCCGTGGATCAAATGGTACCGGGCCGCCCAAGGAACATTAAATTATTTCCATTTTATTTACTGTGGTGTATTTCTCTCGCATTTGTGCGACTTTCCATGGACGAGAGGTTAACCGGGAGCTGAGAGACGGTCATGGCGGAATACCCTGAGATTGCCACCACAGCACTTAAATCCCTATTGCCATTTCCGACATCCTATCTGTGTGAAGCAGGGTTTTCTGCAGTGACAGCAACCAAAACAAAACAACGGAATAAACTGGCCATAAGCAACACACTTCGGGTGTCATTGTCTCCTATTACCCCCAGATGGAACCGTCTCGTTGCAAAAAAAAACATGCTCAGGGTTCTCATTGATTTAGCGTTCTATTGAGTTAAAATGTTAAATCACTTTATATTCATTTTTGGTGTAACTGTATTTTAATTTGAAAGCATGTTTAAATGCAATTAAATTAAAATTATTAAATCAAAACAATCTAAAATATAAACAATCAACGTCCCCCCCCCCCTCAGCGGGCCGCGGTAAAATTATCAAACGTTGACCGGTCCGCGGCAATAAAAAGGTTGGGGACCACTGCTCTATGCAATACGGGAGCTGCACAAAGTAGCAAGATCAATATGGATCGTAAAATTAGTGGTTAGAAGATCATTTTCCAAGATTATGTGTGTTGGTATTTCTGTGTGCTTTGTTGCTTTTCCCTTAATGGGGCCTTTTCCCAACTGTTTCAGATGACTGTCCACTTCGCGTGGCCATCTGTGATTTAGCCCCATGACGTCCTCATCTTGTACTTCCCCCATTAAGGGTCCCTGTTCACTTGCCCTCCTCCCCTTTTCCTATTTTTTGCTACTAATAAAGATTTATAGAAAAGAAGGGGGTACACAAAGAGCAATATATTTTATATAGATCATAAATTTAATTTCGAATTGTTATGATCTGGCCACATTTATACATAGTTTCTGTTATGAAGCTTGTAATTTTATATACAGTTTTTTTATTTTAAGTCCCCGTCTAAGTATAGTAAGTTCTCTGTTTAATATTTTTCTAATTTATTTATTTCCCTAATTAATTTCCCCTTTCTATATCTAATTTATTACATTGAGTGATCACGTGAAGTTTGTTAAAGGATGCTGCTCGTTTGCACACTGGAAATATTCTGACCACGTGCCTTCTCATTGCTACCTCTCCCGTCAAACACGCATCATGCATGTATCTGAATGAGAGGCTTTGCATCCCACCTTCCTTTTGCTCTGTATAATGTATCTTTGTTAATGTGGTGTATTTTGTATGCCCATATGTACTTAATTATTTCATTGTCGATTGTTTTTAAATCTGTGTTTTTAAATTCTATATATTTCATTCGATATATTATATTCGAATACATATATGGTTTTCCACTTGGGCTCGCTCAGTTAGACATAATGGCGTTAGCGCCCAGATGTTCAGATTTTTTGCTATGTTGTTTTTCATTGCTTTATAGTTTTCTATTTCCTCTCCCTTAGCAAAGTTGATTCCTAGCGCTTTTACTTTTTTTTCATCAAGTGGGGTGGTAAACTGGGTGGTTTCACCTCTAGTTTCTTCTTTTAACTATCAAAGTTTTCTCATGGTTTATTTTCAATCCTTATGCTATTCTGAAGTTTTCAAATTTTTTTTATAAGTGTCTAAACGAAGATGACCATAGCTCCCTTCTGTCCAGTCTCTTGTATGTATTCTATTATAGTCTTCTTTTATTTTTTGCCATTGTATTTTCTGCTATAGTCTTCATTTAGGAGGGAGATGGGCCTCCACGTTTTTAATTCCTGTGCATCTCCTTTCCCATTATATTTTAACGTTATTATTCCCTCCCTCATTGTCTTGGTCATTTTATTTTTTCTAATAGTGTATTGTTGTATAGGCTTTCTAGAAATGACTGCAGCTCACTGCATAATATTTTGTAGAATTCTGCAGTGAGTCCATCTTCTTCTGGAGATTTTCCTTTTGGTAATTATTATAATAATTTCAGTTATTTCTTTGCTTGATATTAGATTATCACATATGGCCATACCCTCTGATGTTATTTTCCCACAACTATCTCTTCCAGGTATTTGTTGATGATTTCTGGTTGGATAGTTTGCGTTCTATAGAGCTCACTATAGTATTCGCTTATATATTCCATTACCTCTTTTTTATCCTTGCTTTAATTTTCCTTTTCTCGTTCTCCTCTTCCAAAATCTCGTTAATCTCTTTCCTAATATTTCTAATTCGCATCCTTTATCACTTTTTCCAATTTGCATTTTTAGTTCTCTTATTTCCATATTATTATTTTTTCCTTCTTCTTCTGGCATAGCCAACTGCTTATTTCTTGAATTGCAGTTTTAGATTTTCCCATCCTTTTATTATATTTATATTTCCCTTATCTCAAAAATAATAATATTTGATTTTTATATCGTCTATAAATTCCCCGTCTTCTAGTAAATTGTCACTGAATTTGCATGTACCCCTCCCCATCTCCTATTTGTGTTCATTTTTATATTTATACTTATTAATTTGTGGTCCGATATTTTAAAATGTATTATTTCCTCTGGTGTGCGATCCATTTGTTTTTATTAGTTACATCAAACCTATCTAACCTACTCTCCTTGTTGTCCTCGTATTCAAACATATACTCCCTTCTTACTATATTTAAAATCATATATATATATATATATATATATATATAGAGAGAGAGAGAGAGAGAGAGAGAGAGAGAGAGAGAGAGAGAGAGAGAGAGAGATCCTAGTTTATATTTGAAAAATAGGTTTTCCATAACTAATTTCAATCTGGTGTCATTTGCCGTTAAATTTTCGACTCTATCAATTTCATCCCCCACCTGATTGAAATCCACTCCTAATATTATTTCTTTCCTCGATTATTTATCTAGGTATTTGTATAGATTATCTAAGAAGGTTTGTTTTTGGTATTTATTTGGTGGTACATATATATTTATGAGATTTACTTTATCTATTTTTATAGGTAATAATCTTCCTTGAAAATGTTTTCCCTCTTTTATTTGTTCCTAATTAGATCCCTTTTATTTTACTAAAGATAGCCACTCCGCCTCTGATGTCATCTAATATAAAAAAAATTCCTCGCTTAATCTTGTTAGTTCCTTATCTAAATTATTATAGGTTTCCTGAATGAATATCGTTTTATTTTAAAAAGGAGAGTTTTGTCACTTTTGCTTTATTTATATCATTTACGTCTATCAAAGTTATCTGGAAGTTTGTTCCGTTTTTCTTGATCACAGTTTGTTGCTTTCTAATTATATGTGTTTACTTTATTTTATTTTTTTATTTTCTGTTATATATATATATATATATATATATATATATATATATATATATATATATATATATATATATATATATATATATATATATATTAATGAGTATAATTACCTTTAATACCCCATTTTTCAGTTTATATCGCTGTCTATCTAATCATTTCTGTAAGCAGTTTCAGTCTTTTGTTACACCTTGTATTAACCCAACATTGCTAAATCCATTCCTTTTAATATAAAAACTATTTTAAAAAATTGCATCATTTGCCAGTTTTTCATTCCAGTTCATTCGGAAATTATAATATTGTCTTTGAACTCTTCTGTTTAACATATTTAAATCTTAAATCCTCCTTAATTCATGAAAACTAAAAGCAGCTGATGTTGTGACAGACCCAGAAACCATTTACAAAACTCAGTATGTATATTTAATATAATACGTGCTTCATGGAAATCATGGTATGGCAGGTTGTTTTGGAAATTTAGATAAACCACTTTTCATTGTTGGTATAGATTTTGCTGCTTGACTGGTTACAGTATTCTGACTCGTGTGAGAATGAATTAGGTGAGCAGACTATGCAACCTAAGTATTTATAATATGTTTCAATTTAATTTATGTTAGACACTAGTACCATTTCTCGTAGATAGCCATTTGGGGTATAAAGCAAGAACTGGTGTTTTTCCATGTCTGATTTATTGTTTCCATCGAGGGTAAGCCCTCTCAATATATTTAACTTGGAGATGAAACACTGTATCTGAGAATATTATTAAATCATCGGCTTGCAGCATTAAAAACAAACTTATATGGTATGTTATAGTACACTGGATGCTAAGACTGTATGATCTGTTTACTGCAATCTCCAGACGGATTTCAATATTATACATTAAGCCTATGAACAGACTTTCGCATCAAATAAAGTCACTTTTAACCTAAATATCTGCACTCATTGTCGAGTTACATGTTATACAATTATTCGTGTTTTTTTTTGATGCCAATCACTAATTTAAGCTATACTTTTCAGATTTGCAGAATATATTTACCTGCCTTCATTATTTTGTGTACCCCTGTACCATAAATGTTTACCTTTAGTTCATATTTCAAAAGTTATTTGCAGAGATTTTAAGACTTGTAGTAAAACCACAATTTAAAATATTTCCACCCAAATTTGGGGTATTTGGGTTATTTATATCTGATTTGTTTTAGAAGAGGGCTTTTAGTGCTTTTGGAATAAAGGTTCTGCAAATGTTTCATTGAAAATCCTTATGGCACTGTTCATCAAAAGTTAACTGGAAACCAATGCTGAAAAAAGCAGGATGCTTGTCTCAAGATTTTTATTCTTGATGATACCTATACATAAAACATGTATGATAAGAGCAAGGGATTAAATGAAGTTATCGTAAATATCCAGATATTTTTGATAATTTTGCATGTGGCAATAAATCACTTCATTGTAAGATTCCATTTGTATCAGATATGATATATTTAGATTTAGTTGTCTCCTCAAATTTAATAATGTCATTTAATGTAATGCAGAAGCAATTGAAACAAGTTTTGCATACTTATTTTTAAAACAATTAATTGATATAAATGGACTATATTGCTTTCTATTATCAAAACAAACAATGTTTTAAATATATACCTGCAGATGATCAAAGAAATTTGTAAAAGCATTAATCAGTAATAAAAGAAAATATCTTTTTCTACCAATGGTGTGGACTCGTGTCATATTATTATAATTTTTATTTTCTAACATTTATTATTACAAATCTAGTCAAGTGTGAAAACTTCTTTCAATCAGAGATGGTCAGCATAAACAATATGTAAAGATTTATTGAATAAAATCTCAATATCAAAGTATGGGATGTGTTTCTAATGGTTGATACCAGTTATATATGCATTTGTCATTATAATTGAAGAAGCCTAATTTTCAGAACTGTAGTTTACTCAGTAATAATAACTCTTAGCTATATTTCTATATTAAAGGTGTAGAACCCGTTTGCTGATTTTTCTCGCGGACTCCAAAACGGGTGCAGAATTTTATATTGGTCGATCGCAGAAGATATATGGACGAGTATTTGACAATAATGCATGTCTCTTTTATGCACAGGAATCTAAAAAAATCTCCAGCTGTTGTGTTCAAAGTGACAACTTTATTTTCAGCATGCAGGTACGTACTGACACTTAAAGTGATGTCATTGCTAATCATGAGCACCAATAATACCTACAAGTGAACTACTAAGTAGTTTCTTGTTTTCATTATGTTTCTTGACTTTATCTAGCGTTATGGGTCACTCGCCTGTTATACTAGTAGTTATTTGACCTTTATGCATGTTTCTTTTTTCTTCTCCTAATCACAATAGCGGTTTGCCTCTTGCGAATGGATATACATCTCTTAGGAAATATTTTAAAGCACGTGCTTTCCCATCCTTGTGTAAATAATCCGTGCTCTCCTCTTACACAAGTTGCAAAAATTCTCTTTTTTGTCTTCTTCCCATCATCCCCCCTTCCTGTCTACTTGTGACAATTATTGTTGTTTTCACTTTTTGCCTTGCTTCGTAACGAGTAAGTTGCGAACCCAAAGATACAAAATATTTAAGTATATTAACAGAAACGCATATTTTTATTGATGTATGCAGAATGTTGCATCCTTAGAAAAATAATTTTTCTCTTGTATTCATTAAACTTTTGAGTCTCCGCCAAAATAATAAACAGTGTTTTCGAAAGCAAAATTGTGCCATCTGTTTGTTCTGATCGTCGGCAGTTAAAATTGACTTCAATTTTAAAGATATACAAGGTCCATGATACTATAAATAGTATAATAGTCTCCCATGTGACGAAGATTACAAAAACACAATACGAGATATCAATACACATCGCAGCTTATCACATGTACAATCAAAGAAACAAAATTAAATCAAATGAACGAAACTATTGCATTTCCATCATGAATGATAATGGGACAAGATACGGAAAGACGAGGAATGGTATTAAATTTAAATTCCAAAAACATTCCAAGTGACTCAGACATGAAACGAAAGCTACAGCCACGTACGACCAAAAAGAAAATAGAAAAGAACTTTGCATGAGCACATCCAATATTTCCAGAGAAACGAATTAATCTTTCAAAGTCCAAGTGATCTAAAGAAATATTAACATAACTCCAAAACGAGCTGCAATAGACACTTTCCAGTGTAAAGCAAAAATAAAATAAAAACTGAGAATATTTCTCTAAAGCAAAGTTTTATTCATATTCTAAAATGCAGTTCCGAAAATCCCGAAGGGACACACGTGATCATGTATGTAATGAGAAAAACAATTCACCAACAAACACCTTAATTAAAATAGAAAAATCTTAAAATATCTTAAATCAGATATACCTAACGACTGCATCGATCCAATGAGAGCACGTTATTATTATTATTATAATATATATATATATATATATATATATATATATATATATATATATATATATATATATATATATATATATATATATATATATATTCAATACAAAAAGGAAACTAATGGAAAAGGTTATGCTCTTAATGCTGCATGTACCTACAGACTTCGAGAAAGAGTTTTAGTCATTGCCAAGACAGTTATGTATTCCTAGATATGACGTGATGGATCACTAGGGAATTGTCTGGAATGAAATTGCCAGGGAAGCCTATACAAATATTTTAATCAATATCAAGTGCTTCATGTATTGCTAGACATTATCTCTATTAATACATAACTTGTCTTCCTGTCCCCAAAATGCCAAAGAATTAACTTTCAAGGGTTTACTTATGCCTTTTTAGATCATGCTTTTACAGGTTGTCGGGTTTCAGATGCTGAAATTGAAAAAATACAATCTCTATCAGCCAGGTTTGTTACATCCGATTAATATGACAATCCCAGAAAGTATGATATCAACACTGAGAAAGTTGTATGGAAACCATTGACGAGATGTAGAGTGGAATGCAGAATATGCTTTTCAAGAAAGGTCTAAAAGAATAGCAAAATTATCTTTCCACAAATTAATCAAACTGGAAAAAATGAGAAATCAGGAGAAATCAACGTGAATACAATTTAATGACCCTATATGCACGAGCTGATTCAGCGGTTTCCCCTAAACAACCAAAAGACTAGAATTTGTTAGCACAATTATTATTAAAACTGCCAAAAACCCAGAAAATCAAATTTATATTTTTCTAAATTAGTACTGACATTTTTTTTTTTTTCTAAATCAAGCTCTTATTACAGTGTTTGACGCTGAGTGGTGCAAAATGTAATTATGATGTATCACCCAAGCAACTAAAACAAGACGGGAAATTCTGGTATAAGATAATAGTGTGAGCTTTGGTGAAACTACACAAACATGGACTAATACAGTCTATTCCATGCATCGGTGTAGGATATGAAAATTCCACCCCATGGTCAGAATTTGCGTTATTCACGTTATTCATTATCAGACCTTCGTTTTAAGTTGCCTTATATACACTGAAAGATCTATTTTTTCTCACTTTTTGGAATGAGAAATGAAGGTCTAAGTAAAAAGGATGTATTGTAAATAGAGCTGTACCTTTAAAACAGCAGAACGCACAGTGAGTTTATCCCTGAGTGATAGGGTTTACACGGAAGCATTTAGTGACGTTCGAACTCATTTTAGCTTTCAAAGAGCAGTAGTTGATGATGATAATGATAATGCACAATGTCTGAATTACATAATGTAAGTACATCTAGAAAGATTCGAAGTAAATACGTCAATACATCAAGTTTCATTTTATCCATGACGTTATTTGAGACAGAAAAAGTATAAATAAATCGTCCAGTTTCAGCATTGGTCTAGATATTATTTACTCTTCAAAAATAGTTAGAATATGAATTTTTTAAATACCATTTACAGCAAGAGTTTTTTGGACACGAAATGGACTAAATAAGTTGTATGTAGCTAGGTCGAAACTGTCCGTTTATTGAGCACTTAGCCTCAGCTACTTCTCATTAAAGTACGGACATGTGTTACAGTTATTGTTTATCTTGATTAGTGTGAAATTATTGTCAAGTGATCATTTAAACAAGGACTTTTCTACAAGGAAGTACTATGATTTTAGTTAATTTGGAGTTTTGCTACAAATCCCGGTGAAATTTTTCTACCAACCCCAGATGACGTTGTCCTCATAACATAAGCGTACGTATGCACGCCAACGCGAGGACCTGCAATTGTAATCCACGAAAGTTACTGTGAGGCGCCTGAGGAAATTAACTGCAGTAGAGGACTTTAAGCTAGATTTGCAACCAAACCAAAACAGCTAATACGATACTACAGTACACGTCTCTTAAATTGTCCATCGACATAATAAATGCAATGGTGGGTTCAATGTGTGTGTAAGGCAGATACGACCCAGGTACGCAGGGCCGCAGTAAGCGATCATGGGTCCTGGGGGTAAGAAACACCCAGGTATCTCCTAATTCTTTTTCAAAACATTTTTAAAATTAAAATTACAAAATTGTTGTTCTGACCGGGCCCCTTTACGGGCCTCTACACCGGGGATATATTCATGGTTGCCCTCCCCATTGTTGGCCCTGCAGGTAGGTCATGAGTACCACACAAGTACATAAACGCACACGTCCACGCAAAATTCTGACTTTTATGTACACATCCACTCTAATTTCGACTTTCATGTACACATCGAAGCAAATTTCGACTTTCATGTACACATCCACTCTAATTTCGACTTTCATGTACACATCCACGCAAATTCTACTTTCATGTACACGTCCACGCAAATTTCGACTTTCATGTACACGTCAAAGTAGACATACATGATTTGCATCAAAGCCCGCTTGGTAAACAAACCGAGCAAATTTATTTGAATTATAATACACACACACACAACCTATGCACACTATACTTATGTGTTATGTCTTAGTAAAGCAGTGCAAACTATTGAATTAAGTATGAAGTCAAGAAAATAGTCTATTTATGTGTGCCATTCAATTTCTCAAGGAAGACAAAACAACATTTTGTTTACGTAACAAAGAAAGTGCCTATTATTTTTAAATTGCAACTGGGCATTTCCTACTGTTATACAATAATATACCAAGGTAATAACTGTCAATGTGAATAACTACTGAAATTATTAGTGATGAAAGTCCCATCAATTTGTGTGACCTAGAATGAGTATTATGCGATGATTAAATATACTTAATTACACGGGATCATTTACATGGTCATGTTTATAATAAGCATGGGAATAGTACTAGTAATTAAAAATGGAAAAGGTATTTGCACTGACTAAGCACAGGAGGGGTGTACATTGCAGGTTCGATTGCATTCCCAGAACAAAAGATTATTCTTTAATAACAGGAAAAGTTGGAGCTTACATTGGTTTACTTAAAAATGAAAGAGAATCCGATGAGGTAAAGTTATAGCCAATAGCAATTGAGACGCAGGAATAATTTCTCGAGACGAATTAGTTTTGAAACAATCTATGAACATTCTATTCTGCCGTCTTTATCATGCTAAGAGCTCAATTGACATTATAAATTGAAACCGCCTTAACTGACAGCAACTAAACACTTTGTTGACCTAAGAAATTTGTGTGCAGCAGCTTAAAATCGGCTTGCCCTCGTAATCCCTCCCCCACCAAACAAAATTGATTTACAACCCCAGTAAATGATTTTTTCTTTTATCTTAAACATGACCACACATAAATCACTCCGAACGAGTATTCAGCGATATATATATATATATATATATATATATATATATATATATATATATATATATATATATATACAGCGCCGGATTAAGCACCGTGGAGGCCCATAGGCAGTCAAACTTTTGGGGCCCCAGACCCACGGTCACGGTCTCATGGGGGCCACTGATGGGGCCCATAAAAGTCGCGGGGTCCATAGGCAGTTGCCTACTCTGCCTAATGGCTAATCCGGGACTGTATATATATAAGGAAGGATATTTAAAGCATTAATAAAATGATGACATCATGTAATGTATGCTCAGTTTATAACGTGTACATGTATTTGTCATGATTACAGAGTGTAGTTAATGAAGATAATGCCCACCTGACTTTTGTCTTGCATTAAGTGGTAAAGAAGATATTTACATGAAAAATGAATTCAAAAGTGAACATAATATTTCATTGGTTTCCAAGAACAATCTTGTTGCATCGTAGGTCAAATGAACACACACACACACACACACACACACACACACATATATATATATATATATATATAAAGAGAGAGAGAGAGAGAGAGAGAGAGAGAGAGAGAGAGAGAGAGAGAGAGAGAGATGCAATATGTGGATCAGTGGATCACTCAAACCCATTTACACACAAGTTTAGAGTGTGATATTACCAGAAATATTATGTTAGTACCCCACTTCCAGGAAAAGATAAATACTTTCACCACTCGCAGAAAATGGCTGAAATTAGAAATGGCTAAGATAACATCATGAAGTCTACACGTTACTTAAGTACAACAAATTGCTGAATATAATGTACTTAGAGAATGTATCTTAAACAGTTTAGAAAAGAAATTAAAAAACCCGGTCGTTTTTGCAAGGGAAAAAGAGCAATAATAGGTGGTGCTTAGCTAAGAGCTGATTTTTAAGATACCCTCAAAAAGCTCCTCTTAATTGAAGAGTTCAAGAATTGCATCCATAGTAAAGTCAAGACCTATCTTGAGGCGACACCGTTGACAACAAAGCAACTTCCCGAAATAGTAGTTCAGAATTACGTTATAATCCTGCAAGGGCCAACGAGCTGAAATAACACAAATAGTTGGTGATGAAAACGAGCATTGATGCCGTATTGCACATAACATTACCACTAGGCTGCCTCAAAAAGACAATTGCACTTCCACGAGTTTTAATTACAAAAACACCGTAGTGATTTGCAAGACTATTGGGCAATTATATGGAGTGAATACGACAAATGGTAAGAAACCGTAAAACTTGGTTCAAAATGCGTCCAAGATACTATTATTAGAGAAGATGGACAAACTGAGACACCAGTGTTGCACCTTAGGATGGGAACGGTATAGATGTTTCTAAAATCATTTTCCAGTTTACAAACGAAACGCATTAGACAACTATTTTCCTCGACCGCGTAAATGAGTATAACCTGTGACATTTCACACGAGTTTACTGTCGTAACTCATTGATGGACATGTCATGGCGTTTTAGTTCACCTGATGCCAAAGTTCGCGATGAATGCCACATCACTTGTGCGTACAAAGGAGCAGAAGACAGCGTATGCAATCTAAAGTTGCAAACTTATCCAAGGATATCCTGTGTTGTTTCATAACCTGCGTTAGTAGGATAGTTATTTAATAATTCAAGCAGAAGCTACAGCATCAAAGGTACCAATAAGCGTCATCCCCAAGAACCTGGAAAAAATGACATTTAGGCTGCATGGCTACAGTTGAATGACTCGCTTCCGTTCCTTACACAATATCACAACATCCCACCCTTAAACAAACTCGTGAACGATATTGCAGATAATGGTACCAAGAAGCCTGACAAGTTGAAGTCGATAACTGGAAACGTAGTGCAGTTCAGTACTGGATTATAAATGATACAATACTGGTCACAATTATAACGAATTTACAAAGCTACTACCAGACTTGCGTAACGTACTGAACTATAAAGTTGACATACGAAACCTTCGGCTGTATCTGCGGCTAGGTATGCATATATGCGAAGTAAATCTAGTGTTGCAGCTTAACCATAACGCTAGGATGATCCCGTATATTGAAATGAATACTTTTGTGACAAGCAACGAGTTTGAAAAAGAATTTACTAATGAACAATTTCGAATTTCACTACTAGAAGGAAAATCTTCGGAAACGGCTCAGAGTAGAAATATTCGAGCCAACGACGACCCGGCTTTTGAGTAAGACATACTATTTGACGGCAGACTCACAACCGCGCAGAGTAAAATTTGAAACTAAAGCTGATAAAGCTGATATACCTTGAAACATCTGTGTCAGATCTTACCAAGCTCTTGATATATGAATTATTTTACAAGGAGTTCAATCAGCGGTAAGATGATAATAAAAAAAATTGATACAGACCGATACGGATTCGTTGCAAATTCATGTAACTTCCAGTAATCTCTGCACTGACATGGGGAAGGCGTTGCTGGTAAATGAGTTTGACCTCAGCAAGACCATGTACTGTTTAACCACTACCATACAAAGGATGTTGACAAGTTCAAAGATACGTGCTCGGGTAATCCGATTGAGGAATTCTAGTAAAAGGCTCTCCAGCATGATAGTATTTGAAATGTTAGCAGCAATACTGTTACTCATGATCTTCATGCTACATCAAATGGCAACGTGTTGGCTGCCTGTAAGTATCTTCCGGGCCAATATTGTAAATACATCAGTAGCACCAATACGAAAATTATGGTTTCAGAAACTATTCAATGGTGTAATCAGTAATGTTTCATAAGAAAAAAATGCCAAACCCTAAGAAAGCACAATCGTCGGAAATTTAAAGATATATTCAATGACTGTATGACAGTTATACCAGTAAGAAAGAATAATTCGATAAAAGTGAATCTACATGTTACTGCTAGACAGTTTTAGCCTGTCAAACAAGTATTCATCGCGTGAATATTATAAACAGAAGAACTATTTTAGATACCTCAAAATTACCAGCACGAAAAAATAACCGAAGCAGAACAACTACGGCGAGTTCAAGTCGCCAAGACAATTGTGCTACTAGTTAAATACAAATGAGTGTATGAATGCTATTTACTGACTCGGCGCGAGATCCACCGTTTGTCTGGATGTAACGGGAATAAAGAATACGTTAACTGTTATAGGCACACTAATCAGAAATGTTATTTGAGCCATATCAGTAGGAACTGGCGGCGCTGGTCAATTAATCTTGTTACAAATGCATTCGTGAAAACTTGTCAGTTCAGAACTACTCGCCGCTGTACAATGTAGTCTCAATACAATCACCAGGCTGTGTTCAATGGCGGTCGAAGATATGACGATTAGTATGGTTGAGTTCTACACCATGATGGCGGAGATGAAAAACCAATTTCGAATCTGAGCACAGATACGGATGGAGGAGCAAGTGAAAATTTACTAAACATCTGCATGTTTGCCAGTGAACATATTGGTTTCAGAAATCGAACAATTGACAATACCAGTATGATAAGGTTTTGTTTGGTTACTAATCTAGGTTGAAGTCTTCTACACCCCACCCCACCCCACCCCCATGACTCTTCTGGTGGTAGTGTTCGTTGATTACAATCGCGGAATCGCAGTGTGCTCGCATGCTTGTACGTGTGATGTGAGGGCATAAGGTGGGTGGGTAGAAGCATTTAACCTAGATCAATAATAAAATTCAAAATTTCTATTATCATACTACTTATGTACACAGCAGAAGGTCAAATAGTTCATCAGTCAGGATAAAGGTAAAGTGTCAGTCATGATATAGCTATCATGAACCCGTCTTAGCAGCAGAGGGGGTGAATCCTACAAACCCCTCAAAACGGCAAATAGAGCCTTCCTACGAAATCTCATGTTTTAACCAAAACAAAAATAAAGTCTCTGTTTGGCAAATGGAGACTTAGCGATTTTTCAATCATCAGGGTCGCAGCGATGTTGTCATCACCCCCTCTGCTGCTATGGGTTAATAATGAAAATCACTACGATGAAAATCACTACGATTTCACAAACATACTAATTTGTAGAACCTCACCTTGTAGATAAATTAGATTATTGGACTGGTCAGTGAGTTTGAAGTTGATTCTGGTTAATGAATTATTATGACATCGCATATAGACTGGATTAGTTGGATCCTCGATTATTAGAAATCCTGGAGGAGCTGTTGGTGCAAATGAATACAAAATATATCCCTGCTGAGCTTGATTTGATCGTTCTAGATTTATTTGATAGCTTCCTTCGATAACATCACATACTAAATTGATCGCTATCACCGAGGATATATTCACATTTTGAGGAGCAATATGCCTGCCGCCAACATCTGGGTCATTATTATGTGTCAGGATAATTGTTTGTGGTTTTGTTAATTTTTTCCACGCATCATGAATTATTTTAAAACCAATATCGATGGCATCATTGAGAGATTTTTGTAGTTCTGGTACGTTATATCCTGGTAGTTTGAATTTGTAAATATTTTCTCTGTGTATATTATACTTCGTTGCAAATTCTATTTGCGTATTAAGATGTCTGTCACCTTCTACATCTTGAATGATTTGTGAATGAAATGTTTCCATGTCATTGATGATTTTGTTACATGTTTCTACGACGCTGATAAATTCATCTCGGGTGAGAGTACCGGAGTTAAGGGATATTAACAACAGTGAAATATCGTTATTGAATGCTGTGAAATTTTCAGTGATTTTATCCTGTCGAGTTATGTAATAATTAATAGCGTAACTTTCTATTTCAGTGAAAAAATTCAATTTGGTGTAATCGCTATAACTCTTTATTGGATTGTCAGATTTTATCCTGTCGGTGATATAATCAGATTTTTGTGGTTCAGGTGATAAATTAACGGGTTCTCGTTGAGGTGGTAATTCAGGCCATCCTAGTACGGTTCTAATAGAACTCTGATAGATATCTACGACGTATCCCTCTGTGCTTATTTCAATGGCAGATGATAGCGTCGGCTCACGAACCATTATAGCGATTTTCGATTCTTTTCCAGTAATCGATTTTATTCTACGTTGCAATTCAGCATTGATTTGTTCAATTTGGTATGATCCGGTTGGTATCGAAACAACGTTCCAGTCTGGGGTACCGTCGGGTTTATTCTTATACGAGAACACCAGTGAATTATTGGGTTGTTGACCACCAAATGATTTTCATCTGATATTAGGCCAACTATGGTATACTCGTAATTTTGCTAACGCGATATCCTTCACGGGGACTGGGATAGGGAAATTCACACTGAATTCTGGATTCGTTGATGTTATTGAGATCACGCTTGTTTGTACTGGGTGTGTGTTCTCCACTATTCGTTGAAGTAATTCCTGCGGTGTTGTCATTGTTATTATACTGTTGTTGTATTTCTAATTTTGACATCGCGGAATCATAAATACTGACCATCGCTGAGAACTCACTATCTGATATTAATGTATCATCGAGTGACGAAGATATCATCGAGGATAATTGCGAGTATGCGGTTGATACAACATGAAATTGAATTAAGTAATCTTGCAGTTTACTCTGGCTGCATGATGATATTTTTTTTGTTATCCCGGTTGATATACCCGCGATTGTAGCCGCCGCAGAAATGCAAATTGGAACTACGACCGGGGCAATCATTGTCACCGATGCAAGTATTATTCCGGCGCCAGCGAGAACGCCTGATACCAAGTACATGGTGACATTAACTGCGGTGACTCTTCGTCGGTATTTTTTTATTTTTATTTGATACTTCTCGGCGAGGGTTTTGAGTCTAGTTTGAAATTCTCTGACCTGATCATAGCGATATTGCGATGATGAAATCATCAGTGATGACATTTTATTTTTAAATCAGTTTACGATTTCAATTGAAACCGTTATTTACTTAAATCCGCTACGAATTCCAAATACCACGTTGTTGAAACCCTAACCAAATTTTTATCAGTAGATGTTATCGTGAACTTTTCAGTTGCATCCTTGTCGATGATCGTTGAAATTGTATTGTTGACCCCGGATGAACTCGACGATGAAATATTAAATTGAGTCGTTGTCACTAGTGTTAATCGATAAATACCTTTAACGGTTGCAGTGATATCTATTTTGTTGTTTGTAGGTGTCCACGCAAATGATCCGTGTTGGATCGTGTATACTACGTTGTTGGTTTTCTCATGAGGAATTTTTGTTTTTTCAATGATTGTTATCATCCTCGTAGCATCACCTTTGATTGCTTCGATGAAGTTTTTCGTCTCATCGATGGATTTTTTAATATCAGGGAGTTTTATTTCAATTTTATCCAACGTGGTTCCAATAAATTTATCCACGATGTTTCTACGAAAATTTGAAAACTGTTTTCCATGTTCTTCAGTTTTAGATTGAAGTGTTGCTAGCTCCAACACAGAATTTTTTAACTCGTCGTTGAGAGTTTTTAATCTATCTGTAATCGTCGAAATAAGTTCACCCGGTTTGAGTTTACCCTGATCGGAAAATAACGCGATAGTATCCTCGATTGCGTTTCGTTGTTTAACCAAAATATCATCCAACGACACATTACTAGTTTTCAATTTACCCTGACGATCTTGAAATACAACTATTTCCCCGAGTCAACACTTGCTAAGTTCAACGTCTCAGCTATTTCATCTTCGATTATTTTTTATATATCACCGGTTGCAGATATTCCTGCAGTGCCATCGGCACCGTGTTTCTTCATCGCTGATAAAGATCTCCCCCAAATATCAATCATGTTATTTTATACATCTTTCTCTAAAAAGCGACTGCTAGTGTATTCATTTACGACAACATGTGGTGGTTTTCCAGATGTTGAAATAGCGTCAAGGACATTTAATACTTCGCTGCCGCATATTGGTGGGTCATTCATTTGTTGTGTTGGTAGCGTAGAATACCAGTGAGGAGTTTTTAAGCGCCTTGATAAATCAAGGATATAACGCATAAATTCCTTCGGCGGTGCTAATCCATATGAATCGAAATAAACAATCCCACGTGAATCAATAGCGTATGCAACCCAGTGAGTTCCAGGTCCGGTGCTGTTATCGAGATTAATAATAGCGGTTTCAACGCTGTTGGGTTGTGCCGGTAACTGATCTTTCATAAAAACACCTCTGAAATTTTTAATCGCTAGTTCTTTAGCAGCATCGAGTAAATCAAAATTGGACATAGGAACCATCGGTTCCTCAATCGAAGGTTTGGAAATCAAAGATTTCTGAGTTAGTAAACCGGTCCTAGTCTTAGACCCTTTCCGCTGTACCATGAATACGGGGTTCCTGGTAGTCTTAGACCCTTTCCCTTTTTTATATTCCTGTCTAGTTGCCTTCTTTAGTGCCATTCCTGCTGCAGTACCAACGGCTCCTAACGCCGCTGCTTTAGCCACCGCTGGGGCTGCTGACGCAATCAAGGCCGGAATCGCAGCTAACAACGGGAATATACCGCCGGTTTTAATCATATTTTTGATAGCAGCCGCAGAGAGAGAGTGATCTGAACGCCTTTTTTATCCTTGAAAGCATCATTGAAGTGTTTTACTTGACGAGTTGTCAGCGACAATTTATTCGCCCCGCCAGTCATTTGATTGGGTTTCAGCGTGATAGTGGTTCCACATTTTTTAGCTGATTCCGATTGCAATTTCTTGACTTGACCAGGAGTTAACGCAACATTAATAATACTGTATGACATTATACAATAACAGATTAATTCTAATGGAAAAATCCGAAGGATTTCAATTACATGTTTTTGGAAAACACTACATATTTTCCACTGGTGCATCAATAAGTCTCATTCGTCCGCCAACTCCTTCTAACAACATCGATTTATCACTGAGAATGACAGCAACCGCTCTATAATCAACACCACCAGGAGCTATACGAGCCCTAAAATGTATATCAACGACGGATTGCCTTGTTAAATCAAGATGTTCCAGCGAAAAGTAATAAATCGGATAGAGGCTTTTAAAATCAAGTTGCGATATTTGTAAACCAGTATCAACATTTTGATCACGGCCCATATATGACAGCATTCTATGATATACACGTGCTATATGGTTAGTGTCGTAATCAAGCTGTATATCCTCAGATGGTTCTTGTTGTCCGTTTATTCTCAGTGAAAGCTCCTTGACTCCTAATCGATCAAATATCATATGACTGTGTTCTTGGGAGCCTAATCGATTCCGATTCTGCAGCGCTATAAATATATGACGTGGAGCTGAAACGCCTTGTTTTGATGCCAGGTGCCATGTAAATGTATCAGCAACATTATTCTCTTTGGCATCAGTTGTTGTTGTTAGCCAACTTATCAATAATTTGCCACCTGTGTCCATAAATGAAAGTAGCCGCTCTTCCGTGGTAATTGATGGGGTCATTACTGGCATCCACAATACTATTTTACTCAAAACAACTTTACCATCAGCAACACCATTAGCACGCCAGATTGCATCGTTGTCATTGCCTTTTCGCACTAACGCGATTGTGTGTTTGGCTCCATAGATGACTTTTCTGACATTTCTGCAGAATCCAAATATATGATGCAGTGGAATTGCGCATGAAAATTGTCGACGCTGTCCTTGCAACGTTGCTACTCGTGTTGCAAACCCTAGATTGAAATTGCGATTAATATCTACCACATCAAAGGTACCAGCCGGTCTAGTATATCCGGCTGGTGCTGGATCAACTGCGGTATCTCGTGTTGCTTTTACCCTAGTATGATTAATATGATCAGCGTGATTATTAATATCTTTTGCAAACATCATAGACGGGCCATCCGACCTTGTATAATCATCAGAATATCTTGCTAGCCCGATTATTGTTGTTGCAACATCAACCTCACGGTCTATTGATTCAATTTCCTTTCCATGATTGAGATATCTTGCACTTTCAAATAACGCCATGATGCCATTGTTGACGAAACCAACTCGGATATTTGGGTCATCTGCATATGGTGTATCAGCTGCAACATTTGTTACGAGTTCTCCCTCAATTTCAATAAACGCCTCACACGGTAAAAAGTATTTACTGGTATCTTGAACTTGAAGTTCAATTCGCGATCTTAGGTTGGGTTGTATTGCATGATAGGAATAGTATTGATAATCGCGGACAGAATCATCTTTGCGCACTGGAGCATCTAAATCAAACGCCGGATCAGCTGTTTTTTTTTAACATTATTATTATTATTCACATTAGTGTTTTCAATTGTGAAACTCTTTGTAATCATCATCGTCGTTGAAAATTTTTCGAATTTCTTTTTGGTTTCAAACCACTTCCTGTTATCGCGTTCATGATAGCGCTATTTTGTACATCAAGTGATGGAGTCACCGGTGTAGCCACTAATGATGCTAATTTTTCTTCCACTGCGCTATTTATTGCTTTGTTGACACTTGCAGGCATTTCCGCTGTAGATGGCAGTGGTCCCGGTTTCTTTCTCCGCCGAACTAGCGCTGTTAATTTATTCTTCGCGGCTGAAAACGCTTTTCCGGCAAGATCTCCAACAGCACTAATACCCTTATCACGAATAACATCAATTGCTTTCATTCCTAATTGTTTAGCCAACGGCATCACTTTTGGGGCCATTCTTGTAAATAACCCTGCAATGGTATCACCGAAACCATCTCCGTAATATGCGCTATAAACAGGCAATCGTGAGTTTACAACATAGACGCTGATTGGTTTATCATGGTTGTAGTGTATGATCATCTTATTGTAAAAACACTAGTGTTTTCTAATTACTAGTAATTCAAATGATATTTATCTACGGATTTTCATTGCTAGAAATTTCCAATCCAAAGAATTTTCGACTTAGTCGCTGTAATAATCAGTAGGATTTTCCGCTAACTCGTTAATGAAATCTCCTCGATATGTTGCAATATCCATGATACCACCTTGAAATAACCGCCTGCAGATATCAGCTGCTTCATTAATTATTTCTGGAGAGTTATTTCCAGCTCGTTTTTCTCCGATGAGAACTTCTAATCGTGTTATATCGCTGAGAATATTACCAGGACATGAAACGCTAGCGTTTTCAACTAGACGATTTTCCCCTGAAATTCCACTCCCCAGAGTCTCTCTCTGGGAAAATTCCTTCTCATCGTATGGGTCTTGTTTTTGCTGTCTTATTTGGAGTTTAAATTTTCTCTTGAAGTCTCTGTATTCCTTCATTTTTCTATCTAAACTCCCAGTATTTATTTCATACACTATATCAGCCCATTCTATAATTCGTATAATTGTCCGTGAAAAACTTCTCTTGTGAATCATAGCTGTTAGCAGCAAATTCACCTAAATTGTTTATATCCTCGTTGAGAATTCGTTTTTTAGCGCTATCGGTAAATATAATTGATTTAGGTGGTGCACTAACTAGTCGTTGTTCTTCAAATTTTCGTTCTGAAGCGGTTGATATATCCTGAGGAAGTGTTTCTAATGATTTTTTTGTTTGTTTAGTTCTTTTTGCTATTTTTTCTAACACAGGGAGAAAAGTCTCTTTATGTTTTTTTCCTTCTTCAGAGATTGTTGACACTATCTGTTTCGTTGTTGTAGTTATAGGGGAAAAAAGTTGTTCAGAGCTTTCTGTAAAATCAGTCTGAATGAGCTGTCGTTGTTGTAATTTTTCACGGACACGATCAAGAACTGGGATGAGTTTTTTAAGCGCGGCTAATCTCTCTTTCGCGTTTCGAGTAGTTAAGGATTGTCTTATCATATTGAAAGAGTATCACTATTGTTAAATTGCAAAGCAATTTCAATTGCAGATGAAAAAAATTGTTTTACAATTTTCAATGAATTCTTGAATTACCATTTTGGTAAAAAAGACAACCATTTTGGTCAAAAAAACTATCCCACCATCTGTGAAAAAATAAATAAATATTCATGGTATAGAAACTTACCTAGACCGCGTTAGGAATTCTCAGCTTGCTCAATTAGATTTTTTATCTGTTTCGCCTTGGAATTAATTAGTTATTTTTTTGTTCATATTCGGCCCCTAATTGTTTTCTAACAGCTTCTACGACCGTACATAATGGTACAAACATACTAACATCTTCATGATAAACTAAACTCTCACGAATAGAGTTCTGTATCCGCTTTGTCAGAGAATATTTTTTCGAAAGTGTATATTTATTATTTATTTGTGCAAAATTTATGTCTTCAAAATCTGACAAAATTTGATCAGAATTCAAACCCTCCGATAATTGAATTCTTTGATTTTTTAATTTATTTATTTCATTTATAATACGGTTAATATTTTCAGAATTCATTTTGTATATAATTATTATACCTTTAATTGTAATTACAATTATAAAAATAAATATATTTGAAAAAATAAATGAGCGGTTAATATTCTGTATATAAATATATTTTTCAAAAATAAATGCAGAATTCATTCTGTATATAAATATATTTTTAAAAAATAAATGCAGAATTCATTCTGTATATAAATATATTTTTCAAAATATACTATAATATTTCAGACTTCATTCTATATATAAATATATTTTTCAAAAATATTTTCAAAATTCATTCTGTATATAAATATATTTGAAAAATAAATGAGCGGTTAATATTCTGTATATAAATATATTTTTCAAAAATAAATGTAGAATTCATTCTGTATATAAATATATTTGAAAAATAAATGAGCGGTTAATATTCTGTATATAAATATAAATCAAAAATAATTGCAGAATTCATTCTGTATATAAATATATTTTTCAAAAATAAATGCAGAATTCATTCTGTATATAAATATAAATATATTTTTCAAAAATAAATGAGCGGTTAATATTTTTAGAATTTATTCTGTATATAAATATACTTTTATATTCTGTATATAAAAGTAATATATTTTTCAAAATATACTATAATATTTTCAGAATTCATTCTGTATATAAATATAAATCAAAAATATTTTCAAAGTTCATTCTGTATATAAATATAAATAAAAAAATAAATGCAGAATTCATTCTGTATATAAATATAAATCAAAAATAATTGCAGAATTCATTCTGTATATAAATATATTTTTCAAAAATAAATGCAGAATTCATTCTGTATATAAATATATTTTTCAAAAATAAATGCAGAATTCATTCTGTATATAATATATTTTTTTGAATAAAATGCAGAATTCATTCTGTATATAAATATAAATATATTTTTAAAAAATAAATGCAGAATTCATTGATAAAAATTATTGATAAAAAACTCTCCGGTTACAAACAACAAGACAAAAAAAAAACAACGAGAATTTGACATTGATGCTGAATTAATAATTACGCTGAAGCAACAACAGAATAATCACTGCACGAGTTGCAATTGTATAATGCGTTGGCAGTATTCGGATAAAGATCCTCGCCAATTTACCGTTGACAGAAAAAATAACAGTCTCGGTCATGTCAGAAACAATGTGATGTTGACTTGTCTTGAGTGCAATAGACGCAACGGCGCTAGTTAAGACCATGCGGTGGCAATTGAGTATCGTCAGGAATCACTTGTAATTGTTCGCGTGTAAAACCCCGCTGAGGGGCAGTTGAATCCAATTTATAGATTGGTGGTCTACCAGTTGATCGTGTTATAGTAGATATTTTATGCGTAGTGACACTCCAAATAGGATCAGTAGCCCTTTTTTTTACCACCTTCAAGCTCTCCTGGTTCATATAAATATCTCACGGTGACATTGCCAAGAATTGGCTGAGAAACGCTATCCCGCTGTGGTTGTGGTATATACTTTTTTTATTGCGTTGTTAGGTTTTATATTGATTGCTCTGGTAATCTCGTTATTTAGCGCTGCAACTACCCCTGGTAACCTTTTGACCCATTCACGAGATCTTTTTTCTTGGATGAATTTTGCGTATTGATATCCAAATAACCGCTCAGCAAGAGTCCGATTGAATCGTTCAACAATTGCCTGATCGCGATGTAGTGCAGTATGTCCTCGTCGTATTGTGACATTGTGATGTTTCATTGTAGATAAAACAGCGCCTTGAAATTCCTTGCCAGGATCAACTTGTAATAGATTTGGCCACTGCAGAGGACCTCGTCGATAAATCTTTTCAAATGCAGAAGCAACTTCAGGTGATGATTTTGTTTTTAGCGGTTCTGCTTGTTTGTATCGACTCTCAATATCAACTACAGTTAACGCATATTTGTAACTGTTGTCATGAGGTAAAAATAATATATCAGCCTGATGAACTTCATTAGGGACAGTCACATCAAAATGCGAGTAATTAATTTGTTTAGGCGGTGGTAGATAAATTTGCCATATAGCCTGTTTAGATAACCAATTAGCCGCAGTGGCCTTTTTCACTTTTGCGGCGTTGGCGAGTTTATTGATTGCAGCGTTACCCCTCCAGTATCCTTTTGGAGAATAATAAATAGATTCCATGTTGTTATTAATTACCGGCACCTAACATCAATTTGCCTTTCATAGCTGAGTTTACCAACCATGAAGCCAATTTTCCTTTGAAAGATTTATCAGGAATAGCATTTAATGCATGAATTAATTTCACATCCGCGAGATGCCTGTGTTGCAAATTGCTGCTTTTATATGCAACATCATGAGCATGACACACCTTATCAATAGCATTTATCGGATACTCGCCGGGTCGGAGCTGATTTTGATCATCAAGTCTGATATCTAATCGTGTTCCGGGGCCACAGTAGCTATATGCTGGAAGGTGCTTTTCTCCGGGGTACTTTGCCCATGGGGTTTCAGGGAGTTTTGCCAATTTGGCTGCGAATATCACCTCCTCGTTTTTTTTAAAAACATCTCCGGATTTCATAAAAACAAATCTAAACTTTTTTATACCACATGTTGCACATCTACCAGTAAGTGCTGATCTGTTATTTTTAGTTGTAATCGTCGTCACATCATTTGTGCCAGTACGCGTTTTACACTTCACACAATATAGATCCATAATTTATGTATAGAGATATGAATATAATTGATTTTTCAGCGACTAAAACAAGAGAACCAGTTAAGCATCATGCAGCGCTACCAAACTCTATCCGCGCAATTATAATCGGGCCATCTGGATCCGGCAAGACGCAATTGTTACTCAATTTAATAATGAGATGGATGAAGTGGGATAAGTTGTATTTAGTTGCTCCTAGCGTAGATGATCAACGATGCTATGAAGTGCTGAAAGATTTTAATGAAAAAGCTTCAGAGATTGCCGGCGAGTGTATTATTGAATTTATAACCGATATTGACGAGGCACCATCAGTAGAAGACCTCGATGGAAGTATCAACAATTTAGTTGTATACGATGATGTAATGTTAGATAAACAAAAAAAACCAGCTAGAATATTTTCCCGAGGCAGGCACAAAAACACTGACGTGATATATGTCACTCAACGCTACACTCAGATTCCAAAAGTGATCAGAGATAACTGTAATATTCTTGCTGTGTTTAACGGCGTTGATACACATACGTTACGAAATATTTGGCAGACATGGTGCTCTGATATGGACTTCAATCAATTTCGAAATTTCTTTAGTCATGCTCAGTCGACCCCACACGGATTTATAACAATACATTTACATGACCCTCGAACACGATATCGTATCGGACTTGATCGTAAAAGAATTATTAACCCATAGCAGCAGAGGGGGTGATGACAACATCGCTGCGACCCTGATGATTGAAAAATCGCTAAGTCTCCATTTGCCAAACAGAGACTTTATTTTTTTTTTTGGTTAAAACATGAGATTTCGTAGGAAGGCTCTATTTGCCGTTTTGAGGGGTTTATCGATTTTTTCGAAAAAAGTTGTAGGATTCACCCCCTCTGCTGCTGTCTTCCACGCCGGAAAACACGATTATACACATATAATAATATGAGTAAAACATATTTTGGAATTTATTTTTGACCTTATGACCGTAGTATTGACATAAAACATACACCTGAAGACTTGTGTGAAACCTAAAATTGAAGACTGGTGTGAAACCTAAAACTGAAGACTGGTGTGGAACCTAAAACTGTAGAATGGTGTGAAACCTAAAACTGAAGACTGGTGTGAAACCTAACACTGTCGAATGGTTTGATATCTAAAATTGTAGAATGGTGTGAAACCTAACACTGTAGAATGGTGTGAAACCTAAAACTGTAGAACAGTGTGAAACCTAAAACTGTAGAATGGAACTGTGTGTACTTGTGTGAAAGGTACAAATGTAGACTGTTGAGAAACGTACAACTGTAAAGAAATGTATTTTGAAAACCTGTACATTCCTTATTTAGTACCAAATATATAAAGCTGTTTATACTCATTGTTATCATTATAAGTACGTCTATTGTTTTTGCTCTTTTCTAGGTATTAATTCTGACCACAGTTTATATACATGTGTTTTAAAGGGCACTAAAAACCTTAGTCAGAAACTATGCTATTTAGAAAAATGCACCATTTTGTTTTACCTCCACAATTCTAGCAAACATAAATATTTAGAATAAATCTAGTAAATACGGTTGAATTAAATGACATTTAGTATTTTTTAAAATATTGTTTAAAAAATAGCCCATATGTGTATCTGATCAAGAGGAACTTCTATAGACAAGTTGACTTCAAATTTGTTTAGATGTCACGAAAACGTGAGTATGTAGTCCAAACTGATAAGAAAAGAATCTGAATAGTTTCTACATACTTGCAGGAGATTATAATGCCCATTTCAGCATGCGAATCTAGTTATTAGGAGTGCGATAATTTCCGTAGTTCAAGGGCAATAACTTGTCCAGAGCTTGGTTCCGAGATAGAAATGAGTTGTAAAACCTAGACTGTTTACAATAATATATTTTCTTGGTTGGCCTTGCAAGTACGTTTTTTCTCAACCCCAGCAATAAGTTATTAGGATTTAGAGTTTTTTGTGTGTTTTTTTTAACGTAGCATTGTGGATATAAAGACCCCTTTACTGCGTCGCTCTGACCTGCTCCAGAAGAGTAAGGCGTCTCACCAATACCATTATATGGCTTTGTTATATTTAGATTTAAATAATAAGTAATTATCATGTTCAGATAAGCATACTTGAAATTTAGGGATACAATTTGAAATTACAACTCTTCATTATTGGTGATATACGAAATACATGTAGGTCATTTAATGCAGAAATTGCCTTGCCCAAGGATACACCTCGGTAACTGAAACAAAACGTCATCATGACTGGATCATAGGCTGGGGTTTGTTATGCTATTTTCAGGTTTGTGGATTACTGCTTTCAGCAAAATTTTATGTGATAGCGGTCCAGATTTTTGAGTGACCGTTTTTCTTTTTAATTTTGGTAAAAATTCTCATGACCAGTGGCATGTGGATTTCAAAAATCTGTTTATGTCTACTGCTGTAATGCATTCAATAAAATTTTCATGAAAGCGAAAGATCACTAACACTAAAATGCAGTAAAATGGTTAAGCTCTAAATACTCAAATTTATAAATTTCCATTGAATTGTTTTAAAATAGGGTTTATAGTAAAAAAAATTAAAAGTCAGTTAATTTTGAAATTTAGGTTTAAACAATAAAAGTATAAAGTTGAATTTTAGTCCAAAAAGTGAAATAGAATGAAAAAGTTAAAACCCTACCAAAAAATCCTACAAAAACAAATGTCACAAAATGAATTAAGTGCTCCAGAAACTAAAAATTCTCTGCTGCTTAAACCATCATACATATATGTAGTGCGAAAACGTGTTCCGTCTTACGTCCCACTTGCGCCTCTTTAGGCAAATCTGTATTTTACTGAGAAGTTACAAAGAATGATAACAAAAATACCTGCAGCTGCGTCGCTTGGCGCCCAGCATTAAGAGGTTAGTGTTAGACTGGTCGGACTGATATCTGGATAATGCGACTCGGTGGGACATGATGCTGCATATCTGCGGCATGATACCCAGAGGCGTAGCTAGGAGATACCCAGAGGCGTAGCTAGGAGGGGGCAGGGGGTACATATGTCCCCGGGCGCCAAAATGAGGCTTGCAGCGTTACATTATAATAAGAAAACAAGGGTAATAAATCGGTCACAAGATTGCTGGGGCGCCAATTTTATAGTTCGTCCCCGGGCGCAAAATATCATCGCTACGCCTCTGATGATACCCAAGTGCTAGACATCACTATAAACTGCCACACTGCAGACATTGTAACAATATGACTGGAAAATTGTTAAAGCTATCTAAAATCCAAATCGCACACACGGACGGATGCACTCATACACAGAGATAGTGATAAGTTACGTGTGTTTGGCGATGTCTTGTGCGAATCAAATTAACTGGTACCATCCGGTAGCAAGTAACCAAAAAAACTCCACGGTCAACACCACTGACTATATTATTGAATATTCGATATATTCAATAGTTTAAACACCAGTGTTTAATTTCTTGTCTTTATCTCAGGCAATATTTTATTTAGGTATAATAATATTTTTTTTACATGAATTTAAAATGTCTTTGTGTAGTGGTTCAAGTTGCTTAATATGTGAAGGTATGATAAAATACCAATGAAGTATGTCGTTAGATCAATTTTTTCATCGAGTGAAGGTATATGCTATATTTATTTATTTTTAATGGGCTGTGTGTGTGTGTGTGTGCACGTGTGTGAAAAGTGCGAAAGCCAAGGAATACTCATTTACTGCGTCATCTGGATCAAATGAACATTGTTTTCTTTGTTTGTTTTGTTTTTGTATGGTTTAACTGACAGGATAGGCTATACATGACGGCCAGTATTACTGGTGGAGGAAAATCCCGGGAGAAACCTCGGAAAGAACAACAGACCCACGAGAAGCTACTGCCAAGCTTCTTCACATATGGACATAGACCACAATTAATTTTACTATATGTTCTCTACATATATTTCTCAGTACTGACCTTTCCACAGTGTGACAATCAATACAAATCATATGTTAATCTAAAATGCCTCCAAAGATGACTTCACGGTGAAATTCTTGTCAAGGGTTGATCGGCATTTTTTTGAGCTGCTGCACTGTAAACAGAGCAGCATGTAAACAGAACACATATTTCACTTCCGGATCATCACCAAGGCCTTATTACTCCATGTGCACTGTCGCCAAATTACACACTGACAACCACTCTCTGAGCTCATATTCTCAAGAATAAACAATTACCTTTAAATCCCTACCAAATATGCATCAATATAACTCTTCTATCACCACCAAAATGAGAGAGGAAAAAAATGTTCTAAAAATAGACTGGAACTACAGAGGTGAGATGGCAGTGATCCGTAACGGAGAGCGCTTTAGATCACTCGGGGCCCCCTCAACTGAACTAACGTTATGACTGTTTCTTTCTGCAAATTGATGTTGGTAATCTTGGGCAAACGTGAATTTTAATATTTAGCTAGCTCCAGTTATGCCATTGTATGAATCCTTTCTATTCTGTATGACGGTTTGATATGGCTATATTTAAATTGGTTAGTTTGCATGCATAAGTAGTCAGCCTCTCCAGCTGGTTATCAATGCATGTAGCTTATGGCAATGATACCTCACACTACCATTCTGACCGTCACAGTATGTGTTTTGATTCTAAATGTGTGTGTGTTCTTTAAACGGTTAAAACTACAACAACTATCTCAGCTGTTGTCAAATTGTGTTGTCTTCAGTCACAAGGACATATAACAACAATTATTTTTAACCAACCGATCTTAATCCAGTTTATTTTTTAAATTCAAAGAATAAAAGCTACGGTTTGAATGTAATCGATACACTAATACACCATTGCCGCTTTAGCTACCTGTAGGACCCTTAGATCCCAGAACATATGCGTTTCATGATCACCCAAAGTTCGAGCCATCTACGAAGCTTCTTCAAGAAACTTATTTTATTTTAAAGAAATATTATGATGGGTTATATTGAATATGTTGGTTTAAGCTGACTATTGTTTATAAAGCTGTCAATTTATTCAACGTTAATCAATAGACAAATAAATCATTAAAAGTACCTTCAGCTGCAAATACAGTACGCCAGAAAGCTGCAGATATATGCATGTAGTTTAGGCAAATGACAGTGACGTAAAAATGTTGAAGGAGAAACAATTCTGCAATTGAGCGAAGAGAATAGCGCTATAAACTCCGTGCGATCTTAGAGCATTCCGAAAGGGATAGCAAGTACGACTTGAATCAACTTTACGGATATAATTATGGTATAATCTACAACTTTGAGACTGTTTCACTGTTTTGCAGATGGTCGCGAATCTACAGAAGCTCGTCCACGTTCTGGAAGATTGATTAAAAAAATTGGTGAGCAAGAAGTGGCTGTTGTTAAGACGGTGGGTGGGTGGGGAGGGGATGACGATGATGCTCGATAAGCAGTGGAAGATGTTTCTATTTTTACAATTTTTAATTCGTATGTTATTCATAATATATTGAAGAATCATTTGAAGCTCTGAACGGTTTTCGCACGGTTGGTCTTGCATTTGTTGACGTCTTATCAAAAATATACTCTAGAGTTGAAATTGTCAAGCAGCCAAATCGCCAAATATGAAAACAGTGATCGAAATTATCAGTGTCACGGGTGATGACACATTGGTAAATCCAGCTCAAGTTGAACTGATAAAGTTAGGATCGGAGAAAACAAGCAGAGAAAACAAAAATAACAATTGTCCACATAGTCGGACGGTCAAGAGAGTTATATATGCGTTATTTTTGTATAAAAAAGGCCTGGTCTTCTGGGAAACTGTCCCTAATCCTTTTCACTCTAGTGACACTGAAACGGAAACACTGGGCATTTTTGTCTTGCCAAAATTGTGGACACTTGTCATGCCGCCAGTCCATGCACTGGTACCCAATGTATCCGCCTACTCCATGGCAATGCACCAGTGCATAAATCTACTATATTTACAGATTTTCTTAACGAACAAAAGCATACAAACTTGGCAACAGCTTCCATACAAACCTAAGTTAGCTCCAAAAGATTTCCCGCTGAATCCTGCTATTTTCGCTAATGAGTCAGGGGATGTGAAAATCAACATCGATATTGCAGTTTTCCTGTGTATATACAAAATACTAAAAGGTGAATATAAAACGGCAATTACTTACTGGATAATCTAATAAAATTTATAGAAAAGCATTGAAAGGACTAAGGGCATGCATTGATGTACTATTTGGTTTTTGGTAAAAAAAACTTTTGTAATGCATAATAATAGAACTTTCATATTACCCCTCGTATTGTGCAAAACTATTTCTCATTGAGCCAGAGTTACCTTGACATTTTGAGCCCAAAATCAATGGGTCTCTTCCATGCTTTATGTGCAAACCCTCCACAAAATATGAATAAAGTACATGGTTTAGAAGTAAATATCTAGGCCAAATAACATTTGTCTTTTAGCGAACTTGACCTTTGACCCTAAATAAATAAAAATACTTCTTACCCAACGTGTAAGTCGTCCACAAAATTTGGTACAGGAACATGGTTTAGAATTGAAATCTTTTGTAAAAAAAAAAAAAAAACCTCTTTGCTTATTTGAGCTATTGACCCTGACTGATGACCTTTGACCTAAAACCTTTTTCTTATAATATGTGCAACTTGAGCATAAAGTTTGGTCCAGATCTGTTATGTGGTTCTACTCTTATTTTGCAGTAACAATTTTCACTGTTCAGTCAAATTGACCTTGAATGTTTCACAACAGGGTTGTCTTACATTTTCAACACCATGAACCACAAGGCCAAAAATGTAAAATGAGTGATGGAATGACAACAAACAGCATAACATAATACACACTACCATGTGACAGGTGCATACAAAAGGCCAATACCTCTGTACAAATGAAGATGTGCAGGCAAACTGAAATAGAAATTAATGCCTACAGGAATATCTTCACAGTTGTGTTAGGTTGTGTTAAACCTTAAATATGGCAATATTTGAAGTGCAAGCATTGTGTAGCAGAGCTGGATACCTAACATCAGAAAAAGGACAAACAGGAGTCAAGGGCTACCCATCCTTATCAGGACTCTAGGCTGATTCTTGAACAGGTTTTACTCTCTCTCTCTCTCTCTCTCTCTCTCTCTCTCTCTCTCTCTCTCTCTCTCTCACACACACACACACACACACACACACACACACAAGCAAGTTTTTCATTTGTTTGACACTGTCTCAACTTGAAAAAGAAATAAAAATAATATTATAGTAGAGTTGTGTTTTATTTTAATTGGAAAAAATAAATAAGGAAAAAAGAAAAACAATGAAAATAAGTCTGTTTATTAAGCTAAATTAATAAAATATACATTATTTTAGTATAATCTGAAATCAAGCAAAAACAGAAGCATAGGAACAATATGTACATTAGCCTACCAATATGAAGATACTCAAGTGTTTCAGCCTGCTTTGAAAAATGGACACCTTTCATTTGAACAAATGTGATCAAAATGGGACAGCCCCATAATAAAATGAGATATCATTTACATAGCCATTGTACAAGTTGATTGTATTTTAAAAAAATTAAATAACAAAGCTTTCTCCTTTAGTATTCTCCTCTCTGAAGCCTCTAACTATATTGTAACAACATGGAATAGGCTGAAGTGTAAAATTTTATTTTCTTTCAATTTTATTGTCACCTACTTTTGTATGTTTCAGCTTTCAAGCAGTTCCTTATGAAAGTGATAATGTTTTTATTCATTGTTTTCTACCATTTTAAAATCGAATTCTTTATAAAAAGCTGTGCTTTTTATTATACTTTCATCATGGCTTTCTGATTTTGCCAATTTGTTCAGTTATCGTATATTCTATCATTTTTATCACTATCATTATTTACTTGTGATATTGAGGTAAAATCAGTTATCTATCATTTTCATATCTATCTCTTTAAAAAAAACTGTACCTTCTTAATAAAAGTACAAATTCCATAACTCTACATCATGGGTGAAACACTAGAAGTTGACTATAAAGGAAAAGAAAAATTAGTTCATGTAGCAATGATTTTCAAATGATAATGAGAATATTAAAGCCCAATAAAATTGACTGCTTGCTAGCTGTTGCTGAAAATTTACATAATTTAGTATTATTAATATTCCCTTTAGGAGTCCCATCTGCAAATAATTTCAAGGTAACTGTGAAAAGAATGATAACATTTTCAGTAACCTGACATATTTTATAAAGTTATTTTGTTTCATAAGAAATTAAATAGATGTTTTGGGGTGAAAAATATTTACCAGCAATTTCTACATCTGATATTGTAAAAGTAAAAAAATTTAAATGAGTGAAAACAATTCTAGATAGAAAGATTAAAAACTGGATGTATATTACATGAATTAAACAAATATAAAAAATATTAACTTTAATTCTTTCTACTATTATATTCTATCAACAATTAAAATATAGTATGTCATTTATCACAAAAATATATCACAGGCAAAGTGTATAGTAAAGAATAATATAAAACTTACTTTATGCAAACATTTTTAAAGTGCTGTCTGATATGGCGGGAAGAAAGCTTTTAAAGAAAAATTAAAGTCTTTGAATAAATTTCTAGCCCAATTATCTGACTTGTCATCTCCATTTATAAAGGATTTGCCTAAATTTTGATGCAGAAAGAAAAAATTATTTGCTTTATTACACATGCACAACTTTATGAGGATTATCATTATAAATCAAGCATCCCACTCATCGGGGAAAATGAACTGCTTGCCCTTTCCAGTTGCATTTGGATGACTCAGTGTGATGGAGTCCTCTTGTTGTCTTGGTGGAGCAGGAGGTGGATGGATAAACAAACTGTCATCATCTACACCATCCTCATTGTGCTTTTCAGTCTTAAGCCATGCCTTGGAAGGTTTTCCAGGTTTGCTCTTTAGCTCCATATTCTTTGAGAGTTCAGGGAGGTTAGGCTTTGTTCTTTCTTTGTCTTCAACACCAACAAATGCTGGGTTCATTATGGTTGTGGTACCTGATGGAGGCCTAGTACCTGAAAGTGGTCTCTGGGAATCAGGAGTTCTCCCACGCACATCATAACGTTTATCCCCTGGGTATGATTCAACAAGTCCACCTTCAGGACTGCGAGACAAGTAGTGTGGGCTTTGCAAGCTGAGGCTAGTATCTACTATATCTGTGTTGTCTACTCCAGTGAGGACATCAGTGGTGACTGCATCTGGGTGCCTGTTCTTTAGATCTGTGTCATCAGGGGGTGGTGGGCCATTCAGTTTCTGATCCTTCTTTGATTGGCTGCCACCAACCACAGGGACAAGCAATCTAGTCTGACTGTCAACTGCTTCTGGATGCCTGTTTTTCAGATCTGTGTCATCAGGGGGTGGGGGACCATCCAGGCTTTGTTTCCGGTCTGAGCATGATATAGCAGCAACAGGGATAAGTGGTTGTGGTAAACCGATGGCTGAAGCTGCTCTGGAGTTCACATCTAAATGAAGATTGCCATCACTCAAAACACTGTCAGATCTACCTTGATGATCTGTACCACTGTATGGCTGAACTCGCACCCTGCTGCCTCCACTTGATGGTCGTCTGTTTGACTGGAAGAATGGCACAGGGGTTGGATTTGACATAGTACTTGGAGCTCTGTTGTATCCACCTTTTGCAAACATTGCAAATGGTGGTGGTGTTGGTGAATTGAAGGGTGTTTCAACCATTCTTCCACCATATCCAGTTGCTAATGGTGGGGAAGGACATAGCAATTCGTCATCATCTGTAATAAAGTCTGCAGCAGCCCATCTGACTTGTCCAGCAATTTCATTTTCCTCAACCAAAGCCGTCTTTCTACTTTTCCTTTTATAACAATACACAATGACAATTATTATCAACACCAAAAGCACTATACTGCAAACAGAAGATATAATTATTATCAATAACGAATCCTTTGTTGACTGTGAGGATTTTGTTGGCTGACAGAAATCAAGGTATCCATCAAATAGGCATTCATCCAGTTCATGTATTGCTTGACAGTAGACCAGTACAGCTGAAGTAAGGACATCCACTGATGTTTCTCCAGTTCTGGTGTACTCTCTCACACAGGCCTCAAAGAAAGAGTCCCCAACACTGCCAAAATCAGTACAGTGGTCAGTGATGTTGGTGTTATTCAGTGCCTGAAGACATAGGTGCACCACAGCATCTGTAACACCAGCATCCCTTGTCTCTAGAGGAGCAGTAATGTGAACATCAGGAATTGGTATAGAGGATGGAACCCATGTCTCTTCTTCAGACACACCTCCTTTTTAAAAATAAATACATGTTAAAATCCTCTTTAAAAATACTTTTGATAAAAGAGAGATAAGACAAGAATAAGAACATGGCAATTAGTAGTTTGTTTATAATATCCTTATGTAAGGAGTAGTCAATTATCTATTCACTGAATATTTTTTCACAACTTCATGAAGGCACTTTTACAAGATTTAAAGATTCAATTTTGCAAAAATAAATATACACCAACCTCTTTATAAAAATAGAATTTTGGGGAAAAAAAATCTTCTAAAAAAGGAACAAATGAAGAAAACAAAATATTATTATCTTCATTTTAAGAAAACCTTATTTTTATTCCTATGAATGATTATATGAGCAAACAAGTACAAAAATGTGCAGTTCTAAATGACAGGCTCCACTATCAGACCAGTTCAATGTTTTAAACACCAAGTATTGCTGCTTATGTTCCCAAAAATTGCCAGATGTAGAAAACTTCTAAGTGCTAAAAGTTCTGGAATGCAAATTAAACAATTTAGGCAATTTCATTTCAAGAGGACAACCTTAAGTGCTACTCAATCTTCCATCCACTTAATGTGTAAAAAATATTTTGAATGCTTTTGTTCCTATAATGATCTTCCTTTATATATGAAAAGTGAGAAGTTAAGAAATACAAACCTGTGATAATACCACTCTTCTCCTGGTACTGAGTTCCACTATTCACTAACAGGATGGGTTCATAGCCAGATCCTTCGTCCAGCAAGACCACAAGTTCCAAACCAGTCCTGTACCTGCTTGAGTAATCTGTCATGTCAGAGACAATGTCATTCAATGATTTAGCCATTGACCAGACTCTAATGTGATCTATCTCTACAAAAGAACCAACATCTGAATTTATGGCCATTCCCTGAATTGACTGAGAGATGTTTCTTTGAATATTTAGTAATGTGTCATGTTGGAAGTCATTTTGTGTAATGAGGTATGCAACCAAGCTTCCATCCGAGCTCTTCCACACAAAGCTGACATATGTCCAAATTTCTGGTTGGATAATTACATCAAAGTAATAAGTAGAACCCCAAGTAACTGCAACAGATCCCTGGTTCAATATAAATTTCAGGTTACCAATGCTGGAAGTCAACTCAAAGAAAACCTGACCTAACCCATGTATTCCAATCCTGATCCAAAATGCTATTGTAAGCTCAGTGAATGTACTTGGCATGGTGATATTTTGGAACTCAAGCTTTGTTCCATTCAGATGAACAATATAGCCAGCTGATGTTAGATTAAGGTCCTTATATCTATTCATGAGATGAGATGATGCTGAAGCCCCACTAAATCTTTTCTTGAGACAGGTTAAAGCTTCAGAACTACTTATTTCATTGGCATTCAGTACCTGTGATCCATTGGAACACTGAAGATCATCTATCCAGTTTCCATCTGTATTACCAAGCATCCCAATAGCAGATAAAGCTAACGCTTGTGTTATTTTCACTGAACAGAAAAGCCCATTGTTGGTATTAAACAGTAGTACAGACAAGCTGTCACCAAAGTAAATTCGAAGGTATGGATGGATGGTCCATCGGATGGTAGAGTCCTCAAAGGGGAAGCTGATGTTTTGGGAATTAAGGAACACTGTCATATTGGTGTCTGAAGCATGTACACTAACTATTGTTCCTCCAGAGGACAAGGACACTTCTCTAATTTGTCGACAGTCTAGTTTATTCTCACAAGGCCAATAGAGGACTTGCATGGACACACCCTGCACATTCAGGACTTGGAATGCTCCTGGTGTTATCATTTCAAATGAAACCCCATCAAATGTTGTGACATAAGAACCATACAGAAGACCAATAGTCCAGGCAGAGTTTGTTGTGTTGCTTACAGCAAAATGGCAGTCTGAACCATTCCTCATGTATGAGCAATCTGTGCAGGCATAATCTAGACTCAAGTTGTAGGAAGTGCGGTTGTATGCAAAATCTGACCAATACTGCAAAGACCCTACACTTTCGCCTTGCCAGTGTGATGTACATGAGCACTGTCCTGAACTTGAAGCACATTGTCCAACACTGTTGCAAGCTCCAAGTGAGCCCAAAGGACACGCATTGCTACATTCACTACCCCAGTGACTACTCAGGCACATACATGTACCTGATCCATCTAGGCTCCCAAAGACACATTGGACACTGCAGTTTAATCCTGTGAATGTCATGTAAGATGTAAAGAAGGACAAATCATGGCACATACTTTGAATTGGTGTTACTGCCCGATTCTCTACATGCATGGTAAGTTCAGCTACACTTATAAGAAGAGCTTCAGACATGAAAGTAGTTCCTGATGATTCATATTCTTGTAAACATGCCTCATAATAAGCATCTATAACTGTTGATATCTGTGGGCTTGATAAAGCAGCATTCCGAATCAGTACTGTACACTTTGACACAGAGTCAGTGACTGAAACACTGTCAAGGGTTGTGAGAAGTGGAGAAGACACATCATTTCTTGATGACAAAATGAGATCAGATTTAATCCATTTTGGAGGAGTGAAGACATTGGTTGGGAACAATTCCTGGCCACGCACAGAATCTACTGCTCTGAGTCCTGATCCTTCATCCAATGACCACGATTGGGAAACATCTGGGGTTGAAGATGAGATAAAAAGCCTCCAGTTTTGCTTGATGACCGTAGGATTATTCAGCCTGGACCATATTCTTATTTCATCAATTTTCCCAACAAATATGTTACTTGATACAGGGAGGATGAGACCAGGGATGACCTCACCAAGTGATAGAGATCCTCCACTTGTAAACACTTTACTGGGAACATTAATGGCTTTTACAATTGTTTCACCTGAAAATATATACATATTGATTAACATTCAACATTACAGACATTTCAAAGACCGGTAGATCTTTCATTTCTTTACTTAATATTTCATCAAAATCCAAATTTCCTAAAATTCAAAATTAAGCCAAACTCCAAAAACAAGACTACCTTCAATTTTAATAGTCATCAAGTTGTTCTATAACACAGACATTTTGCTCTTGAAATAATGTCAGTCTCAACTAACTGACTTCTATAGTTTACGCATGTCTTGTGGACATGTCATTTAACCTATGGAGAGATGTGTATTATCTATGTATTAGCATTTTAAAAGCACCTCAGCATAATAATGGTTATATGATTCCAGTTAAAGGTAACATTTATAAATATGTAAAACAAATAAGCTTTAGAATGTTAATCCCAATTAAAGCCAATGCAAATGTGAAATACTACAATATAAAAGACAAAATGAAAAAGCTGTAAAAATTCTTTGAAAATCTACATAAAATAAAAAGATATATAAAGGAAATACGAAGATCCTTAAATTAAAAGGAAAATAATTGTTAAGTAAACTAAATTTCCATATAAAAAGAACAAAATCGTTTTGGGTGGTACATCATGATAAAGTTAATTGAATTTACACAAACAAGACATCAATGTCACACCAATCAAATTAATACTTTACAATAATGTGCACACCTGTCAGTAGAAACTAGCAGGGTATGAAGGAACTCCCATGTTTCTAGAGTTTAAGTGGAATAAATTGTAAATTGCATATCAATACATATAAAACTAGTAGTATCTTCACAAATACTGATTTTATTTTATAAATTATAAATTATTCCAGCTTCTAAACATATGCACATATGATGTCAATATGAAAACTTATCTTCCTATACTAATAAGTCAATATAAAAAACCAAAGTCAATTTGTCATTTACTTTTGAAATAAAGGCCTACAGAAAAGAATACCTTGCTCAAATAAACTTCTGCTTTTAATTATCTAAATACAAGATTAAAGCTAAAAAGAAATTTATTTTTTGCAAATATTTTCCTAGACAATTACAATTTTAGAATTCCATTATAAAAATATATCATAATATAATTTTCTAGGGCCAGGGACCTAAGATATTGTTGAGGAAACATACATTATGTACCATGGTAAGCGGCAATAATATTAGGGGCCAAGAACAAAGGTTTCTGGGGCAGGAACCTAAAATTTAAGATTTTGTTTAGCACTCAAAAAGCTCTTGCTCTGATTTATGGCAAAATATTGCCATAATATATCCATTTTAATATCAGAAAACAATTAATCATCTCGAAATTAAAGAAAATATTTCTCAGCTTGAAAGAAAACTGTGGCTTCCACACTCCCACCCCTTGAAAATAAAAATAATTGGTACCCTATAGAATATGAATATGCTATGTCCATGTTAAATGTAACGTAAGTCTAATACTGTAACAAAAGTAGGAGGATTAAGCTAATGCTATGGCTGACATCCAGTCAAAGATATTTTATTGATAGCTTGTTGAAAAACAAAATACAGTGCTGACACTGATGCCTTCAATTTATAATAGGAAGGAGTGGGATTATGATGGTGCAATGAGAAAAGCCCACCCATAATGAACTTGACAGATAGTAAAACCTAGTTATGAGCATGTGTGATCAACATTACAGTATCAGTATCACATATGCCAAACCAAAAACATGTTCTATCTGACTGTATTAGACCAGTAAAAAAACAAAATAAATGGCTTGAAAGCAATCTTGTTTTCAAAATCTTCATGTCACTAAATGATTAAAAAAACAGAACTTGTTGAACATGACAAATGAGGTGGATTTTGTTTGCATAACATCCATTCTACATTATTATGGGCTACAAAGAATATGCTTTCTATCTCAGCTCAAAACTTTAAAACTAGTCTTTGGAGGTAATGCACATAAAAAATAAAACAAATAAATTCCCAATTCCAAATTACTCACATTGCTGCAAATATGAAGCCTATATATAGCTAACTGAATTTTTAAATGTTAATTCAATTTGAAGAAAATTACCAAAAAGCATATTCATTTAAACAATTAGGGACTTTAATTTACTTGATAGAAGAACTGCCAGTATATATTTACCCCAAATTAAATGTATTAAAATCAAATAGTCAAAAAGCTGATTAATCTCTTGACACTTTATAGAAGTTCATTTTTTTATAACACAATAATTAGTAGACAAATTGAGCACAATTAACATTGCCATACCTGTGTCATATATCACGTATATCTCCAATGACTGCATGTCTGATGTCCATGCTAAGCTCAACTGGTTCCACTGCCCTGATTTCAGAATCATATGAATGTTGTACACTGTACCCTGAACCACTGCCAGCAGCCCTACATCAGAGTTCAGCAGGCACATGTAGCTGGTGTTGTGCTTGTAGCAAAGGATGACTCCACTGCTGGAAATGGGCTGGACATGGAGTTCAAGTGTGAAATGGTCAAATGGTAGCAGGACATTATCGACTGAAACACCAGTCCCAGTGAAGGAAAGACAGGTGTAGGTCATGGACTCAAGCTGGGCATTTGCAACAGCTAACAGTATGCCTACATTGGACTTGAAAGTCCGAGTGAAAAGTTCAATAGATCTGTAGATTAATCCAGCTGCACAGGAACTTGGAACCACAGCTGATAGATCAGTACAAAGGTTTGATTTTGTAATCACTGAACAGGAACTAGCATCTATGGCCTTTGTTGTATTACATGATGTAACCATCCCAGTTATGTTGGCATTATAAATGCTCCAGGTTGAGTATGAAAAACTCAAGGTAGTCATAAGACGATTGTTCACAGCGATGAGTGTGATGTTCAGACTAATGCTTGGTACTGTAATCAAGACTCTACTTGATGACTCTAGTTTTAGAAACATTCCTCCAAATTCCAGATAATCAAACAAGTATATGGGTCCATAGCTTGATGTCAATTTAAGCTCAGAGCTGCCAAAGCTATCTGGATTAATGTAATATACAATGTTATTTTTCATTATAGCAAAGCCCATTGGACATAGCATAGCTGTAGTACCATTTGCACACTTTGAAATTTGGACATGGACAGAAACACTTGAAGATGAAATCTTGAAGATGTCATACATGCCTTCCTCAAAAACATCAAACAAAATACCATCAAATGTCAGGATCTGGGCAGAAAATGTTACTTGGGCTATGAGTATTGCTTTTGTGCCACTAAGGTCACTGTGACTGGATAAAAGGACAGCACAATCATCTCCAATCCAGGATGCTTGGCATGTGTCACAACTCATTCCTTTCCAGTGCCCTCTGCATTGACACTTCCCACCTATGTCACATATTCCATGGTTATTGCATGGTGTAACGGAACCTCCAGGGCACGTTTTGTCACAAGAAGATCCATAGTATCCATAGTAACAGATACAGTCACCTAACAATGTCTTGTATCCAAATTTGCAGCCAGAGCATTTCTGGGTCACCCATACAGGTTTTGATATGTTGAGCTGACACATTATCTGGTACAAGGCAGAGTCATCCCCCCCTGTGGCAACACATATAGAGGCATAATCAACCATGGACAATAGCACATCTGTAGTGTTGCCTGTATTACTGGTTTCTATTAAACATCGTTGATGGAACCACTTCCTCAGAACAATAGGTATTCTTGGACAATCAGAGGATGCTGAGGTTGATTCAAAATAGTCAGTACAAAGGGTGTAAACGTCATTCTCAACAGTGATAGGATGATCGTTTGTCCAGGCTGTGGTGAGGGTTTCCAGCATCAGATCAGAGACTTTCCATGTTGGAGATTGCCATGGGGACATAGGGAGCTGAATATTGTTTCCACTGACCTCTTCATATGCTATGTATCCTATTCCCTCTGTAAATGTCAATAATGATATCAGTTGATCTGAGAAGCCAGACAGTTTTATATTGAGACTGTGAGCTTGGAAAACCAGAGATTCAGGGATGGGGTTCTTCCAGATGGAAATTTCATCTATGAGTCCAACAAAAGATGTATTGTATGAATGTGGTATGCTGCTGCAAGAAGGTATCCATTCTCCCAACATAACAGCACCACCCTGTAAGAACAAATCAGAACAATCTCCATCCAGTGTTTCATATGTGAGACTAGTATTAGTTCCATAGTGAAATATGATCATCTTGCTTTCTGTCCTCTTGAATGTCAAAATGAGTTGGTTCCAGTCATTCAATATCGGTGAAACAGATGTTACAAACTCTCTTTCTCCACAAGTTATTGTAAGAGGGTCGCTGTTAAATATTGCAAATGTGGCCGACTTTGCATAAGACATGATAGTACCAGTCAAACTACTTGGCTTGAAGTAGATACTTATACTGAAGTCTGTTCCATTGATGTCATTGGCTGGAGTGAATTTGAGCGAACCCCCAACAGTTGCAGTATTATTGAAGAATAGAGCATATCCTGAGTTACTGTTGTCTGTTTGTCCTCCAAGTAGTGCTTCAAAAATAACACTTTTGGTTAATATGAAGTTGGTAGCTACATATTCTGATATTTCTGTAGAAGTGAGGGAAGTGTAGTTCTTTGCATTGGAATCACAGGAGCCAAGAATGCCTGTTCCATTAGTACATATTCCAGTTGCAGCTTTGATACTAATCTGAAGAAGCTGCTCTTCAACTACAACAGAAACTGTGAGAGACTGGGACACACTGACCTCGATCACTACATCTGATAGAGACAGTTGACTGACACTCATACTGCTGTCTAGGGCTACTGGAGAGATGCTGCTAATTTTGTATTGTTGTCCATCTTTATATATCCTTGGATATATATTTCCACCTGATGGAAGCACCACAATGGACACTGTACTGGTATTGACAGCAACAGCTACAATGCAGGATCCATAATTACAGCTCACCTGGTAGATATGAATCTCAACATCTTTGCTTGGTGATCTGAACAGCAGAAGTGCTCCAGTTAGGTCTCTGAAATGTATATTTTGACCAGTGAAGGTCATGTAACTGCCTGTGCTGGTTATAGCTGCAACATGTCTTGAGCTTGAGTCTGTCAGGGAATTTGTATTAAGAACTGTGCAATTTGGTCCAGTCAGGCCAGTTGAGCATGAATCACACCCTGATCCATTCCAGTTCCACCAACAATGGCAAGTTCCATTGCTGAGGCATGTGCCATGACCAGAACAAGGATTGTCAGAACTGCCTGGACAGGTCAAACTACACCTGATTCCATAATATCCCGAGATGCATCTACATGTACCATCATCTTGTTCAAATCCATAGTCACACTGTCGAGGGCAGTTTGATTGACTTCTTTCCTCAGCAGTAATCTGGTCACATAGCTGGCTTGATATCGTATCACTGGCATTATGCCATATCTCACAAACGCTGTACAAGTCAAGTGCAACATTGTAGCCTTTAACTGTGTTGGAAGATGCCTGAATTGCATGCAAACAAGAAAAGTAGAAGAAATCTCGTGTAGATGTTTGAATACCATCACATCCTGTTATGTTTATAATAAACTTTGTGCATATCTTTTCTGCAATGGTGTTCAAAGTATTATTAGTAAAGTAAATTCTGGATATTTCTGGCAGACTGCCTTTGGTATATATCAGATCTGAGGGAAGCCATTCTGGTGGAAGCCAGGGTGACTCTGGCATTTGCAGCTGATACAAGCCAATCGAATCAGTTGTTCTAAGTCCATCTCCTTCATCCAGTAACCACGAGACTTGTAGGACATGCTTGGCCAAATTAGGATCCATGTCCCATACATCCATCACTAATGTTGGTTCCACAGCAATATTCCAGATCAAAACATTGTCCAATTCACCACTAAAACTGAAGGGCTGGGTGTGTGGCAAAGCATCAAGTAGAGGATACCAATGTCCAATTGACAAGATTCCAGGATCTTTGAATAAATTTTTTCTTGTGTAAAAGTGCCTTCTCTCCACCAAACCAACACTATTGAAGACGTAGATATTGACATACCCTAAATTACTGTAGTATGTCAATAGGATCTTATTCCATTTGTTTTTCTCCAAAGTCAAGTTTGTATTCATCACAGTTATATCATTCTTGTTAATGAGCTTGAGGACCAATGTAGATTCACTGATTAATGTTAAAGCAATACTGTTTGTGTATGACAGAATGACTCCTCCATTTTGATCACTATTCAGTTTGACTTGAAGCTCTATACTTATATTTGGATTTATGCTGGTATTCAGAGTCAGTGAAGTATATGCTATAGATTTTAAAAACCGTAGACTGTATCCTCCCATAGTCTGTTTTCTGTCAGCATCAGATGGGTAGAAGATAAATCTGTCACATTCTGGCACATCAAATTTGGTAACATTAACATTAGCTGAGGGAGTAGTATATGACTGAGTGTATGCAGCAAGGCTTAGCAAATCTGCACTAGCTGATGATAATGCATTCTGTTTCACAGTTCCGTGCATGCAGATGTTAAATGATGGAACTATAGACCCTAGGATATGATTAAGTTTGATGTCTGTATCGTCTTGTCCATTTCCACTGAGGATCCCAATCGTCTGATTGATGAGATTTGATGGTATTCTGGCATGGAGTCGGAGATATTGGGACTCACCCTTAATTATGATGGTGCAGACATTGGTCACATCCAGTGACAAATCAAATAAACCTGTTCTATGGACAGCAAAACCTCGGAAGTATGATGGGCCATCCAAGGAGGAATACTGGTCATTGATGTAAACCAAGGGTTTCCCTCCATTCTTAACATTTCCATGGACAGTAATCGTGGCATATCCCTTAGTATCATCTCCAATTCTTGCAGAAATAAGAGTCATGCAGGTGTAGTTTGTGTTGCAAGTTATCATTTTTGCCTCAATAATAATATTTGAGGAGACAGCAAGGAGCAGATACTCTCCTTGGAATCTGGACCTGAAGGTCAATCCATCAAGTGTGTGCATGGTTCCCAATGTGTCTGCCACAGCCAATCTGGTGAAAACTTTACTGGAACTTAAGTCCTCTGCTATGTAACAATCTGTGCCATACCATCCATCGGAACAGTCTGTACAGTTAGAGCTGCCTTGTTTGTTCAGTGGACAGTTACATGACCCTGAATATTGGTCACAGTTTCCATAACCATTGCATGCATTGTCTACACCGCCTGGGCAAACTGTATCACAGGTAGGACTCCAGTAACCATCCAAACAATTACATTCGGCTCCAGTTTTCCGAGTTCCATGGTAGCAGGGTGGATTACAGAATTCTCCTATCTGGCTATACATATCATATGTAATCAACTCTAAGCAGAGGTCTTGTCCTGGCCATGTGTTAAGGTTCAGGAGGGCCTGGCAAGTGTCAATGTAGAAAAGAACAGTATCTAGCATTGAGCTGGTATCCCATGAATTTAAACACTTTGAGTAGGATGAGCTATACATGGAATAACTTGCATTTTGACACGTGCTGAAAAGAAAGGTCACTCATCATTAATTTGAAGCCGATTTTAACTGTAAACTAACTAAACCTGTCAAAAGTTAAATTATGAATATGAATGGTCTTAAAAACCTACATATATTAATATTATGATACATTCATTATCATGTCACATGTCCAATTAATACAAATTTAATCAATAAATTTGATTTGTGTTTTCTGGAATATGTTTTCAGTGTAACTAAATCTGTCTCAAAACTGTGCCACAATAACAGCCTTACAAAAGTCCAAAATCAGGTAAAGTTAAAGCCTCATTTCTTAATTTAATTTCAGAAACAGTTACCATAGAAATCACTATTCATCAGGCAGCTATCTTTTAATGTTTTAGAAAGGATTCATTTCAGATAACGATAATAAAGACATAACTTAAACACAAAGCAATTATAAAAGTAACTGATATTCAGATAACGATAATAAAGACATAACCTAAACACAAAGCAATTATAAAAGTAATTAATATTCAGATAACGATAATAAAGACATAACTTAAACACAAAGCAATTATAAAAGTAATTAATATTCAGAATAGTCATTTATAGATGGATACACACAGTCCTTTCTTGTAATTCATAGAAAGGATTTATCATTCATTTTTTCATTCATTATCCTTCAACAGCTGTACATATTTCTCACGATATGAGTAATATTTCTCAATACTTTTACTCACAATGACATAATAGTGTGTTCAAACACTCAATACTTTTACTTACAATGACATAATAGTGTGTTCAAACACTTGAGTGCAGATGTCTGTCTGATATGTTACAGCCAAAGATCTCTTGCGACGACCAGAGCTGCCGGTGTTTTCTATGATGTCTGGGCTGTAGGCAAAAGTGATTTGAGCATCTGACACTTCGAAAGTACATCCTTTGAATGGATACTCAGGATTATTGAACAGAATGCCTTGAACGCTGTCAGCAGTTCCATCATCTGAGAAGACAAAATAGTACAATGTTGATCAAGAATCTTTTGTCTTTTCTGGTAATACTATGCTCAAATAAAAATACCTCTCCAAGAGTTGATAAATTAATGTTTCTTAATCAGAAAATCATGGAAGATAAAATACTTCAATCTCATGCAATGAATTATATAGCAAGAAATGACAAAATGTCAAATTCAATTTATGTTTCTCTTGGTGATATGCCCCTTTTCTATAAATCGCTATATAACACCTTTTATTGCACATGTTTGTATATATTATCATCAAAAACAGAACAAGATTTTCACAATGTTACATGGATGATGTTACAAGAGTTACAACGAATGTTAACCGAAGAAGCTGCTTTAATTGATATGGAAACTGAAAGGAACACTGTCGACTGAACAATAAGATTTCTCAGAAAACATGCTTGTTCATCTCTCAATCTCAGGAAAACTGAGCATTTGCCACCATTAATACTGGCTGCCATGTATAGCCTATCATGTGCTAAAAAAATGGCGTTAAACCCTACAACAACAGCAACAACTTAACATTTGAAATACTGGATACTTACACAACTTGCTTCATCCCTGCCTATCTGACATTGCAACTGACTCTAATCTAATTAATTTAAAATATTACTTAAATAAATACACTTTTATGCAAATCTTTATCCAAAAAAGATGACTTCAATGTTTTATCTAAAGTCAAAAAGTAGTTTGTAAGTTAAAAAAGTTACAAAATTTTGAACCTTTTTATATTTTTAGTTGACTTTGTGGAGGCAACCACTCAGGTGGCCAAGTGGTTAGAGCATCCACCATGGAAGCGGGAGGTCGTGGGTTCGATCCCCGGCCGAGTCATACCAAAGACTTACAAAATTGGTACTAACAGCTGCCTTGCTTGGCGCTCAGCATTAAGAGGTTAGTGTTAGGACTGGTAGGCCTGGTGTCAGGATAATGTGACTGGGTGGGACATCATGCTACATGTCTGTGGCATGCTGCCCCAGTGCTAGACATCACTATAAACTGCCATACTGCAGACATTGTAGCGATACGACTGAAAATTTGTTAAAGCTATGTTAAAAATCCTAAACAAACAAACAAATAAACAGAATGAAGCAAGCAATCCTGTTATATTTAACAATGAAATGGCTCATGCCATCCATCAATAGTTAGACATGCTAAGTAAGGTTGATTCGCATGGAGGAACTACTTACTCTGAAGAACTATGTACTATACACACAACAATATTTAAGCACAATTTTTGCAGTTACACTTGTATTTATTTGTAATAGTTAGGTATTGCATGATGGTTTCATTTCTATAAAAAAAAAAAGACAGAACAGACGTATGTATGGTAAGTAAAGAAGTTTACCAAATGTCCATAAAGCTTGGAGGTCAACATCTGCTACTGAGTACATGAGGTTCCAATGTGTTTGAATTTCAATACTACTGAAGTAGCTGAAATTATATCAAAAGGATAACAATGCATTATATGAAGATATAGAAAACATAGAATGTTAAGTAAATTTTTTCACAGCAAGTTCAGTGTAGATTTGCTTTCAGTTGAGTTTGATGTAGAACTATTAGAAATTTAAACAAAAGAAAGATGGATAGTGACCTGACATCTGTCAATGGCTATTGCATGTTTTCTGGTTTATGACCAGTTGAGATAACAACTAAAGTTAAACATCCACAACACTACTGCTAATGAGCCTGACCTTAGGCATAAAACAAAAGGCATTTGAAAAACTTTTACATTCATCCCACAAGCTCATGGCTTTAAGAACACTCTGATTTAATTAACCCTGAAAGCAAATTATGTATTTTATTTGTGAATCATTTGATTCCATTTTGAAATGGTTAGAAAAAAATCTGAGAGACTCTATGCAGACTTAGACAATATTCAAACTAGAATGTGTTCCTACAACATCCATAAGGGTACTGAGAGGCTCTAGAAAGTCTACAAAGACTAACAAGAATCGTATTATTTGGAAAAAGTTTGTCAGGTTGGTGATTCAAAGCATGCACTTTCGAAACGTCAGCCATATAAAAACACCAGAACTGCCTGTATGTGCTACTACAGGCTTTTCACAGGTAAAACTGAAAAACAATGTTTTCGTTTTCTACCCAAGTTATTAAAATCTACATCTACCGAACTGCATAGGATATACTTACACAGTCCAGAGTCTGAGATGATCAATACATCCACTGAAATGGTCATCTTCAGGCTGCTCACCACTTCCATCAATCGATGGTTGCCATCTCCCCAGGGCCAAAGTACCACCACTGTCAAAAGGACTCTCCCCTGCAAGTTGCCAGGAGGCTCGTTTAGGATCACCACCACTGTTGAACACATATACATCAAGCCTAGCTATTCTCCTGTTATACACCACAGAGATTTGGTTCCATTTGTTATCCTCAAGTGACAGTTGTGTATCAAAAATGTCATTACCATACACAACCAATACTGTTTGACTGTGACGGATTTGGAAGGTCTTTTTTAGAGTGTAGGTCAAGATTGCACCATAGTAGGTAGGGGATGTACCAGTCTTCACAAAAAACTCAATACTTGTGTCATAAACTGAAAATATTGGTGCTGATGTTACTGATACAGATGCATTTGTAAAGCATGCTGTATATCCTGCTCCCACTTTTGTAATTTTGGCATTAGAATCCAAGACCTGCAGTTAGAATAAAAAAGGAAAAATTTATTGTGCTAATATTTTGTATCTCTGTGTGAAAATGTGTTTGAGATCCCAAAACAACCTTATTTTTCTGGAAATGACCAGTAGTTGATCTCAAATGACCATTTGCTAACTTGACATGTTGGACACTGGACATAAGATACCCATAATTATCCTATGCGATTTGGAGGCAAAATGTTCTCCAAATGATTTGAGCAATCGATAGCGACAAAGGACAAGAGAAAAGTATGTTAAAGCTTATCTTTGAGCCCACAATATCTCTATGAAAGAATGCCTTAGTTTCTGTAAAAATTACTGATGATAATGTACACCCTCAAGTATTTCTCTGGAGAACTGATTAAAAAATTTAACCTGAAATGTTATATATTTTATAGATAGTAAGTCAGCATGTTACCCTTTAATAATTTTATGATGCAGGAACACAATTCAAGATACACTACCAACATTTTATTTACATTCAGTACCTACATTTTTGTCAGATAATTTTATTTACAGTCAGTACGTACATTTTTCAGTTTTAGCTATCTCAAATACTATAAAGTGCTCTAAAACAAGTATAAATATCACTCAAATGGTAATAAAAATCTAATCAAGTCATTTGCATATGCATGCAAACATCAATTCTATAAAAAAAAAGTTGTGCACTTCACGTGGTTTGTGCTTAAATCAAGGTTTAAGTCAAAAAATCTACAAAATGCTTAAAAATGTATAAAAAGCTAAAATATTCCTTAATTCAAAAAAAAAAGAACAAGATTGTGTACAAAATTTAAAATTGTGTAATGGCTGAAAAATAGACCAAGTCACTGACAAGTCAACTGAAAAAGACAATTTTTTTTTATAAATCATTTGTGAAAGTGTCCTTCTTAGTTTAACACGGACATGCATTTTACAAGTATTAAATTTATACAGAGTCTCTTGGTAAGTCTTTACTGTATACATTCTAATAAGAAATTAGGTTAGGATGGATAAAAAATATTATAAAGTGTTTTCTTTTTTATTTAAGAAATAAAAGATTCATTTTAAAAAAAAAATCTTTTAACTGAACATTCAAGAAACATACAGTTAATGAGCAGCCATCTATCTCTGGAGATTATTTGTCAACATTCCCTGAGATGACTAACAAAAGTTCAACCAAACACAAGCATACATGCACAGGCACGTACACACTCACATATCAAAGTGCAATTCTTAAAATCGAAACACTACTTACTGTTGTACTTGTTCCATTGGATAGTGTTATATTTGCATCAATGGCTGTTTCATTTATCTGTTGCAGACCACATGGGGATTTGGGCCGTGGGTTATTGCAATTGTTGCAATTACTTCCACAGATACCTCGTAATAAAACACTGCAGCACAAATCATCCCCAACCTTAACGACCACCCTAAGGTGTTTGTCCCAGGCTACAACCCTTATACTCAATCCAAGAGACACACTTTCAATAGTGTACAGATGTTTGGACACAGCTACAAGCATAATTATGCATGTTGAGTTGCTTATTCTAACCAGCGTGGCAGTTTCATTTTCAACTGGTTCAAATTTCTCCCAGTCTCCTTGCCCATCAATGTAGCTGTAGGCCATGGATGTGTAAGAACCAGTATACTCTACTTTAATGTTGACATCATGGAACTTCACACTGATTTTGTCGACGCAAACTTTCTGGAGATTGTTTCTCATACAGGACACTTGCCAAACCTGAAGATTAAAAGTTCACTTGATATAGAGATACTTTCAATTCATAAATGTTATGAAGACACGAAAATGGAAGTTAAGGTTCCACCTCATATTCCTAATGTGGACACTATGCTTCAAAGAAATAGGTGTCAAGTAAATTATATATCAGTAGATTCAAACAGGTGTCAATTAAATTATATATCAGTAGATTCAAACAGGTGTCAATTAAATTATACATCAGTAGATTCAAACAGGTGTCAATTAAATTATACATCAGTAGATTCAAACAGGTGTCAATTAAATTATATATCAGTAGATTCAAACAGGTGTCAATTAAATTATACATCAGTAGATTCAAACAGGTGTCAATTAAATTATATATCAGTAGATTCAAACAGGTGTCAATTAAATTATATATCAGTAGATTCAAACAGGCTTCAATTAAATTATACATCAGTAGACTCTACATACTTTGACTAGTTTTTTAAAATTTATTTTAAGATTTCCAATAATTATGACCACATTTCAGTATATTACTAAATAAGTGTAACAAAACTAGTGCATTTGTTTTAGTAGGGTTTAATGCCATTTTTCAGCACAAGATAGGCTATACATGGCGGCCAGTATTAATGACGGAGGAAGAACCCTGGAAAACCCCAGAAAGAACCACCAACCCATGACAAGCTACTAGCAAATTTAATCAAATACCCACATTGGCCAAATCTGAAACTCGAACCCACGCAGACAGAGGTGAGATGGTAGTGATCCATAGCGGAGAGCACTTTAGACCACTCGGGGCAACTAATAACTTTGATTTCTACTCTCATGAAAAGTAAGCAAAACTCTACCTACCATCACATTGAGGCCTTCAGTCTGAATTAAAGTGTAAATTCCTGGTTCAATTAAGTTCCCACCTGAACCAAGCCATCTGGTGATTCCCTGGAAGTCAAGGAGACTTCCATCTCCACTGGCTGCACAGGTAGTTTTATTGAGAATGTTATTCTGCTGCAGTTGACAGTATTCTCCACTGTATCCAGGTGTACAAGATCCACACATTTCATTCCCATTCCAGTTAAACTCACAACTGCACACTCCAGTCCTCATGTGACACTTCCCGTGATGGCTACAAGGGTTGCTAGACCCTCCAGGACACTGCTCTTCACAAGTCACACCATAGAAACCAGAATTACAAATGCAATAATCAGTAGTGTCATTATTGGGAATGTTTTTATCATATGTCCCAAATACACATTTCCTGTCACAGTTAATTCCAGTCCAAATTGGGAAATTACGACTTTCAAAGTAATTGCAGAGATCCTTGGCTGGAGTATCTTCAAGTTGTGCCATGAACTGAGCCATATCAGCTAATGCCAGAATTGTGTCCAGACTGAAATCTTTATCATCTGCCAAGAATGTATCTTGTCTGCATCCTAAATAGTAATACTGCATAACTGTCAACATTCCACTATCATTAGTAATCCCAAAGATATAATCACATTTGGCATCTAAACTGGTCACTGGATTGTTGTTTGTGATAGATATTGTTGGCTCTCCAGTTTCATTTATGCTAATATCAGACTTCACCCAAATACATCCAGAGAAACTGAGTGTCAACTGAACTTGACTCACAAAGTCTGATGTAATTCTGCCAAAACCTTCATCAAAGTTCCATGCAAGATTCAAATTGCTGACATAAGACTGTATCATGATCTTCCAGTTGACAACAATTTCTGCTGGAGTCAGAAGTCTGTTCCAGATCAGAAGTCTGTCCACTTCCAGTACAACCCTGCCTTCTGGCTTTGTTCCTGCAACACCAAACGAAAGCTGCCAGGTTCCTATTGCTAAAGTCCCATCTGCTGGTAGACAATCACTTCCAAAATTCAGGACTCTGTAAATAGTGACATCATGACTGTGGATGTAATGGAACACCAGGATGCCTGTTTCACGGTTGTAGATCAAAGCAATGTTGCTCCATGACTCTTTCATAACTTGAATTGATGTGTTGTATATATCTGCACCAAATTGAATGTGGAAGAAGTTATTTATAATGGTCACAGCAAACACCTTCTCAAAGGCATATGAAATAACTGTGCCACCAGTTGTATCATTACCCACCTTGACTCTCATTTCCAAAGTAATCTTAGTCTGTGTGAAGACAGATTCCTCGCCAAAGGGTTTGGAAACAATGAATCCACCATTAATGAAAACAGAATATCCAGATGTTGAAATAAATGTTGCTTTGAACAAGCTGCTTTTCTGGTCCAGATTCCACTGATTGTAGTAATCATGTAGCATTTCTGAGGTAAGCATTACATTTTTTGAGACTGTGGCAATTCCGATGGCCTGAATCTGACAGGAATAATCATCAAGAGCACAATTATGACTTCTCTGTGCACAAACACCAAAAAGGCCACTGATAATGGAGCAAGATGATGAAGATACTGTCATCCATAAATTCAGGTAACCTTCCATAACACTGATTCTCATCTGAAACTTTGCTCCCTGGATTTCATATATGTACTGATTCAATTTTACTATCTTGTAGTCAGCCCAAGCGTATATGACATCTGTTACAAATAACTGATTCCCATTAGATGTTAGCATCCAATGGCCAGAACCATCAATGACTAGGGTGAAATTCTGTATTCTGATTGCTACAGACAAGATGCAACTTTGCAGTTTGACACATGGACCCTTCATTATTTGTATTTCCACTTCAGATCCTAATGTGTACAGGTAAAATATTCCATTTTCAGGGAAGTTAACATTTGCTCCATCCAAAGTTGATAAATGTCCATTACTTGTAAGAGAGCAGAAGTATGATTGACTGCCTATTAATGCCTGTAACGCAATTGAGCAAAATTCTCCTGTCCATCCTTCTGAACAAATATGACATTTCTCTCCTTGCCAATTGAGGCTGCACTCACACACTCCTGTGGTCTGGTTACAGTAGCCATTGTTGCTGCATGGGTTTAGTGTACCTCCAGGACAGATATTTATACAAATTGGACCCCAGTATCCTTTTCTACATGTGATATCACCCAATAAAAAGGCTGACTCCTGAGGGAACCTATACTCTAGGTCACAACTGGGACCTGACCACATAGGGAAAATGTTGGGACTGAAAAAGTGACACAGCTCTTTGCCGGGCCATAAAGAATTATATTGGTGAACATCAATGAGATCTGCAAGAAGCATGGCTGAAATAAGGGAAATATCAATTTTGCCACTTGATGCCACATCACTAGTACAAGAGACATAGAAGAAAGTAAGTGTAGCAGGATCCACACTGCTATTAAATGAATGATTCATAGCTTCATATATGATAGAACTGCATTTCTGTTCAGCCTCAAGTTGCTTGGTGGAATTATAGCTGATATGCACTGGTGGAATAATTTCAAATATGAATGAGATATCTGATATGAGCCACTCCACTGGAGCTCTAGTCCATGTGTACCATTCAAGATAGATGTTATGGTCTCCTTTCAAGTCATACACAACAGAATCCTCTCCTTCATCAAATCTCCAATAGGCCACAATTTTGTATTCAGTTTCGATATCAGCTAGTTTCATCTGGTACTTGACTACCTCAGAGAGGGACATTGTGGTGTGCCATATTCTTACTTCATCTATTAGACCAACAAAGCTTCCAACAGATGGCTCTAAAATAGTGCTCATGGAGTCGAATGGCTGCTGCCAAGTTCCAAATGTCAAAATGCCATCTCTGCTTAGTGCACTTGAGTTTGAAAGTATGAATGATTTATAGGTAAGTCCATCTTCTGTAGCCACATAAACTGTCAACTGGAAGGAAATCCGCTTCCAAACAAGAGTAATTTGGTTCCATCGTTCAACAGCAAGCGTGAAGTTGGTATCATAGACGGTACTTCCTGCCTGTACTTGAAGAGTTGAATTCAAGAATAAACAAAGAGTGCTTTGCTGACTGTAGGTGAAAATTATTCCAAGGTTATTATGTGGTTTTACAAACAGTTCTATGCTCATGTCTTTCTCACCATTGATAATATCAAGAAGAACATCTGTTGAGATTCTACTATTATTGAAAAGCAATGCATGTCCAGCCATTGTGGAATTTCTAGGCTCATTTTTATATAGATATGTGAACCCACTATAATATTCATCGATAAACCAGCCTGTGCTAAAGGTATGAATTTGTGAGATGTTTGTTATAGGCTCTGTGCCACCCAGCATGTAGTTTTGTCCTTCACAGAGTGATCTTTCAATATCCAAAACTATACTTAGATGATGACCTGACATTCTTATTCTGGCATAGAAATACTGTTGGAAGTTGCCTCTGATTTCATACAATGAAACAGATGAATGCCAGATGGTGAAGTACGTCATATTGTACACCAGACTCTCACTAAAATAGTGGCGCTGTCCATTGATCCAGATGACTGACTCCCCTGTAAGAGTATATGCTCCTCTTATTAAAATGGTCTCAGAACCATACTTGAATTCCAGAGCAGATAAACAAATTGCATTCTTGTAACAGTAAACCATTCTGGCCTGCATCTCAAATGAATTTTGAGTGTTTCTTCTTATGATATAGAACTCTCCAGGATGCGTTAAAGTGAATTTCAAACCTTGGAAGCTGATGATGTGGCCAAGACTGAATATTGCTCCAGTCAGGATTTCTCCAGGATGAGAGCCATTCGTTAAAGAGGTATTTTCTGGTATATCTGGAATAAGCATGTCACATGCATCTCCTGTCCAACTATCCAGACATGTGCTGCAGTTTGATAATGTATCAAAGGTTGGGAGGCAATGGCAGTTTCCAGCCAAATCATCACAGAAGCCATTTCTGTAGCATGGACTGGTTGAACCTCCAGGACAAGCATTTTCACACTTTGGTCCCCAGTAACCATCATAACACTGACATACTCCATAGGTAACAAGGTATGCAAACATGCCACACTGTGCTGAAGAACATACAGTTTGGAAATGTGGGCTGTAAGGGTCATTACACATATCTCCTGGTGGGAAGGGCTGTGGTGGAGCAATTATATCAATACAGACCTGAACATAGTTCAACAGAGAGTTTACATAGGAGTCACTGTCAGGATATGTTGTCATATCTTGCAAACAGACCTGATAGAAATATTCAGTAGAATCAAGTCCTCCACAAACACTAAAGAGTTCTGGATTGTTAATAACTTCTTTACATTGTGTCTTTACATCCTCAGGTATATATTCAACAAAGGTCTTTTCCATTGTTGAATCCACCTGAGGAAAAATGTCAGAAATGACCCATTTTATGTCAGTCTCTGGGACAACCATATACTGACCAGAAATTACATCAGTTGCAATGGTATGTAGCCCAGTGTCAAAAGACCATTGAGCTGTGAGGTTTGAAAAGAATGAATTCACTGGTGCCACTGATGTTAGTTCAAGCTGGTATTGGGCAAGAGCAATATTCCATAATCGCAATTCATCTATCTCACCAACATATGTGCCTACATCTATTGGAGGGTTTTCAGGCCAGGCACCAAGTCTTATCAGGCCATCAGATGAAAGTACTGTACTGTTTATGCTTTCCTCATATTTGAATACATTCTCTAATCCATTGAAAACATAAGTTGTCAGAGTTTGTGTCAAATTATTGTACACAAAGCTGAGGTGATGCCAAAGATCATCCTGGAGTATGAAGCCTGTGTCAATAACTGTTGATCCTGACAGTATATGCAAGGTTGTGTTGAGATATACCATGAAAGGAATCTCTGACTGGTATCCTAGTATTAAACCATGACTTGTGGATGGTTTGACTTTTATTTCAATTGTAAAGTCACTGTTCTCAGCAATAACAGATGATGGAAGTTGGGAGGTGTAGGTTCCAGATCCATTGAAGTACAAACTATGACCACCTGAGTCTGTATCTCTAGGCTCAGTCACACCCCCAATTGTGTACACGAATGCGGTTGAGTCATCTTTTAGTATGCTCCAGTAGTTTGTGAAATCCACATTGATGTAAGTTGATGAGACTTGAGTCAAGCTGATTGTGCTTGTAAAGTTGATCCTGATGTCATTGTCAAGATTCCCATCACAGTTTCCACACAAACCCTCTAGATTCAAACTGCATGTGGGTTGGTTATAGGTTACTTTGGTGTCCAGGTATCTCTGATAGGAAGTTTCCATGGATGTTACTGTTATGGTGGAGTCATGAAGAAGCACACTCAGTGCATTCAGACTTGACCACTCTAATGTGACATCAGTTGTCAACTGGTAGCTTCCTTCAAATGTGATCTCAATACCATTGTGGAATAACACAGGCCTAACAACCGTCTCATCCTTCAATGATGGGGTGCAGAAGGTAAGATTCTCAGAGTCAAACCTGATCCAGACTTGCTTGGTACAGCTGCTGATCTCACTACCACAAGATGCTTGCCTCACATACACCTTAGCCATGCTGGAATCTGCCAGTACAAATTCACCTCTTCGACTTAGAGTGTAACCTGAAAAAAGGTGCTCACAATTTTTAATTTTTAACTTTATTTTCTCCACTTTTCCACACCACTAGTTAAGTATTATCTTAACCAGAATAAGGGCATTGTCTTTATTCATTTCAAATTTACTTAAAGTAGCATAATACTATCTCTTATCCATGAAAAAGTAGGCAAAGTATACATATTACACCTTTGTGTAGTTACAGCTAGTAAATTTGCATAAATGCATGAAAATATGAAAAGCGGTGAATAAAATCAAGTGGTATGAATAGGTTATGTTAGCATCAACAATTAGCTAATCAGCCCCTTCTGCTACATAAAAAAGACCAACAAATTATTGCTGGGTAATTTTGAAGCAAGAAGCCTTAATGAAAATAAATCCCCATCTTTATTAATGACTAGCCATTACGTTAACATGGATCTTTGTCCTTTTCATCAAAGTGTTTCTACCCTCATCTCAATCTAATGATATAATTAGCAATAAAGTGACCGCTACTTAGTCACCTTTTAATGAAAATCAGCAATGGGAATGAAAAAAAGTAAGAGTGCAATGTATGCATCATGACATATCAAAAATCAAAACTAATATTACCTTATACCAATCAGGGGAGGGTGTTTGATCAGTAAAATATGTTTCTATCTTCTCCATATGATACAATAACCCAGATTATTTTACAGAACTGATAATCCTGTGAACTGCTGAATACATGCAACATTCTCATTTGAGATTCACTGTAAAATATAGAATAAACTGGAAATAAAAAGATTATTTGGAATTAGTATCAATAGCACATGCTGTAAAGATGCAAAATCAATATATCAGGAATGGGTTTAGTTACCTAGACCATCAGGAGTGATGACATGTCCATTGCCAAACATTCTACATGATTTCTTGGTGGTACTTCCTGGGAAGGTGATAGCTGTGACAGTGCAATCCACACCATACAGGCCTGACACACACTGAGCACAGCTGGTGTTGACATCAAACCTGTCAGATGAACATGTGCAGGAACCATCTGTAGAACTGCATGTTCCTCCTCCACATGGGGCATCTCTGGAGACTGGACACATGCTCTCACAGGCAGATCCATAATACCCTTCAGCACAATGGCAAACTCCAGATGAGGAATCAAAACCTGATTGGCATGAGACATTACATGAACTACCAATCCATCCAGGGAAATATCTTGTGGAAAACTGATTACAGAAGAGTTGGGCAGGCCAGGTCTGAGACAATCTATTTGGAACACAGAAATCTGCATAAGCCACAATGATCTCCATACTGGCCTGTATACTGTTCATCCACATTGCATTGGAAAGACATTGCTGATAGAACATAGTCTGCACATAATTGCCAAGGAAACTGCATGTTGTATTGAAATGTAATGAATAAATGAAGATAAAGCACTGTGACTGGATAGAATCGCCTGCATTCAAATACAGAGAGTATGGGTTGTACACAGTAAGATCTGGGAATGTGAGTTTGTAGTCAGCCATAACCCACTGAGGGTGTAACCAGGGGCTAGAGAGCCAGCTTAGCTTCAGTCCTGTTACTGGGTCTACAGAAACATGTCCAGTCCCTTCATTCAGTCTCCAAATGTTAGACAATCCAAGCTCTGTGGACTGAATGTACACAAAAGACCTAGTAACTATTTCAGTTACGGTTAGTGTTTTCTTCCAAATACGTAAATCATCCAGATAACCATCAAAATTCCATTTAAATGGTGCAAACTGTCCTAATATAAATGTTCCACCTGGCACTAGTGGGGAATTCAATGTAAAGTCAAACTTGATGAAATTGCTGGTGTATGAACCATCCTGTTTCACTAAATAGACAGTGATTCTTCTATCTTGCTCAGTCCATACAACTGTCATCTGGTACCACATGCCTGGATTCACTGTGATAACACCTAGAGTAATGATGGATGTATTGTATCCAACCTTTAGCTGAGTGCCACACAAAAAGATACTAAAGCTGACACTATTTTTGTATGACCAGATAGTTCCACAGGTCTTTGGACTTTCATCTACTTTGAACTTGATTTCCACCGTGACGTCAGACTCCACGAAAGTATAGAGTGTATCACTGATGGCATGGCTTCCATTTGTATAAATACAGAAACCGGCACCTTGGGAAGTACTGAGGAAATCACGAAACAGGGAAAGGGATGTCTGGACCAGCCAAGATAGACCAAAAGCTGAATGAATAGAAGATTGTGTGAGGTTGCCAGTAATGCTGGATGTCAGGATGCTACCAGAGGCAGTCTGGAAGTCATCAAAAGAATCTGAGTTACAGAAGCTCAGCAGGCCTCTGGCCAACTCACAAAGTGATGCTATAGCCTGGACATGGATGTCTAGATGATTCTCATACAGGAAGATGTCAATGATTAATCTGCCTGATGCCTCAACTCGGATCTGCGTCACTGACACTCTGGAGCAGTATACTCCGCTACTGATGGCAAAAGCAGAACCAATTACAATTTCCTTGCCATTATAGTAGGTTGTTCCATTGCCAAACACTGATGATCCACTTGTAGTGATAATCAAATTATTTGAACCAATTGATATTCCAATGGCATTGGTTCCAACAGTACCTGCATAATTGGAGAGCTCCACCTGTAAAAGAGAGGAAAAAATCTAAAGATGAAAACTTGGGCCTGAAAGTCACGCTTACAATCAAATTGCTAACAAACGAGTGTCCTTACCACAAAATAATAAGGTGATTTGTCTTAGCTTCATAATGGTTAATCATTAGTATGACAAAAATACATCAGGGTGTTTAGTAATATAACAAAAGAGGACACATTAACCCCAACTGTAGCACATATTTTCTAGAACTGTATTTAACCCCAGTGACAAAGCTGGGAAATGACTACATTACACAATTAATCGTCTTGGCTATGGACTGATTCACAATTAATTGTCTTGACTATGGACTGATTCACAATTAATCGTTTTGGCTATGGACTGATTCACAATTAATCGTCTATTGACTGATTCACAATTAATCGTCTTGGCTATGGACTGATTCACAATCGTCTTGGCTATGGACTGATTCACACAAAGTATGGAGACAATGAGTCAAACTATATAGGACCTGAATTTTTTGAACCAAAACCTGAATTAACTTTTCTTTGACTGGGGTCTTATTTTAAGGTCAAATAGACAAGTAAGCATGCCACAGAATGAACTGCTTTAGCACTGTACTACTACTACTACTACTACTACTAATAATAATAATAATAATAATAATAATTTAATAATAATAATAATAATAATAATAATAATAATGACTTTATTTAACAAGGGTAACATAATTAACTAAGAACTAATCTACCTTGAGGCCCTCATGCAAAGGAATTTATTTACTTTAGCAGCATCTCAGTGGGAGAGTGGGCATTTCTAATCTCAACTGAAATACTGTTCTAGAGCAAAATCCAATGGGTTTTGGAAATATTAGTATATTAAAATGTTCACCAAAACCTTAAAGGAAAATTTCTATGACTGTGACCCGGACACCTATATTACAGAAGCAATGACCCTGACTCCTAGGTAACAGGAGCAACTGTATTGGTTTCTATATGGACAACTAAACAAACCTTGAGTATTTCAACTTCCAAATTTGTGATTTTAACTGAAATGAATCACCATCTGAAAGTATTGACTGCTTTAGTGTCAAGAAAGATCAATACATACAAGTTCTTAATTATATGTATTTCTATTAACAAATCTATTTTGCACCATGGAAAAATTTAAGACATTGTTGTATATGTATTTATTTTAAAAAAATTTAAAAAACACACAATGATACATTGTGTGCACAATGGCTATGATATAGGAACACAGCACTAAAATTGGTGTAAACAAGTGATCCTAAACTCAAGGTAAAATTCTGAAATAATCTTTATTTAACATCATTATGTATAATAGTAAACAAAAGCTTAAAACTATGGACAGGTATAACAATATCTAGTAGCAGTTCAATTAATTAATCATTTTTTAAAATTCATCTTACCTGTAATATATGCACATCTAGCACATCTCCTGAAGACAAATGTACACTTGTAAGCAGGTATTCCCCTGAACGCTGGAAGCTGTACATTGCTCCATCATAAGTTACAAAATGTCCACTGTGATAACATCGGGCCTGATAGAATCCTGACACTAGGACAACTGGCATCACTGCTACTGAACAATCAGCTCCAATCCAGCCAGGTAGGCATGTTCTACAGTTAGTTGTCTGGTCAGCAGATGCATAACATGTGCAGTGCCCAGTAAATGGGTCACAGGATCCCTTCCCATAGCATGGTGATGCAGCCCCTCCCTCACACTCATTTTGGCACTTGGAACCCCAGAAGCCTGGCAGGCATTTACAGTATTCAATCTCTGATGAGGAATCCTACCAAAGAAAGTTTGTTCTTGTCACTATTCTCAAAGAACAAAATGGAAGTGATACACTTAGAATAAAAAATACCAGACTTTTTACCAAACTGGGCCTTTCCCCACATCAATCACCTAATGATGTTCAAATTTGGTCCTCACAAAATTTAGTATTGTAACAAAACAAGTTTCATATTTTCAATACAGTTATGACAAATTAGAATTAAAAGTAAAACTGTTTCACTCATGTATGTATGTATGTATGTATGTATGTATGTATGTATGTATGTATGTATGTATGTATGTATGTGCAGTGTGGCACTTTAGCACTAAAGCATCATACTGCAGACACATTATCCATGTTACCAGGCCAGGCCAACCAGTCCTAATTCTAATATTTGAATGTTGAGTGCCAAGCAAGGCATACACCTTAGTATTTTAATACTAAACATGTTTAAATTAACACTAATTATTGTTATCTTCATATAATGTGCATTGCTATATTCTCCTTAAGAGGGCCTCATGGGAGAATAGTCCTTGACTAATGAGTCACCCTCTATAAATAAAACATTAAATATTATGCTAGTACAATTTTTGTAAGTCTCTGGTTTGACTTGGCCAGGATTCAAACTCACAACCTACAGCATCCAAGGTGGTTGCTTTAGATACTTAAACTACGGGAGCAGTCCCAGCTGAGACAGCAGAAGATCATTCCTAAGTATTACCAATGATTCCATTTTGTATAGTCTAGCACTTAAACTTGAATGACTAATATCAAAGTAAATTACATTCCAATACTTATAAAATATTAATATTTTTTAAAAACTCATTCAATAATGACCTGTGTTGAGGAAGATTATATTTGATATTTAACATTATTGTCCACTGAAACTAGTTCTAATATATGTGACCAGTATGTGACTAGGTGTAGGTTTTAGGATTACTAACAATGTAAGCAACACAAAAGAATTGTCAATGCTTAATCTTTCAATGAAAAGGATTCATATTCTCTTAATATTTTTATAGCTGAGACTTTTCTTTTCACAAGTGAGTATTATAGTTTTAAGCAATTCTTATTCATTATATCAGTATCCGTGATGTGGTTATATAAGACTGTTTCCGATCATAAGCAATTCTTATTCATTATATCAGTATCCGTGATGTGGTTATATAAGACTGTTTCCGATCATAAGCAATTCTTATTCATTATATCAGTATCCGTGATGTGGTTATATAAGACTGTTTCCGATCATAAGCAATTCTTATTCATTATATCAGTATCCGTGATGTGGTTATATAAGACTGTTTCCGATCATAAGCAATTCTTATTCATTATATCAGTATCCGTGATGTGGTTATATAAGACTGTTTCCGATCATAAGCAATTCTTATTCATTATATCAGTATCCGTGATGTGGTTATATAAGACTTTTTCCGATCATAAGGAAGCCAATCTTCCACTATCTGAAACCAATATTTTGATGCATCTCATGTTTCAACATTACAGAATTACAACTGTGTTCGATAACATCAATGCTTCAATAAAATTATTTTAACAAACATATGGTGTTTTAAGTAAAAAGTCTCTGAAGACCTAAAATAAATATATATTATTCAATAGTGGGGGCATTAAGAAATCATACTGGAAGTCTCCAATACCTGTTAAATAGTTGGATACTCAGAAATATACAAGTATATTAAAAAATGAAAATGAAAAACTAAACAAAACATACTCCTGTAGACACTGATCCTGTCAGGCTATTGTGAAGAAACCAGTTTTCTCAAATATACGTAAAAAAAAGTTGACTAGATTTGCATTTACCTAACATGTATGATTCTACTTCAGAGCAAAAATGACCAAGTTAGAATTGGAAAAAATATGAAATAATTAAATTTAATGACCTAAATATCAAAACAAATAATTTAATAAAAATTGGTCTGAAAATTACATTTTTACAACTTGAGTTTTTTTTCTTCTAATTATGCTAATATGTTTTTTATTTCTTCTGAAAAAAGTTTTAACATGCATACAAAAACAGACAATTTTCCTACAATTGCTTACAAATTGAATCAAGTAATTTACAGATGAATAAAGAGGACAAATTTCATTTGTACTAAGTTGCTTCTATGCAATCTTCATAACATGTATCTCAGGGCAGACAAATGAATGAAAATACAAACACAAATGGACATATGACAAAATCAAGATGCCCCTGCAACAAGCAGAGGGTGCATAATATGTATTTAAGGTAAATTGATAACACAGAACTTTAGGCATTTCTATGCACTCCTTGTCAATAAGTCAAGAACCAACCCTTTTCAGCTGTTTCTGTATACCCCCATACTAAATTAAGAACCAATACATTCAGATATTTCCGTACACCCCCAATAATAAATCAGGAACCAATCCATTCAGATATTTCTGTGCACACATTGTCAATAAATCATGAGCCTATCATTTCAAATGTTTTGTGCACTATTTATTTAGAATTCAAAAACCTACCACTACAGGTGTTGCTTGGCACGTCTTAGTCTCATCTACAGTGGTTATATGATAGAGGTTGGCTTTTGTGGAGGAAACAAACCACGAAACAGGTGTGCTATCAGGCAGAGAACTGTAAAAGTAAAGGTTTGATGAGTCAGGTGAAAACAAAACAAATACTACATTGTATTTTAGCCTCAAAATAAAACACATTTACCTATTTAATTTACCATAAAAAGTAAGCACATTTTACCAAAAGTATCTTACCTTGTATAACTGATTAGGGTGATAACATTCAAACTGTTTTTCTACATGGAACTTCTATTGTAATATTCATAAGCTAAATAATAAAATCCAGCCCTATTAAGTTCTTGAGTCTCCTAATAAAAAGCATTTTAAGTCTGAAGTATTATCAGTGTTTGTAGTTTCCACATGTTGTCAATTCATTACTTTATGTGGGTCACTTTTGTTGGTCAGTTCTATGGGTCAGCTAAAATCACAATGAAATAGGACCAATGTTGATATTTAAAATTGACCAACCCATACCCACCCTGGTATGTACCAATAATGATCCCTCATTTGCTTGCCTAATTTAAAAATATATTATTTATAGTGCTGATAAGTATTTCATAAAAATATTTAAAAAAAGATGATGAACAATGGAATATCATTATCATTAATTTACATGCAAATTTCAGTATTCCTTTCATTGCAGCACTGAGTGAAATAACAGTCTACTTTGCCTGAATGGTCCCCTTGCATGGACCCTGTCTATATAGTACTGAGAAATTTAAAATTACCTTGTAGAAAAAGCATAAACAACTACTCCTGGACGGAATTTGGTTGGAGGATAAAATTGGTCATTTAATCCTCCAATGTTGAGATAATTCTCTGCCCCAGCTGATATGTAAATGTTATTGGTATTATTGTTGATGTAGCCAAACCAGGCTTTGAATGTCCGTGAGCTGGTGTCTCTCTCCACACAGCGGAACACAGGTTGAATGGCCTTACTGTCCTCAGTACCATCCATGGACAATCCATATACACCCTGCCCTCTAGTACACTCAATGTGGCATTTTCCAAGACCAACATAATCTGCACACATGAAGATAAAAAATTTGTTAAAAATTTTAAAATCTGAAACTGTGCAAGTTTCTAGCAGCAAAGTCAACAATACAATGCAAAGATAATAAAAATATTTTAATAAATCAAAATTTGCTAACTCTGTGATTTTACTTGGAATCGGTAATTTGGTTATTCCTAAAGAGGTTTATGTTCTTTACAAGAATAAGCATACAATGCAATGAAAGTTCTAAAACTTTGTGTAACATGCATTTTCTGTCATGTTCCCAATAATGTGGAAACTAGGGCCTAACCGAGTAGGTAAGTTTTGCAGAGTACCGAATCCGAGTATTTGGATGTACTATTTGCCGGATCCGGAAACGAATCGAGTAGTAGGTGCGACTCCGGAGAATACCGTTTGTTTCATTATCATATGCAAAGCTTAAACTTTTCATGTACCGTATACAGTATATATCGCCTATAAGATGAAAATTTTTATTATTAACTAAAATTATTATGTATTAAAAAACTTTCTTTTAAAAGTGCAGTATTTATTGAATTATTTTACTTGTAACCATTCGTGCGCGTATTATTTGCTGAGTTGAATACTTCTGAATTGTACCAAAAATAACGATATTCGGCCGAAGCAAATGTCCGAGGCGATTTCCGGTTAGGCCCTAGTGGAAACAAAGAAAATTAAAGCCAATTTCAATAAGGAAGATTGCATTTTCTAGTTTGGCTAAACTTCTTATTAAAAAACAATAGAGAACCTCTCTGGTGATGAAGATATCAGGTATGCAATATAACACTTATTTAACCTTATTTAACCTTACTAGGTACTTTAAACTAATTCCTGTCCATACTGCATTAATATGATTTAATATTGTCCCATACTGAATGCAGATAATACCATATTGATTTAATGATTTAATATTGTCCCATATTGAATGCAGATAATACCATATTGATTTAATGATTTAATATTGTCCCATATTGAATGCAGATAATATCATACTGATTTAATATGATTTAATATTGTCCCATATTAAATGCAGATAATACCAAAATTGGTTTAATATGATTTAATATTGTCCCATTTGAATGCAGATAATACCATATTGAAGCCAAACATATGCATATACACCTGCCAACCATCTGAAACTGTTTAATTTTTGTATACAAAAAAATATGGCACTCAGAACAACTTATGACTGGGTAATAAAACTAGAGATATTTCCTATTTTAGATAAAATGTTTAATGCAACAGCAGTGAAATCATGACAAAATGTGAATAATAGGTCATACATGTGACAAAACCTTGTTGTTATGATTAATATGCTAGCATGAGATGAGTTTTCTATATGACACATAAATGTCACTCTTGTCACCATAGCAAATTGTAAAATCAACTTTTTGGGAAGGGCAGAATGCATATCAAGTTCACAGAACCAGATTCTAACCCCTGAAATTGCAGTTTCCATCTGTCATTAAATTTCAGGTGATTTTATGGTTGCTCAGATTTTGTTGTTATAGCACTAAGAGATAATGTATGCTTAGACATTGTGACAAACTTTACACTGAAACTAAACAAACCCTTTCCCATGCCACCTGAGCTCTTTCATAATGCATGCATAATCATTTCACATCTTTGAACTTGTCCCAATTACCTTTGATTGCACATAGTATATTTTCTAATCCATCTCAACAACTTAAAGCACAGAAACAGAACTTACCATGCTGACAGAATCAAAGTAAAGTTAATTGTTTTATGCTGACTTTAGTAATCACTGATAGTCCTTAATCCTTTCAAAATCACTTCTGATCACACAAAGTATAATCTAAGTCAACAAGCTTCAAATACCAAACCAACAAAGCCTGATGATATATTCAAAGTCATGATAAATGTTTTCGTACAAATTGAAATTATTAACTAAACTTAACTAGCTCTGCTTAAGTCAGCTAAATAATCACAGGCAATTTTACCACATATTACACTTAAGCTCCATGTCAAATAATCACAGGCAATTTTACCACATATTACACTTAAGCTCCATGTCAAATAATCACAGGCAATTTTACCACATATTACACTTAAGCTCCATGTCAAATAATCACAGGCAATTTTACCACATATTACACTTAAACTCCATGTCAAATAATCACAGGCAATTTTACCACATATTACACTTAAGCTCCATGTCAAATAATCACAGGCAATTTTACCACATATTACACTTAAGCTCCATATCAAATAATCACAGGCAATTTTGCCATATATTACTACTTAAGCAAGGTGAGAAAATAACATGGGGACAAAAAAAAATCAATTTTAAATATTCATTTGGTACTGAAGGGTAACACTGTTTTCTTTGATAATAAGATGATGCACTTTTATATAGTGAATAAAAGCAAGAGAATAAGTTCAACTAGATGTGATCTGGTTTGGATTGTGGCTTGTGATCTTGAAATAAGCACAGTCACCAGAAATGAACCTGGTCTTCGGACCCAACTGAAGTATTTAAATATCCACTTTGGTTTTGCTTGTCTTATTAGCTTTTCAGATATCTTGCTTACAATGTAAGTGTGATGAACATAATTGATGGGAGCACAAAAGCAATATTTGTCCCTCCCTTTGGGAGAGGGTCAGGCTGGTGATGTAACAAGGTAGGATAAAGTTTAAAGCAAGAAGAATTTACTTTCAGCACATTCTGTACAAGATGGGAGTTTCCATCCAGTCACACACTCTCCACAGCTTGCCCCTGCCCAGTGTCCATTTGAGCCATCCCTGTAACACTCGCAGATGTCACCACCTTTAAAGAAAAACTTCAGAATCAAGACTGCAGCAAATTTCCCTGACAGGTTTGACTGATCGCTGATAAAAAAATTACTATAAACAAATCTTTAAGTTATGAACATGGACTTTGATGTGTGAAAAATGCACAACATTTGTCCATTATTCTGTTAATTTAAAGAAATTCTAGTCATATATGCTTATCAAATTTCTTCTTTCAATGTATCAAGACACATAAAACAAGATCAAAATACATTTATCGACTAAAATTACTCTTTGGTTATCTTTTGAGTGACTCTCATCAAAAGAATCTTGTTCACAATTTACAGTTTTCTGTTTAAAAAAATCTGTGACAAAACTTTAGTTGTACCAACTGACTCTTTCTTTTTCAATTTTCAATATAATGGTATGTATTAATGGATTTTGCACTATCCAAAGGATAGTTATCATCAGGTTTGCACATGATTATATCATCAATCCAAACTTGTTTTATCTAGCAATCACTTGTGAAGAACAAAGTGGGTGGAGATAAATTTATTAAAAAATAATATCAGTCTTACAACCCAAGTTGTTTTTAGAAATGATCAGGGATAAACAAGGATTCATCAGTCTTAATTATTCTAGAAGATGATTAAATAATTCCCCAAAATATTAATTTGTTATGGACTTAACAATAAACCACTTATGGCATAATTTTCTTTCAATTTTTAAATTAAGTTTTTCATAAAATCATAACAACAATTATGAATTAAATCTACATACCCAGTTCAGTGGAATACCCATGGAGACAGAGTACACTGCAAGTGGTGTTGTACCCAATGTAACCGGACTGGCACTGTTCACATTGTGATCCCCTAAACCGAGGCAAACACCCAGAGCAGTCATCGTTAGTAAATCCATGGTAACAGGTACATGAGGGAACTGTGGCACCAGATGGTACTTCACAAATACCTACAGGAATAACAATTCTGACTTCATCGCAGATTGCAAGTAAAAAAATTCAAATGTAATATAAACTAAATAGCTGTTCAAGTAACATGATTGCCCAACCAAAGAAAAAAATAAAACAGATCTAAATATAAAACTTTAAAAAGATGTGATTGATGGATGTAAAAACATACTGAAGGCCATTAAAAGTAAAATACATAAATTGGAACATACTGAATTTCACAGTAAAAAATTACAGATACCAATTCACACAAAAAACCCAAGGGAACTAACTGCATAAAAAAAGGACTACTGTCCAAATATGCCACCTTGAAATTAAAGATAAGGTGTGTATGAATCATGCAGATAAAGTGATATGAAAATTCTGAGTAAAGATAAATCTGTTAGACTACCAAACTGGCATGTTAGATATACCAACCAGCATCTTGGACATACTAAATGGTGTATTATACATACCAAGTGGTGTGCTAGACAATACCAACTGGTGTATTAGACATACCAACTAGCATTGCTAACTTTACTGAAAATTTACATCTGTTAAATGAAATGATGATTTGGATGAATAGGAATAATGAAAGTAGTTATAAAAGATAGTACAGAAGACATGTATGCATATGAGGTATGCACATAATTGTAGGTTACATATTACTGACATAAAATATATGTTGTGGTAGGTGATCAGTCACTTCTTACCATTATCACTACATGGTGGAGTACCAGGACAGATAAGTTCTGAGCAGTTGTCTCCCTTAAAGCCAGCATAACAGGAGCATACAGACTGATTGCCATGTCTGACACACAATCCCTGATTTGAGCAGTCTGGCTCTCCTATAAATAAAACAAAAACAGCATACAATGTTGATATCAAAGTTATTAAAGCATATCTGAAAGAATATAAAGCAGATTTTCAATTTCATTGGGTTCAGTCTACATGCATTTAAAGGCCAAATAACAAAGTAACTTCAAAAACATCTCCAAGACAAAGAAACCCAACAGAAAAATATTTCTCGGCCCAAAGAACTGCTTCCCAAGCATTACGAACATTGATCAACTCAGAGGAGAATAATTCCATAATACATTTCAGTGCAGCTACAAAGAAAATTTTGTAAAACCAAATTCTCTAGCACTTAAAAACAAAATTACTTCCTAGTACAATAGCTTCTTTCACTAATACTTACCCAATAATAATACCTTAGGATAAGTACTACTACGTAGCAAATCCAACAACCTATGGCTACAATGCTAAATTTAACTGCAAAAAATTACCTTAACTGGTTATTTGAAAACAATCTAAAGACCTAAAAACCTTTTACAGTGTCCAACCTTAATTGGTTATGTGACTAAAACCCAGAAGTGACCAACCTTAACTGTTCATGTGCAGAATGAACTGCAGTCCTAATGCTAGTAATTTTTAACAATCAGTAAGATAAAGATACATTTTGAAACATGTTATTAAACAATTATTCTCTTGAAAAGTCTCACTACTGCTGTTCTAGTAAAGGCAGAAATAAACTCATGTTGACTACAGAACAGGAGTAATGTACCTGGACAGTTGAGTTTTTCACAGTGATCTCCAGTGTACCCAGATTCACACTGGCAGGTGCTATTGTGGCAGGATCCATGGTTGGAGCATTCAATGTCGCATCCACTCCCAGAGAAGCAGGCAGCACACACGCAGATGGAGGAGAAAGCTGGAGACTCAATACCATGTACACAGGGATACTCACAAGCGGGACCCATACTCTGGGTACAGTTCACACATTTAGGGATGTTATAACTCACTCCATCACAGTAACCTGTCAAAGGATAATAGAATATATTATAGATACACCTTTGGGGGATCTTGGAATTCAGACCTAAAGGAAAGATTTTTGGCACAAACATTCCTGACTGAAAAATTCAGACCATGAGATTCCCTATCACACTATGACACTTGGTTTATAATATTTCTATGCAAAATCAAGTCATTTAATAACATGACAGCTGAAAAGGACATATTAGTCATAACGAAGATGTCAAACTATTGGTAGGAAAGTAGCCACACAAATGCAATGTTACATTTCCACTGTTTTTGTGTCATTAGAAAAAGAATGAAAGCAGACATGAAATAAAATTCTTGTTGCACACTTGAATCCAATACTAATAAAAAAGCAAGTTTTTAAATTTTATTTTGTTAAAATCATCAGAACTATTGCAAGAAAATTTTTGGTTCTTCCTATGTGGTGTTATTCACTTTAAATCATTAACTTATGTAGCATGAAAAATATATACAGACTTATCATATTTGGGTTTTGACTATAAATTATGCAATTACTGGGAAAGAGATTGGATTTTCAGACTTTTGTGGATGGGAATGGGATAGCTAACCCTTGGACAACAAAATCTTAATATCTGTACCAGTCACCTGGAAAGCCTTATCACTTAAAAAAAATCTCATACTTTTATTCTCCAGTTCTATCCACATACATTGCAAGTATTCTGTTAACTCCATATGGCTTTCCTACATGGGCAAACTTGGTCACACATAAACCAAAATGAGAGAAGAAAAGAATGTCAAGATATTTTTGTCAAGCCCATGATTCAAGCACTGCTGTCAAACATGACATTAATAGAAATTCCAAAGAGGATACCAAGCATGTTATGCATTGAGGGTATCTATGTATGTACCATATATACTTGTTTATAAGACAAGTGAAATTGCAAACAACTAAGATCCAGATCTGCCATAGAATAATGAGCCTGCAGACCAAGGTATGTTTTGTTTGTTCTACTGATTATTGCTAACAAACATCACAGGCCCAGATCTGCCACTGCAATGTGCAACTGCAGATCTGGGTCTGTGCATTTTGCAGCTGGACTAGTCTTATAAGTGAGTATATACAGTATGTATCAGCATTTAACATCAATACAACAACAGCCCCATTGTGCCAATTAAAAATAAAGTTCTAAGCATGTCAAAATGATTAGTTGCACAAAATCTTTAGAAAGATAAATAATTAAAAACTAATCTAACATAAAGTTCTAAAAGCTAACAGATAAAAGAAAAAGATCTGTAACATGTATCAAAAATATATATATTAACAAATATAAAAATCTTTAAATATGATATATGATTTGTGATATATTTGATATTCACTTAAAATTTCAAAGATAATTTTAGATGGTATATCATAATAATTTGTTCACATCAAAACACTCCTGTTTCATGAGATGGAAAAAGTCAACAGAATCATATTAGCTTCATACTGAATCATGCCAGTTATGCCTGAAATAAATCAAAGAGCTTAGGAAATATATTGAAATGAAAAGCTCTAACCAAAACCCTAACTGTTAATGCTAAAATGTGGCTGCTTTGTATCACTTTTAACTAATCTGGGCCAAACAATACAGACCAAATGAAGGCATGTACAAAGAGTACTGTAACAAAAGTGATACAAACATCACATGAAACAAGGTATCCATACCTAAGCATTGCTTAGGAATATTGGGCTTAACGATGTGACAGATAACTTCTGTAGAACTCTGCTAATATTATTCCATACAATGTATTAGACTAGTGTGTTGTATGAAACAGAAGTACTAATTAATGTTATCTGGAGACTCACATGCAGTTAGTAGTTTTTAGATGCTTGCGTACAAGAAGTACCAATAAAGGAGTCTGGAGACTTGCATACAGGAAATACCACTAAATGTAATCTGCATGCAGTTTGTTGTTGTTGTATGGTTTAACACCATTTTTAAGCACATGATTGGCTATACATGGCGGCCAGTATTATTGGTGGAGGAAGAACCTTGGAAAACCCGGGAAAGAACCACCGACCCACAAGAAGCTACTGGCAAGCTTTCTCACATAACTACATTAGCCGAATCATAGACTTGAATCCACGCAGACAGAGATGAGATGGCAGTGATCCGTAATGGAAAGCACTTTAGACCATTCAGCCACTTGGGGCCCCCATGCAGTTTGTAGTTTAGAGACTTGCGTACAGGAAGTACCAATAAAAGAGTCTGGAGACTTGCATACAGGAAATACCAATAAATGTAGTCTGAAGACTCGCATGCAGTTTGTAGTTTAGAGACTTGCAGTTTAGAGACTTGCGTACAGTAAATTCTAATAAATGTATATTGGTGACTTGTGTACAGAAAGTACTAATAAATGAAGTCTGGAGACTTGCATACCAGGAAAAAGGACTGGAAACTTGCATACAGGAAGTACTAATGTAGTATGGAGACTTGCATACAGAAAGTACTAATAAATGTAGTCTGTAGACTTGCATACAGGAAGTACTAATAAATATAGTTTAGAGACAGATTTTGGAAATACCAATAAAGTTGTTTGGAGACTTGCATACAGGAGGCATCAATACATGTAGTCTGGAAACTCACCTGGTGAAGTTCATAGATAAATGAATATGGTTACCAATGTAACAAAGTATGCCATACAGGTAACATAAAAAGTCCTCATAATTATAGGTGTATTGTGTTGGCTACAAAAACAAACGTAGAATTTTTATCTGGTCTCATTTTAAAAGCTATCAGAGTGACTTACTTTTTAATATCTTGACCAATATAATCTGCATGTGAAAGAAAGTGAAAAATTCTATGAACAACATCTAAAATAACAAATATAAAAATCTTACCGTGACCACTGCAGTCCACAGGATCACCAGGACAATCAGGAATTTCACATCCTGTGCCAGTCCAGTAGGCATTACACTGACAGGTTTGGTCAGAGAGAGTGCAATATCCTCTACCAGAGCAGCTTTTACCCTCTCCGGGACAACCCTTCTCAGCACATAGCAGGCCTGCATCATTGAAATTCAAAACATTGATTCAAATATTTATTCTTATCAAAAAATCATTTAATAGTTATAAGAAAATTGAAGCAAATCTAATATAAAATTACTTTGATATGACTAGTTGGTTGTACATGCTGGGACAGATGCTTTTGAATGACCAGTTTGTCTGCACATAAGCTGGGGATGTTTAAGACCAGGCCCATGGGTTATACAAAGTTATCACACTAAAATTCAAGCTCAGCTCGAAACTCTAATGTCTGACAGGTAAACATCTAATCAAACATCAAAATTTAGTATGAAATATGTGTGATAATTCTTGTAACCTTAAGAAGTGGTCCACATCCATGAAACACCTGAATCTGAATACATCCTCAGACTCAAAATCACTTTTGTCATAGGTTTTATACTTGTTAAATTTTTATTATAAAACAAACAACATGAATCTCACAAACCTATGTATCTCAATGTACTGTTACTCTGAAATGTTTGCTATCTCAATGTTTTTATTACGGTATGCTGTCATATTTACCTTGCAGTGTACACTTTAAGAGTTTTAACGAACAGAGCATCTGTAACTGCCAACTCTAATTTAAGAAAAATTGGGTTTTCTTTTTAATTCTGGAAATTAATGACTCAAATCTTCAACTTTCTAGCTGTAAATCTGTCAAAATTTTGCACAAAACCCACCTGGCATCAGTGAGTTATTGTTGTTGTTGTTCTTGTAGGCTTTAACACCATTTTTCAGCACAAGATATGATATACAAGGCGGCCTGTATAAATGGTGGAGGAAGAACTCGGGGGAAAACCCCTTAAAGAACCACCTAACCATGAGAAGTTACTAGTAAGCTTTCTCACATATCCACATTGGCCAAACCCAAGACTTGAACCCATGCAAACAAAGGTGAGATGGCAGTGATCTGTAACAGTCAGTGCTTTAGACCAACTGGGCATCAGTAAGAAGTTTAGCTTTCTCTGTTTCTTTTAATATTTTACACATTTGTCAAGTATCCATAGTTGGAACATTGTACAACCACACTGACAATGTATCTTGTGTCAGCACTAGATGAGTTAATGTTACATCTAATGGGGTGAATATAACAATATCTACTTTTTATAACCACTCCGGTGGCCTAGTGGTTAGAGCATCTGCCGCGGATGCAGGTGGTCATGTTTTCTATATCTAGCTGAGTCATACCGAAGATTTACAAAAATGGTACTAACAGCTGCCTCGCTTGGCGCTCAGCATTAAGAGGTTAGTGTTAGGACTGTTCTGCCTGGTGTCAGGATAATGGGACTGGGTGGGACATCATGATACATGTCTGCAGCATGATGCCCCAGTGCTAGACATCACTATATACTGCCTTACAGCAGCCATTGTAGCGATATGACTGAAAATTTGTTAAAGCTATGTTAAAAATCCTCAACAAACAAAATCTACTTTGTATATTTCAATCTGTAAAATGTTCTTACTTTATAATCCAATGTCCATGTTACAGGAAAATAATGTTAAATTATTGCAATATGATGGCTGAGTATTGCTGTTGACAGTACAAAACCATAAAGTAAATAATGAGTGTTTTCAATTATTGATTAAGCTACATTATCCAATTTTAACTTTAATATTAGCTTAAATATTGTATGCTATAAAATTTTTTTTACTGAAATAATGAACTATAAACCTAGTTTAGTGTGGATAGAAAAATCTATCTTCTGTTATGGAATGATAATAGACTAACTTTATGACTTACCCCACCAGGCTGCCTCACAGATACAGGTGCCATTGTCACATGAGCCATGACTGTTACATTCTAAATTACATGTCGTTCCAGTAAAGCAATCATCACAGATACAATTTTTGTCTGGACCAATACTGCCATGAACACATGGGATGCTACAATCCAAACCCAGCCAGTTGGAGTCACATATACAAGCAGGGTAATTTTTAGATCCATCACAGACACCATGTCCATTACAGTCTGGTTCACCAGGGCAGTCTGTCATATGGCAACCATCTCCAAACCATCCAGGATCACATATACACTCATATGTAGCCTTGTTACAAGTACCATGAGCAGTGCATGGAGAACTTATGCCGGGGCAATTTTGTTGTGTACAGTAGTCACCAAACCAATGTATCAACCCATCTGATTCAGTGCAGTTACATATGCCATCAGAGCAGGTCCCAATATTACCACATGTTTGCTCACAGCTTGAACCATGAGTGCAATTGTTGCAGACACATATACCACTATCCATTGGGTACTGGATTCCATTACATGGTGTATCACAGGCAGGGCCCATCCATCCATTCTCACAGCTTACACATGTTGGGTATGGAACAGCAGTCTCATCACAAATGCCTCTGCCACTACAGTTCTTTGAACAATCTGGTATATGGCAACCATCCCCTATCCAGCCCTGTTTGCAAACACATTCTCCTGTTGCTAGATTACAGCTCCCATGATCTGAGCAGTCAGTGTTGTTGTTCCCTGGACATCCTGGCAGTTGACAAAACTCTCCGCGACCTCCATTAAAACCACAGTCACATGTACCAAACGCTGTGCATGTTCCAGTACCAGAGCATAGATCACTACAGATGAAATCATTGTAGCATGAATCACATTTACATGTGCCATTAATTACTGTACCATGTTGACAATGATACTGGCAAGCAGATCCAAAGTATGGTCCATGGCAGTGGCATTGTGGTTGGTCATTAATCACTATGCAGTCTCCATTGTGGTTACAGTTTGCTTCACAGACAGCAATGTTACACCCAACACCACTCCATCCTGGATTACAAGTACACTCCCCTGGAAATCCAGCAAAACAGGAACCATGGCTACTGCAATCTCTTGCCACTCCAGGGCAACCTGGTTTGTCACATAAATCTCCCCTGTAACCTGTTGTGCCACAGTCACATGTGCCATTGGAACAGTGTCCTTGGTTGTTACACATGACATCGCAACTGATACCACTATAACATGGATCACACTGACACACCCATACATCACTAGATATTCTAACTGGGGTTCCATACAAGCATCTGAAAGAAAGAAAGATGTGTCTTATATCCAAGAATCATGATCAAAAGTCCTTATTCAAACATAGAAGCAAGTATGGCTCATACAGCATCTTAGCATGATGTTTTTCAAGGACTTCCAACAGTTCTCTTAGGAATATTCATTCTTACAGAAATATAACTTTTTTCCATATGTTGCTTTTTTATCACTACATACACTCGTACAAAAGTAAATGAAAAAATACATAACTAATTATTGCACCAAAAAATGTATTCTACTCCATCTGTCAACCATCGATGTCATGTGTCGCTTTATTCACCTAATTTTATCACTGGAGATTGCCAAGAATGTTCAAGACTATTTAAGTCTAAAACCAACTTTTCAAAATAAAAGATATCTTGTAGGTAACTGAAAGAATTCAAGGTCTTTTAAAGGATAAATGAATCATGTGTAATGAACAGTCCCAAGTAAGAACAATGCAGAATAAACCAACAACCTTATAAAAGTTTTAATTCTGCAAGTTTTACCAAACTTTTTTCAACAATATTGTATTCAAAGAACTGAAATTTATCAATGTTGATACTTTCTATCATAATTTAATGATAATAATTAGAACAGATAACTTGTTTTCATGCCAAAAGTAAGTTAATGAATTTAATTTTATGCATTGGTATATCTATGATAGAAACTCACTTGAATTCGCAGCCATCACCCATGTAGGGGTATGAACAGTTGAAGCATCTGGGCTGACTACCATCAGGGGCCATGGCACACACTGCTGAAACTCCATTGCAGTCTGGTGTGCCAGGACAGTCAGGGATATGACATGCAACACCAATCCAACCCTGGTTACACTCACATGAGCGAGTTGCAAGGTTGCATGTACCATGGTTCATACAGTTCTCTGGCCAACCTGGACACTCTGGATTTTCACAGCTTTTACCCTTGTATCCCTGGAAGAAGTTACACTCACATACGTCATCGGAGTTACAAGCGCCATGGGTGGAGCACTCTAAGTGACAGCTGATGCCTGTGATACATGTTGAGTCACACTCACACTTATTGGAACCATCATTTGTGCCATTATAGCAGGGTATGGAACAGTCACTACCCACCCAGTTTCCTGGACATTTGCACACCCCAGCTGTGACACATACTCCAATACCTGCAAATGAATTTAAGTCAAACTGAATTATTCAAATCATGCAAACATCTCTAACCTAAATTAAAAAATCATATCTGGTTTAAAATATAAAATTTACAGAAAAATGCAGACAAAAATATCAATAGCTGTAAAGAAACTTAATCGTGTTTTTGAAAATACATGCTTTTTATGCTGCTACTTCTAGAAAAGTGATTGCTATATGCAGTGCTTCCACTCATGTAAACTCAAGAATAAAAAGAATTAATATTCAATAAAATAATGTATAATGTTCATTAGATGCCTCTGTTATAATGCTTTTATTTTATACGATGCTATCTTATGACAGTACATATGTAATATCACAACTAAAAAATTGTTTAGGAAAATCATGTATATGATGTCATACAGCTAATGACTTTGGGTGTGGCTGATACACAGATTTATCAAAAGATAGAAAACTGATATTCACCCAAGCTAAAGGCCACAGTTAATATAATATATTTTAATACATTTGATACATCTTGTATAATAAAATATCTATTGTGGGTGAGTCTTTCCTTTTAATTTTATGTCAATTAAATGTTGTAACAGTATGTTAAAAAAAAAGGGAATATAGTTTGATCTGCATTAAAAAGACAAAAGTTTAAGTTCAACAAAAATGTTTTTGTTTTTAATTCATGATATAAATAACTAAGATAAATTTAAATGACAAAAATCATAGAAATAAAACTGAATGTACAGCAAATGAAGACAATTTTTATTTATACTGAACAATTATAATCCCCTTACTTAAAGCAAATGTATGGACTGGAAAAAAGCCTGAAATGACTGAGTTACTAAACAGCCTGACCGATTCATCAGATGTCTCAATAATGATGTGTAATGCATATTCAAACTAAATATATGACACTAGTAAACATACACCAGCCTTTGAAATCTTGAATCATCCTTGCATGCTAAACTGAGGATAATATAATGTTTTAGCATTGACAGCTTTGGAAATAAAATTAACTGCAATATAACCAATTAATTGATAAGGCATAATATATAACATGTATATTTTTTACATTATTGGTAACACTCATTCCATGTAAGGTTCAGGATAGTAACCATCAAAATGATTATTTACTTTAATTTGCAAGTTTACATTTGTCCAGCGACCCTCCAATTTGTGTTTTTGTTGTATCAGACTCATTACATCATTCACAAAAATTGCATGTATGATAGAAAATGGCAAAAAAGTATTGAAAATTAAGGAAAGTTACCAGAGCAGTTTTGGGGACATGTTGGTATTGAGCAGTCGTCACCAGACCAGCCTGGGTAGCATGTACATTCCTGTAGTACTGCATTACATGTCCCTTGTCCATTACAGGCTGAATCATTTCCAGGGCAGCCCTTGACCTCACACAGTTCTCCAGTCCAAGAGTTACCTGAGAAACAGAACATATTTATATGTCGGCACAGTAATTTTTACAAATATTTTGCTCCAAATAAGTTAATTGTACGGCTTGAGTTTTTATGTTGTCATGTCAATTTTATTGCTTTTTTCAGTCAAATGTTCAGAATGTCTTTGCTATAAACAACGTCATTACAAGTTATATTTCATTGCCAATGTGAATATTTAATCAAATAACCTTTTAATAGCTGGATTCGCTTAGGTAAAAAAAAAAAAAACTTCAAAAAAAGTACTTTTTTCGTTCCCAAACAAAATGCTGAACCTACCAGGTTTGGTTTTGAAACATCTGCACACAGAGTTCTCACAGACACCATATCCAGAACACTCTAGTTCACAGCCAGCCCCTGTGTAGCAAGGATTACAGTAACATGTCTCCCCATCTGTAAAGCCATGTACACACTCCTCACTGCAGTCATCACCCATCCATCCCTGTAAATCATGAGATAAACAGCTATGAAATAAACATTTCTCTATGTCATGAAGCACACTATAGTATGTGGGTCCTGCTGTTCCAAGTTGGTGCCTTTCCATTTGAATTTACTGTACCACAGACTGGTTTCCTTTTCAAACTTAATTTCACTTAATAAAAGACTATTTTGGGCTAAACTAAGCCACTCAATAAAAATACTGATTCATTGTTGGGGATGTTGTTGCTGTTATTTATTAATTTTACTTTTTACTTCCATGACATTTTATTCATGATTGGTTGTGTATTTTAGACTCACAAACTGTGATTAAAGGTAATTAGTTGTGTGATTCTGGGTTGGTCCTCAGTACCACTCCTGCAGAAAATCATGAAATCATCCACATCATAAGATGGGTAAAGTATGTATAAACTTTAGTGAATTTATATTGAACTACATGGTTACTGACAGATGGATGGACAAATCAATGGATGGTATCAAAAATATTGACTTACTAAAACACAGAAAAAAAAGAGTTATCCAAATAAATAAGATATTTCTAGATAGGCAAGGGAAAACAAGGTGGATCATGAAAGGGAAATTCATTAAGTGATTACTGTCATACTGATGCACATTAAGATAAATACCTCTCAATCAGTCAATTTATTGTAACAATAATAACAGATTAATGAATAGTTATAAACCTAAGATAAACCTGAGATAATGGGAAACAGTTGTACTTACTGCTATGCATTGACAGACTGGTAGGTCTCTGTCAGTTCCATTACAGTAGCCATGGTCCCCACCACACCGACCTGGGCAGTCAGGAATGTTGCAAGCAGTCCCTGTCCAACCTACAGAATCAGAAAACTGAACCACTGACCATTTTAAAATAAACAATACTTGGAACAAAACAGATCTATCAATCATTAAATCAAGTGAGATTATCACTTACTAATGATTGAAACTTCTACCCTTGAAGAAATAAACAACAAAGTTTATAAACTACTAATGAAAGGCTATGATGATGACTGTATTCGATACAATAAAATGAGAAATTTACTCAAGGAACTTTAGCTACTCCATTAAATGTTTCAAATATTTTGTTTGCAATAAAGTAGCAATTAAAAGAAATGTTTTTACTTCAGTGTCACTGATTTATTGAAAGACATTTACTTTCCCTCTGAGTCTAAATTATTGATTTAAGTACATCTCTTACATATTTATTGCTTCACATGATATATTGATCAAACCTGATTATAAAACAAATGACTACTGAAATAAGAAAAACATTGCTATAACATTTAATATGTATCTGATTCTAACATTTTTTTTCCAAACAATGTTTGCAATTCCTCTGCATAATTGGCATTTCAGGAAGTTTTGTCATTACCTGGAATACATGTACATTCATGCAGAGCACTGTTACAGGTTCCATGTAATGTACAGTCATGATCTGTGCCAGGACATCCTGGTACTTCACATTTGGATCCCCTCCACCCCACATCGCACACACAGTCATTTCCACTACATCTGCCATGTCCTGTGCATTCACTGTCACATCCCTTTCCAGAATAACAGGTATGACAAGCACACCATCCACTGTTAGGTGGCACCTGGGTTCCATTGACACATGGCTCATCACAGGCAGCCCCCATCCAACCAGGGATGCAATCAAGACAAAGAGGAGGATCAAGTGTAGCATTACATGTTCCACGGCTGTTGCAGTCAGGTGAACCAGGGCAGTCAGGTGTCTGGCAGTCATCTCTTGTCCAGCCTGGGAAACATGTGCATTCATGTGTGGCTGTGTTACACAGACCATGACCTCCACAATCTTTCTCATCTCCAGGGCACCCTGGGATATCACATACAGGCCCTCTCCAGCCTACATCACACTTGCATATCCCATTGAGGATATGACCACGTTCTGAGCACTCAGAGTCACAGTTGATGCCAACCCATCCTGGACGACATGAACAATTTTGGCTTCCCACTGGGTTCATGTCTCCATTCACACACGGCTCATTGCATGCAGCTCCAAACCAGTGATCATGACAGCTGTTTAAAAACAAAAAATAATGCATAATTATTTTACAAATATTTTACAAAAATTAAACAAGACTTCTTTTGTTCTTAATGAGACAAAAAAAAACTTTTTAAGCCAAATTGTCTTTGCTATTAAATGAGTTTATCTTAAAGAAGGCACAATCCATTACAGTATAAGTATAGATCATTGTTTTTTTTATACCCAAAGATGTAGTGCATATACTGTATGTTGCCAAAAAACTGTCCATTCAGAGGAGTTAAAACAGGAATGTATTTTGGTCACTTGTTTACACACATCGGATGCTTATCGCCACATAGATCTAGAAACTTCACCCTGAAACTAAGGCTTAGTTGAAGGAAGCAATATTATTGTAGGGTAAAAGTAGTGATGGAGCATTAAGAATACTTTTTAGCCATAATACCTTTACAATAGTGTACATCTTATACAGATTATCATCAAGTCATCTGATTTTCAATATATGCACACTGGTAAATTTTACACATGTCTTACCTCTACACAAAATCAACAACAATCACTTTAGAGCTGCATTAATGAAATTCAGCTAGTGAGATTCAGATAGTGCCTGTACATATGATTACTGTGGGCAGTTCCAGTAAAATATACATAAACTAGGGAAGGGACTTTCCTTTGTAGTCAACCACAAATGCAATTTAGAATTTTGTATCATTTTCATCTAGCTCTCTGAGTAATCAGACTGCCTTCGTATATTCTTTTGATCACAGTGCCAATAGTGAGTACAATGTATTTTTTAATGGAGATTCAGATAGCGACAGAACAATTGTTTGCTTAGATTCAGATAGCGACAGTACAATTGATTCCTGAGATTCACATAGCGACAGTATAATTGATTACTGAGATTCACATAGTAACAGTACAATTGATTCCTGAGATTCACATAGCGACAGTACAATTGATTCATGAGATTCACATAGTAACAGTACAATTGATTCCTGAGATTCACCTAGCAACAGTATAAAAAAATATTGAGTTACAGATAGTGATAGTACAGTTAATTAATAATTCAGACAATGACAAATAACTGATTAATGAGATTCAGATATTAACATTACAATTGATTTCTGAGATTTTGATAGTGACAGTGTAATTGATTTCTGAGATTTAGATAGTGAAGGTGTAATTGATTTCTGAGATTTAGATAGTGACAGTGTAATTGATTTCTGAGATTTAGATAGTGACAGTGTAATCGATTTCTGATTCAGATAGTGAGAGTACAGTTGATTTCTGATTCTGAGAGTGACAGTATATTTGATTACTGAGATTACAGATAGTGACAGTAAGTTTATTAATTCTTCAGCCAATGACAACATAATTGATTAATGAGATAGAGGTTAAGGCAGAATTGATTATTATGCTTCTGATAGTGACAGTACAATTTGTTACTGAGATTCTGATAGTGACAGCACAGTTGATTACTGAGAGTCTGATAATGATAGCACAGTTGATTACTGGGATTTTGATAATGACAGCACAGTTGATTACTGAGATTCTGATAATGACAGCACAGTTGATTACTGGGATTCTGATAATGACATTACTGTTGCTTAGTGAGATTTTGATCTTGACAGCACAGTTTATTACTGAGATTCTGATAATGACATTACCGTTGTTTACTAGGATTTTGATATTGACAGCACAGTTGATTCAAGGGATTCTGATGACATTACATTTGTTTAGTGAGATTTTGATATTGACAGCACAGTTTATTACTAAGATTCTGATAATAACATTACCGTTATTTACTAGGATTTTGATACTGACAGCATAGTTGATTAATGGGATTCTGATAATGACATTTCTGTTTACTCGGATTTTTATACTGACAACATAGTTTATTACTGAGATTCTGATAATGACATTACTGTTGTTTACTAGGATTTTGATATTGACAGCACAGTTGATTATTGAGATTCTGATGACAGCACAGTTGATTACTGAGAGTCTGATAATGACAGCACAGTTGATTACTGATAATGACAGCACAGTTGATTACTGGGATTTTGATAATGACAGCACAGATGATTACTGAGTCTGATAATGACAGCACAGTTGATTACTGATAATGACAGCACGGTTGATTACTGGGATTTTGATAATGACAGCACAGTTGATTATTGGGATTTCGATAATGACAGCACATTTGATTACTGAGATTCAGATAGAGACAGTACAAATCATTACTAACATGAGCATACTAACTTTGAAGGCCAAGATACATTCAAAATGCAAGAAATTTAAATAATAAGGCAGTATTTAGTTTCATGAGGTTCATAGAATAAACGAATTTACCTGCAGATTGGTGGATTGACAACACTGACACAGACTCCATTGTTACTGCAATCAGGATCACCTGGACAATCAGGTTGTTCACACCCAATATCCAGCCAGCCTGGATCACATGTACAAGTGTGGGTACTGCTGTCACACCCACCTTTAATAAAATTGAAAGACACAATAGCTATCAAAATACTGTCAACAAAATAAGCAAACATCCAAGAGTAAGATGTTTTTCAGCATAATACAATTTAAGACCTTTCAATATCATTAAATTTGCTTGAAGAATTTTTTGTAACACTAATCTGCTATAAATATTTCCCATGTGATATTGAATGAAAATGGTTCTGTTAATAAGTTACCTGTTTCAATATTGGTATGATTTAAATGTTTCATAATCAAGAAATCCTAGTTCATCTTATTCCGTTAAATAAGTCTTCATGAAGAACTGTCATCTTCTTGGACTTAATGTTGAATTACCCAATGCTAAAATCACTGTATTTGCCAACCTAAAAGTTGATGTGTAGAATACATGTATAAAATTTGTAAATTTTGTAAATTTTCCAACCTCTCTCCATATATAAGTCGATGTTGAGTAGGAGGACTACAACTAAAAGGACTTCTTTATTCAAGTAGGAGGACTACAACTAAAAGGACTTCTTTATTCAAGTAGGAGGACTACAACTAAAAGGACTTCTTTATTCAAGTAAGAGGACTACAACTATAAGGACTTCTTTATTCAGAGGTATGAATTGATAATGGAATATAGTACTACAGTTGTGCATTAATTTGCTTACATAAGAAAAATTACATAACATACAATAAAGCAATTTATAATACATTTACAAGTCTGTTTTGAGTATAAGACAAAGCCCAGACTTCTTGGTCAAAAAGTACCAACTTACAAGACAAGCTAATAAAAAAGCTAGAATAAACACCAGTTGTAATCTGAGAATAAACACCAGTTGTAATCTGCTGGTTATAATCAATTACACACTTTCATGTTATAATTTGACAACTTTTGTTGAGTCTGTACACATACCTCTTCCACTGCAGTCTGTGTTATTAAGTCCAGGACATCCAGGCTGGTCACAAAGCCTTCCTTTCCAACCAGTCACATAGTCACATTTACATCTCCCATTAACAATATTGCCATGTTCAGAGCATTCTGAGTTACATCCAACCCCAGCCCAGCCCTCTTCACACTCACAGAATCCAGAGTTGGGTGGCTTCTGGATTCCATGTACACATGGTTCATCACATGCGGCTCCCATCCATGGTCCCCTGCAATCCATACATAGAGGTGGGTCATAGGTGTCATTGCAAAAGCCACGCCCATTACAGTCAGGTTCTCCAGGACAGTCAGGTAGATCACATGCCACTCCCATCCAACCAGGATTACATTCACAGGTACGACTCTCAGAGTTGCAGTCTCCACGACCACTGCACTCCTCCAAAGTGATGTTATTTCGTGGACAACCTTTACAAATTTAATAAATATCATCATAATCACACAAAGAGAAATGTTGCTGTACATGTCAATTCTTTTCTCAGCCTATAGTATTTTACAGACCTTCAGTGAACTATTTTTCTTTAAGGTTCAAAGCAAAAGTTCTAATAATTTTATTGTCTTGTGTAGCATTTTAATGCCAATTTTTAGTTTATCTCTTTAAAGATGTCAAAGCACAAATTCCCAAGAAAGTCAATTTATATTAATTTTTTCAGATACAGTTCTCCCCCATTATAATATAGCAACAGTATGGACCCCATAATCAAAATTTAAACAATCATAATTTTTTTTAAAAACTCTCACCATCTATCTGCTAAAAACATTACATCAAGTCTACTGTACTTAATTTGGACATTACCAGGGCATGTTTTAAAGCCATAGTTTAACTCTAATTAGTCACTCTTTTATTCAAGCAACATAAGATCTTGTATTTCTAACAGGTTATTTGCACACCTTGAAATTACCCATGTCTCTAATATGCTACTATTGTTATTGGTCCATGTCAACTATTGTATTTGGCTTAAGAATACATGACATTAAAGTCTGCTTTTAGCATTCAAGCTATCCCAACAGATCAGCAACTTAATCTCTGTAAACACAGCTCACAGATTATACAGAGGACCAGCTTATTGTTGACCATTGTTTACTGATGCCTGGACAGCAAGAGATTGCTAAAAAGATTAGCTGCAGAAATTATTTTTAACTTCTGGCCACTTTGTGTAATATGTTGCAATGCAGCCCTGAAGGGACTGGTGCTCATTGGCATAATGTTGCTATGACCATTCCAACAATTAACTGTCACTGTCTAGTGAAATTAGATTCAAAATGAGTTTAGTATTATCTGCATCTATAAATGAATTATGACATTTAGTCTCACAATGGAAATATCCAGGAAAAGGAAAGCTTGTTATGTGAATATAATTGCGATTTTTAGCAATTCATGGTGGATAATATTGAAGAAGCTAATTTAAAAGCTGTGCTACAGGGACATTTGAACTCATATGACAATGTTCAGCACTGGATCGAAATTTATGAGGACTTCACCAAAGATGAATGTAAGACTGATGCTGACATCCAGTTCTTCCTAGGTGCCAAAAGAGAAAAATTTGATCCAATCAACAGATCAACAGGAAAAATGATTTACTAATGACAGTAACCAGAATGACATTCTGGAAATACTTCATGCTGTTTTTAAGAAAAATTTGCATTTTGAGAAAGTCTTTTAAAATTATACAGCTGAGAAATATCATAGACTATGCTTAAAAAAAATAAGAATGATCCAGTCTCAAACAAAATAAAATCATGAAATACTGTCAGTAGGAAATGCTCATTATGTGAATAAAAAGTGTATATTCTATTTGGATTAATACTTTTTGTGAAAAATGTGTTTCAGATATCATCAGATTATAAATTGATTGCATGTGAGTTTGTCATTTTGTTTTCAATTCATTTCTATTATTCTATGTTTTAGAATTGTTAAAAGTGTGTGCATATGATGTGACATCACTTAGTTATAAGTAACTGATATTCTGAACTGAAAATAAAGATATTTTATTGATATAAATGATGACCTTAGTCAGCACACTTGATACAGATAGATGTTCCTTTATTTAATTGCAAATTTGGTGTAGAAGTGGTAAATTGGTGATTGTGAGCTCTTAATTAACAAAAAATTAAGCTTTAAACATAAGGTCTACAATGCACCTTAAATTATGTTTTAAGTATCTGGTCTAAAACGCAACCTAAATTGAATCACTGGGGGTGGGCAGGTGAAGAAATGTTTTCATCATTAAAAATAATTCAAACTTGATGCAGCTGTTACACAGAGGTTAAAACTGGCAAATATATTTATAATAATATCAATAATGAGGAAGTTATATAGTGCCTAATCTTTTGAAGCTCTAAACGCTTTACAACATCTATAATGTGAGAGTACTGTCTAGAGTAACACCTAGGTTTCATACTGACTGAGATTTTAATGTTGGTGTTGCTGATATTTATTGTCTGAAGTAAAGGATGTGAATGAGAAAGTCTTTGTGTTGTGATCAGAATAGCCTCAGTTTTATCATCATTCATCTGCAGTTTGTTACATTTCATCCGTGATTCACATCAGAAATTCACCTCTCTACTCCATGGATGGTAGCATCAACTTCAGTTGGGTGGCTAGACTTGTATATTTGGGTATCATCAGCATACAATTGGTGAGACACTGGTTGATGATCTAAGACACTTGAGAGCGGATGAGTGTATTAAAATGATGTGTTTACATTGTATTTTTATATTACCCATGATCTTGGCTATCATATTTAGTATCTTGGCTATCCTATGGATGACAATAAAGGTTGAAACCCTGAAGCTTGGTATTCTATTTTTATTTACTTTTAAAAATATTATTATCAAATACCAAGCAGTAAAAAAAAAAAAAATCCTAGTTTACATAAACTAACAGTGTTGCTATACAATTTCCTAGCATGTTCTTTACCTCCAACCCTCACCAACACACAAATGCACTCATAAGTATTGAACATAATCACTATACTGCTGTTCAGTACATAATTCGGTTGGCAGTTACAGACCCTGAATATCGTGCTGTAATATGGAGAATAGTACTATAATTTACCAATATATAAATTTGAAGTGACAAAGAACAGTAAGCAACTAACCTGGTATTTCACAGTAAGTTCCACTCCAACCTAGGTATGGTTCACAATAACACTGCCAATTTCTGTCACATACACCATTACCAGAGCATTGTATGTTACATCCAACGCCATGATAACAGGTAGTGTTACATTTACATGTGAGGCTTGTCTGGTTGGCTGCTCCATATATACATGGATCATCACATGCTGGTCCCACCCACCCACTGTCACAACGGGAACAGACTGGGGGATCATATACAGGATCACAGAACCCTTGTCCATTACAATTAGGTTCTCCTGGACAGTCTGGCTGGGAACAGTCGTCACCTGTTTAAATTAAAGAAACAGAATAGCTGCCAATCACAAGTGCCTTTTCTAATAAACTCTTTTGTGAAATACCTAACACAAAATGTAAAAAAAACTGAAATGGGTACAAAATTAAACCCCGATATAAACATACACAAATACATATCAATGAAATGTAAAATGTTACCAAATCAGCATTTATTTTTTTATTCGTTTTTATTTGAGTTTCAGTTGCATTTATTCCACATTTGATTTGTGTTTCAAATATATTTTGATATGAGAGAATGGAGTGGGAGAGAGAATAAACTTAATTTCTGCGGATTTAGAGTACATATCACCAATCATCTACTTTGTCCACATTTGCATTTGATATCCAGCCTGACTGACATGGAAGAAACTTAAGAATTTTTTTTTTTACCTCCCCATCCTGGGTCACAGTAGCAGGTTCCAGAGGCGGCCATACATAAACCATGACCTGAGCAGTCATCTGAATCCCCGGGACATCCCCTGACTGTGCATTTCTCTCCTCGCCAGTTCACATTACACACACAGCTGTCATTTCGACAGGATCCATGGGTGTTACACTCCAACTCACAAAACTCCCCAACATGACATGAGTCGCATACACACTTTGTGCCATCACAGTTTCCATGGTTTCCACATTCAATGGAGCAACTAGGTCCATGGAAGCATGGATTACAAATACATGTGCCACAGGCAGTACAAGATCCATGTCCACTGCAGGTTGTGTTAGGGTTACACGTGTGCTCACAGTTGTATCCAAAATAACCATCATTACATACACAGATGCCCTGACTGTTACAGACACCATTTCCACCACATGTTGCATTATCATCACACTGATATTGACAATCATTCCCAATGAACCCTACTCCACAATTGCAGTGGGATCCAGTCCAGTTTCCATGACCACTACACAGCTGCCCATGAGATGCAAATAAGGATCCAATACCTCCATTCCCACCAGGTCCAGAACCTCCTGACACGTATCGCTGGTAGGTTAGAACTTTGTTTGTGTAAATGTAACCACAGGTCCTGATCCGGCCTCCTGAGCCCCCACCTCCACGATGAGAATCGCAGCAACCACCATAGTAACAAGAACTACAACAATCTGAGCTGGCTCCTCCACCTCTTGCATATATATATCCCCATCCTTCAATGACACCACTGTCAAGCCACAGTGAACCACCAGCACCACCACCAGCACCACCAGTTCCAGATATTCCATCCATCTCAATCTTGCCTTCCATATAGGTAGCTTCATGGACAAATCTGGCCACAGATCCTCCTACTCCTCCAATGTAGTGAGAACAGCTGCCTCCACCACTGCCTGCCTGGCTTGGCAGATATGAACTGTCATAGGGGCTGCCACCAATGCATGAACCACAACCTGATGCAGATCCTCCAAATCCACCGTGACCACCACCTGACCCTGGACCACAATATGACCCTGCACCTGGACCTGAATTTCTGTCATATCCTAGACCTGTGCCACTAATCTTGGACTTGGATTCCAACTCTAGGACAACACTTGTAATTCTGCTACTATGGATTATCTCCCCTGATGCATCATATTCCATATGGAAATGGTTGGTTGTGAAAGTGAATCCACTGTCAGCATGGTAATCTGATGCATCTTCAAATATGAACTTTCCTCCTTTCATAACAGTGAAGGTTGTAAATAAGTATTTCCCAACTGCAAGACCTGTGGCAGTACATCTTGCAGAGCCGGAGTCTATTAGATGAGTTATTCCTCTTGTATACAAATGCTCAATTCCAGACATCTGACCATGATTGACGAATGTTTGTTCAACATAAGTGGTGGTAGACAAATCAACTGAACCAGCCATGTCCACATACAGACTTGAGTGGAGGTAGCTTTTTAGGAAATCTTCTCCAATATACAGTAATTTTGAAGCCAAAACCTCTAGTTTTCCACTTTCATCACCATTTAGTTGACCAATACGAAGGGATGTCTGGAAATATAGAAAACAAAATCTAGAATCAGTTGCTTGCACTCATTTTTGAATAGTGATTTATTTACTACTTTTGTAGCAATGACTTAATTAGTCAATATTTGTAATTCAAGAGTTCAACCTGTTGCAAACCAAAACTAATTTATCTATTAAAATTTAAAATAACCATTTCTTATAATGAAGCATTAAGCTATAGATGTTTTAAAACAAAAGACTCCAATCTTGTTGAACCTAGCTTTTATTTAGCCAGAATGGAACAAAAACTTTATGTAGAACTAAATCTAAAATCTTAACATCGACCATAACTTATGGTATGGACGGATGGATGTACAAGCATATGACACACAAAGTCACTTACATGATCGCTATGTTAAATTTCTGACAAGGCGCACTAAAAAAGTTTGTCAGACATATATTTTCTCATGGATGCATTCACAACCCTCTAAAAATATATTTTTTCAAAATTATTATGATTTTATAAGAAAATTATAGAGATAATGATGTGATAACATTTTCAATGAAATAATATTTTTTAAGAATTCAACACACAAAATAGCCAATATTAATAAAATAATGCACCAAAAAAAAGCATTGTATATAACTAAGAATGCAAAAACCCATATGCACTATATGCATTCATGGTGATGAATCATTTCATGTCCACGATCTAAATACACAAAAGGAAAAAGAAAACTGGATGCTTCTCGAACACAAGTATAGGAATAATAATGGGGGGGGGGGGGGTGCAAAAATTAAATTGAAAAAGCACACAATTTAAAGGGATTATATAGATGCAATATGTATGGCTGATAGACCTGCATTTGCTCAGTTTCAAGTCTATGTGTAGAAAATAGGTAAAGGTCAAAGGTCTGAACCAGCTTTTTGTCACACAGCTGGTCTTCTGGAATTTCACTACTACATATAAGAGCGTAATAAACAGTGATGAAAGAAAAAGTAGGTAGGAACTGAAATAAACAATCTTTGAAATACAAATTTTAGTCTGATCTTATGTTACATATGTTACATATGTTACAAAGTTACATATAATTAGGAAATGGTGTAGCTGGATATATTCACTAGTAATCAGTTCATACTAATATATTTCTATATTTGTATCAATTTATTGTTCTGTGAAATTATACAGGTAAATATTTTCATAAAAATGTTTTTATTAAAGAGTTCCCAATTAGTCATCCATAGTTTACATTCAAAAAAACAGCTTTCTTACTACTGACCATCTAATATACTTACAGATGAAATCCTTGCACAGGCTCCCTTTAAAAGAACTAGTTCATCTATGCTTTGTACATCTATGTAGATACAAGAAGTGCCATGGTTCTGATCATCTATCCAAAGCTGCTTGTATTCATCATCCCCTTTAGATTGGATAAACACAGTGCCTGCTGAACCGGAGTTGAAGCCAGTGCCTCCATAAGCTATAAGACTACCTAGGAAGTTTAGGGGCTCATCAAGGTACACCGCAACTCTGCCACCAGATCCACCTCCATTCCCTATGTAACAAGTAATCATATTTTAAATTTACTGTGTATGTTGATACAACAACACAACAGCCGAAAAGTCAAGAGCCTAAAACTAAATCTGTTTTTTTGTAAATCTCCTGATAGATCAGTGTTTACTTACTATATTTTACTTACAATTGTCAAGATAATACTTATGTGCTGAAAACTTGTCCAATGTTAAAAAAATCCAAGACTTTTTTCCATGATAACTAACATTTTCTGAAGACAGTATGAAAATAAAACAGCAATAATTATGCTATATAATTAAACTTTTGGCAAGTCTGGTGGTAAATGTCTACAAAAAGTAAAGGTGCATAAGAAAAATTTAGGTTCTTTACCTCTCAATGAACAGGTGTTCTAAGATATTTCAAATTTAATTTTATAGTTGATTGGACTGTTCAAAATTTACTGGTCAATATTTCCCAACATATCTTTAAAATCAAATTTTCAAAATAAATTAAGCATTCATTTTCCAACAAAATATTTAATAAACACTGGGAAGCTTCACTAATTTATGTCAATTCAGAGGCATTAAAAAATTATAACATGTAAACTGACATTTTGGGAAATAGAACCAACATTTGGCACAAGGGTGTAGACCCAGATCTCTTTCAATTGTATGCTAGCACATCTGGGCCCATGCTGCTTGCACTCAAGTTCAAAGGATATCTCAGTAAACCTAACTGATACATGCTATGAGATTTCTACATATAAGTGAAAATTATCTGCCATTTTCCAGTCATGTCACCCATTAATGCTGTACCACTCCATCACTGTATTTCTGAGGTGGATTTTGGAAGAAAAGCCACAAGTTTTTAGTGAAGCAAATATTTAAGACACAAAGTAAGTGATGATAAGCCACAAAGTGTTCCAGATGAAGCAAATACTTAGAAGTGATGTGAAAATATCCTGACAGCTTTAAATCCTTCCAGAGTCTCATTAAAGGATTTGTAAAATGGCTGTGACATTGTTTCTTTCAACAAAACATTGTCGCTTAACTCTTATTTCCTTGGCATAAAACAACCAATAATGCATTAAAAGCACCATTAAAACCAACCAAAAAGCATAAAGACAAGTTTTATAATTGAAAGATTTCCTGCATATGATAATGACTGAAACTAAAGAGAAAAAGAGAAAATTATTATCTACAGCCACAGGATTTATTAATAATTAATGATTTATGTACAATTTTTTTATTATTTTGACTCAAAAATCTGGGGAACAAATTCTGAATTGTGACACAAATGTTACAAACATTTAATAACTAGAAATTAATCAGAATTAGGTAAGAACCATTTGAATGTAATGGTTATTTTTATCTTATGTTTTGTATTAACATTTTAAAACTTTATAACCAAGTGAGCTAATCAAGATTTTGTACCATAAAAGTTTTCAGAATCCATGGACAGGGGTCAATATTTGCTAAGTACTGACCATAGTTTGTGGTGTCAATGTATCCTACACTGGATCCCTTGCCACCATGGCTACTGATTGTGCCATATCCACTCAGTGTTGCTGTGTGGATCACCACACATCCTCCACTCCCTGCTCCACTCCTGTAGGTGTATCTAGAATCTGCTCCATTCACTGACACATTCCCATTCAGCTGGAAATCCTGAAAAGTACCAAAGCAAACAATCTAAGTCAAGGATTCAGCTGAAACTCTTACATGGCCCTATTACATAGCTGATTTGTTACTTTACACAAGTTATTATAGAAATCATATATAACTATCACATGGTTGATTTGTTACTTTACACAAGTTATTATAGAAATCATATATAACTATCACTTGGTTGATTTGTTACTTTATACACAAGTTATTATAGAAATCATATATAACTATCACTTGGTTGATTTGTTACTTTATACACAAGTTATTATAGAAATCATATATAACTATCACTTGGTTGATTTGTTACTTTACACAAGTTATTATAGAAATCATATATAACTATCACTTGGTTGATTTGTTACTTTACACAAGTTATTATAGAAATCATTTATAACTATCACATGGTTGATTTGTTACTTTACACAAGTTATTATAGAAATCATACATAACTGGCAAAGTTTAAACATTTGCTGCAAGATAAGAGTAGACCTAGAACTCCAAAGGAAATTATTTTAACTAGGAACAAGAGTCGATCATTATTCATACTTTATCAAATAACTGATTGCATTATATCAACAACAACAAAAATTCTAAAATTTGGTTTTCTCGCCTACACAGATTTAAAAGCTAGAAAATTTTACAATTACACTTTTTACAGCTATATATAGTAATGTAAATTAGTAATTATGGGACTAAAAGCATACAAATGAAAGCATCCATAATGCACGTTGTGCTGGGTCTGAATAATTAATGATTCCACCACAAGTGAACAGTTATTGTGCTCCCATTGTGGAAAGTATGTGAAATTGTGTACATAAGCAAAACTTTAATCAGAATGACAAAGAACTCACACCCGAGTCGAAATTCTGATATCTCATTGTTGGGTTGGGTATCACCTGAATTTTATATTGTGATAAAGGACAGTGTACCTTGTTACGTAACGTCACCTGAATTTTATATTGTGATAAAGGACAGTGTACCTTGATACGTAATGTCACCTGAATTTTATATTGCGATAAAGGACAGTGTACCTTGATACGTAATGTCACCTGAATTTTATATTGTGATAAAGGACAGTGTACTTTGATATGTAGTGCACAATACTGGGACAATATATAGATAATGTAAAATAATAAAAAGAGTGAGCAACTTTACGTAATATAAATGTTTTTTATAACAATGATTTCCTTTGAATCTCCTTGAACGTAATGATTGCATCCATCTATAAATAGGTTTGTCTGTTGTATGACACAGCTCAAATTATTGTAGTACATGATATGATAAGATTTGAACACAGTTCATTACACAAAATGAAATACCTGGGAAAAAAATGAAAACCCCTGAATTATTAAGCTATTTAATTAACTTCTCTCCTGAGACAATTACCCTTCCAACATGGATATTGATGTAGCTTCCACCTGTTGCACCATTATCTCCCCCACCTCCACTTCCTGGATATGCAGATCCTGCAACAGATCCATAGTAGGAACCACCTGTCGCCCCAGCTGTGCTTCCACCACCTGGTGATTTGAATTAGAGTTGATTAAATTACTTTTCCATACTGACTTGAATGATCTTGACAATAACCAATTGTGTGACAAGACAATTCTGCAATGAATTCCCAACCCCATTATACTTATTTGAAAAATGACAATTAATTTGTTTTCACTTCACAATTATAAATACTCTAATTTATCAAAGGCAAACTTTTATTATACCTTTCAACTGGATGTATGATAATGCAATGATAGACGTTCCACGAATTTTTTTTAAAATATGATAATTTGAGAGATACAAGTATAATTTTATCTGTAATGAACCAACAGTGACTACAATTTGAATTCCTTCAAACTACCAGTGAATCAAAAAGGAAATTTGTGTTACTATTATTAATTTTGTTACTGATGTGAATTCATGGTATTTCAGTTTTCACTGAATTCACTTCTGCATAGAACTATGAATTATAACCCATCAACATATTTTTCCCCTTTAAGGCAGTCTGATTTTGTAAATCAATTATTATTGGGCAATCTAACATAATTTAATTACTATATTTTACTATATGATGATGTCATGACAAACGTTATGATTTTGTAATGGGCAGTCTAACATGATGTAATTACTATATCATTACAACATCACTATGATGCAATTTTTTTTATTAAGGTATGTCATAAAAATACAAACTATGGGAGTAACTGGACATAAAATGACATATTGGTAACTTCTGCCTCTTATTAAGGAATGAAAAAATATACTTAGGCAATTTTACTAATCATAAAAACAGTAAAACAAAATGATAAAGTCAATGAAAATTATACAAAGACTAAGAAATATTAAGCAATTTATGACCTACCACTATTTGGTGAGACAGGTTTCCAGTTGCATAAAACCAACGTGGTCTAAATAATTATTTTATTTCTAAAAATATTTACTCAACAACATTCTTTATGTACTTGAAAATGTCAATGATCATCCAACAGACTAATACAATAAATGAATTTTTCAACATTTATTCAGTCATTATTTTAAGGACAATTTGTAACTGGCACTTTGTCCCATATTTTTCTCTGTAATGACCTTCATAATAAATAAAAGTATTCAGCTAAGACCAGTGCAATAAAATGAATACCAACAGAACATTATTTATGATACTGCATTGCTTGGATCATTAGATATTTAAAATATAAATTTTACAAAAGATAAAGACTTCAACAATTTACAAGTGATAATCCTTATAGACATCTAACATCCCAGTCATATCCCTTAATTTAGGTACCCACAAATATATAATGTAGATAAACAAAAAAGTGATACCCACCAAAAAAACTGAATCTACATTATACAAGTTATTGTTACTATTATTTTGTATAGTACTATTAGAATGATGATGATGACTCTGCGTACCTGTACCAGTATATCCTCCTCCAGAGGCATCATAGCTTGTGGCTGTACCTGCTCCTGGCCCTTGTCCTTTGGGATAACCGAATCCTGAACCATCAATCTGAGCTGAGCTCTCCACCGACAGATAGGTGGTGTTCAAAGTGACCTCCTGCGTGGACACAGTTACTTTGCCACCATTACTCACAGTGAAATGGCCTGATGACAGGACAGGGTGTATGGGATCCATATTAATGGTCAACACTCCTAGGTTCTTCACTGCAATGTTCCCTATGGTAACATATCCAGGTATGTAGCTGTCTCCCAGAATATCTGTATACCACAAATGAAGGGACTTGACAGATTGTGTGTGAGCATAACCCTGAAGAATGAATTCTGCTCCACGCTCTATTATCAGCTCCTCCACTCCAACCAGCCTTCCTTCAAGGACTGCCTTTTGACTGCTAATAACTACAGTTGTGGGCAGGACAAGCTCTCCTCCAAGGTCAACATAGAAGCCACATGGAGCATCAAAATAAGTGTGGGTTGACTCTATGAAGTGAATCAGAACCTGCTGTCTGTTTTGTACCCTTACCATTCCCTTCTTATTTCCTGTTAGTTCATGAATGATGACACTAATCCTGTTAGCTCCAATAGGATGGTAGAAATGGACATAAGAGTAGCCTTCCACCTGGACTTCATCAAATTCATAGTACACTGAATTATCTTCCATCACCACAGCTGGGTTGGAGGTAGTCAGATCAGAATTCTCCACTGTAAGCTTGGAATGCTCAGGTTTGATCTCTGTAATATTTAATCTGGGATTGTATTTCAGTTCTCTATAGGAAGGTCCACGTCTTGACTCATATTTGTATATAGTGCCTGGGCCACCAGCTCCACTTGATGAATAGCCACCATGTGCCAGATACTGACCTCCAAAGTTATTCTGATATCCAATAAGTGCTGCAATTCTTCCTCCACTTCCTCCACCTCCATTTCCAAGTCCTCTTCCTCCACTGGCATCAAGTGTCCCATGTCCGGAAAAGTTGTAAGCCTGTACCAGAATGCTACCACCACTGCCACCACCACTGTTACTTGCACTGGCATAAGCACCAAAGGCACTAATATAACCATCAATGTGGAGAGACCGGCCAACTTTAAGATTTATAAAGCCTCCACCAGCTCCATCACCACCACCACTGCCCAGGTCTAAGGGAGAAAAGACTGATCCATATGCCTTGATGGACAGACTTCCGCCTGCTTGTCCTCCATAACTTCCTCCTGCAGATCCAATACCTGCTCCAGGTCCAGTTCCTGCTTCATAGCCTCGTCCATTCAGATTTATCCCACCTTCTGATTCCATATCAATGTCACCTGCCTCAATGTAACCATGGTTGATCAGGATAGTCCCTTTGTGCTTAATTTCTAAGAAAGCAGCTGTGATGGTGAAATGGCTACTGAAAATTCTTCGGAACTCCAGCTCACCATTCATCTTAACATTTATTGTTGGCAGGGAGAAATTACCCTCTACAGTTATGGCTGTCTTGACTCCATTTTCTAGTAGAGCTGTTTGAGCAGTTGAAGCAACACTAACAAAGGTTTCATCTTCAATATAGAGATGATGAATTCCAGTTATAAGACCCTCCAGTGTGGTGTTGATTCCTTGAAGATGGACCTCTGTGGGAAGGACAATCTCACTCCCATGGTCTATAATGAAGCTGACTGGGGCCTCTGTCCTGTTGCTAATTGACTCAATATATTCAACATACATAAGTTGGTTATTCCTCAGATGGACCTGACCTGATCGGTCTCCAATAAAGCGATGAGCAATGAGCTGTACCTTACTGGTGTTGGGGTGGTAAAGAAGAACTCTTGAGAAGCCATCTATTTGCATTTCTTCAAATTCATACTGGAGAGTATTCTTCTCCATGATCATTGTGGCAACTGGAACCTTGTTGCCTGCATTATCCATGTGCACATACCTTTAATATAATGAGAGGTGTTTAACCTGCTATACTTTTTAAATAACACAATGCATTTCTGAATTAACAAGCATCTGACATTTCTGACCAATTGAAATATTTGCTAACAGCTTTAATTTTACTATGAAAACAAGTGAAATTATCTCCTTAAATACAGAGCTATTTCTTTATGACACTGTTCAGGGCAACAATAAAATATGACCCATATTACAAATGAGACCAGCCTATACCATTAATATAACCATGTTATGATACCAAACCTAAACAAATAATTTGATGTGTGCTATGAGACCAAACATGTACTAATACTATGACTCATTTTACAGGTGAGACCAATCCAATACATGTACTAATATTATGATCCATTTTACAGGTGAGACCAATTCAATATATTTACTAATATTATGATCCATTTTGCAGGTGAGACTAATCCAATACATCTACTAATAATATGATCCATTTTAAAGTTGAGACCAATCCAATACATGTATTAATATTATGATCTATTTTACAGGTGAGACCATTCCAATACATGCACTATGACCCATTTTTTAACAAGTGAGACCAAATCTATACCAATAATATGACCCATGTTATGAGACCAAACCTATAATAATACTATCACCCATTTTACAAGTGAGACCACATTCAATTTTGTTTTACATCAATTGAGAACTAATATCAGGTATAAAAAATGAAATAGCAAATAAAGCAATTCTGTGGGATTTGGAACCATGCCAGACCTGCCAACCCTGACAAGTCTGTAACAGTAAGGCGATTGTTTTTTTGCACAAGATTGACCAGTTTTCAGTAAGATGTAAGAAAATATAAATAAATGCAATTGCAAAGCTGAAAAATGTGATTAAAAGTTTGACTCATTGATTATAAAAGTTATTTTCAACTGAAAAGTTTGTAAAGTATGTGCAGACTTTATTAACCAGTAATACTCTTGCATAACTCTAGTTTCAAACCCTATTCAGATCAGTGGCTTGTTGCAATCTCTCAATTTGATATAATTCTCGGAAATTCTTTTCCATTTCACATGACAACTGCAATCATATCTCCTGGCATGCATTATTTCCAGCTTTTATTCACAAGAATCTGAATACTCCTTTTTATTCTTCTCTGTTGATTATTAAAAATTTTTTAGAAGCTTATTTTTCTTTCATCTTAAACATGCTTCCCTTTCCGGATGCCATTTAAAAATACTATAATCAAAAGTTGATCATGCAGACACATAAAAGTTGGCATGTCTGCCATGCCTGCTTTTTAAAGACTGGGAGTGTAAAAAAAGCAAAAGATTTTTACAAATTTCCTGTCCCTTAGAATAGAACAAATTAAAAACAAACATGTCTCTCAAAATATATGGCCTACCAATAGACTGTGTTCATGGAACCCAAATAACCAGCCAGAGTGACATTACAATAAAACTTTTACACACGGGCAGATGAATGGAGGAGAAAAAAACACTATAACCTCCAAAATGTGAACACCTGGAAATAACAATGCTGCTTGTGTTTGAACATGATATGCCATTACACACAATGCTTAAGTACTATCAACCAGTTGCTGTTCAAGCAAAGTTTACAGTATACTAATGGTCAAATACTAGTTTTTCAAACTTAAATGTAATCATGCATAACATTATTCAAGTTCATCGAAACAGTTACAATAACTGTTGCTGTCTGTCTGCAACTCAAACCTTAAATAAGAAACATTGGTTGTGCAGAAATTGAAAGATAATATTAATGGGGAAAAAGAAAAAGAAAAGTGCATCATAATTGAATTAGAAAAAAGAAAACAAATGACACTAAAACTATATTAAAATGTGGCCAAATTGGCAAAAATAATAAATCGATACCAAAATATTCATATTAAGGTAACTTACAAGTAAGTATCAATTTTGGCAGCCTTAATGTACAAGTGACCACATTAGAATTAGTCTCAACAACTGTTACATATTTGACACAGATTATATATAAATTTCCCATTATATTTAAACAATAAATTGTTGGTATAAGCTGTAAAACGTTTATTACTTGTTATAATACTAGTTAAAAAGAATTTACCTGTGATCAACCTGGAAATAAGTTGTGTTGGTAGCAGGAAGATATTTCAAAATTCTGTACTCAAGTGGTCTCATATTCTCTTCCACATAGGTTGTTCCAGCTGCACCACCATGACTTGCTGTGTAGCCACTCCCACCCTTTCCTCCATTGTTAATAAAGAGCCCTCCATAGCTGTAGCGATACCTGCAGTGTATACCCACACGACCTCCAGCTCCTCCTCCTCCCTGTCCAGAGCCAGCTCCTCCTTCTACATTGATCTCTCCATGACCAGTCATATTTGTAGTATGAATGAGCAGACTTCCACCACTGCCACCAGCAGCATTGGTACCCTGACCATCTGTCCCCTGCAGTGCCAGCATACCATTGAGCTCAATGTACTGCCCAACATTCCAGAAGAGGACACCTCCTCCACTGCCTCCTGTCCCTTGTCCATTTCCTCCTCCACTTCCAGCTTCTTTTGGACTCACCACTGACCCATAGGGCTCTGCAGCTTTGGTTGGATCAGACCCACCACCATAGCCACCATGACCAGCTCCATATCCATTGTTACTTATGGTTGATCCTGCACCTGGCCCTTTCTCTGGACCATATCCATGTCCATTCAGATGGAACACTCCCTCACTCTCAATCCAGGCATAGGAGGTAAACAAGTCTGCATCATTCATGTATAAATTACCTTGATACTTAACTTTTAATTCACTGCAGTTCAGGGACATTTCAGAAGCTATCTCTAGGAAACCAACACTGCCACCAAGTTTCACAAATAGTTTATCAAAAGCAAAATTTCCCATCTCTGATACACGGACTATTTCTGAATTTTCCCACAATGCAGTATTAGCTGTTGACAGGAATTCCACCCATGCGCCTTTTTCAATGTAGAGTTCTAGAACACCAATGATCATCCCAGCAATGGTACTGTTTGTTCCATGCATGTAAAATATTGCTGGCAGGTAGATCTTTGCACCATATTCAATAATGAAACTGCAGGGGGCTTCTGATTTGTTTGTGACTGATTCTATAACCTCAGCAAATACTGTCTGATTATTCTTCAAGTGCAGCTGACCAGTCTTGTCTCCAAAAAAGTAGTCAACCTTGACAGTGACTTCTGTTACATTACTTGGGTGATAAACCATCAATCTGGCTGACCCTGTGAGCTCCATCTCATAAAATTCATAATAATCTCTTGGTGGATCCTGAAGCAGTGTTGGAGCTGGGCTGTATTTTGCCCAATTGTCTGAATGCAGATAAGTGCGGTCACCGGCCAGGATTGTAGTATTCAGCACTTTATCAAATTTTTTGAGGCGATATTCTAGTTCTCTAGAGTTTTCCTCTTTGTAGGTTGTGCCTGAAGCTCCAGCATGAGAACTTGTGTAAATATCAGCACCACTTCCTCCATAATTATTGAAATATCCTCCATACTGATATCGCAGATCACATGTTATTGAAACCCTGCCACCTGCACCTCCACCTCCTCTGCCAAAACCATCTCCTCCATTGACAGCTATCACACCATGTCCTGTCATATTGGTGGTGGTAAGGTAAACACTCCCTCCACTACCTCCTCCTGCATGAGCTCCACTTCCATCTGTTCCTTGTAGTGTGAGTAGACCATTCAACTCAAGCAGACCTCCCACATGCCAGATGAGGTACCCTCCACCTGAACCCCCAACACCAGCTCCATTTCCTCCTCCACTACCTGGCTCAAGAGGATGGTATATAGAATTGTATGGGACTCCTCCATATGCAGGTCCAGGACCTCCTCCCCAACCACCATGTCCTGCTCCAACACCAGTCCCATCAGAAAGAGTGTGACCAGCACCAGGTCCGTGTTCTGGGCCATAGCCAACACCATCCATGTTTAAGGTTCCCTGGCTCTCCAGATGTGCATAGGTAGAGTAAAGCTCAACATAATTCATCAATAGCAAACCCTGATATTTAACTAAGAAATCTGACACTGTAATGCTCAAGGGTACAGATATCTGCCTGAATTCTGCCTTAGAATTCCTCATCACTTGCAGAATGCTGAAAGAGAAATTGCCTTGTGGTGTGATGAGAAAATATTCTCCATTTTCAACCAAAGCTGTATGAGCTGTGGATTTGAAAACTACATCTGCCCCTCCACGGATCATTAATTTCTGTACTCCAGTTATTAATCCAGCAAGAACTGTTCGAGTTCCTAATAAGCTGACAATCTCTGGGAATATGATCTCTGCTCCAGCATCAATGATGTAACTGCAAGGAGCCACAGTTTCATTACTAACAGATTCCACCACTTCCACATATAGATGTTGATCCTTTCTGACTCGTACAACACCTGTCCTGTCTCCGTAGAACTTATGGATCTTTACTACTATGTCTAGTGATGTTGTTGAGTAGTCAAACATAATGTTGGCATGTCCCTCAAGAAGGGCCTCATCAAATTCATACTCCACATCATCCTCGTTTATCATTGAATACAGCCATGGTTCTGCATGATCACTATATAATTCTTTATCAATGTCATCATTATTGACCTCTAGCCTTCGATTAGCAGCCACTACTGTGGTTACTCCAGTTTTTGGATTGTACTTTATGTCTGCGTACTGAGGCCCTCTGGCTGTCTCCTCTACATACACTGTGCCAGCTGCTCCAGATGGAACCCCTCCAGTGCCAAGTCCTCCAACCACATTTAATCTGCCGGTAAACTTGTTGGCAAACCCAATCAGAATAGCCATCCTGCCTCCTGAGCCTCCCCCACCAGAGCCTTGTGGTGAGCCCCAACCTCCACTACAGTCCAGGTGGCCATAACCAGTAAAGTTGAGAGTGTTGACAAGGATGCCACCACCACTACCTCCTCCTCCATTTCCACTCTGACCAGCCTCTCCCTGTGCAGACACTTCCCCATCAATCCACAAGTTTTTGCCATTGATCCAGTGAAGGTAGCCACCTCCTCTGCCGCCTCTACCATTTCCATTTCCTCCCCCACTTCCAGCATTTACAGGTTTATACACAGAGCCATATGGTGTTCCACCAACTTCAGGTTTTGGAGCTCCTCCATGGCCACCATGTGACCCTCCATACCCAATGTTACCTGCACTGTTCCCTCCAGCCCCTGGTCCTAATCCAGCTTGATATCCCATGTAATCCACATTCAGGAATCCGAGACTCTCAATTACACCCTCATCAGAATAGATTGTTCCTCTATTAAGCCTCATTTCCCCTTCATATTTAATGCTTATTTTGATGATATGCAGTACCAGACCAGAACTTGTATCTGTCAGTGTAGCCAAAGAACCACGCTGTATGGTCAAATGGCTGAAACTTATGTTGCCAGGTTGAGTCATGTGAGTAAAGTTTCCAGCTTCAAGTAGGGCAGTTTGAGCAGTGGAGTAAAAAATTACATCTGCTCCTTCTGCTATGGTCAAATTGTGGACATTTGTTATGAGACCTTTCAATTCTGTTCTTGTCCCCAGCATGATGACAGTTGATGGTAGTCGAATCTCAGTCTCTTTCTCCACCTTGTAGCTGACTGGTGCTACAGTGTATCCAGTGGTAGACTCCTTGTACTCCACATGGAGTATCTGACCCACCTGCAAATGCATGAGACCAGTTCTGTCTCCATCAAACTTATGTACAATCAGCTCTGAGTCACTACCATCCATCCAGAGTACAGCATGATTGTAGGCATCTAGCTGGTCAAACTCAAAAATGTTCCCACCCAAGTCAGACATGATAACTGTTGGTACAATATGATTTCTATTATCATTATCTATAAGGAGCTTTGTGAAGCCATCCTCATATTGAATGCCACTAGTGGTGTTGATGATCTTCTTGCTGGTGAGACCTTGGTTGGAATCAGTGATGTACACTGTTCCTCCTGCTCCATTCTTTCCTTCATTGGAATTACTGGAGCCAGCATAGCCTCCATAGGCTATGTAGTCTCCACTATATTCTCTGTACCAGGCAACATGCACAGCAACCCTGCCACCAGCTCCTCCAAAGCCCTGATTGTAACCAGAGCCACCCTCAGTTGTGATGACACCATGGCCTGAGAAGTTTGTGGTAACAATGTAGACACTGCCTCCACTACCTCCACCACTATTATCTCCAGTGGCATTCCCTCCAAGACTGCTAATGACACCATCACAGTGGAGAAACTGAGCAATACTGAGAGTAATGACACCACCACCTGATCCTCCTCTAGGTCCACCCCCCATGCTGCCTGTATTATATGGAGTCTTGTATGAACCATAGGCTGCACCTAAAATGCAAAGGAATGGTCATATATATCAAAAAATATTTCAAATGAGAAGTTCTGATGCCATTATAACCAAAAATATTTCAAATGAGAAGTTCTGATGCCAATATAACCAAAAATATTTCAAATGAGAAGTTCTGATGCTATAATAACCAAAAATGATAATACTAGAGCTGGATATTTATGATTGTCAAAAAACAAAACAATGTGTAATGAATATTCATAATGTCAAAATAAGTATAATTTACTATTTTATATTTAAAAAATATAATAGCTAAACCTACAGTTTGTGTGTGTGTGTGTGTGTGTGTATGTGTATGTGTATGTGTGTGGTTCAATGGTATCTCAGCTCTATACTGGCTATACAGTGCTGATCAAGATTAAAAAATGTAAGCATAACAAATTGCAAAGCTTTTCAAAAGATAAACGCTACAACAAAGCATAAACATGCTGTCTGCAAGATAAAAGACAAAGATGTTACAATGTTTGGCCTCAGGGTGGATGTCTAGATACACGAACTCAACAAGAATATTCCATTGACAGTGGACAGTGGCAAGGTATGCACCTGGTCAAGGTTTAACCTGCAGGAGGTATGCATGGGACAGATGTATGCAATGCATGCGAGGTATGATATCACCTCTCTCTGCAGGAATGCCACTCTCCAGCAATGGGTTCAATGTTCTGAATTTTGTCTGTAGACAATTCATTTCACATACCATCTATACTTGCTTATAAATCAAGTCAAACTGCAAACAACAAAGATCCTAATCTGTCATAGTTTAATGTGCATGCAGATCAGGATCTTTGTTATTTGGTCTATTGGCTGCTCCTATCAAACTGCAAAGACCCAGATCTGCTAGCACATTATCTGAAGGCAGATCCAGGTCTGTACAGTTTGCAGTTGGACTTGAATTATAAATGAGTACATATAGTATTTGTGCAAACTATAAAAATTACAATTTATGAAATGTCTTTAGTCAATAAATGAAATCTTTTATTTGGAAATAGATGAATATAAGGCATAATTTGGTTTCCCATAATATTATCCTTAGAAATAATGACTATGCAGCTGACAGTATAAACTACTTTTTACCAGATTTAACAAGCTAATAATGTTTCTGCGAGATGTGGGAAATCTAAGGTTTTGCAAGGCTTTTAGTGTATAAAAAATTACATGGATCTTGTGGCTGTCCTAAGCATCAATTACAAAATCCAATGGAAAAGGAGTATTTATGTAGGAAAATACTCATAATGCACTATCCACAAATTTAAATACTAACATAAGCATTGATTTCTGCAAAGCTGCAATAACTGATACATGAGACAGTCAATTTGTTTACTTTATAAAATGCCTTCTTGTAATCAATGATTTTTTCTTCATTCAAACTGTTTTAGTTCAGTTTGAACAATGCTATACCACTGACATTTCTCAATGCAGCAAACCAGTTTGCTCATATTATGGTAATGATGAACTGACATGGTTATAATCAAAACACCTCATGTACTTTGAGCTAACACTTAGCATTAAAGCCAAAATGGATGGATGCATAATGGTTTAATAACACAAGTACAATCGTGGCTATTCAATGCCATGCAGAAGTCACACTGGACAAATTTAATGCTAAGAAACTGATAACATTTTAAGGAAAACATGCCAAGAAATAAAAGAAAACATGTACTTCCACAAGAAAAAGGATGATAGGCAAAGATGTTTCAATTAATTTCTAAAGGTGTAAATACAAAAGCAAAAAAATGATCACAAATAATAAACCTGAAAATCTAAAATATATTGTTTCATATAAACAGCATTCTTTCTGAAAGTTCAAGGTTTCTTTGGAAGTGCATCATCAAAATGCTTCTTAGCTGAGCTGAAGTTCAAAAACTTGTCTCATATAGTGGAAACTGATATTAAACATGCAACAAAACTTAGATATTTCTAACAACTACAGCTGTTCATGCTCCTGACAGCACAGATTAAACTTCTATGACCAGTGTTGCATAGTTCAAAGTTGGTATCTTCACTCCATGCTGTCAATGAAAAAAAATGCATTATTGCTAATATGCATCCATATCTTTATTTCTTCATTATGGTCCATATGGGGTAGATCAAAGTAATTATATTTTCTTTTTATATGTTTTTTTAACAAAGAAATGTCAAATATGAAAAGAATGATATGATTGAAATTACATACCTTTAGTGTAGTTGATAACATGGGCTCCACCACCAAAACCGCCATGCCCAGCCCCCATTCCAACACCATCTAAAAGGCTACCCTGGCCTGCTTTAGTGCCATTTCCACCACGGCCGTTGACATCCAGAGTTGCTTCCCCTTCCAGGCGGAAGCTGCCCACTGATACCGTTAGCTGATCTGCAGAGATGTGCGAGTCATATCTCATCATGATGTCAGATACTTGGAAATGAAAGTGGGTCTGGTGATTGATCAGGGCTTTGGCTTGCAGAGAAAGGCTCCCAAGTGATAGAACACCTGTGTAAAAGTAGAAAACAAAATCTTAACAGTAACAATGCTTGAAACATTGCATGAAAGTTTGAAGGTACTCTTTAAGTAATGCATACACATATTCCTGTATGCTTAAAAAAATTAAAAAGATAAAACAAACCCTGTTGTCAGATAAGCTGTCTGCTCATGAAAACAGCCTATTTAGAAGTAACCCTCATAACATCACAGTCGACAAGAAGAATTTAAAAGAAATGGCTGTTAAAAAAATAAAACCTTGGGAAGATAAAGAAACTTGTTACATAAATAGCAAATATTTTGTCCATTTTTTTATGAGAAAAAGTTACATGTTTTGGTGCCCTAATAATGCAAAAACAGTCTACTGATACTTATGTTATTACATTGTAATTATCTAACAGGACTGCTCTGTGTTATTAAATAAGAAGAAATTTTTTTGTCACATAGGCTGGGTTAACAATCTACACAATGAAAGAAAGTTTATATAAAAAAAACATTTGCATTACCTTGTGAAAAAAAAAACAAATTCTGAATTAAAACTGCATACACCACATCATCTATACTAATCATACCAATATATGGTTGATATGTAAATCTAAGGGTTGAGTGCGTGTTTGATCTATTCCCACTTGCCCAGGCCCTACATTCATATCGATAGTCCCTCAATAGGGGCGCAACATGACAACCAAATTAAATAGCAAACTATGTGTGCATAAATGCCCATGGAGATGTGGCACCATTCCTTACCCCATGGGAAAAATTAAATAACTTTCTTTTGAAAGATAAAACAGTGAATAATGACCCTTCATGCCGGTTCACTTTAATTTAACATTCATTCATGTAAATCTAAAAGAGAATAATCATTAAAAAACGAAGAAAACAATAAGCCATTAAAATTATAAATTTTGAACCCAGTAATTTCCCAAACATACATATGTAATAATTCCTTGAATGAGACAATTATTTAGCTGATGTAGTGAAATAAATACATGGTGCTGTCAAGAGTATATGTAGATAAGTATATGCAATAACCTTGGTTTATTGGTTGCTGATGCAATTCTTAGTTTGATGATCTTGGCATAAACCTGATAAACATGTACCTTGTCCCCAATAATGTTCCCTGTCATAAGGCAGACACTATTCAAACCAATACCGTATTAATTACAGAAATACATTAATTAGTCAATAAGCATAGCTTGAAAAAAAAATTCACAGGAAAACATATGCAGTGTTTAGCCGCACTGTATATAATGGAATATGAAGGGAAAAATTGGAGCTGATGTGACTTTCTTCCAGAGTGAGTTAATTTTCAACATGGGCAGCTGTTCCGACAATGGATATACAAGATTACATATGAAGCTGACACTAATACGAAGAACTACCATTGTCAAATATAGTCTCATCTCCATTCTGTATCTTGCTGTTAGTGGCCAATTGGCCAATCTGCACCTGCCTCTCTTCTTCAAGGGTTAAATTTAAAACTCCAGCTAAGTGACCATCAAGCTGCAGCACCGGGTGCTGGGTCCCAATCAGTCTCAGATCAGCTGAAGCGTACATCTTGGCACCATGATCAACATCAAAGTTTACAGGAGGTGAGGACCTAAGTATACTGAACTCATCATACTCTATGTAAAAGCTTTGTCCAGCCTGCATATGGAGCGCACCAGAGCCATCACCAAGGACTAGACCAACATTGATTGATGTAATACCAGCATTTCCATCAGATATTTCCAAAGCAGCCTGGAGAGAAAAAATTTATCAATATTTCGATCATAAAAACTCATATATCTTAACTCATCTGGAGACATGAGTAAGGTTTGTATCCAATATTCAACCTTTCTGTCAGACCCATACCAACCTTGGAACCTTAAAAGTAAATAACTCCTCCACTGTTTCAAAAGCATGTCATTTATAAAGTTTTTTAAATGAAGTGTAGTACACAAATTAGTCTAGGAACCAACTGTTTTTATTTGGATTGTGATTACCAGGATTTTTTTTAGCTGTTTAGTCAAATAGCTACAACTTGTCTACAAGGAGAATTTTGTGTTATACTTGTAATTCAGATTATTTATGAGAAACTTTTTCCCTTGTAAGTGTCATAGTGGCCCTAAGCCATGACTATTTTCCCTTATCCCAAGTGATAGCCATCCATTACATGGCTAAGATACATGGTTCAAAACCAGAGATTATTTGTTAAATCCACTTTAATTTTTTGGGAAACCAAAAACAGATAGACTGATATCTTAGCATGATACCTTTTAACTCATATATTCAAACAAAGTTTCTAGACTACAAACTAGAAGCTACAAAAGCTCACATTGCATTGGCATAACAATTCAAACAACTTATTCCATATATTGTGAAATAAGACTGCGATTTCATTAAAGAAGTGAGCAATGAATTTCTAAAGGTTTTCATTTATTATTCTAATAAAGCTATTACCAGGTTATTTAGTAGAATGTGATCGAAGTTGAGATCAGCTTTGTTGTCATTAATAACGTTATTATCAATATGTCGTGGATTTTTCTCGTATATAACCAGAGGCTTGGCTGGACTGAGGGATTTTCCATCAAGGTACAGTCTACTCTGATATGTATAGGGGTCAAGTCTGTCCTCAACAAACACAGAGCCAGGCCCACCACGGTCACCAGATGTTGTGCCCTTTTCACCGTAAGCTATCAATGCTCCACGATACTCATTGGCATCATTGGTATGGATTGCGATTCGGCCACCAGAACCTCCACCAGCTGTTTCATGTCCCTGGCCACCAATGGCTGCCACATTACCATGGCCTCTGAATTGCCCTGTAGTGAATAAAAAGGATGATGTTAACACTAGCAAGCAAGAAATGGTCACAGCATACAATTTCCAATCAGACAAAAAAGTTTCTGTAGTAATACACAAAATAACTTGATGAAAAATAATGAAGAATCTTAAATTTCAAAACTGATATACAATAGCTGATTTCTGGGATTCAAACAAGTATAATGTGTTAACATTATTTCAGTAAAGTCTGAATTGGCCAATATTGTATGGAATTTTACCCATTTTACAGTGAACGTTTACACAAAATAAACTATGCAAGACAAGTAAAATAAACTGGACCAATGCCAACCTGCAATGATGAGGATGGCACCTCCACTACCTCCACCACTGTAAAGTGTTCCCTGGGCACCGTTGGCATTGATGTAACCATCCAACTGGAAAATTGCAGGAACAGTAAGCTGCAGTGTACCTCCTCCTCTGCCACCTGATGCACCTCCTCCCTGGCTGCCTGGGTCAATGGCCTGGTAGACAGATCCATATGCTACACCACCCTTGCCTCCATCGGCTGAATCTAGAGAGAGAAGTACAAAAGGCCATTCTAGAAATGAACACAAAAGTGGGATGGGAGGCACCTTTATCTCATAGCTATTACCCTGTCATAGAAATTCAAATGAAGCCAGACACATTATAGTTTTACTTTTTATGGCTATACATAAATAATAAAGTGAGGAAAGTTAGAATTTAGTTCAGAGATTAATATTAACAATTTCACCAATGGCCCTGTACAGGAACTGACTAAACTGTTTTGTTAGCAGGAACATCAACTGATTTATTAGTAAAATTTCCAAGAAGACCATAACTACAAAGAAAAATGAACCTTGTGTATATACCTTTAATCTAAGGGTGCAAACAATCATGTTATTTTATAATTGTCTTTAAATTAGAATAATCAGCATTATTCTGTGCACAGGCCTAAGGAGAATTACTCTTGATAGATAATATTTGGGGGTCATTTTGGTTTTGATCACAGGACCCAACATGCTAAGATAAGACACCTATTCGCCAGCCCCCACATTCCAGCACCCATATCTTTAATCTAAAGGGTGCAAACAATCACGTTATTTTATTGTTATACATCTACAGCTTTATAAGAGCAAGTAGGTTTATTATGGCAATGTACTTGTGTGCCAATCTAAAGAATTTTCAGACTGCAAGTCTATTGCTTGTTACCCATGGGTGATTCCAAAAACAGCATTAATAACTTACAAAGATGAAAGAACAGAGAGGTCAGTTAAGGACAGATCAAGATATTTGCAAAATTAGGTCAGAAGTTTTAACTTCAAAAGGGGAGTACCTCCATCTACCTGATTTCTAGCATGCAAATCGACACAAATTGCAACTAAGTCTTAGTGGGTATTCACATGACTTCAGCATTACAATGGCAGTAAGTGACATGTACTTTAATCTGATTTTAAATCTATAACAAATCCATGACCTGTACAAACTCGATATCCTGTAGCCATCCTAACTTTTGCTCTGTTTTTAAACAGCTTTACCTTGTCAGTGCTTATAGTTATAAAAATGTGGTTATAAAAGATTAAATAAAGCTGAGTGATATTTGTATTTTGCAAGAAAGTAATTCATAGCAGTGCCGCTAAGAACAATCTGCACATTTCCTGTGGACTCTTGTAAGCAGTCCTATTTACAAAGGTTTAAATCAAGGTCAGTGGATTTTATATCAGTGGTATAATTCATCTCTGCAAACTTCAAACAATAATGCCAAACTGACCTTGCTGACAAAATCAAAGGGAAAATAATTGTTTCATGCTGATAAAAATTAGCCACTAAACTGTTTTGCTGTACATAAGTCAGATCCCAGTCACTACACTGGACAAAAATGTGAAAATAAATGGAAAAAATAATTCTTAAATAATAATTTTGTGTACATGGCAAATTTTAATGAGGGAAGGGAGACACCCCTCATCCCATTAGGAAACCTTCCTGACAGAGCCTAAAATGAATTAACTTAAAAGTGAGGTACATCTATCATACCAAAATATAAAGTGTTATATTATGGAAATTTGCTCCACTTCAATTACATAGATGACAAATAGCCAAAGGATGCATGTCTTGATATTTCACAATTTTTTTTCGTCCTTTTGCAAAAAAACTGCTCATTTGCAACTGTATCCCATCATACAAAGCAGGAAATCTTGATAACCTAGATTCACATTGTATATTAAATAAGAGTTACTTCCCTTTTGCAATGTTGAATTAAAATTAAACCTAACACTGCTTTGTCTTACATCTTTTTGAGTTTGAGGACATGAGTACTACAAAATCCCAATTCTAATGGATAGGGTTAATGATCAGTGATACATTTAAGACTGCTTATGCATAGGTCTTGTCTCTTATGGAATAATTTTTGTTTAAATAACATACCTATGCACAAATGAAACAATTCTAAATGACCCACCATGATTTTTTAAAAAAGAAAATGTCAACAAAAACAACTTGGGTGCTACCCACCATTGGAATGTTATTCATTTGGAATAAACCTAAATATTTAAATAGGTTCTTATGTAGAGATGTTGCTAGGATTTTGTCAAAGGTGGGGAGTTTCTCTTTGTCACCTGAAAAAGTGGCAGGAGGAAAAATAGAAAGGTGAATGAAACAGCTAAAGTGTAATATTTACTTAGTACTCAAATATCCATCTCTCTTCTGTCTGTTCCATTATGTTAAAGCTCTATTGAAATCAAATTCCTCATAAGATATCTTCTCTTATTGTATGATCATTATTCTTCTGGTGGTTTCAGAGATTATATCTGTGTCTGTGTATAAATATTGTGTGCTGAGAACCCTATTGAACGTATAGAAAGCTAGCTTAAGCAGTTTAAAAAAAATTGGGAAAAAGTTCTTTATGGTGTTTATGTACAATTTTGCATAGTTCATAAGTATTATCTGTTGGATTTCTCTGCTCAAAAAAAAAAGATTTTGCACTAACACAAGCTTCTGCCAAAGTTTCACTTTCTTGACTAAGTGCTTGATGACTACTACGCCAGATTTCTGGTCTCTTATATAACGATGTATTAAGATTTCAAGTTCTTCATTGCCAAAGTCTGCTTGTTCAGGTATTTGTTCAGGTATTTTAATCAAATTTTTAACTTACTGTAAGGAAATACTGGCTGTTTTGAAGTTTTGAAGTATATCAGATTAACTGATGATCGATCATGACGACCACAGTGGGTTTTCTAAGGTACCCATATTTTGAACAAGCATTTCAAAAATTTCCTTTATGAATGCAAAGTTAAAAGTACAACAGACTGCATGTTTCATGGCCCAATTATGTGTCAATCAACAATCAAATCTACTTTAACATCCATTTATATCAAGCTTTAGTACCCAGAATTGTAAACAGTTGCTACCGAAACAAATACAAAAGTCAGGACAAGCTCTACAAGAGCCTTTCTAGTGGTGCAACTTATGTTGTGACAAATAATTTAAATGAAATTTGTTTACTGTACAAAGTGCATTTTAATATGTGCAACTTGAAATTAATTTACAGGAGTTCTTGCACATCTCTGCTCTCCATGTAAATTTGTAAAAATTGTGTGCACCCTAGCAGCCTCTTTATTTATGACCTTAATAAACTGTATCTAACTTAATTTCCTTATAAGTCGTTTTCACATTTTTGAAGAGGATTATAACCTACATAGCTCCTAAGATAAAAACAACAATGATAACCCGTTTCAGACATGTCAGGAGTAGTGACCCTCAGAACATACCTCCTCCACGAGAGGCATACCCTCCTCCTGCCCCAACCATAGCTGGCTGACCACGTCCTCCAAGGGGAGCAGTACCACTGCACAGTAAAGTGGCCAAGGGTTCCAGATAAAAGTCTGAAGCCTCAACTACAAAGCTGTCTGCTTTAAATTCTGCACTATACTTGATATCCTGTAAGAACAGATTTTGAAAATAATGTCAAACAATATAAAGCAAAGATATAGAAACCCAAGAAATATGTTATTATTTTTTAAATTTCTCTGAAACAAATCTGGATGAAAAAGTTTAATATTGACTTGAAACACTAAAATTTACAAAATTAATCTCTTCAATCTGAGATATACAGATAAAGGCATGGTTGTCTTATCAAAATGCAATCTGTTGTTGAGAAGCTAATAACAAGTTAAATAGATACCAGAACACATATTCCTCAAACTCAAGTCCTATTAGTCATTAAATTAAATATTGCTTCACAATAACAACAGGTGTAACTAACCTCATCCATCATTCAAATGAAGACCCTGATTCATAATTTCTTCAAAGTTAAACAAATTTTACACTAAGTTATGAGTACAATATGTTGAACATTGAACAATTTTGCATTCAAGAATTCATAGATCAAAGGCATGTGGCTGGAATGAAAGTTTCCACATCTTACCAGTATTCCTACTGTGAGTTTGAGGCCCATAGGAGGTGGGAGTTCTATCTTAGCCTCAGCTCCTAGCTCCATTGTGGCAAATCTGAACCAGCCAGGCTCACCAGCCACCAGGGTTCCATTGTCATAATAACTTGTGGTTGCCATGGAGCCAATACTAATTTTTCTTCCTGGCACAATCCTCAAGTGACGAGTTCCAATGATTTCACCATTCCATAACAAGGCAATCTCTCCCAAACCTAGTATATAAACTAATGGAGAAAGATAAACCTTAGCACCACTGCCCACCCACAAATTGATAGGTGTTTTTGTCAGCTCTTGATATTCTTCCAGATAAGCAACCTGATTGGCTTGTAGATAAATCCGTCCTGATTTGTCCCCATATATTTTTGTGATAGTTAATTCTCTGTTTCTGGAGTCACCAGTTTTTATTTGAAGAGATGCATTTCTGACCAAGTGGACCTCATCAAACTTGTACTTGGTGTCAGATCCTTCATCCAAGACATACTGATGATCCCATGTTCTGCCCAGGTTGTTCAACATTAGCTGCTTGTATGTAATTCTATATCTGCATAATGATAAAAAGAAAGTAGGAATGTTTTGTTGTGCTATACAAATTAAACCAATTTGTTCTAGTAAAATGTGTTTCATCAATAATACTTATCCAGTCATAATACATTGGGAGAGCTACTACTACCTCAGAAATCCAGCACTCCCAGACTAAAAGATGTATCTAAAATACTAAAGGTTATCTGCCCACCTAGGTCACAGATAGTGATCTCCCCTTGATACATGGATTGGGGCCAAATCCCATGATTACTTCAGTTACTAACTGAGTGAAAGTAAAACTCTCTCGAGGTGTATGTAATTGTATGAAGTGTAAATATGTAAGAAACTGATTTTCCTTAAAAACAAATTGGTTTCTTCTTTAAATATGTTACCCAGTCACAATGTCCTGGGGGAGTAGGTAAAAGGTGGAGGAAGTTCAATACCCTTACCCCAGTGTGGCCATCCCCTGTCCCCTAAGATACGTGAGACAGATTTAAAATCTTATTACTGGAAAAAAGAAAAGAGACTCCTTATAATGGGGAACAGCTTTTCCTGTGGAAGTTGTATAGCTGCAATCCTATTAAAGCTGTTGATAGCCTTGTCAAGGTAACCTAACTACAGGTCATGGCACAACATTTGAGTTGAATCTTTTAGAATGAAAGATCAAAGATAAAAAAATCTGGAGGCAGTGAACTCTGATCTCAATCCAAAGTATGGCTAACGTCAGTCATAGCGCAGTTTTGCTGTAGCAGAATATTTATGGTGACTAACCTAATTTTGTGAGCATAAATGCGTATCAAATTCAGTGATCTGTGGTTATTTCCTGATCTGCGCAGTGAATATGCCATTTTATGGAAATGATGTTTTGAACCTGTGTCTTGGAGTGGGTGAGAAAAGGCTGGATCTCTATCAGTATACTGGTCATTTTCAAAAACCTTTTCAGTACTCACACTGGTCCTTTTCAAAAACCTTTTCAGTACTCACACTAGTCCTTTTCAAAAACCACTTCAGTACTCACACTAGGACTGATTCCTATAGATATCATTAGTGATACTGACCCATCATGTTAGAACTTCAAGCAGTTTGGGTCAAATGGTAGCACATGTATTTCACTGATTCTCCTGATACTGCTAGTGCAAGTATGAAGCAGATCTTACATAAGACGTGAACTAATTGATCCCTTGAGAGCAGAGCCAATGCAGTTTAGCACCCATGATGGATTCCATTTTGGGCACAGAGCCAAATCTTTAGCAGATGAAAGCTTTAAATTTGACAGCAGATAGTTCACTGTTTTGTCAAACATCCTTGCTTCCATGATGACACATACAGTAAGCTTTAATTATGATTGGCACTAACTGTTTCTCATCAAAGAGGTAGAACAGGAAGTTAGTATTTGAGGTACTGATGAGTTCAGCAGTACAATGTTTGCAATCATACCACTGTGCATAGATTTTCCATGTCCACTCTATACTTTATAAGGTGAATGACTGTCTTACTTAAGAGATTCTCTCCACCACTTGTTGAAGGAATTTTTTATTCATGAAGGCTCATTTAGCATGATCCAGATATGCAGGTTTGTCAACTCTGGATTGGGTTGCAATGCCTGCCATCTTGGTCGCTTGAGTAAATCAGAAAATGTTTTTCATGGAGATTTAACTGCCACTACGTTTGGAAGAACGTTGAGCCATAATTTGCCCATTTCAGTGGAGCAATTAGGATGAAGAGACACTATTATTCTCTTGCTTTCTTAATCATATTTGGATACAGGTGTGTTAAAGGATGAGTGTATACATCAAAACCATTCCCATCTCTGGAAAGAGCATCAATATCCTAGGCCTTCAGATCTGGAGTTGATGAGATAACGACTGAATTTTGCATCACCATTTGATCCAATAGATCCAATAATGGTTGATCCCAGTAGGTGCCTTTGCAAGTAAAACCAGAGGGATGAAGCTATTCTGCCTGTATTATTTGATTCATGCTAATATCTCAAGTCAGTCAGGAATATGATGAACATGTACATGAATTTGTCACTGAAGACACAGCTTAGCAATTCCCAAAGAAGAATGCAAAGGTCTGGGGACTTTGTTCCATTATTCCCTCTGAGAAAAATTACCAAAGTAGAGTTAGCCAAGTGAGGTTCTTCAATTTCCTGAGATTGGACATCATAACCATGTTTGTTTCAAGGATCTTAGTTCCACAGTCACTGGGATAACATTATAATTGTAATAGCATCATACATTGGCAATCTAGGACACTGATGGCTACTGTTACATCAAGCAATGGGTTGAGAGATAATTCCTTGAAAGAACTGTAATCCCCACTGAAATGATTTAAATGCATGTTTTCTGTGGAAGAAAGACTCCGTTCAGGATAAAGTCAGACTGAAATGTGATTCTTGTACGGACCCAGCTATCAGCTGCATTGGGTTCATAATAGCAATTGGGCAGAAAATCACTACCTGACCAGAGAGTGACATGGAACCATCGTTGTCTTATATAGTATGTCTGGATCATTTTTCCCCATGAGAGACTGTATACAGATGTGGAGACTGAATATGTGAGACTATATCATCATAAACAAAACCCTCATGCATTTTTGCATGCATATTAGGGTTCAGCATTGACCCTGAGCAATTTATATCTGACAGTATGAAGAGAAAATGAGGTGGAAAGATCTCTTCTCTGTACTTTCTATCCACAATGATTCTCAAGAATCACGACTTTGAATATGCATTGGATCTGCAGGGCTGTTGCCCGCTAGAAGAGCAAATATAAAGTGGATATTGTGGCATAATGGCCATTTGGCGTTCTGGGCACATTGTGGCACTCTGGGTAGACTGAGCCTTAAGAGTGCCAGTGCACTGATGTCAGGACAGCATATAGAATGATGAATAATGTAAGAGGGTCCATAATTTAATATATATGCAGGATCAGCTTCATTACTGACCTCATTCGGTCAGATTCAGAATGTACAGTCTGACAGTGACAGAACAGGGCCAATATACGCTCCATAAGCTTGTCAAATTTCTTATGTTGGAGTAAGTTAGAAGATATGTTCCCTTCAAAATCAATCCCAAAACCATACAAGGTGACATATGAGGTGCTTACAGACAAAGGCTTCACCATTCTCATAGCTGCTATGTGTCTGTAATGCTCTCAGCTACTGGACCAGACAGTGATAACAGTTAAATGCCGGTTAGTCTTTGTTGATCAGTCTGTCAAAAGATACTTGAACTCTGCAAAAAACTGTTTAAGGAGTAGGAGAATGAAACTCTGATGGCAAAATGACTTTATCAATTCATGCTCAGAAGGCAGTCTTCTCTTTTGAAGTAAAATCTAACAAAGACAATGGAACTTGTAGACATGCATCAACTCTAGATGAAAAGGGCAATGATAATGCCTCCTGTTTGATTTGAGATGAAACAGGAAAAGATTGTCTAAAGAGGCAATCCACCATGCTTGCAGAATGTATTTAATCACTAAGCAAGTATTCCCTTCAAGTGGTGAAGGCATGAGAATGTAGTGAATCCATATCCTGTGTGAACTGGGGCACTAAACTGATGACAGGTTGCATTGTGGTGGAGTAGGCAAAGTAAACCCAGATGGTCGGTCTTTTGATTTAAATTGTAAGATTGACTGTGGTTGTGATCTGTTATTATCTGAAATATATGGCAGTCTCAAGTATTAACAGTGCCATTTTATCTTGCGTGATATTGTGCCATTATTTGAATGGAGATGGGTATGGGGATATTTGATCCACAAAACCTGTCCATACAGCTTACCTTAATCTGTTTCCTCTATGATACAAACTTCCATAATAGTTGTACATGGATTGTGAGTCCTCTCTGTCTGTAGAGAGTGTGCTACTCTTCATAATAACTCAAGTATTCATGAGGTTTGGTGCCAATCCCTGTATCAAGGGAGATCACTATCTAACTGCCACATAGGTTGTGAGATAACTTTTAGCTTTTTAGCTGCAAAGTTTTAGTCTGAGAGGGCTGGATTTGTGAGGTAGTAGTTCCATTAAGAAATTATGATTGAGTAATGTAGTTGAAGAAGAAATAAGTTATTTTACAAGGGATCAAAGAAAAAAATCATTACTGGCAATGCAGCAAAGCTGCAGCTAAAATGATCAAAAGTCAGTACAGAAGTCCATAACATTATCAGTGAATTGTAAACTTTGCTACTTTTGAAAAAATATTTTGATATATTTAAGCATTTATTTTCACCAATATATTGTAAATACAATGAAATATTTATATTGGTTCTACCATTTTACAATTTCCAGTATTGTAAATTCATATAATTGCTGGAACAAACATCAATTCAAAATCTAACACACAAGTAAGAGATTCTGTACAAGAGATTTAGACTATTTTCTTGGACTAAATGGCACTGTCAACACATTATTTGCTATATCATATTAAGGAAATGGGATCTAGGTGCCTTTCCGGATGATACACAAAGACAGCTGACCAAGGCTGGTCTTGGCAGGTAAACTCAATGAGAAATAGGTTACAGATTACAATGACATTTAATACTAGACCTTGTATCTTGAATGTAAACTGATCCAGGTCCTCCTGAGGTCATGCTTCCATATGATCCAGATCCAGATCCTCCTAGAGCCTGGTAATCTCCATGGAAATAGACTTCTGATCCAAGTATAACCGAGATTCTTCCTCCTGCCCCTCCTGTTGTGCCATCTCCACCGCTGGAACTCAGAGTACCATGGCCTTCTAGAACTGGAGACCTTAGAGGACAAAAGAGGATTCTTTCAACCTGTATTTATAAATCTTTAAGATGAAAGTTATTATAGGTTACCTCTATTAGGCAATCGATTGTCTTAAATCGATATAAACAATTAAGTTTGGTCCAACAAGACCTACACTTCATAAAACATGTTTTTGTGCAACAATTATCACTTTCCTTATAGATAATATGATTAGAGATGTAAAGGATAAACATACTTTAAAAAAACATTTTATGGCTCTTTCATATATTATGCCAACAAATAGTGGTTTACAGTACTCACTTTATGTAAATAGTACCACCACTACCTCCACCAGCATACAGGTTACTATCTGTGTCTGCTGCATCAGTCGACAGAGTGCCATCCACATACAGATCAGTGGAAACATCAAGCTCAATAACACCACCACCCTTACCACCTGAACTATGGTAACTGTGTCCACCTGCACTGCCCCTCTCTGTGGGTCTGTACAAACTATCATAGTACCAGCCACCTGTCATATTAGAGCTGCCACCTACAGTGAAGAAAAAAGATCTTTTTATCAGCTTAGGAGAAATTCGCAGTGTATGTAAATGCAACATCAAAATATCTATATTTAAACATTTAGTTCCTGGTGGCTGTGGTGGTTGTTATGGCAGACATATCAGCAACTATATAAAATAAAAAGGACAATGAAAATATGTACTATTCATCATGAAAATTAAATAAAAGAAGAGAATATTTACTTCTAAATCTCAATTCAGTATAAAGTTGAATTGACATATTCTTACTAAAAGGCAAATACAAGAGATCCAAAACACATATAAATACTTGTTTGACCTTTCACATGCATTACAACATTATTATGCCTTATACCAATGATAAGTGAAAAGTTGGCACAAAGTTTGAGAATATCAAAAAACTGTTGTAGAGTTTTAGTTCCCCTTAAATTTAAAAACATTGTGACACATTAATGTAGCAGTTTTCTAATCAGGGAGCAAAAATCTTGCATTTTTGAAAAAAGGCAAATGATTTCATGATTGCATAATGTCATGCTAAATGACAAGGAACCAGTATAAAAATTGGTCATATGATCAAGATCTGCAAGAATATTGTGTAATGTGTCATACCCATTTAATAGTTGGTTGACATATAAAAACATTAGTGTTACTATCAATGAATACCTAATACAAAATTTGCAATCAAATCTAGGTCTATATGGATATTATTGAAGAAACATACTCACCTCCACCTACTGTTGCATGACCTGCCCCTGTAGCAATGTAGTAAGGTCTGTTCTCAGAGGTGCCCTGACCAAAAGGTGAGTCCAGCATATCTAGTGGTCTATCCATGGCAGAGGCAGTTAGCTTTGAGCCAGACTCAACATTTAGGATAGTGGACTTAATCTTGATTGTCTCTGCAGAAATTTCTGACTTGTAACGGGTGTCAATTATTCCACTGGTTGCTTTCAATGTCATGTCTGGTGCTGTCTTGATGGAGGAGAAACTTCGAAGATCCATGGATCCAAACTTAATTTCTCCCTCTGGATCTACACGAGCATATGTGCCATTACCAAGGACTGCAGTGTGAGACTTTGGCCCCAAGAAGAAGCGAGACTCATATCCAAGTATTAGGTATAACACTCCTGTGAATCTACCAAACAGATTGATGGACCTCTTTTCAGTGTAGTCACTCAATTCAACTCCATTTCCATACACATATGTAATAGATGGGAGAATGATCTCTGAACCTTCATCTAAGGCAAAGTTCACACCTGATGTGAAGGCATTACGGCTAGCCTCTTTATACTCTGTCACAAGCACTTGCTTAGAGTGGAGATGAATTAATCCTGATCTGTCTCCATACAGTTTTCTGATGTCCATTGTTGCCTTAAGTCCATTATTTGCCATGTGAAGGGATGCTTGGTTGATGATGTGCACCTCATCAAAGTTGTGTGTCAGCATATTAGCTTCATCAATGGTGGCATATTTATCAACAGGTCTGTTCATATTGTCCAGCAGCAGGCGCTTGTATGGGAAACTGTTTCTGATATCCTCCAGGTAGACAGTGCCACCACCTCCTGCAAGAATACTTGAAGCACCATCTCCTCCATACACCAGATAACCACCTTTGAATCCATCCTGTGTCTTGGAATAGATGGCTATTCTCCCTGCTGAGCCACCACCACTGGTACCACTACCAGATCCACCAACACTGGAGAAGATACCATAACCTTCAATTGAGTAGGTCTCAATGTAAATGCTTCCACCACTGCCTCCGCCATAAGCTGAACCAGTGCCATTCACAGAGATTTCACCATCATTGAAAAGGTTTTGCCCAATCTTCAAGTAGATCTTCCCTCCTCCCTTACCTCCTAATGTTCCAGCTCTGCTACCTGGTGCCACAGGTTTATACAGTGAACCATAGGAACTTCCAGCCATGGCTAAAGTACCTCCACCTACTCCTCCATGTCCTGCTCCTCCTTTGGCTGAAAAAGATTCATTGCCAGATCCGGTTGTTATATCAATGGTGGTTGATGCAGACCTATCTCTGCTAGCTGAACTCATTTTAGCTTCTAGTTCAATATCGATTAAGGAGCATGATATATTGAAGTAGTCTGCAGTCATCTTGGAGGCAAACTTAATATTCATTAATCCAACTAGCATATCTGCCCCTGTGTTTTGGTCATACTCTAGTGTGCTGCCTGGATCCAACTGTAATGTACCAAAAGTCACCCTGGCTTTGGAACTTGTGGCTGTTTCTTGGAATGGCACAATGCGAGCATTGCTGCCCATTCTCATGTATCGGCCAGATCCAAGAACTAGATTAATTACACCACGCATGGTTCCATCCAAATCAAGTGCTGTATCAGCCTTTCCAAGGATACTTGTGGTTTCGGACAAAATAAATTCTCCTCCATCATGTAGCTCCAGATTAATCTCCAACTTTGAGTTTGTGCTTGAACTGACACGCTCCAGTGTTCCTGTCTGATTTGTCTGCATTCTAAGCAAACCTGTCCCATCTCCATTAACCTTCTTTATATTAAGTTTCCTTGGGATTCCATCCTTAACAACTTGGAACTTTGCATAATTATAGATGTCTACTTGATCAAACTCAATATCAGTAACGTTCTCATTCAATGTAGTGTAAAACTGTTTTTGTTGGTTTGAGTTATCGATGATTAGTTTTTCTCCCTTGGTCAACCCTGTGTTTGTCTTGATATATATGGATCCTGGTCCTCCTTTTCCATACACAGCACTAGAGACTCCTCCTGCAGCAATGTACTTTCCAAGGAAGAAATCTTTTTCCATCTCAACAGCAATGTGTCCACCACTTCCACCACCTGCAGAAGAGTTTGAGGCATCCCCTCCATTGGCTGCCATCTTACCCAAACCCTTAAGGATGTCATCACAAATGACATAGATACTGCCACCACTTCCACCTCCACCAACTGATGATGAGTTTCCACTGGCATCTAGGATCCCATCCAGGAGCAACTCATCCACTATGATGTAAATGTAGCCTCCTCCATTGCCACCATTTCCTCCAGGGGCTCCTGGGGTCCTAGGTTTATAGATGGTCCCATATGGTTCTGATGCTGAGGTGAGGACCTGTCCATTTCCTACACCACCAGAACTAGCATGACCTCCACCATTACTCCCCAGTCCATGTGCAAAAGGTGGTACATCACCTGGATCTCCCTTTCCAACAACATTCAGTTGAGCTCCCCTCTCTAGAACCAGGGTTCCTGCTGCAATTTCCACAAAATCAGCATACAGTATGACATACCTCTTCATTTCCATTGTACCAATTTGCAGTTGAAGGCCAACAGCTGGATTGAATTGAGAACCCTGTTTAAGGATGATGGTTTGAAGAACATATATTCCGGGGGTGCTTTTCGCTCTGTATCCACCTTGGACATACGATGCAGTGAATGATGTTGGATGGAGCATTATTACACCTTGATCTTCTACAGTAAGTTTGTTGAATGTAACACGGCCACTGAGGTCCAATGTTGTTCCTCCTACAGTAAGGTCCAGAGGTACATGCAAAGTTGCATTTTCACCAACCCTGATGTTAATGTTTGTTATAAGATGGCCGACGACACCTTCAGTGAATTCTGCCTGTAGAATTTGCTGGCCTTCTACAAAAAGCCACCCTGTCTTGTCACCATATATCTTAGCCAGGATGAATCTTGTAGTTGAACCCTCAAATTCAGCATGAGCATAGCCTGTAATAATCAAAGAATCATGTATTATGCCAATTATGCTATAAAAATACAACTAGCTCTGATACATAATAAAGCAGTTAATATAACATACAACTGAACAAACAAAAACAATCATGAGGTGTATAAAATGGAGATGTCACAAACTACTGATCTTCAATAAAGTTTAGAAATCAATTCTGAATGGTCTAAAATCCAGTTGTATGCTTTGTGATCTTTCATCAAGACAACAAATAACTCCTACTGTATCTTACCTGCAAGTGTGAAGGTGTTATATACAAACTCCGTGGCTGAGGCCCCAGTAATCTGAGTCCTGGTTTGGATCTGTAAGGGGTCAGTGGTGTCCCCAGTCACAATCAGATGATGTTCTGGACTACTCAAAACATCTGCTCCTTTCTGTACATAGATGGTACCAGGACCAGCTTTCACTGTGTTCGTATTTTCATCATTACCACCTCCATAGGCTGTTAGAGTACCTTGGTAGGAGTATCTAAAAGTAATCAATACTAAGTTAGCTTGGATAATATCTGGATAATTTGGTGTAAATCTGCCACTGCACTTTGGTTTACACTGTATAACCATGTCAGAACCCTTTGTTTGATCTCAGTAAAGAATTTTATTCTGATATTATTTGTGTTTCTTATTATGCCACTTTTTTATGGGACACATCATAATATAACACAGATACTGTAATCATAATAGACTCATTCTTCAATGCAAACAGATTCTTGGAAAATCTAACATCTCTTTTATGAAATCTGAAATTGCTCCTTATAGTGATAATGAAGTTGAAAGGATAAGGGTGGAGTTTAACCCTTGCACCAAACGTGATCACATTTACAAGGTTAGTAAGAGTATTTCAATTCCCCTTAAATATACATGTTTAGCCTTGGTCCACTCCTTATTAATAAAACCTTAAATCACATAATTTAATTTTTCATAGTTTTTTCCTCTCATGCTCAAAATGTCTAAAAATCTCTTATCAAGTAACATATCACATCACTAATGTATACTTTAAGTTACCATATATACTCAATTATAAGTCAAGTCAAACTGCAAACAGCAAAGCTCCAGATATGCCATTGCATAATGTGCCTGCAGATGAGGATTGTTTGTTCAACTGATTACTCCTAATTAAATTCATTGTCCCAGATCTGACAGCACATGATGTGCTTGCTGATCTGGGTCTGTGCAGTTTGCAGTTGGACTAGTCTTATAAGCAAGTATATATGGTAAATAACCTGTCTCATTTTTTATATATGTAACACATGTAATAATATCACATAAAATCACAAATGATTAATGATATCATAACATCATGCATACCAAAGGTGCAATAACCAAGTCATAATATCATAAGATCATGCATACAAAGGTGCAATAACCAAGTCATAATATCATAAGATCATGCATATGAAAGGTACAATAACCAAGTCATAATAATGTATTTTAGTCATCACACTATACTTTTCTGCAGTTTGATCAAATAAATCTAAATTTTTCATCATTTGTAATCAATTCAAAGGTATTTATGAAAATCATCAAATATTGAACATTTATTTGCTCTCAAAGGCCTGCACAGGATAGAAATTGTTTAACACTCATGGAAGATCCTCTGTTCACAATACAATAAGCACAGAGTTATAACAATTTTGGGATCAAACAAATGTAGTTGCTATATGGAAGTGATCTTTTTATGCATGTGTTCACAATGGGAGATTTTTCTGTACTCTTCTTTTAATTATGTCATATGCAAATTGAATCATGTCATACATTGAAATATTCACATTGTGATGTCAAATGTTTTTCAGACATAGATAAAACATGCTTTACATAATAATATGGCTACAGTATTGGACTGAAGATGTTACTGCATGTCATAAATTTCATGAATTAAAAAAAATTGATGAATTACATCTTTAAACTTTCATATTTCTAAAAGCCTTTGCAAAGCAAGCAGCAAGACATTTTTTGTAGGGCAATCATCTTTCTAGTGTTATGCTTGAGAACGCTTACTTTTTCTTAGCTATAATTTTCATTCTTCCACCAGCTCCACCTCCTCCTTTCCCAGATCCCTGTCCACCATTACAAGAAATTAGGCCACTGCCAGTGATTTCTGGTGTGTTGATGATGACTGTGCCACCACTTCCAGCTCCGGCATTGTTACCAATACCATCAGCTCCATCCACCAAAATGGAACCTGATGATTAGAAAACAAGAGATGTATTTGTGCATTATATTAAGACCATGCAAAAAATGGACACACAAATACTCAGACATGCTTCTTCTCATCAAATATTAAATCAATAGTACAGTTATTATCTTGGTTGGTGAAAATATTTAAGTTACTAGTATGCAACTGCCACTGTTCCAAATGGTACAATGCAATGCCCTAATATGTCATTGTGCTGAATTAATCCTAGAATAGGCATGATAAGACACTACTGTTCACATGTCAACAAAAAAAATTCAAACTTATTAAGTACTGCACTATAGCACAGCAACATATTTCAGTGATGACAGATATTTTGGTAGTAACTACACAACATGTTTTATCAATGTGCAAAAGTATAAAAAAAACTTTTAGTGAATCAAAACAGAAAAACTCTATCTAAAATTCTTGCACACCAGAAACTGCAAGTAAATTCCCAGGTGAAAAAGATACAGTGAAGTGCGATAAATGGGAGAAACAGTAAGACATTTATCCTAAAACATCTTTCAAAACACACGATACTTCATTGTGATTCAGCATTAAATCCTGTACTGTATAAATGAGTGATGACCTCTGGTGATTTTTTTTAGTAAACTCTAAAAGGAAACAATATCCCAAGTTTTTTTTTCTGAATGTATATGCACTCAACAATATTTCAGAGATTTTAGAGTATGGGCTGAAGAAACAGGTTATTATGACACTTCAGAAAGCATTATTTCTGGATTATTTAACAATTGTTCCAATGCAGTCTCAGCTAATGTATTGATATCAAGTACAAAATATTTCATTTACAGATGTCTGTCCAATGCAACTTTCATTCCTTTTCATATCTTTGCAAGATATTTGAGCACAGTTGACTGAAAAGTTCATATATGATACTTCTGAAAACTGGCTATTTTTCAAGTAAATGAAAAGAGAAAACCATTTTAAAGAATAATAAAGATTTATTTTCTCTTTTGTGGTTTTCATTTTGCATATGAGAAGTGTTTCTTCTCTCTTTCTTGACTGCAAACAGCTCCCATAACTTATAACTGAAATACATCAATTTTCATGTTATCTGTAATCAGCAGCTGAAAATTGATTCAACTATTTTGTGGAGCTCATTTAACTGTACCACTTTCATGTGTCCTAAGGTGATTGCATGAGAGATATATATGTTTCAAGTGCATACACATATGCATATAGCTATTTTGTGTAACATACTTTTTTCTTATATTTTTTCTAAAGTCTTCATCAACAGAAATATAACTCAACAGAAAGTAATTATTTTATTTTGATAAACTGAACATATTATTACTGATGCAAAAGTTCTAACCTTCAATTTCAATTGAGGTCTCCAAAGTGAGATTGAGGATACCACCTCCTGCACCACCCACCCCAGAGGTACTATTACCACCCCCACTACCCATCTTCAATGGCTCCCGAGTAAGACTGATTGAGGGACCACCAGAAATGCTGCTGTTGAATGATCCACCTGGAGCTCCATGGCCAGCACCAGTCCCTTGCCCAGACACCTGTACAAAAGGTTATGGTTATAAAAGTAGTTGCATTTACATCAAAGTCGTTTGAAATATTCAAAGCATTCACAGTGTGTTTTATATGCAATTAATACCTGAGGAAAATACTCAATATTTCTCTCTCACATATACATAATTACCAGATTTTTGAAATCATGATCCATTAAAGATTTGCCATGTTCCTATCCTTCTATTGACAAGTATGGCTGAACTGATTAACCACAGATTTACTCCGGCAGAATCTTGGTTGATATTTAAGTTCACTGTGGGCACTAAGTAACTGATACAAATTCATCATGTTTTTAATTTGTTTGAATCCTAAATATTTTAAAGATCATAATCAACAAAGGACAGCAATAATGTTTGGGTCTTCTGTGATAGAAACAAAACTGATACCAAACAGGATTAATTCTAGCAGCATACTTTTCAAGGAAAATTATTTTCCATGACTTTTCAATTACTATGGCAGCACGCTCTTATGACCAATACTGCTCTGTTCACACTTACATGTAAATAAAATGCCATGACTTTTCAAGCGAGTGACATCAAGGACTTTACAATGCTACAAAAATATTCATAAATTTAACAGCTTCTTTTTATGACAATAGATTAGCTCATACCTGCTGTCCATGTCCAGGTCCTGTTCCTGCAGGATAACCTTTGCCTGTCAGGTTGATAGCAGATCCAGGGTGTAGTATTATGTCATTACTCCACAACAACAGCATCTCTCCAAACAGTACTGCTCCATAATGAAGCTCCAAGGTTCCCAGCTGTTGGGTCTTTCCTGTAGCCTCAAAAGTGACTTGGGCATGATCCTTGATGGTGAAGGTGGAAAACTTGTAGGCTCCAGGTTCTGTCATGTATGTGTACTTACCATTAGTGTAACCAGCTGTCCGGGTCTGGGAGGAGAAAGTGGCTTTCTGATGAGAAGATATCACCATGTCACGAATATTGGTCAGGGTCCCTACAAGAATAAAAGTGATAAAGTTGTTAAAAAAAACTGTAAAAATGCTCAAAACAAAAGATTATTTCTACCAATGTGTCATTTAGAAATTTGTGAGAGCAGAACACCTTCCCTAACTTCCTCAACCCAATTATTTTCTCTGTCTCTCTGTCTATCTCTCTCTCTCTCTCTCTCACAAACACACACATGCCTAAATGATCAAAAGATTATTTCTACTGATGTTTCATTTTCGAAATTGTGAGATCAGAACAATTTCCCTAAGTTCCTCAACACAATCAAACATATCAATTACAAAAACATGCTATATATTGTCACTCTAATTCTCAAATCATCTCTCTCTCTCTCTCTCTCTCTCTCTCTCTCTCTCTCTCTCTCTCTCTCAAATACCCACATACATACAAACAGAGACATGTATGAATAAAATTATACATAAAATGTTTGATGAAAATAATAAAAACAGTCATTGGACAAGTATGTGTTTTAGTTAGTATGAATTTTCATTTAAATAGGGCTGTGAGACATGCATAATATATTTTTCTTATCCAAATTTAATATCATGCCGATTAAGTATTGAAAGAAAAAACTGACTATATCATTTCATATTTCTACACCAGTCAAACAAGATATACTAACATGCTGGATATACAAAATTACTTTCCAACTGGAGAAGGATAGAAGTCACATATAAGAATAAAGTGTCCAAACAATGTTTTTCAAAATTTGTTCAAATTTATGATACTAATAAGATGTTTAAGATTTTTAAAACACAATTTAATGGTTAATATTAAAACTTAAAATGTATTTTGTAACTTGACTAAAACTGATTCACATCAACAGTAGCCAAAATGACCTTAATCATAAAAAATAAACCAAGGTGTGTTGACAACAGGCACAGGTACTACTGTTATCACATTACCACTATTATGGTGAAGCATAAAAAGCAAAAACAGATCAAATAGTCAATGAAAGAATTATACAGATGTCAAGGGTATGAAAGTTCAAAGTATACCTTCAAATGAATTGCTGGCTCCAAGAAGTTCCACTTTGTTTGGTAGTCTTAGCTCTCCTCCCTGCTGAACCACAAAGCTGCATCTTGGTTTGCTGTAGTCTTCATTTATGTCTGCACTGAATATGACAGAATCATGTACAACAACTGTGCTGCCAAGATCACAGGTAAGAACTTCCGCCTCAAAATGAAGACCTGATGTCATAAAATCCAGAACTGTGTGGGCTCCAACCTCCAGCTGGTCAACAGATATTTTAGTAGGGCTGCTGAGGTCTATGTAAGTGTGACCTTGATCTGCCCTAGATGTCCCTTCATTGCTGACATGCAGCTGAAAGTGCGGCAGATTGTTGACCAAAGTTTTGATGAAAGCTGTGCCTGATCCACCTGTACCACCTGATACAGAGGATCCACCTTGCAAACTTGGTGAGCCACTGTAGTTATACACACCTGTAACATCCAGAACTACTCTACCTCCTCCACCACCACCTCCAGTGCTGTTTGAGCTACCACCTCTAACAAATATGCTTCCTGATCCTGACATATCTAAAGTAACTATAGCAACAGAGCCACCACTGCCACCACCTCCACCATTCAAACCGGGCCCTCCATCTGCACTGATTATACCATTAAGAATGATATTGGTGACTGAGATATCCAAGATACCACCACCACTTCCTCCAATCCCACTTGAGCTACTGTTGCCACCACCTGACCCAGCCACTGAAGCCATTTTGAAGGAACCATAGGATTTAAACGGTGGAGAAGAACCACTACTGGACAAGCCACCTGCACCACCAAAGCTGCCTCCTGTCCCCTGTGATCCTGCTCCAGTGCCAGCTGCACTTGGATTGCCTCCTTCATTCACATGAAGTAAACCATTGTATGCAACCTGTAGCATGGGAGAAGTTATAGCTAGGTTTTTGCCTCTCAATGTACCACCATATTTGACATTCAGTTCCTCCCTTAAAGTCAGAGTATACATTGATGCTGTGTCCATTCCAAGAAGTAATGTACCTGAGGTAGCAACATCCAAGTTGTTAAGTACAAGAGTCCCTTGTGGGTCAAGCTGTGTTTTGTCAAGTCCACTATTACTCCTATAGCCAAATGATGCTATTCCCCCTGAGGCAATGATCAAGTCACGGAGACCAAGGATTGTCCCTTCTACCTTCAGATTAATATTATCAGAGTTGGTTGTCACTTCATCTTTTAGTAGAAGTTTAGCAGGCATTGTGGCTATTCCTCCAAAGAGTATATCAAGCTTACACTTTAGGCTATAAGCATGCTGGGTCCCATAGGCTGTGGCAATGCTTGCCTCTTGACCACTCAGCACAAAGAGCTTTCCAGTATAGTCTCCATCAATGGACTCAATAGAAAACTGGCTTACACTACTTGAGTTGATGAGGAGCTGAGCATTTCCTCTGATATCTAATTTGGATAATCTGGATAAATTTGCAATTACTGTCTTTGAAATGGACTCTCCACCAGAATTGTCTACAATCAGTTTGGTCTTGCTTGCTCCTGACACATTATAGGACATGTAGATAGTTCCTGCAGCTCCATTGGCTAACCCTTTCCCTCCAGTAGAGGACATATATCCATGGAAATCTAAGATTGAACCAGCATAGACTGCAATCCTGCCTCCACCTCCTCCTGATGTGGATATCAAGCCCTGACCACCTTTCGATGAAACATACCCATGACCTATGAGGGAGCCTGCTTTGATAATTATACTTCCACCACTAGCACCTCCATTAACACTGTCACCATTCCCTCCATCAACAAACAAATTTCCATCCAACTCAACTTTGTTCAGCCCATTTAATGTGATGATACCTCCTCCCCGGGCACTGGATGTGCCACTGCCAAAGTCAGTGGGATTGTTTGTAGATCCATAAGTGGTTTCATAGTTTCCTCCTCCTTCTCCACCATAACTTGCTCCCTTTCCCCCTGCTCCTGCTCCAGAACCTGCTGTGCTCCCACCACTAGAAGCTGATATGATGGCACCATCCTGAATAATGACATCATTTCCTGAAATGTGAATCTCCTTAACCAAGTTCAGGAGTTTTATTTGGGAAAATGGATCCATCTCAAATGACGTTGATTCTATTGTCACACTGTCATTGCCAAAACTAATGCTGGCATTGTAGCCAAGTCTAAAACTGCTGAGACTTACTTTACTTTGTGTAAGCCCCAACTGTGCTCCACTCTTAAGTTCTGATTGAGATCCCTCATTCAAGTATGCACTGGATACTTGTACCTTTCCTGTTGCTGAAATATTCAAAACACCACCATTCCCAATAGTCAATTGATTAGCTACAACAAGGCCTCCATCTTTAACATCCAGCTGTGGCACACTATTGGATACAAATAATGCTGCATTCACATTGAGTTTTCCACCATTGTCCACAATGAAATTACATAAGCTGCCTGCCTGAGAATCAGCAAAACTACTGATGACCAGTGTGGCCCCACTACCAATGATAACTGTTTCCCCATTTCCACTGGCCTTTAGTTTGTTGATGGCAACATTAACGTTCAACTGAATTGTTGCTCCATGGTCCAGATGTAACATATCAAGCTGTGATGGCATGTTCAGCCCTATTCCAAGAGTTGATGGCTTGGATCCTTTACCAGGCACTTTCAAAATCACTTCTGTGGAATTTCTTTCAAGAAATATAGTCCCTGTAGAGAAAAGTATATAACATGAAACCTAAATCTGACAAATAAATAGGAAAGGTATGTATCAGATAAAATATTTAGATCTACCATTGATTTCAGATCAACAAAAATACCTATGATGGATTGAAATTCTAATTGTAAACTCACTTTGGAATTTGAATTGAATACTTACTACTACAATTGCATACATTTTTATAGGTATTAGGTGAGTATGCAATTGTGTATTTATATTTTGGGAGATATATGCTATAAAACAAGAAAATATGAGCATTTCATGACTGAACTCTTATGCAATGTATTCTGCATCACTTTTGTAGCAAGAACCCTCCACTTAATAAAACAAAGAGATGAACAATACTAAGTTAGAAGTCTAAAGAATACTTGTGAAATGATCAGACATTCAAATGCCACAAAATAAACTACAAACCTGATGACCCTTGCCCTGTTGAAGATGTCCCTCCATTCACAAGGTACTGTCCCCTGAAGGTATTGGAGTTGGATGCATTGACAGCTATTCTACCTCCTCCCCCTCCCCCTGCTCCACCCTGAGCCTGGATTATTCCGCTCCCTGACAAGGTCAGACAGTTGATGAGGATGCTGCCACCACTTCCACCTGAAGTAGAGGAAAGTCCAGCATCCATGTCTATAATTCCATCAACTATCACGGAATCAGCCTGAAGTTCTATCTGTCCACCACCTCGACCCTGAGAGATGGTGGCACCATAGCCATTGCTGCCATAAGCCACTGGGTCAGTGATAGACCCATAAGGATTACTACTACTTCCTTCACCTGTGCCTCCATAGGTAGCTCCAATGTTAGATCCAGTCCCTGCTCCAGGTCCTCCTGATTGGTAGCCAGTTCCTGCTCCAGTGATCTTGCCTGAGAACATTATATAGATCTTGCTGGCTATGACCTTGGTTTTATTGGTACCACTGGTGTCCCCATCTAGCCTCAACTCTGCACCAGGATTTATGGTAATGGAGATGTACACATGCACACCAGGTGCCAAGTAACAAAACTGATTTCTCAATAGAATTAAATTAGGCACTGGCTCACATGTTCTGTTAAGAACTGGACCTCCTGCTGTCAGATTCACAATTCCATATCCAGCACTTAATGAAAAGTCTGTGCTAAGAGATGCAGCAGTAAGGTCAGAGGTACTATTGAAAGACAGAAGTTGAAGGGTTGCTTTGTTACTTGTAGTGGCACATTTGGAACTTTTGGAAAATTTCCCTAAATAGTCTATGGCTAGAGAGTTCAGCTGAAGGAAGGCTGGATATGAGACTGCAAGTGTTCCATAGTTCTGAACCAAAATATCACGTGTTGTGGTGGTCAGTCTTCCACAAAGGTCCAAGCTAACATTTTTCTCTATAGTCACAAACTCTGGCAGATCAAGCTGACCTGTTTCCTCCACCAGGATGGATGTCTGCAGAGTCAGTTTATTCACTCCAAGACCGCTACGGGTGGCCAAGTATACTTCTACTCCTTTGCTGACTTTCAACACAGCAGCAGGGCTCCCAATAACCTCTGATAACTCTACTTTCAAGGCAGACCCATTTGTCCGAGGAACAAACCCAACAGTTCCTTCACCACTGATTTCCAGAGTGTTCAATTTAACAGCTGCAATATCAGTTTCTAGAACAGGGAGTAAGGTCACAGCTGTTGTGGCTTTGTTGGTGTTTACTTGAACCTGTAAGCAATATATCAATTCATTACTATCTTTCTACCAACAATACCATTCAAAAATATATTGTAAATACTACTGAAGAGGGTCATAAAAATGATTCACTATAACAAAGATGACAGAATAAAAGCAAGATGGTAGGAATTTGGTGAAAAGATTTCAACATACTTTCTTAACTTGCAAATTAAACTAAAAAATATTTAAGGAATTTATTTTTGATAATTGTGAGATGTTAACAAGTCAAAATGAATTATGCAATCTCCAAACAAATTTTTTAATGAAAAATTATACGAGAGCAAAACTAATAGCAATCTGTAGAAAATGAACAATTCTTCATACCTGATAACAAAAACATATACTTGCAGGGAAAGAAATTATGTGAAGGTAAAGCTCATATTGTCTGAGTAAGTTTTGGCAGTAAAAATCATGAAAACAGAAACCAGTTCTGGTTTTGATGGATTCACAGTTCAATTTTATAATTCAATTTGAAAAGATCTGGGGGAATGTTTATACAGAACTAAATTTTGGATATAAAAAAAAAATTCATACCAAATTTCAGTTCAAGCAAATTATCTCCAACCGAAAATAAAGATAGTATATATTTTTAAATGATAGAAGACTAATCAAAGTTGACTAAAATAGCATCAGTGCATCTGCATGTGTGTGATTTGGGTTTTCAAAGTAGCTTTACCAATTTTTCAGTCATATCACTATGATGTCTGTAGATTGGTGCTTTATAGTGATGTCTAGCACTGGAGCATCATGCCACAGACATGTAGCATGATGACCAAACCAGTTACATTATTTTGACACCAGGTCGATCAGTCCTAACACTAACCTCTTAATGCTGAGTGCCTAGTGAGACAACTGTTAATACCATTTTTTTTATAAGTCTTTGGTATGAATCAGCCTGGGTTTGAACACATGACATCCTGTATCAGAGGCAGATGCTTAAACCACTAGGCCACCAAAGCAGTCACACACAAAAAATAGGTATAGGACTGACAGGGGAAATAACCGTTTCTGGCTTCCCGTTTTCTGATGCTGCTTTGGTTCCAGAACAGTGGTCTGCTGTTACGGCATATTTTGAGATAAATTTGGATTGTTTGAATGTAAAATCATTGGAACCCAACAGAATATATATCCGGATACTTGTTTATTGTATTAAGCATCCCATGGAAGAAAAAATAAGTATTTTTGCGAAGCGTTGAAAGTTTTAAAAGTTTTATTTTCATACATTAAGAGGAGGTAATACTAATAAACACGGTAGGTCTTAAGCTTCCAACAATTTGGAATATATCCATGTATATTTCATATTTCTGAGTAACCTCTATTTACCATATGAAGTCTCAATTCAGGAGTCCTATCTGGTCATTTCAGCCATATCTGCAATGACCGGTGCATAGGCCAAATTATCCCTCAAATATTTAGCGCATTGACCCCATTGTCGGTCAACGGTGTTAGTGTACAAAACTCAATTTAATAACTTCTAGAAGTTATTTCATATGTGTGTGTGTGTGTGTGTGTTGATTTTCATTCAGATAAGAAAACAGTGTTTATGTCTTCTCTTTAAATTATGTATCAAACTTGTTTAAATAAACGGTGTCATGGCAAGATTATATCTGTATGAATTTAGTCCTAGAAAGCTCTATTCAAAATAATGACTAAGAATGAAGTAGACAATTATATGGGGTTGTTTCACAAATTTCTAATTTTTTAGTATTTATTAAGCATGGCAATATTCTGTTTAAATAATTTATACAAATATGAAACAGTTGTCACGAATGTCCAACAGTTGTGTTAGATTTTCGGGAAAAGGGGACATACATTCCTCACCAGGCTGACGACATGTGTGATTTGGTATAGCTTTCATTGTTTGTCCTAATTAAAACTGAAGCAATAAACATGTTTTCTGGCACAATCAAGAGTTGTAGACTCTGTTCATTTTCATGAAATTAAGTAGGACCATGTTTTTCTAAAATTGACAAAATTGCATTTTGAGAATTGTCCACCCCCCACTCCTTTCATGTCACAAAAGTTTGCCATGCTGCATCATAGAGACAGTTGAGACTGAATTTTTATCATTCTTGGATGCATCTCCATTGAAAAATAGCTTGATTTACTTGCAAAATCTGGTATTTCAATTTTCATGCCCTATACCTATAAAAAATAGTATCATCTTCAATAGCAGATTTATTGGTGAAAATGCTAGAATTTTATGAGTTTATGAGCTACCTTTGCAAAACAGATCAATCTGGTCATCTCTTAATATTTGATTTTGTACAAATATTTGATTCTTTTGATTTGGAACTTCTTGGAAAATGCTCTGAAATATTCATGATTGTTTACATTTCAAATACCACAGGATTTTGCATCAGTCTCTGATTTACATTGTTATGTATTAAAATCAAAAGCCATTTGGATCAAAAGGAATAAAATATCAGAAGAAAATATATGCCCAGACATTTGGTCTACTCTTTCCTTTGAATATTTAAGAATCTAGTTTTCTTTGAACCATAATGATATGCTTGAGTTAAATTATGCAAATATATTAAAAGAAGTTTTGAAAAAATGCTTTGTTGTTGGATGAGGAAAAACATGTCCCCTATTGGAAAAATAACTTTGATCAAATAATATATTTTGCCAAAATTTATTCATTTATTCTCAGCATTACCTAATCCACATTATATAAAGAAAATTACTCAAATAATTTTTACAATTTATTTGCAGTGGTAAAAACATAAGTAATAAAAAAATTAGTACAGTATTTTTACATAATATTTCCCACTTTAGCAAGGTAACACACTATCCGTGTTCCTGAGCAGAACCACACATGTATATTTTTGTGTGTCTGATAGTATGTGTAAAAGAGACAGAGAGTTTGTATGACACAAAAACACACACAAAACTGGAAATTATTCAACACATTTCAACAATTCAATAATAAATCATTATCCATTGGACATTCTCTATAAACAAAAATATACATCGCATGCCTTAGAGTAAGTTGAATTTTTCACATAGAGGATCCCTGGGGCTCCAGTCTGATCATCTGCAATGCCCTTTCCTCCATCAGTGGTTATGTTTCCTGTTATGTATCCAGTCTGGTAAATCAAGGCAATAAGACCTCCACCACCACCTCCACCACTAATGGTTGTGCCATCCTGAGTAGTTGTTGAACCAGATCCACCACTGGCCTGGATTAAACCTGAGTTAATTGGTAATATACATCAATTAGAACAATTTTATAGAATTTGAGTTAATTGGTAATATACATCAATTAGAACAATTTTATAGAATTTGACTGAGTTAATTGGTAATATACAGCGATTAGAACAATTTTATAGAATTTGACTGGTGTGGATAATGACCAAGTTAGTGAGTTCATATGTAAATAGTAAATATACCTAGCAGAAATTTAATTTACACATAATGTAATAGAATTTGAAGAACAGAGATGCTATGATAAGCAAACTCAAGGAATATTTGTCCCCTGCTAAATGTGATGATGTCACCAAAAACATACAATGACTGTTTTAGACTGTTATCTTTGCTAAAGAGCTGTAAAGTTATTAGATATGGAATGCAACCAAGTATTATGCCTCTGTCTCAATGGGCATTAGAGTAAATTGGCAGCAAAGCATAAGAAATTTAAAAGTGACCTTGACTGTAACAATAAAACCTTGACCCTGATACATGAGATGCTATCAAATAGAGAAACATGTGTACCATGGTTCATCTTGAACCTCAAACAGCCTTTTAACGATCAAGAAGAACCAAAACCTTTGAAAATAAGACCCCAAGAATACAAAACAATTTTAAGTGACAACTACAACAGTGTACCAAAATTTCATTAATTTATCTTAAACAGGCCAAACTATATTGGGAGGTTGGGGAAATGCTACTAAAACCTAAAATACTGGCCTGTGACATTAGCCTTGAAAATTGGACCCCCAATGTGTCATAAAAAGTACAGCAATTTTATCCATTAATGTCAAATGGTTCCGTTATAGAATGTAAAGAAAAGAATGAAGAAAGTGTTAATGATATTGAACCTTGAATAAGGTATATGACACACCTGCTTATTTATGATGATGCATAAGTATATGAAATTTTACATTGTGATCTCAAACAGCCATTAAATTATATTTAAGAAATGTAAGTGTGATGGAAACTTATAATTCAGAGCCATGACTATGACCTCAAAGATACATCCCCCAATGGAGCAAATTATATATTTCCTAATGATAATGCACAAGTTTAACAAGTTTCATTCATAAAGCTGAAAGTGTTCTAAAGTTATGGAGGAGAAAAATAATTGTGATGGAAAACATAAAACAGATAGTTGTGACCTTGACCTTGACCTTGACTCCTCAGATGTGGTATGCAACACACCTTCTGATGATGTGTAAATTTCATTCATAAACAGCTCTAAAGTTATGGAGATGAATGGAATGTGTCAAAGACATTTCAAAATACAGAGCTGTGACCTAGACCTTAATGATGGGATGCCTAATGCAGCTGATAACTAACACAACTTCATATGCTGATTTAGAAACAAATCACGTTTTCTTGCTTAATGTTTATGGACTTGAAAGTTACAGTGTGGAAAGGAAAGAGTGAGAAAAAACTTAAAATGTTAGGCCTGGGTCTAGATTGTGAAGATAGCACCCCCAATGTTGTATGCATCACCATCTAAATATGATGCATAATTATACCAAGTTTGACCTCTTAATCTCAGACGGCTTCAAAGTTATGGAACAAAAGGAAAGTATAACAAAAAAGTTAAAATATTTAGTTCTGGCCTTAATCTTGAAAATTGAACCCTGATGAATTAAATGCCATGTTCTAATACTTAGTTTTCATTTTAATTTCCTTTTCTCAAACACGCTTTAAAGTTATGGAACAGAAATGAAAGTTTCAGGGGGACATAATAATGAAAATGGGGATAACTGACTACTTACCTTTTGTGACAAGGCAAGGGAAAATGAATTTAAGAAAATAAGTTAGCTTAAGATGGCAGGCAATGATGTTTTGCTTGTTTAGTTTCAATGCCAGTTTTAACACGTTACTGACTACATCATGCCAAGGAAATGGGTGATAAGTATCTTTCCCATGGATGCAATGAGGCAGTCAACCTCAGTTGGCCTCAAGAGGTACATATCACTCAATCAAATGAGGTTCCAAGACTGCCTGGCAGCAATGAATATATCTGGGATGGAAGTAAGTATATTTTAATTGTCATATAAACTTTCTCTTATTGCCTCCAGCTTGCTATGTAGGCATTCTACATCAATTTTATTTTTTATATTTAACAAGAGATACCATAAATCTCGACAATATCTGCACAATTTCAAAACTGTCGATAGGATACAAGTTTATAAAATTGTTATGTTGACATCTATCTCTTTTCAATACCACTCAAAAGGAGGTTAAACTCTGCTTTATATAAATATGATCAAACCTGTGTTAAGCAGCAACCTCATGGAAAAAGGAAAAGGGTTTCTAAAGACAGGCTATTATTTTATATTTTATGTAATGATTAAGTTTTGAAAGCCAGAGGCCATTACTGTAATTAACCAATCAATCCTCTTCTTCGCTCCCAACCTCAACTTTATGTGATGTAACCTCTTAAAGCTGGTATGAAGATGACTATGGTTAACATAAGTGCATTTTAAAGAAAGCATCAACTTCACCTTTATCACTCACCAGATCAAATAAAAATACAAAAAGTATAGGAGACATTAAAAATAACAGTCTCACCTGTAATCATCATGGTTGTGGCATCCAAAAGAATGCTTCCACCTGAACCACCACCACTCCAGCCACTTCCTGATTCACCACTGGGGGAAAATACAGAAAATATGATACAGGTTTGAAAAGAAAAGGATTTAACAGAATTATGTAGTTTGTATATAAGTTTGATTTTAAGCCTTTTGAGCATTCTCACATGCTTCTGTATTGATATTGTGTGGGTGGGGGTAGGGTGGAGAAGGTATATTCACACTCTAAAGGTCATATTTATGAGTACATGGATATATTTATTGAAAACTGGTTTGGAAACCATATCTGTGGACAAATGTAAAAAATATGGGGAAATCATTATGTAACACGATTATTGTATAATTCATAACACAGAAATTAATTAATTAACAGTGGCTTAAGGTCCAATGTTTTTGCTTTCACTGTTGATTCTCAACTATGACCATATACCCTGCAACACTTACAGTTTCAAATACACCAACAATAATCCACATCTACGTAACTATAACATTTAAATTTCATTCTGATGGAATATCAACACAGTGATAACTATATGGAGCCAATTCAGTATTCAGTTTTAAAGTGAAAAGGCAAAGAATTGCAACAACAAAAAGAACTTTGCTCAGATAAATATTCCAAATTAAAATAAATATGTAGTATTATCTCTTAAAAGAAAAAAGACAAAAATATAATAATCCTGTACAAAATTCACAAAAGAAAAGACAAGGATACAAAATATAACATCCTTAAAATATCAGGCCAAACTATGTTATTATATAAACTTCAGCCCCTCAAAAAGTATACAATTTCTCTCAAACTTCATCTTAAAGTTTCCTAATGGATTCACATTAAAAATAAAACTTGTCTCACGAGATGGAAGTTGATACACTTGACAAAAATGTGTTCCACTGTAAGAGTATGCACTCAGGTCAAGGTCACCCTTCATGGAACAAGACAGGTATGTGTATTCTATAATTATGTGATCAGCGCAATATCACCTCAGCTCTGGTTTATTCAATATGAAAGATGCCAATCTCCAATGATGGGCCTTATGTGACAAAGCTTATCTAAAAAAGTTTAAATTCAACATATTTTGTCAGGCATATGGAACATGCCAATTTATATAAAAATTTGAAGTCTGCACATGGACGTTTCCAATTAGAAATGGTTGCGGCATTAACCATATTTATTAAAGGATTTTATGCATGTTATCATTCACTTTTAGTTTATATACCTCTCAACATGTTATTCTTGGTATTCTATTTTGTCATACTTATTTTGACTGATTTTGCTCCTTCTGGATGAGAATGACTTGGTATGTCAATAGGTAGAAATGATTTTAGTATTGCACAACAAATATACAAAATAAATGTCATTGTGCTCATCTACATAAACATAAGTGACAATTTAAAAATATGCAGTATGATTGGATAACCATGTATGCAAGAATTAATGGACACTAATGTGATATTCACAGGATATGTCAATATAGTCAAGCAGACATGAGGCAAACAACTGGTTGATCATGATCATAGATGTGCATATTCATATGAAGTGGACTCAGTAAATGTGTGCCAAATATTCTTTAATCTACATTTCCTTCGAAAATGAAACATACAATGCTTGATTGATGCCCTTTGATTTCTTTATGTTCACACACACACACACACACACACACACACACACACACACACACACACACACACACACACACACACACACACACACACACACACACACACACACACACACACACGCCTTGTTTACTACTTAAAATCATGAGAAAGGTTAGGTATGCAAAATAATCTATCCACAATCCTCAATGACTGACAAAGTCAAGCACAAGATGTACATAATACCTTGAAAAGTAGTTGTCCATTAGTGTGCATACAATAGTAAAGTGGTTCTTGATTAGCCTCTCCCCTAACACAATGAACTTGTGCATACAATAGTAAAGTGGTTCTTGATTAGCCTCTCTCCTAACACAATGAACTTGCGCATACAATAGTAAAGTGGTTCTTGATTAGCCTCTCTCCTAACACAATGAACTTGCGCATACAATAGTAAAGTGGTTCTTGATTAGCCTCTCTCCTAACACAATGAACTTGTGCATACAATAGTAAAGTGGTTCTTGATTAGCCTCTCCCCTAACACAATGAACTTGTGCATACAATAGTAAAGTGGTTCTTGATTAGCCTCTCCCCTAACACAATGAACTTGTGCATACAATAGTAAAGTGGTTCTTGATTAGCCTCTCTCCTAACACAATGAACTTGCGCATACAATAGTAAAGTGGTTCTTGATTAGCCTCTCTCCTAACACAATGAACTGATATATGCAAGTGTAAGAAATTAACTGTATTTTGGTTGTTTCCTTGCTGGCTGATATATGCAAGTGTAAGAAATGAACTGTATTTTGTTTGTTTCCTTGCTGGCTGATATATGCAAGTGTAAGAAATAAACTGTATTTTGGTTGTTTCCTTGCAGGCTGATAAAAGCAAGTGTAAGAAATTACTGGTAAATGTATTTTGGTTGTTTCCTTGTAGGCTGATATATGCAAGTGTAAGAAATGAACTGTATTTTGTTTGTTTCCTTGCTGGCTGATATATGCAAGTGTAAGAAATTAACTGTATTTTGGTTGTTTCCTTGCTGGCTGATATATGCAAGTGTAAGAAATAAACTGTATTTTGGTTGTTTCCTTGCAGGCTGATAAAAGCAAGTGTAAGAAATTACTGGTAAATGTATTTTGGATGGTTCCTTGTAGGCTGATATATGCAAAAACAGGTCACATAGAAGTATAAATTCTTGTTCAATTACTATGTCAATAACTTGTTATAAACTAATATGACTGCAATTATGTTTATAACTTTTGTCATTATTTAGTTTGCATTCTGTATGTATTTTCTTATCTCTCAAACATGAAATAAAAGAAAACAATTAACGGTTAAAAAAAATCACAGAGCCGCATAGCACACTTATGGTCTATACTCTATAGTGTATTGAACTAATTTGTTTGTTCCTAAAAAAATATATGAAATAATTTTGTTTATTCATCATTTTTAACCATACCTCATTCTTCATGATCACATTTTAGCAACTGGTCCATTGATATTTTATTTTTATTTTTACTAATGGACAGACGCTAGCAATTACCAGCATAGCTTTTTCATTGATCTAATTGATCCTACAAAGGGATGTAATCAAAATTAACTTGAGTGTTCCAGCAACACTATGTGAAAACATCAGAAAAAAGTAGGGCATTTTGTTTTAAAAAAGGCAAAAAGACCTATTGTCTCTATCTCATAAATTCCTAACTCCACATCACACCCATATCTGGACTTGCATTATTATGTCTACTCATGCTGTGTACAATCAATTTTCAACATAAAATTTTAAAAAGCAGTAATAGTATGGCCAATCTGGAAAAAATATCTATCCAAGCAGAGACTAGTTAAGTCTGCCTTCTACTTGTGCTAGCAGAAAATCTTTGAGCACTTCTACGACAAGACAACACACATGGCAGATATTTGTAAAGCTTGGGAGGTCTGGATTTGTAAGTTAGCAGTTGTAACCCTCATGTACTATTATCAGGTTGTGTATTTTAAGAAAAATTAAAACATCTTTTAACATCAGGAGTGTATGAACTATGTTAATGAACATTAAGTAGTGACATGCTTACCATATTGATTCAAAGAGTTAATTAAATATGCTGATTCATTTAAACTTACTTGGCAGATATGAGTCCATCATGGATAATGGATGATTTGGCCTGAATTTTAAGGACTCCTCCTCCATTAGAGTTCTCTCCTCCTGATCCGGGCATGCTTGGGGAGCGGAAATCATCATAGCAAGAACACATCAGAATAGACACAGTTGAAGGTCCACCCTGACCCCCATGACAGGCTCCAGCTTGATATCCAATAAAACCTGATCAGAGTGAAAGGTCAAATTAACAGTCGATGTATGATAAAAACTTCTCTGACACGTGTGTAATGTATCCAACAAAGAAAACCTGATTGCAGCCATCTATCACAAGTGTAATTATAAAAATGGATCAAAATTAAAGGAGTAATGTTTGAAACACCAATTCTCTTAAATGAGAGTGATACATAAGTGGAAAGATTATTAAACTGAATGAGCACAAGTGATATGTAAGTGAAAATATTATAACATTGAATGAGCAACTTACATTCTAAAAAGAGATATGACATAACAAAAGCAACTGAGAAGAAATGGAATAACTTTCTTCATCAATTTAAGTTAGGAGCTAAATCAACTGAAGAATCTAATTTTTTCCAGAAAAATATGTATACAGTAACATTTACCAAATCCAGTCTTCCCAAGGTTAGTTTTAGCAACAAAAATGCTAAAAGTCATCTGCACACATAGGTGGAGGTTAAAAAAGAGTGATCTCCTTTGAATAGACAGATTAGTGCCAAATTTCTTTTACATTATAGTTACTACTGCAGGGATGAAGCACTCTCTCAAGTATTAAAATGTAACTGCAAAGAGGCTGGGAGGGTATGCTGTGCAAGCATTATTAACATATTTTATGCAAATTATTGGTTTCTTCTTCAAATGCTTGACCCAATCACAGAATATCTTAAAGGTGGAGGAAATTAGATCCTAATAATCTAAATAAGGCCCAGCCTTTAGTTCCCTAATGCATGTGAAGTAGCTTCAAATCTAAAAAAAGATGCAGTCTATAGTTGGAATACAGATGTGATAACTATAGGTGCACCATGTCAAACTCTTTAAGGGGAACGGTCTCTGAGGCAAAAGCAAGAGAAAGTTATGTCTGTCATGCATCTCATGGCTTGGACAATATCAGTTTGGGAATAGTTACACTTGAATGCTATTGGTAATTGTCCCATTATCATGAACCTTCATGAGCAATGAATTCATTTGGACTGTGTTACTTCTTTATATGTAAAGCAAATATAATACTATACCATATAATTAGTGCTAGAGCTGGGTTATCATATTTTCCTTCATTCAGTGGTAGAAATAAATGAGATCTCCCTTGTCCCACTAGCTTGGTTCATTTCAAATACCAGTTCAAAGCCATAATGAGGTCTTATAGATGCCCTTGAGGTGAAGGGAAAATGATGACTAACTGAATGTGGATGCATTCCCTTTTATAGATGTCCTTGAGGTGAAGGGAAAATGATGACTAACTGAATATGGATGCATTCCCTCTTATAGACGCCCTTGAGGTGAAGGGTCCAAGGAAAAACTTTGAGCCTGCTTCTATCAGTGATAGATGGAGTTATTACAATTGCAATTAAAATAAAATAAGTGATGGATCTGCTGATATTATGAATCAACTGACAAGGCATGAATCTCAATGAATCTACCTGCATCTGCCTGCTGTAGCTAGAACTACTAGTAAGCACATTTTGGCATGGGAGATAAGTCCAGGAGATTTTAAATATATGTTCAAAAGACACTTTATTCAGATATCAGTACCATGGTAGATTCTGTTTTGGACAGGGACCAAAAGTCTTTGTTTGAGACAAAAAAAAGGTTACCAGAAAGAAGGAGTGGTTTTTATTGTAGCCTAGATCCTTCCTTCCATGGTAATGAATCATGCCTGAGATCGTGGAATGGTAGCCTTTTAATGTGATGGGGATCAACTTTTCAAATGACTGAAAATACTACTTGAAGAAATACTTCCATTTTCTTTTACATGCATACACAGTAGCAGGCCTTCATGGAAACCGTCTTTCCAGACAGTGCATGCTGCCATTATTGAAATGCATTCACTATGAGCTTTTGTCTCTAAGAGACTGGTGCATAAGGAATCCTCTAGCAAAGGCCACACCCTGCTGATTTTCCAAAACAAGGACAGGAGGTGTGCACCCAGCCTATCTTGCTGGCATCTTTGCAAATCATAATTTCTGAAGGTATCATCCATTGGAGAATATTAAATACCAAAATGCAAACCCGGAAGACTTGTGGAAAAGGATGATATGAAGGCATACATCTTGAGGACCACTCCGGTGACCGTCTGGTTAGAGTATATACCTTTGATGCAGGACGTCCTGTGTTTGAACCCCAGCTGAATCATACCAAAGACTTATAAAAATGATACAAACAGCTTCTTTGCAAGGCACTCAACATTAAGAGGTTCATGTTAGGACTGGTAGGTTTGGTGTTAGAAAAATGTTACTGGGTGGAACATCATGCTTAACATTTGCAACATGATGCCACATTGCTGGACATCACTAAAACTGCCACACTGCAGATATTGTAGTGATATGATTGAAAAACTGTTTAACCTAGGTCAAAAATCCAAACAACACACATACATTTTGGAGTTCAAAAACTGATTTCCAAAATGGTATTGAGAAGCAGTCTTGGTGTCTCCATTTTAGACCATTGCACCCAAATTAAATTCAAAGCATGATTCTGGCAACATGACTAGTATGAAGTATAGTTATGCAGAGTTTACATGTTAAACAATCTTAACCACTTTTGTGATTGGATTATATATCTCTTGCTACAGAATGTCGGCTCTGAATGGGTCTCTTGAGACATCTGTAGCCATGGAAGCCCTTCACAATGTGGCCTGGAAACAATATGATATGAACTGATGAATCATTTGGGTAAAGTCATTCACATTCTGTGAAAAAGCATTTTAATCTTCCTAAGATTAAGATAATTAAGGCAGAATGGCATTTTCTATGGGATGGTAGGATCGATGTGTTCTTATTTCAATCACTTTTTTCTTGCAAGTGGCTTTGAAAACTGTTCTTGTGTGAAAAACAGGCTGAAGGTAAGATTCTCCATATTGCATACCCAAGGAGGTCATTATATTTGTATTGCTCATCTAATGGACACTGGAACATTTTAAGGTTTACCTTTTTGGCAGCCTATTTTCAAATGTCTGCTACATGACCATGAAAATGTAGGTGATGTAAGTGTCTTTATAGTGTTCTTTGTTCATCTGTTTCCTTGCTCTCTCACCTGCCCAATCAATTTATTTTGTCAAAAGGGTCAACATTATACTGTCTGAGTACCAAGTGCATATGTTGTCCATGTACTTTTTCAATATAACAAAATGCAAATACAGGTAAAATCGAAATCATCAAGTGGTCTCATTGTAAAAAGGATGCTAATGGCAAACACATATCTAAAATTATTATATTAATAACCATATGGTTAGTAGAACTAGACAACTACCATATGGCATGTATGGCATTTGGTGCCAATCCCTCAGTCTAACAAGGGGATCATGTATTATGTAAGATAAAGTTTCACAAATAAAGTGTGAATTCTTCTATGAAGGAGTAGTGCAAGAAATAAGGCAGATTACACTGCCCTGTGTGAGAAAACTCCTTTGAATCACTCAAATGGTACATAAATCACAAGTGGAAATTAGTTTTGCAGTATCTGCAAACAGAACATACTTCCTTGAAGGACGTAGTAGCTGTAGTAATTATAGGAATTGGTACAAATTCCTCTATCCAAGGGGAGATCACTATTGGTGTACTTATACCAAGGTGGGCATATTATTTTCTTGTATTACTAAAATCAAGCTTGGGTGACCTGGATTTGTGAGGTAGTGGATATATTCTTAATGTGTTTTAATAGCATGTAATATATTTTTTTATTAAAAAAACAAGTGATTGTGATGAGGTTCTTAAAAGTGATTTCATCTTAAATTATATAACAGAAAAATAAATTAAACAATGATTATAATGAAAAGGATACACTGGTGAAGGTCTGAAGAGGGTACACATTCTTACCTTTGCCTGCATTGATGTAGCCTTGAGCATCTAAGCTTAACACTCCACCTTGTTCTATTTCAAAATCATTTGTGTAAATCTGTAGGTTTGTAGCAAGGATTTGACCTGATCCACCTATCAAAACTTTCTCTGACAGAAGCTGGAAGGGGAAATCTGGCTTATCTGAAGTCATAGTAATGTTAGCATTGGCCAGAACGTTTACTGTGGAGAATTGAAACTTAGCCAGCATGTCCGATCCAAGAGTCCGGCTGGTTTTGTAAAGTGTTAGGGAGGAATGGATGAGTGTTAGATTCAAAACACCACCAAGTGTTCCTCTGATGCTGTTCTCAGTATTGTACCACTTGACCATGGAGGGAAGTTTCAGGACTCCATTTTCATAGACCAACACATGGGCTGGCATGTACAGATCAAAGCTCCTACAGAAATTAAGTGAAATAAATGTCAAATATTAGGGTAAAATGTATTGTGTTATCTACACTAAACCTTCAAAATGCCTACATTTAAGACTTATACATACACAATATACATCATCCAGATTTGTGATTGTACAGTACCATGCCCTGATTGCAGCACAGCAAACAAGGTCAAACTCTAAAATTCCTAAATCAAATCCAAGAAAAAAACTTCATAATGTGAAAAAAAAAAAAAAAAATATATATATATATATATATATATATATATATATATATACACAGGTCATGTTAAGCATACATACACTAGCCTCACAAATATAACTTACAAAGGTCAAGCAGTTTTTGAGTGATTGTTGTGCTAACCATGTTTTCACTAAAAATTTATTTATGAAAAAATAACTAAAATATAATTAAAATATTATCAATTGCTAACATTTATTATCAAGCAGAAAATCAATTCAGACAAAAATGACCATAACTATAAAATGTCAGCTGCTGTGAATAAAAAACATGAAACCACAAGAATATCCAAGTCTATATATCATGCCAATCAGCCAAACACTGCTGTAAAACACAGATTTGATTTTTCTCCGTTTTAAAACAGAATTCTGCTTTTCTTCTGACTTGAATCCAATTTTTCTCGATATAGTCTGTTTTTTATATCATCTCCGTTTTTTTAATATCGAGAAAAGCAGAATGAGTGGCAGTGCTATTGTGAATGTGTGCAATATTAGTGCTATATGATAATAAAGGTTATATTATTTGTGTAATTTGCACTGTTCATCTTATTTCATCTTCATTTGGTGAGTGACTGTTGCCTGTTCTAAACAATCACCCTCCCCTATCTCAAGCATCTGAGTTCATGACAAAGAAAATACATGAAGGTATTAAGGTAGAATAATTAAAATAAAAACCTTCAACCAAAACAATAGTGCAAATTTCTTTGTGACCTTGACCTCAAGTTCAAAGAGGTAAGCAAATGTGTCTTTGCTTCATAACGATTCATACTATTTTTGAAGAAAATCAATGAACGGATTTAGGAAACATCAATTAAAAAAGCAGCTCAACTTTAAAATGATTTGTTCCAAAGTATGAAGAAAATCCACAATTTAGGTTTTAGGGTGCAAGCTAAGAAAACATTACCATGGACCCACAGTTAAAGATGGTAAATAATCACATAGTAGAAAGAACTTCATAATGATATATCAATTATGATCTGAATCTATCAAGAATTTTAGCAAATATATGCAAACAAACAACTTTAACCATGAAGTCATAAATTTATGCAAATAGAAAGTCTACTGGTTTAGAAGATCAAACAATTGATCAAAATTTATAAATCTTATGGTTTGAGATCTAGATTTTCTCACCTGTATGGAAACCTAAGAGAATGAAAAGTTACAATCAACTGTATTTTTAGATTCTGTCACCTGTATGGAAACTTTAGAGAATGAATAGTTACAATCAAATGTATTTTTGGATTCTGTCACATGTATGGAAACTTAAAAAATGTTGTTTTTTTTAAATCATGGCTTTAATCTAAATGGACAAACAACATAAGAAACGTAAATAACTTACAACACAGTAACTTGCTGGTAGGGACCAACATGGAGAGTTCCAATTAGTTCTGGGTGATTGACAAAGTCATCCCCATAAACTGTTACGATGATGAGAGTACGCTGGTCGACCAGAATAGAGTTGGGTTCCAGGGCCAAATGAGCTCCATTTAGCAGATACAACTTATCAATGCTGAGACTGTTCACTGATGGGAATGTTAGCCAGGTGCGGCTGCTGTCAGCCAGAGACATATTGCTGTAGCTGCTGATTTCTCTCTACAAATGTAAAGTATTTTTAAGTAAGCTGGTTTGTTATAACTTAGTAAATTTATTTATTTTTAGAAACTACTGAATCTGCATGAACAGTTACTAAATAAATGACTGTGCTATCTACACTGATCTAATGGGTCAATAATTTTGCAAGCTCTTTTGTAGCAGTGGGTGGGGTGGATCATACTAAATCAATAATAGATAATATTACATTCATCTGCAATGTCCATTAAGAAAATGTACCATAAATTTATTTTCATACAAGTTTAGGCTAAAGTTAAATGAATACTACCAGGATCTGAAGGCAAGCCAAAATAATTTGGATGACTTCATGTTTCTGTTCAAAAATTATACCAGTTAAGTCAAGTATGAACTTAATTGTTTATTAAAATCAACATAAATATAGTGACAAAGTGCCAAAAATTGCTTTTACAAAAGTGGATCTTATTCTTGGTCATTTCTGACTACTCTTATGATCAAAATCAAAGCACAAGAATATTAGAGGCCAAATGATCACCTGATAAAAACAACCTATGAAGGGAAAAGTCGGACAATAATTTTATTGCATTCAAATATGTAGGCCATGAGATTCATGGAATCACAAAATCTAGTCATAAATGCTGGATAGCCAACTTACATATTGGCTCATTGAAATTAAAATTGAATTGTCTTGTCTAATAAGATAAATATTGTACTTATCAATTTCAGGCAGACATAGTTAATGACAATGTTGCTTCATTATGAACCACTGAGTAAAGCAATTATCCTATGATGCTACCACACAGTTTAGGTGAATTCTAACCTATCTATATGTGATGCACTCTGGCTTTCCACACAAAAAAAAATGTTCAAATACCTAACTCAGGATAGAAAAGGTCAGAAAAAACCATAACTAATCCTATCATAAGCAAGGGTTGAATTTGTTCATTTGCTGAACACCATCAAACACACTGATCTTTCAATGTATTCAAATCAAAGAGGCAATACAAATTAACTGCTTTCAAAGACCCCATTTCCAGACATGCAACAGATGGCTAAAAGCATGTTCATGGGTTCTCTTACACACTGACCTGAACTGTGTGCTGTCTTTTGTTGTCCACAATCAGCATTTTTTCTGCCCCTGCCTGTACATACACAGTTCCAGCAGCCCCTACAGCTGTGTCCGAATCACCACCATATGCAGTGTAAATGCCAGTAAATTCAGAATTTTGATAGATTACTGCTAAACGTCCACCAGAACCACCCCCTGTTCCAGCAGAACCTAAAAAAAGCAGTTCCCAAAATGAAACAACTGTATACATATTACAATGGGTGTATTTTACTGTTCTAATGCTTTTAGCAGCAGAACAAAAACAATCAGTAGATGAACGTAAGTGAAGCATGACATGAAATTTACATCCTTTTAATATCCACCCTGATCATCCCAGGTTGAATGACGGTATGTCCTTGGGAACGGTACTTAACTGCCATCTTTTCAGTATAATATTGCTATCCATGTTGAAAGTGCAGTTCAAAACCAACAATATGACAAAATGTTCATGATTTAATTAAACTCCACACTGTGATCAACTTTATATCTTATTTAACATCGAAAAATTTAAAACGATTATTCTGAGTTCACTTAGATCAGATGTCTGTCAAGATATACAGTTAGAGGAGTAGAAGAATTAGATTACAAATTATATGTGGTGATAAATGTCAGGTTCCAAGATTACAACATAAAATACATACAACTATATCTCATACACTAAAAGCAAAGAAACAGAGTTTCTTTCCATAACCATTTTCATAAGGTATGTCAAGAGTGATTTTCATATTGAATTCTAGGGCACATTATAAATCTTCATAGAGAAGGAAGGGACATTTTTCCAAGAATATCAGAAATAGAAGAGAATTATTATTAAACCAACAAAGACAGAAATAAAGAGCAGGTTTAGACCACACCTCCTGCACACCTCTTTCAATGATGTAGGCTTAGAGCTTAACTCTGACAGTCCCAAAAAGGTCTGACATTCTCAAAGTTACTCAGTACAAAAGTAACAATTATAGAATTTCTTGAATTTTTACTTCAGCCTTGCATTCTAAAATTGCAAGATGGTTCGTAATATATTATTTGACCCAATGCCTTTATGCCAAGAGAGTGTCTGTCTCCCTTTGTTGGAAATCCAGACTCACCACTTCCTCCATCTAACTGGATCAGGCCTTTCCCATACAGCCAGTTTGTCTGCATGTATATACTGCCCCCACTGGCCCCACCAATCTCAGAGCTTCCATCAGCTCCATTACACTGGATAGTGCCTAGAAAATAAAAGCAAGCTGGACATTACTGCTCCTAAATACACACAAAATCAAAACTAGTCGAACCACCCACTCCTATATTCAATGAAACTCATAAACCCATTCCCAAATACATAGCGTTTGCACATATTATAGAATATAATATCCTGATGAAAACCAGCGTGATTGTACAAAATTTGAACTTAAATGATGGATCTGTCACAACATTAAAACTTGTATAATTAGTTTTGCTAACTGCTAATACAGGCAAAAACAGAAAATAATGCTTATTATTTAACCAGTACAATGAACACATTGCAACTAGGTAACAAAGGCACATAATTATCACCCACTGACATGCATGAACACATAACAGCTTTTCAATTTTGTGAATAATGAGCATAGAATAATATTAAAAATGGTAAGATGACAGATGCACATAGGCTTCCATAAGTATTTCTAAAACAAATCTAGTGGAAACAGGTACACTGATTATCTTGCTGTAAACAGGTGAGATGTATTGAGCATAGCGTTCAAATCTCATAATGATAATTTTGCTGTAAATTTGTGACACGTGATAAGCATATTGTTGAACTCTTGTAATGAAGTATCGTGTTCTTAAACTTACCATCAATTCTTGCCAAGTTATTCACATGGAAGCTAAGAACACCTCCTCCATAGATTACAATGTTCTGTTGTCCAAATAAAACATCCTTCATGCTGTTACTGCCAAAGTCTGTGGGATAGATTGTGTTTCCATAGAACATTCCCCCAGCAACAGTGCTAGACCCTCTACCACCCTGACCTCCGTGACCTGCTCCAGCACCATTTTTCCCCAAACCTGTCCCTCCATCAGCAACACGTGACTGTACAGAGTGATAAAAATAAAAATTTGTAAGATATAGTATTAGTTTCATAGTAAAACACAGTGTTCACAAAAATATTAGAAAAACAACTTGTCTTTCAGAATCCAAGTTAGCATACTAATGGTTGATTAATCAACTTTCAAACTCATTATTTTTTATCTTATAGAATTATTATGTAAGAAACAGCCTTATCTAAATTAAGTACATGTGTAACTAATTATATATATATATATATATATATATATATATATATATATATATATATATATATATATATATATATATATATATATATATATATATATATATATATATCATGGAAAGTTCCAGCTTCAAAGAACTCTTCAAGATTACTAACAAATTAATGCCATGAAACAAATGTACACCACTTCCAACTATGATCTCTCCAGTAGACCTTCCAGACCTGTTTGCAAATTTCTTCCATGACAAAGTACAAACCATTATGATCAGCTTGAAAACACAAATTCAATTGACTCGTCATCACCATACACTTGCAATACAGAATTTCAGTGACAACCATTAGCAGCATTTGAACCTGTCTCTATGGATTTAATACAAAAAATCGTGATGCAAAGTGCACCAAAGTCCCGTTAACTTGATCAAATTCCAACATCACTGCTGCTTTTGAGTGCTTAGATCCAATATTGCCTTCACTAACGGATGTTATTAATACCTCTCTCTCATCCGGGAAGTTCCCATCATTTTTCAAAACTGACATTGTAAAGCCTCTACTGAAGAAACCAACACTCGACCATAAAGTTTTAAAGAACTACCACCCAGTTTCTAATCTCCCATTCATATAAAACATCTTAGAAAAAGTTGTTCTAACCCAACTTGTATCTCATCTGAATTCAAACGGTCTTTTTAGCAATGCACAGTCTGCATATTGCCCTTGCCACAGTACTGAAACTACTCTTCTGAAAGTTGTTAATGACATTCTCTCTGCTTTGGATAGCGGAGACATTACAGTCCTCACCCTCCTTGATTTGTCTGCAGAATTTGACACAAAAGACCATGATATAGTACTTCACCATTCTGATGTGAAATCATGGATGACATGTAGCAAGCTGCAGATAAATTATGATAAAACTGAGGCCATTCTAATCACAACACAAAGACTTTATCATTCACATCGTTTACTTCAAACGATAAATATCTGCAACACCAACATAAAATTAAATTCAAACAGTCAGTACGAAACCTAGGCGTTACTCTAAACAGTACTCTCACACTGCACCAACATGTCATGAACATGTGCAAGGCTACATATCTTGAGCTGAGACGCATCAGCTCCACTTGCAAATATCTTTCAGTTGATGCACTAAAACGCTTGTGAGTTCATTAGTGCTTTCAAGACTGGACTATTGTAATTCAATTCTGTCTGGTTCATCTTAATATCTACTTCAAATGAGGCATACACATGATATAATTTAATTACAATTTTCAGTGCTACCGTGTCCAAAGATAAGAATGAAAACCTTGGCATTTGCAGTAATGAGTCCAGAATCCTCCACTTCCAGTTCCTTGACATAGACCTCCAGTTTGTCAGCTTCAAGTATACCGCCACTCTCAACTGTCAAGACGTCACCACGAAGGATCATACCAATTGAGTTACTATCGATCACCAACTGACCTCCTCCTTGGACCGTTACCTCAGAGAAAGTGATTTCCCGAGTTGCTGCACTTGTGGTGTTACCATAGGGTCTAAAATTAACATAACCGTATTTTGATCACTAAAAAAACCTTTTTTGATCACTAAATGTAACTAATTATTCAAAGATAACATATCATACTGAATTTGACAGGGTCTAAACAATTGGATGTGAAATGCTAATTGTAATACACTATCACCAAAAAATGTTACTTGCAACAAAAACTAGAGGAATACATTAACAAGATGGTGTTACACGATTGAACTTTTCCTGACTGCATTTCTGTGGGTACAAATGATGAGTCAATAACTCAAAAACAGTCCACTTTTTTCCACAGTATTAAAGTTCAGGTAGTCTCTTCAGCCAAATATTACAACAGCAAAAGAATAAAAGCATGTTGGGCATGACAACTGAGTCATGGCAACTTTCACTGCAAATTGACTGTCCATGAGCTAATTGAGGCATAGTGGTATGAATTTAAGAAAAATCTGCATAACATTAAATAAAAATTGCTTATATTCTAAAGTTGCTTTTTTTAAGCATGCATTGGAATTATTGGGATTATTAATTAAAGGATTATACTTCCTCTCTTTCCAGAAATATTATTGAAGATTTCTACAAAAAATGTAACATCAAATTGGTAGAGTGAGAAGATTCTAGTTTATAATTTCTACTTGTTTACTACTTTTCAACTATTCCAAGCTATCTTTTTTCCTGCCATCAGTAAGGTTTTATCAACAAAAATTCGTATTTTCCCTTACCTCAAAACAACCTTCCCATTTGGTCCAATAACAAGGTCCTCCACTCCAGAAAGGATTCCTTCCATGTCCAGTGTGATGCTATTGATCAGCAAGGTCTTCTCCGCCCTCATCAAGCCACCTGAGTACACCAACAGTCCAAACTGAATCTCTGGACTATCTGCTGGCAATTCGGCCTTAATTTCCTGATTTGGGCCAATGTGAAACATGCCATTCTTGTCTCCAACTGTTCTGTGAATCACAATAAATTGCTTGTAAGTGTCTGTATTCTGGCGATGTAGAGCCAGCTGAGCTTTCCCCGACAGATGGATCTCCTCAAATTCATGGGTGAAGGTTTTACCAGCAGCCAATATTGTCTTGATGTTACGTGGATCAAATAACCATGTGTGGAAACTGTGTTCTCCTCGCTGAGCATCCGAAAGAATTGACCAGTCAACCCTTGAGTTTATAGGATCACAAATATTAGCATTGTCTACAAAAAGTTTATCTGTGTAGCCACTGCTTGCATTCTGTCGCCAGAGGACAGTCCCAGCACCACCACACTCATACCCTGCCCCACCATGTGCTGTTATGGTGCCTTCAAATTTACTGTCCTGATAATGTATAGCAACACGACCACCACTGCCACCACCACCATTACAACTACCAACTTGGGAAACAGAGCCACCCACAACAGAGATGGTTCCCTCTCCAAGGAAGTCCTTGGTAACAAGGTAAATACTGCCTCCAGCACCACCTCCTGCCATGGAACCTGACCCAGATTGTCCATCACTGTGGAGTTCACCATCCAATGTCAAACTGGTCTTGGCTTCTAGATATATCACACCACCTTCAAAATACAGAGATAAGTCTTCTTTGTATTGATCTAAGCATCTCTGAACAGCATTAATAAATTGAGTATCAAAATTTGTACTTTGCCTTTAAGGAGATGTCATAATGATGGACAAGCATGAAGTTGCAGTATGCAATAGGATCAGATGACAACACAGAACAAAGAGAATTCTATTTAGATAAGACAATAGTTAAGCAGATGACAACACAGAACAAAAAGAACTCTATTTAGATAAGACAATGGTTAAGCAGATGACAATGCAGAACAAAAAGAATTCTAGTTAGATAAGACAATGGTTAAGCAGATGACAACGCAGAACAAAAAGAATTCAATTTATATAAGACAATGGTTAAGCAGATGACAACACTGAACAAAAAGAATTCAATTTATATAAGACAATAGTTAAGCAGGTGACAACACAGAACAAAAACAATTCAATTTATATAAGACAATAGTTAAGCAGATGACAACGCAGAACAAAAAGAATTCAATTTATATAAGACAATGGTTAAGCAGATGTATTTAAATGGCATTACATTATAATTAGATTACACAATCTCCATTATAGAAATGTGAGCAGCAAGAATTTCCATTGCTAGTGTCTGTAAGATCTCTTTAAGATTCAGCTTTGAACTTTATAATCTTGCCCAATAACAAGATATGATAATGATGAAATATGTTCAAGAGAATCATACATGAAAATCCAGTACTAATGAAAATAAATTAGTTTTAGTACTGGGATAAGATGAAAATTTAAATTTAAAGATTAGCGGTCTGAAACTTTGATACAAATGGAGAATTAAGGAATTACCTCCTCTTCCCCCAGTGTATGTGGCAGTGGAGCCACATTTGATATCTGTCACATCTACACCTCCTGATCCACCATTACCACCATATTCTTGTGGTGTGTACACTGAACCATAATATGGTGGTGCTCCTACAATGCTTTGTTCTGACCCCTGACCCCCTGCTGCTCCATTTCCCCCTCCAGAAGCACCTATTTAACAAATATATGAATGGAAAAGAATATCAAAAAAAATTGAAGGGAATAAAAATGGTGTTTTTTAACTTAAATATTAATGATTTTGCAAATTGAAATTATTACAAGTGCCAAATGTTATTGATAGTGGTCAAAATTTTCAGTCATCTTGAAAGATGAAAAAAATGTGCCTAAGTTTAATTACAAGATTAGAAAAGCACATAATATGTAAGTGGGACTACCTTTTTTAGTGCTGGATATCTTAATGGATAGTCTAGATATAACCAAGTAACATCAAGAAAATATGAAACAATAATACTTTAACTTTTTCTTTCTTCCTGTCACGCAGGTTAGCTTTACTAACATGGTAATTTAGGCATATAACTGCCAATTACAAGTTGATCAATACTTAGCCCTATGTTGATGACTTCCACTGCAATGGAGATCATCAGATCTTAAAACTGCCCATCTTTAAAAGTCAAATATGTCAAAGAAATATGAAATATTCTCTTTTATACTTATATTCTTAATTAGTTTCATGAAACTTACCTCCCCTGCGGGTAGTGACTCCACTCTGATAAATATCTTCCTTAGCTTTGCCACTATTGTCAATCATTCCAGCAGCATCAATCTGTATGGTATTAGCTGTGATCCTCACCCATGGTGCCTTAAAAACAAAGTCAACAGCAAATCATGCATATTGCGAGAGAAAAATGTACAAAAGAAACTATAGTATATTTCACATTGACAACAAATATACATTTGGCAAAAGCTCCATGAAGTACATTTTTCATTCATGACTGCTAGTATAAAACTTAGGACAAGTACTTTATTTCATTCATGACTACATGACTAGTACTTACCTTTATTCATGACTGTACTAGTATAAAACATAGGACAAGTACTTTATTTCATTCATGACTACATGACTAGTACTTACCTTTATTCATGACTGTACTAGTATAAAACTTAGGACAAGTACTTTATTTCATTCATGACTACATGACTAGTACTTACCTTTATTCATGACTGTACTAGTATAAAACTTAGGACAAGTACTTTATTTCATTCATGACTACATGACTAGTACTTACCTTTATTCATGACTGTACTAGTATAAAACATAGGACAAGTACTTTATTTCATTCATGACTACATGACTAGTACTTACCTTTATTCATGACTGTACTAGTATAAAACTTAGGACAAGTACTTTATTTCATTCATGACTACATGACTAGTACTTACCTTTATTCATGACTGTACTAGTATAAAACTTAGGACAAGTACTTTATTTCATTCATGACTACTTGACTAGTACTTACCTTTATTCATGACTGTACTAGTATAAAACATGACTAGTACTTTATTTCATTCATGACTGTACTAGTATAAAACATGACTAGTACTTTATTTCATTCATGACTGTACTAGTATAAAACACGACTAGTACTTTATTTCATTCATGAATGTACTAGTATAAAACATGACTAGTACTTTATTTCATTCATGACTGTACTAGTATAAAACATGACTAGTACATTATTTCATTCATGATTGTACTAGTATAAAACATGACTAGTACTTTATTTCATTCATGACTGTACTAGTATAAAACATGACTAGCACTTTATTTCATTTATGACTATACTAGTGTAAAACAGAAATAGTACTATACTTCATTCATGACTACTAGCATAAAACAAAGAACTAGTAGTTTATTTCATGCATGATTGAACCATTATAAAACACACAAACTCTTTATTTCATTCATGACTGTAGTTGAATAAAAAATGACAAATACTTTATTTCTTGCATGACTAGTAGTATACATCATGACTAGTACTTTATTACATTCATGACTACTAGTATAAAACATGGGACTAGTACTTGATTTCATCCATTACTACTACTACTACTACTATAAAACATTGACTAGTACATCTAGAAACTCTCAGCAACATACCTACATTTATAAACATTCTAAGTTATTAAACGTTTGACTGAATATACCAACATTATTCTTAATTATTACTGTTGCCATGAGGGTTGCAGAAACCAGCTTCAATGAATAGGTGTTTTTTTATGAACTAATAGAATATGCATCTGCTTTATGTACTATCTTATGTTTGATTGGAACTATTTTATAAAATTAGGTATTTTTTTTTACAGGTTACCAGTGTTGGTGGTGTCATTATCAAACATGTAAAAAAAATGATGAATCTTTGGAAGCATTAGAGCTTGGATCAATTTCAGGTAACTATTAGTCCAGATAGAATCACGTCGACTAGTATGCTGGACTCACGACCAAAACCATGCGGATTCTAGTCCTACCATCAAACCAGCCTGGGTCGACTACCATGATTACCTTGGGTGAAGCACTTTACTCCAATGGCTTTGTTACTAAATAGCCTATTTGTGTTGCTCTGACATAAAACACTAAATAAAAACTAGTCCGTATTGTGATGGCATGCTCACAATTACCTTTTGATTTGAAATCTTTTCATACTGTAACTGAATCTGACCTACCTCTATTCTGCTGCCAGCATGCAGTCGAACATGATCGTCAATTAGAAGGCTGAGAGAAGGAGTGTGCTCATCCTGGTAGGTAGAGGACATGACACCGTCAGCATAGATCTCCAGGGAATCCAAGCCAAAGTGGAGAAGATCATATCCTTTGTAGTATCCCTGAAATAAATCCACAATCAAGCTGTAATTTTAAATTCTTAAGATAATCATTCTACATTCAGAGTAATGACAAATATATAAAAAAAAACTGGCAAATTTAGAAATTTAGTTGTTTCATTTAAACATACATGGTACTCAGGGAAGGCGGTTTTTTTTAAATATATGCCAGGTTACTTCGATTCACAGAGTTCAAATTAAATTGATAAGAAAATTCTAAATTTCAAATATGGATAAGTATACCACATTAAAAGTACCTTCCCTGGATCCAAGGAATATTTTACTGGAACAGCCCTAATCAGGCCATCTACAGAAAAGGGTTCTAATTTTATATGTGTACATTTTATGCTTGACTGTGCTTCTTAGTCCAAAAAGAGATTTAAGGATATGTGTAAAAGATAGGAAAACTGCTTCTGTAACGGCATGAAAATCAAACAAGGTTATAGAATATCAACAAACAATATGCCTACCTCATCGCACATAAATATCAAAAGTGGCTTTTGCTTAATCATACATATATGTTTTTGATCATAAGTCCCAAAAACCAACAAAAAAAATGGAATAATTGCTTTAAATTACCTAAACTCCTATTCAGGACATTAATTTATCAATACAAATATATCTGGGAAAGAATTATTTCTAATAAGGGTCATTAAATTATCAATACAAACATGCCAATCAAACTTTTATTCCTCTGGCTCAAGTAGTGTTTCTTTCATCAAATTAAAATAATTTTGATTAAAAATTATGATGCCATTTTTTTTTAAAAAAAACTAAAATGTGTAAAACATTTACTAAATTCATGTAATTACCTGAAAATTTATAATACATGTGTATTTATGTTAGCCATATTGCATATCTACAATGAAAGGTTTTTGAAATTCAATAAGTGGTAAGAAAAAGAATGTGAAATTTTCAGCATCAATTTCTCTATATAAAATACCATGATGGATTGAAGACCTTGTCTGGTTTGTGTTTTCTACATACAGTATGTAACTTTGATGACAGACATCTGGCCACTACATACCGCTATCACAAGTAAAAGATACTCTTGTTATTGTATAATTACCAATAAGCATCAAATACCCACACCTTTCATTGTATACAATTTTGTGTGCTTTTGCATATAAAAGCAGTATTTCACAGATGATGTGTCCAATTAAGCTTATGTTCCTGTTCATTCCATCATCTTAATAGGCCATAAGCTGATGGAACTATACAATCTCAATCTAGCAGCTCAAATGTATCATACAGGATCTTAGAACATCATTTTGCACCATTGCATACCCATCAACACAGACCTATTGGTACAGGGTTTATAATACTGCATACCCATCAAAAAGAATACTGACCTTCTGGTACAGAATCCTGGAAAAACAATCTGCACCATAGCATCGCTATATAAAACAATACAGGCAAAAGTATCTGAGAATGTGAAATACCTTTTCTCCAATCAGGAAATTAACACCTTGACCAACATGTAGTTTTCTGACTCCAGCTATCATCCCATCCATATAGATTGTCTTATAGGTCAGGTCTATCAATCGAACCTCTGAAAAATAAAATCAAAGTATTGTACAGTGGAATAATAAGTTAAAAATACTTCTAAATCTTCTGGAAAAATATAATAAACCTATAAAACATGCCTGAAAAGATCTTTTGTGACCAAATTTTTTTCCAGTTTGGTTGCAAGACAACATGCTCTTGCTCAAATGATAACTAAATACTTAATAGGTAGAATCAGCAGCATGGCACCTAAGACCCCAAGGGCAGGGAATATAGTCTCATGCTGTCATCTAGGACAAGGGCAAGTGCTATGGTTTTAACCTGTCACCTAAGACCCCCAGAGCAGGGGATATAGTCTCATGCTGTCATCTAGGACAACAAGGGCAAGTGCTATGGTCTTTAACCTGTCACCTAAGACCCCCAGAGCAGGGGATATAGTTTCATGCTGTCATCTAGGACAACAAGGGCAAGTGCTATGGTCTTTAACCTGTCAACTACAACCCCCAGAGCAGGGGATATAGTCTCATGCTGTCATCTAGGACTCCAAGGGCAAGTGCTATGGTATTAACATTTCACCTTGGACCTTAAGAGCTTGGGACATGGTCTCACCCTATCCTCCAAAACTGGGGAGTCAAAGGGGCAGAGATAACTGCTAGATAGAACTTACTGCTTTAGTAGTAGCAGTAGTAAAACACAAGGTAATCATATTAAAACACAAGGTAGCAGTAGTAAAACACAAGGTAATCATATTAAAACACAAGGTAATCATAGTAAAACACAAGGTAATCATATTTGCTCTCACAATTTTGCCACCTTAACTTTTGACATATGCACTGCACTGTTGTCTTTTCCTTAAACATTTATATTATTTTTATAAATGTTTCATCAAGTGCCAAAGGAACCAAAAATATATTTACATATTTGAATCTTTTGTCCACCAGAAAATCTACACAATGGAATGTTAACATCATGGAGCTTTCCTCATAATACTTTAGTGTTCATTTATGTACATGTACATGTATTTAGGTATTTCATTTTGGTGTTTAGACCATATTATGTTACCCTAAATGTCCTTACATGTACGTTTTCTAAGCTCAAAGGAGGGCCTAAAGACAGACTAGCTTTCTGCATTATAAATAAAAATTATCATTACTAAAATTATTATTTGTATTATTTCTTTTGTAGCAGTGAATAAGGAATAATTAAACATATCAAGGATATGGCCACAATAATTCTGCTGAATACTATGTCTCTTCTACTACCACAATGCATGATTCCTAATCCCAGCCATAGTTCCATGCCTATAACAATCATTATAACATTATTTTATTATTATTGAGTAGATCACTGGTCAATATAAATGCACCAATTCAATTTCAAAAGTCAACATGCATCACTTTCACAAAATGAACAATTTAAGTTGACACCTATGTCAACAATGAAAATTAGTTTTCTAAAATTTGATTCCACACCTGAGTAATGCCAATGCTTCCTTGGTAAAATAAAATTATCTGTACTTATTTTGGCCTACCATTTGGAAGGGTAATGTTGGATCTGTCATAGACTCTGAAAGACACAGGGAATGGAACATCCCCATCCTCTATAATAATGTTCTGATCCACTGATGTGTGTAGCATCCCCGTCTTGTCACCATGGAGATTTCGGATGGTAATTGGGACTGTTGTCTCTGTCACATTCCTGAAGGCCAGATGTCCTGCTCCCAGAATATACATATGGTCAAAGGTCATTGTCTCCACTGTGTCATCATTGTAAGTGATTATGTATGTCCTCATGCTGTCCTGCAACTTGTCTGAGATGTACTGGTTGATCGGAGTATCATGACGGTTGTCAATGGTTACAGAGGAAGTAAAGCCACTTGAGTTATTGGGAACCCTGGTAAAAACAGTTCCTGATCCACCTTGTTCATAGTCACTTTTCCCTCCATATGTTTGGTACTCCCCTCTAAAGTTGTAAGAGGTAGAGGCATGTACAGCAATCCTTCCACCACCACCTCCTCCTCCAACAATCTAGAAAATGTACACAAATACTGAAAATGATGCATTTCTGTCTATCACTTAAAATTAAGTGGTGAAAGTGGGTTATTTCATACAAGGTTTATTAACTCTTTTTTTGGGCAACAGTCTGGAAATTAAAAATATTGTACCTAATTTGCACAAAATGCTCAAATGCAGAAAGCCTTTTTGATTCTTGGCATTTCTACTAATGCTGCTTTGCTTTTCTGCCATTCCCATACTTGCTTCTCATTCACAGAGCAGTTGTTATTTGCTTTTGCATATTCAATAAAAGGTTTGAATGCTGCATCAAAAGCAGAATGTTTACTTATTCATTTTATCTGATTGAATATAAACTTCTGGAAAGATTAAACTAAAATACTTTCTTATAGCAGTAGTATACTATTTAAACCTTATCCTGTAATATTTTCCATGGGTGGTTGGTTATCGATATGTATTGGATAATAATTTATCATTGTTTTGTGTTTTTAACTACCGGTAGCATATTCAGTGGACCAAAATATGACTTGGACATTGTTCAAGTATTGTGACAGTTATAACTTTGAGCAGAAATCATGTCCACTACCTTATCTCATTAAACAATAAATCTGAGAGTCAGTATTTATTAAATAAGTAATTGGCATTGTGCAACAAACAAAAAAAACATTATCCCTGAGGCATTTACCAGAAATTAAGCATACTGGTAAATGCTGTACAAAACTCTACTGCTAACAAACCACTTTGCTATACAAACAACTAAACAACAGTAGAAGATAAAATGTGGCTGCCGTTTAGATCTAAAACATCTGTGAAAGAAATCCCACAAATTATATTTTTTACAATTACCCTGACTCGTATATTGCTACTTGCCTGTTATTTACCCTTCTTAAGTGTGCACACACCAAACCCCTATGGAGCCTCTTGCTACTGTTCCATTAAGACTATCGTACATGTATTTCTACTCTTTATACCAAAATGTTTGTGTCGTAAATACCTTCATTATCATAATTCTAATTTCTTTTATGTTGATTCTTTCATATTTACACTCTCGTGCATTTGTATGGTACTGTGAAGTTTAATGATTACTGATTAGCTGAGGGTTAAATACTTGACTGAGAGATTACTAATATGCGGTTCTTTTGGAAAATACACGTACCACCAGTGGTTCAAATAACATGTATGGCTGAATTTACTAGTGGATGGACATCTGTCAAATGGACATCAAACTATAGTAATACATGTTTTTCATTCATTATCTACCAGTTAAGTTAAAATAAATATTTGTTTCACTTGATGACAGCACATATCATATGAGCCATGTGGCATCATTAGGCATGTGATCTCATCTTTGGCAATTGACAGTAAAATAAATACCAGTAATTGAGGAGAAAAAGCTTTAAAATTTTCAGACTTATACCTTGGCCTGCGGATAAGCCACCCCACCCGACTTTATTTTTTTCCTATATTATTCGGCTTATATGCGAGTATATATGGTAAATAGTATTAATATCATTCAAGCAGGTATGAAAAATATCAAAGTAAATTTGTAATTTATTCCAAATCACATTATTAAATATTTACTGTACATGTATATACTCAACTGCAAGTCTAAGTCTTTTTACTGAAAATATGATGAATGCAGAGTAGTGATTGTCTAAAGAGCCAGACATAAAAATTGAAAAATCCTGGGATTCTATCTGAAACTCTAGACTACATGCAAAATACACACAATTCAAATAGTTTTACATTTTCATGTCAGAAAATCCCATCCATAAATGCATATATGGTATGTACTGTGTTTATCCATTTCATTTCAGTAATCAATACACAATGTACATTTATTTTAATTTTAATCATTTGAAAATATGAAAAAAAATATTACCAACAAACCAAAGTTAAATGTCCACCAGAGTTATTCATCTTGGGTGTTTAATAGTAACATTTCCATGCAACTCCAAATAACCTGTACTTGTTTTATATTTTATGTTTTGCTTTATTTATAAGCATTGTCTGTGCTTGATGCAATAAATGTTTTAGTCATTCAACAATCAAAAAACACTTCACTCTGCCAAAAAATATATGAAATTAAAATAACTCTGACCTTTGCATCTGAATAAGAGGTGATGCAGTTGTACGAATACCATGTGTAGCCATTAGAACAAGCAAGACAGCGTCTCTCAGTGTCACACTTGGCACAGTGGGGCACACAAGCTCCTGCACCACCATTGGCAGAAATTGTTCCAGTTCCTGAAAGAACGAAAAGCAGATGAATAAAAGACTACGTACTGTATTTAAATAAAGTACACACAAAATAATTAACTTTGAGATAAGCATCAAAGTTTAAGGTTATCAATGTACAAATGGAACATGTATTCAGTGCTCATTTGCAAGTTTTGCAAATTTAACCAAGGTAGAACACTAGTATTAATAAACTGAGTACTTCACTCCTGCTTTAGAATTAAAAAAATTGGGCTTTTAAAAATTTAACTTGGTATTATGCAAAACATGTGAAATAGACGGAGTTTTAATCATAAAGACGTTATTCATATCCTTGACAATGCATCAAACGTCTGAGCAACTGAGGCTAATTCTGGATGTGTTTGATTATATGGCTCTCTCTGAGTGAGTGTTGTCAGTCATCAAGTATTATTATTTAAATGTGCTTAAAATACTTGGAACCCATCCCTTCAGCACAGTTTATACTGACGGAATGTGCCATTATACAAAAAATGAACTGTGCTTAGGGCAGGAGTAATAAACTGGAAAACTCACAACTAAATGCTTCAAACTTTTAAATGTTTCTCAAAATTATTAAACAGATTTTGATAAAATATATATTGTTTATCAATTTGTTTGCATACAAAGATGCAAAAGATAATGCATATCTAGTGCACTGTCAGAATAATGAATTTGAAAAGCCATTTTTATACATTAAAGAATGTTTTTTTTAAATACTGGTATCCTGCCTTTGGATGGCATATATATGTTTACACAGACTAATATAATCCTTCATATGCATGGTATGTATAGGTAAATTCAAACCAAAACAGAGGTCATGACCACTGAAATACACAGGGTCTGAAGTGCGATACAAATATTATCTGGTTAAAATAGTCCACGTTTATCCTTAAGATTAAATGAGACCGAAACGAAAAAAGTCTTTAATTCAAATCAAACTTTGAATCAATTTTCCTCTCATGAATTATAATAAGATGAATACTTAAGAACAAGTATTACAATTTTGTTTCTTTTTAGACTCAAACCTGGACTAAAGGATCGGTAGCCTAAATCATGTTTTATCAGTACCAACAGGGTGTTTGCATGACACCAATCACAATTTAGGATGTGAATGTATTGCAATTAAAATTTGTTATAATTATTGTAAAAGTGATGCTGAAAAACAGGAAGTTTTTGTCTACACTGATTGCAGTGGAGGTTCATGTGACAAAACACTGCAGTCACGTGATTAAGAGAGAAAAATTCCATTACAAAATATGATCATAATATGATCATGCACATGTAGAAATATTGCAAACAATAGGAACTCCTAGCAGATCAGGTATATCAGACATATGGGGCAAATTCCTCAAAAGCTGCACATGATAAGATGATATGTGACTTTTAAAAGCTCTGACACAGCACCTTAACATCATGACAATGATTACACTATCACAACTGGAAAGAAAATACCTCCATCTTGCCATTCATGGACCGATTTCTCTGTAGCTTTTACCAACCTTTATCCCTTTCTTTAAACTTAGTTATTATACAATGCAATAGAAAAATATTTTCAAGCAGTCTATGCCGTATACGTTACTTTAGATCTTTACAAATTAATATGGCCCATCAAGCATATACAATTGTTAAGTTCTAAACTTGTAAAAATACAAAACTGAAAATAAATTGAGAAAATATAAATCCTTCCCAAGAAAAAACATAAGAAGTACTACAAAATAAGAAAAAAAAACAGTGAAGATTTTAAATTTCTGTAAAATGCAAATGACAGTAAAATATTGCAGTCAAACTTATATAATCCTTAAAATATAGAAGAATCAAATTCACAACTGAAACAGAATTAACATAAGAAAGCTGACCCACCTAGGAATGTTTTAGCATCCAGAAGAATGCTGCCTCCAGATCCACCACCCATACCAGGTGCTGCACCATCTCCTCCATTTACCATGATGATCCCATCTACCTCAAACATTTCCCCTGCTTGCATGTAAATAACACCACCACCCAATCCAGAGTTCTCCACAATGGAACTTGCCCCTCCTCCACTTCCATAATCAGCTGGTGTGTGAAGCTTTCCATACGCCAGCCCTGCATGACTTTCACCATGGCCTTGACCTCCAAGACCCCCATGAGAGCCACCTGAGCTCCCCTGAGAGCTGCCAATCCCTGATCCAGAACCAACATTTGGTTTCCATCCACGACTTGAGGCACTGACCAAACCCTCTGCATCAATTGTGATATTCACAGCTGAAGATAAACAACATAAATAAATGAATCATGCTTTAGTTATAAAAACGCCATTTTCAAGATAAATTACAAAAAATTATGTCATTACAAAAAAAAATTACATTTATAATCATCTAAAACCACATAAATGACAATATGAAGCCACCAATTAGGTATTTTTAAAAAGAGAATCTTTGTAGTATATTAGAAACCTTAATTCTTTTATTTTACTTACATAAGGTTTGATGTCATTAACCTTTGATATATATATATATATATATATATATATATATATATATCCTTTTCCTCATGTACATAAAAATACATTATATCAAAGAAGATGATGATATTATTTTTTAGAGTAGATTATTTTTGCTGAAACAAAATTACTTGCCTTCAACCTACCATATTTTTATGTTTTAGGTGTTATTTTTTATTATTATTATTTAACTTTTCATGACGTTTTCACAATTTATTTGCTAGAGATTTCTTTTTGCAAATATAACTAAACTTAACCACACATTCACCCACAAACAATAACCTAATATGCAATGTTTATTTGTATATCATGATGCTTTTAAAAGCATGATTCTTAGAAACTTGTTTTTCTTTACCCCTTATATTAAGCTTGTTGGCATGCAATTCTCCTCCCCCTCTGACAACCAAGCTCCCATCAAGGATGATGTTTAGCTCATCATTGTTTTCAGGTGTACCCTTATAGTGAAAAACACCACCATCCAGAATGGAGATACTGTTGAGTTTGAAACTGCTGGAGCTGTCAGACTGGCTGTTGTTCAGCTTAGCTGGTGGGTAGACAATAAAGGCTCCATTCAAGGAAATGTTCAGGGTGCGAAGACCCTCCAGGACACCGCCATATAGGGTTACACTACTGTCTTTAAGGTAGGTGTCAAATGGCAGGTTTACTGAAGCCTCCTAAAATCACAGAATGTACAAATTGAAATTAAAATGGATCAATATAATCAATAATCAATATAAATTCACAAAGTAATGATCTAGCCACATTTGCATAAAATAATGAACAACTTGGAACACAATCTATCTTTCTACAAACTTAATGTAACCGAAAAATGACTTTTCTGACCCTTTATTTTCTGTCATCTTTTGGTGGTTAACAAAATTAAAAACATAATTATTCTTATAATGCTGTATACTACCAGTGTATTTATGTATTTATGCAGACAAATCAACTCAAATACATAAATAAAGTTTAATGTATTCTAATCAAGCAAACCAACATAATTCTAAGCATTGAGTCCAGGTTGTGAGAATATTGTTCCCACCGTAAGCACAGACCATTTTATATGATATTGTTATGATTAAAATAAACTATGCTATGGGTTCAATGACATATTCAAAATTGTATCATTAAAGTCATAATGGTTAAGTCGGGTAGCACAAGTTTCTTTGTTGTTTGCAGTTTCACATTTATTATAAGTGCATATATACAGTACCAACTCTGAGACCAATTAGGGCATTCTTGGTGAACATAGTAAAGACAAAGACAATTCTATTATTAGCTGATTCAGGTTTTGAATACAGTGAAGAGAAAATCATTAACATGAATTTATTATACTGCTATAGGTTGACAATTAAACCACACTGATCATAGGGGTGAGATCTAATTTGCAGCAATGCATTCATGCTCTAGTTTTAATTGGACATTTGAAGAATTCTACATGGAGTAAATTGGCAATATTCTGACATGTCACTCTATATTCCAAAAGTATATTGGGCTACTCTTTGCAAAGACAGCTGCCATATTATTTGGTAATTATAAAGAAAAAAAGGTTCCAGAAGAAGTTTTTTGTTATTTCTCTCAAATAGTGCAAGCCATAATCTGGCTAAATGTTTGTACCTAAACATCCAATAATAACGAAACTTCCACAAATGTATTTACCAAAACATCCAATAATAACGAATCTTCCACAAATGTATTTACTCACTAATAAATCATTGTTTTGTTTTACAGATGCTTTCCGAGGTTTGAATGAGGTGTGCTCATTTTTGTCAAACATATCATATATGCTTTATAATTTGTTCAGTTATATATATATTCATAGGATCCATTGACTTAACAGGAGTCATTTTTCCATTATCTTTACAAATATTTGAGACAATACAACCCAAATCTATCCAAAGAAAATTGTGAATAACTTCCTGTTGAAAATAAATTTGCAAAAAAAATTCTAAATTTTTCCAGAAGAGCATATTGCTGATCGGACAACTCACACAAGACCTTCTCAGCAAGGTAGTCAATTTTTTCCATTAATTGGACCAGTTTTCAGTAAGGTGTAAGAAAGTATCATGTACTGCTATTGTCAAGCTGGAAAATGTGCATTTAAAATTCCAGAAGTATGATTCAAGACTGAGGTAACGACAGTGAAAATTGTGTTCAAATCAAAAGTTTGTAAAGTTTACTTTAGCTTTTACATCTACCAAGATTTTCACTGATCATTATTAGAATCTTAATTATGCTTCAGTAGCTAGTTAGAATCATCTAGTCATGACAGTAGCCTTGCAAGATTACTGTGTGCCTCAAACAAAAAATGAGTGCAAAACCACTGAAATCCTATGAAAGATGTCAATGGACTTTAAAAAATTACTTATCCGACCAACAATTTTCAAAACTATCCTCATGTTTTCATGCTAGTATAAGTAAATTGTGGGTCAGCTTAAATTTGAAAAATGGATTTTTTCTTCTCCCAATCCAGATTCCAAGCACTACACTATAATGACACCCTGATTAATGGCCACATACTTACCTCATAAAGAACCACACTGAAGGATAGGACAGCAGAGGAGTTGAATTCGATATTCAGTTTCATTCCTTGTTCAACATGTATAGTAGCTGTGTGATCACCCTGGACACGGGTCAGTTTCAGAGCACGAGAGCCATTGGTGGGGATCCCATTGTCATCCGTGGCAAGAAGTCCCACTTCTGCATAATCACCAAGATCAACAACATCCATGTCAAAGTCAACTGTCTTGGTCTCTGGGATTGTGATTTTTGTTTTGCGTGTCTGTCCAAAGATTGATTAGAACATAAAGTCAAAACTTTAACTGACATTAGGTAATCACAACATTGAGAGCATAACATTGGTACTAGGTAATCTCTGAGGGTAATGACACCTTTAAACCAGGAAAAAAATCAGACGTGTGCTTTACATTACTGTGTGTCATACTTAAATCGTAGTTCAGACACAAGAAGTTGTTTACACAAAACTCTATATGGGCTCAGTTGATAAAACAATCAATCCAATTTTGATGGATTAATTTCCATTAGATTGTATTACAGAATGTTGATCTAAAGATTGTTATATACTCTGGTTGTATCCCATAAATTTAACACAGGAGATGACTTAACATAAATAAACACTGTTTTCCAATATACATCAACATGAAATGTTATGTTATTGATAAGAATGGGCATTACAATATGATGATGTAATCCATCTTGTACACTATATTATCCAATTTGACTAATGTATTTATGCACATAATGCACATTTTGAATAAAAAGCATTATTTATGTATTTTATATTGTAATTTTCTGGTACTGTGTACTAATTGATTTTTAAAAAGATTTTGTCACATCTTTATGTTGCTAGAACTGACACCATTACTGCCAGAATGTGACATGCATATCTCATTTCCAGTAACAAGCATAACTGAAATAGATATGCTCACCCCAGAACCCCCTCTGTTATATATCTTGAGTGTCTTGGTTCCTCCAGTCCCTTGGTCTTTGGTGAAGACAGTTCCAGCAGCCCCATTTTCACCATCTGATCCCACTCCTCCCTGCGACTCCAAGCCACCTATGAAATTCTTTACTGCATATTCAATAGCAAGACGCCCACCACCACCGCCATTTCTTCCTGAACCTCCCTGGACCTGTATAGAAATTATATTCCTGTTAGTTTGGGATAAAGCTAATTACTAAATATAAGTTTCACCATGCTTCAAGACTGAAAATATTTTTTATAACCAGTCATTGTAGCTACAGTGGTTACTATCGGTAGCAATTTATTTAAGGTCCTTAAAATTGCTTTTATGATATGGTGTTTCTCGTGATACACATCTTTTTCTTATCTGAAACGTGTGACAATCAATGTCTTGAGAATATCATACTAATAACATTTATAATATTGGCAAAACCATGCAATGCACAGACCAACTGCCACTCCATAATTGATAAATCAACCCTAATTATCCGTCTAAAAAGACAAGCATTTTGCTCTAGTGGCCAAAGAGGTTTACAAGGAATCCAAGAAAAGACTAGCTCTTATTTTTAAATGTTGATTGTTTAAACGATTTCTGATATTATTCTTGAGCAAAACCAATAGATTCAAAAAGGTCATGAAAAACATATGAGTTTAAGACCAACACCATTTTTATTTAGGACAAACCAAACAATGTAAGAAGTCATCTGCAAAAAAATTATTTTCATAGGAGCCATCATGGATGTTAGATATGCATCATTATAAGAAGCATTCTGGTGAAAACTCCACAGATTTGTAAGATGGCTACATGGTGCCATACTGAATTATTGAGACCTTGTGATGAATGCATGTATAAAGTTTTATGACAATCTTCCAAGAAGTTTAACAGTAGCAGCAAAAACGAAACCTGTTCTAACAAATGGACAGATATCGATTAGTTTGGTTTTATATGTAATTTTTCAGTGCATCACAGGCAATACATGGCAGTCAATATATCTGGAGAAAGAATTTGAGCAGACCCAGGGAGAACCACGAATCCATAGGAAGCTACTGGCAAGCTTTCTCACACAAGTTGGTTGAACCAAGACTCAAACTCACATGGTGTGTGTGTGTGTGTGTGTGTGTGTGTGTGTATGTGTGTGTGTTTTAATGATTTAACAATTTTTTAATCATGTCACAATGATGTCTGCAGTGTGGCAGTTTATGGTGATGTCTAGCACTGGGGCATCATGCTGCAGACATGAAACATCATGTTCCACCTAGTCACAATATCCTGACACAAGGCCGACCAGTCCTAACACTAACCTCTTAATGCTGAGCGCCAAGCAAGGCAGCTGTTAGTACCATTTTTAATAAGTTGTTGGTATAACTCGACTGGGGTTTGAACACATAGCCTCCAACACCCAAAGCACTCTCTAAAGACACCTACAATCCTAGCATCAGTGAAATGCAGGTAAGATGCCTGGAGTCTTGGTGTGTTATGACATACAGTAAAAGTTACTGACTGAAATTTAAAGTTCTATACATTCATCTGATGCAGAAGATATATGCTTGTCACAGACTCTAAGAAAAATAAACTAATATTGTTGAAGATACTGCAATCACAACTGATGCTGCTTCACCATCTCCAATAAATAAAATGTAGCAGGCAAAACAACATCTAACAATCAAATAATAAAGTAATGGAAAGACTTGATCTGACATACTGCATGCTATAGAAATGGCAGCAACAAGTAACAAATCCTGCTCTACAATTATCCCAATAAAACAAAAAATGAATTTATTGATGAAATGCTCTTCCTATGACATTAAATTATCCTAATAAAACAAAAAATGAATTTATTGATGAAATGCTCTTCCTATGACATTAAATTATCCTAATAAAACAAAAAATGAATTTATTGATGAAATCCTATGACATTAAATTACCATCACCAAAGTAGCTTAACATTAAGCAAAATAATTATCAGAGTCACTCAACTTAAACCTTTAATTGTCCACATTCTATCTGCTGTAATTACCCTGAAAAAGGATTCAATATTTGAATGTCCCTAAGAAACAAAGTCCTGCAGAATTTACAAGTTAACAATGTAAAAATTAATTTCATTTATTTTTGGAATAAGTTGTTTATTCCAACAAAGCTATTATATTTCCTTCCTATAATAACACACAAAGCTTAGTGTCGTGTGTTTTTTTAAAATTAAAGTTACTTAACAACCTTTTTCTTTGATTGTATCAAACAACCTTGATCTTTTACTTTCTGTCTCCAAATTCAATGGGTTTATCTATTACAAGTGCAAACCATCCAGACTTTGTTTAGTGTAATTTGTCTAAAATAAATGTTATCAATGAAAACAATTTTTTTCTACTGAGTTAGTGTTACATTGACATTTCCATATCAAAAGTTACTGTGTAGAAACAATACTCTTCCTTGAGTCACTATGACCTTGTCCCTTTGACCATTCAACAGCACAATCAACAGATTGCTTTCACATGCAAGTACAAACTATCCACAGATTCTGATCAAATTTTGTGATCTAAAACTTAACTTGTTCTTTAGAATCATTTCATTTCTTTACCTGAATCACTCTGACCTTGACTTTTGAACTTTTAACCTTTTGATCATAAAATCAATAGTTTTTTTTTTTATAACCAATTCTCTTTGGTAGAAAATCCCTACCTCTACAGTTCCAGTCCCATCAAATTCTTGGCACACGATGTAAATACTGCCTCCTGAACCCCCTCCAGCATTAGTCCCTCCATCCTGTCCATTGGCACTAAGCCGGCCATCCACTTTCAGAGTTCCATTGATAAGATTCAAATTTAGTGCACCACCACCACAGCCACCTGCCAGAAAGGTAAACCACATTCTTTCTCAAGATCATGATGATATAGTCTAATTTATCAAGTTTGATCAACGTCCTAGCAAAAGTAGTCTCAAGGGTGCTCAAGAAAATGCACCCAGTCAGATGCAGATAAGCCTTGTTCATAATAAAAAGCATCCTTCATCTTAACAATGTGAGTCTATTTTCCAGGTTTCCAAAAATCTGCTAAGAAAAACAATTGGTAAAAACCTCAGCCAATCAATATGCAAGATCACCTCATTAATATTCATGAATTTTGCTCATCAATGTACTCACTAAAGAGCTTAATAATTTAATACAAAACAGGATAAAAAATAATCTGTAAAAAGTTTGGTCAAATAAAAAAATACAGTCTGTAACAGGTTTGGTCAAATAAAAAAATACAGTCTGTAACAGGTTTGGTCAAATATAAAAATACAGTCTGGAACAAGTTTGGTCAAATATAAAAATACAGTCTGTAACAAGTTTGGTCAAATAAAAAAAATACAGTCTGTAACAAGTTTGATCAAATAAAAAAATACAGTCTGTAACAAGTTTGGTCAAATAAAAAAAATACAGTCTGTAACAAGTTTGGTCAAATAAAAAAATACAGTCTGTAACAAGTTTGGATAATGAAAAAATACAGTCTGCAGAATAGCAACAAGTTCAGTCAACCACATACATCGTTAATGTGTGGATTCCACACGTTATGAAGTTCATACAAGATGTTGATATATAAACCTGTATTCGAAGTTTGATTAAAATTATACTAAGAACAAGGCTTCAACAGATGTAACAAGCTCAGCCAATCAGGTGCAAAGATAATCTCATTAATACGCAAGAATACTGCTCACTTCAAATCATCCAAGATCCTGATGATTAATAAAACAGCTCATATTCTGTTTTTTTTTTAAAAGTCAGATTTATGTCTTCCAGAGCAGTAAGAAATTAAATCAATCAGATGGATGACTACCTCATTAATATGCACAGATTTTTTTTCTTTACTGAAATTTCCAAGATCTTGATGTTATAAGTATATATTCTATATCTGATCAGATAACAAAACCAGATCGTAAATACAGAATGGTAACAAGTTCAGTCAATCTGAAGCAAGAGTACATTATTAAAACATCAATCAATATGAATGGGTCTTACTAATGAATTCATCCAAGATCCTGATGATGAGAGTCTAATTAAACTTGGATCAGATATATGGATTTTAGATTGGCAAGTAACTCAGCCAATCAATTGCAAGATTATCGCATTAATATGCATGCATATGAATATATATATATTCCAAGTCAGATCTAAATCAGATCATAAATATTGCTTCCATAGGTGAAACAAGATTAGTCAATCAGATGTAAAATCCCATTCATAATATACATGGATCTCACTCTTAAAGAAAATTTTCCAATGTTTCAATAGCATAAGAGTATTATTTTTAAAAAATTAAAAATTGATTTAAAAGTATATGCAACACAGTGGTAACAAATAACTGTTGAAGGATGGATGAAACGTGAGGCACAAGGGGCAATGTATGACATACTACTAACAACATCTATTAGAATTTGGACTTCAAAATGACTACAAGGTCAGCCAATCAGATGCAAGTTTATTCTGAATATGTCAGTCAATCAAATGCAAGTTTATTCCAATTACAAGATCAGCCAATCAGATGCAAGTTTACCTCATTAATATGTGATGATCTCACTCATTAATAAACCAATTTAAGATTTTGGCCTATGAGCCAAGTGAGGTAAAACTTTTGAAAACCTTAAACTATAAAAAGGTCATAAAAGCAAATAAAGCACCTATTACAGGACCAAAAAAAGAGAGATGCATGTAAAGGCACTCCTGCAAATCAATCACAGTAAATATTGTACAATTTACTGCTATGCAGTATATTACTATGATGGTCAAGTCATTGATTTTGTATGGGAAGGCAAATCCATCTCACATAAGTTATATCCAATGCAGTTAAATTTCCAAACAGGTTAATAAACTATACTGGCAAATGATGTAAACATACCATTCCCACTCAGTCCATTTCCACCTCCACTTCCAAATCTGTTGGGACTGATGAATGATCCATAGGTAAGTGGGGAGTTCAGGGCTCCATTCTCAAAGCCTCCCTCTCCACCATGACTGCCACCTGACCCATACATGCCATTCACAGTGTAGCCACCTCCTGGACCCTCTGATAATACAGAAATTAATAAGAACAAGTAAGCTGCTGTCAGTATGTACTCATGGTAATATTATTTACTTCGTGTATACTTTTGTAAAAACTTATAGTTTTGTGTTTACTTACTGGACAAACTTGTTATGAGAACCCACTTGTCTTGAGCATCACTTTTTGATGACAGGAGTGGTCTCTCAAGGCAGGTTTTACACTAAACTTATTACCTTGCAGGTTATTTGTAAAATTTTCTAAAGTTAAACTGGAGCTAAAGTTTGATTATTATTCCAAAGACATAATTTCTTTTACCTATTCGTCATTCCATGGAGAAGTTATTATCCAATTACTAATGATTTATGAAAAACAGACTAGAATGCTAAGTTTAATGCTTCTATTTTTAATCATGTACAAGCAAATTGCATCATCTGGGCATTCATTGTGAAAGTCAGGATCATGAGGGACTACATATATATTTCTGTCTCACCCGTGCTGCAGTATCCAGTACTATCAGCCTTCATCACTCCCAACACATCCACTGTCACTTGTTTTGCCAACACCAGCAAGTTTTTGGCTGATAGGAGTCCGCCTGGGTACACTTGAAGTGTTTTTCCATTCAAGACATGCTGGGCATCTTGATTGTTCATGTACAGAGATCCTCGATTACGGATGTTGAAAGTATTAAAGAGTATCTCATCAATCCTGTTGTACCTCAGATCCATCATTACATCAACATGCAATTCACCTGAGTAAACAAGAAACATGACTGACATTTAGATAAAGTGTATATTTCAATGATAATTCTGTAAAGTTTTTCCAATTACATGCATTTTACTCAATTTTATTTAGGTGCATATTTGTTCCTAATTTGACATTTGTGTGCACAGCCTTGGTCAAAATGTTAGGTGCACAGGCAAACTCCTGGACCCATTATAGGGTTCATGTGACTAATTAAATAATAATTTATCAGTCAATACATCTACCAAAGTGGTTATCAATACTCAAGCTCAGAATTTGGTGTTTTAAGATGTAAAGATATATAATAACAATAACTAGTAACTACCAGTATTACTGATGAATTAGAACAATAGATTCCAAATTTCAGTTCTGGGCAAGCAGTAACATTACATGCTGTAAACTTCCAGTCTCTATGATAGAAAACATGCCTTATTCATGATACATCTTACAGTAAAACTTGACTATCAATGCATATTATAAATTAATAATGCAACTGACAATAATCTCTATAATTTCTAAATATAGAGATGAACTAACATGTGTGTTCTTTTTTATCCTTTTTATGCAATTTGACAATATGACACTGAAACAAGAAATCATCTTAAACTTTTTAAGGACATTTTTTAATGGCAATCAGATGTCAATTTCATGTTTTGTCATTTGAAAGGATCATGATGTGTGTGTGTGTGTGTGTGTGTGTGTGTGTGATTTGGATTTTTAATGTAGCTTCAACAATTTTTCAGTCATATCACTACAATGTCTGCAGTGTGGCAGTTTATAGTGATGTCTAGCACTGGGGCATCATGCTGCAGACATGTAGCATGACGTCCCATGGAGTCACATTATCCTGACAATGGTATGATTCAGCCGGGAATTGAACCCATGACCTTCACATCCAAGGTAGACACTCAAATGACTAGGCAACCGGAGCAGTAATTATGTGAAATATCATTATGTAGGATGATATCTTGTTATTTAAAATGATCATGTTAAATACAGGATGGTTAGTTTGTGGATTTACATCCACTACATTTAATCCCTTTTTATTCTTGTAGCAAAACAAGTAAAAATCAGATTATTTTTAATACAACTAGATCAACAGTCAATATCTATTCAAGGCATGATTATCTATCCCTAGTGCAATATCCATACATTTAAAACATTGCAATTTGAAATTTGAGCTGCCAGAAATAGATGAAAATAGGAATCAATCAAATTTAAAACCACCAGTCACTGAGTTTCTTAAGAATGGATATTTAATGGAACAAGTCTAGCTAAGTGCCCTACACTACATAATGACTACATTAAATCACTGCTAAAAATAAAATGTGGCAAAATGTTTAAAGTGTAATGCATTGCTGTCTGTGTAAACAATAACTACATCAACAAGTGTATGTACTTTGCTTCTCTCTGGGTGGCTTCCTTGTCCACAATGACTGTTATAAACACTGAATGGAAAAATATTGCTATTGAAGAAATAAGAGAATGAGAAGGAAAATCACAAATATGTTTTGCAGATAATGATAATTTAAAAAAGAACAGACACAAAAGAGCTTGCCACTGAAGCAAAATGAAAAAAAAAATCACAACACTTACCAAAATGAGACATGTTTTAGTATTTTCTGGAAACTAATCATCAGAATATACTGAAACATGTCCAAGCATATACTGGACTTTACAGGCAACTTTTATCCATGAAGATCTAAAATTGATCAACATGACTGACAAATTTATAAAATTATGTAGACAAGATAAAGTCTGTAAGAGGCAAAGCTATATCTCAGATGAAAATTAAGTCACTGAGTTGTTATTGCACCCTTTCAAAGTCAATAAGAAAACCAGGTCAGTTTTCTCTTATTTTTCCTGGAGATTTTCTAACCAGTGAAGAATCTTACTTGCATTCAACTGCATGCAGCATTCAGCCTATGTTGTCAATAAGAGTGCTGCATCCAACCAAAATTAAAATGTTTGTTGTGTTCATGGCTCATGTGTAGGGTGATAAAATGAACAGGAACAATACTGACAGTTCTGAAATGTCACTTGGACTAAAAATGACAGTGATTTATTTTGAATACTATTACTTCCTGAAAATGCAACATATACAAAGATCTAAGATAGTACCAAACAAGTAAAATCGTCTTGATGCATCTGAGCTTATAACTTCTGCATAGGATTTCATTAAAAATGTAGAAAAGCAAAGGAAATACTTAAGGAACTTAGTTAGCCTAGCGATACCTATGAGACAGAGTTACATGCAACCAGCAAGATATGTTAAATGTTTCCTGAGCTGTAATGAATAATATCTTCCATTAGTAACAATATAGAACTGATCAACAAAGACCCATAACTCTAAAAAAAATAAAGAAACAAAATCCATGAAAAGACATTTTGATATATAGAAGAAAGCATTTGCACCAAAAGACAAAATCTTTTAATATATATTAGAGACCAACAGATGGACAGACAGAAAAAAATTATTACTACAGGGATCTCTCATCCCAATGAGGCAAGACAATGATGAGGAGCATAATAAAACCTACCTCCATCTACCACGGTAAGATTCTCCACATTTTTCAGTATGCCTTCCACCTTGACTGTCACACCAGCCACCCTCAATTCTCCTTGAAGTGTAGCCTCACTGCCATGATACATTGACAAATCCATGGGTAGCTGACCTGTGCCAATGTAGAGGGCCTGGTTGTATCCAATACGTAGGTGTCCACTCCTGTCACCAGCAAAGGACCCCACAGTCAGATTGATGTACTCCCTGGGGACATTAGGGTTCAGCAGAGCTATGTGAGCCCCATGGTAAATCTGTAAGTAGTCTAAGACAATATCTGCTGAGCTGTTGAAATGGCTGCCAGGGTTGGGGACAAAGTCTGGATAGGAGGCTGGGAACAGCCAGGCAACACTGCTACCCAGGGAGTAGTTAGCATATACATCTGTCAGGTTTTCAAGTGGCTGTCTGCGTGTTCGATCTTGGTTGTCCAAGTAAAGGGTCCGATTGTGGATAAAGCCTGGGGGAATCTTACCATCAACTGTACTTTCTGGGAGAAGTTGCAGGTAGCAGGTGCCTGCACCACCTGCCTCTGCTGAGTCACCTCCCCTGCCTCCTGCATTCTTAAAAACTCCTGCAAAAATCGAAGTCTATATTTTATACACTTCTAAGAAAAAATTAACGATTTAATGCTTTGATATCTGAAAATCATTTGAAACCAAAATCATATGCCAGATATTAGTTACATATTTGAAAATCCAAAAAGAATCAAATAATGCCAAAAATGGTCCAGTGACTTCATATACCTTCCTAAATGTTCCTCTCATCCTTAAAAGAGTGATGATAGAAATTAAATCATTCATATTCACTTTAATTTTTCATGAAAAAGCATATGAATTCATTTGTTCTTCAAAGCCTTTGTAAATTCTAACTTCAATGTTTACTGTGCAAGTTGAAACATGATCATTGTTACATCATGACATCAACAAATACCTGGATGTATCATTGCACTTTGAACTTTGGGAGAGAATAATGTAAAATGATTTGGCTTCTGTCTCCCATTAAGTAATGAAAAGAAAATGCTTGTTGAATTTCACATTAATAGTCCCGTAAAAGGAAATGATAACAGCAACAAAAAGTATACAAGACCTGGGGTCTTGTATAGAGTGATTTATGTCCTCATGTAAATAAACTGAACAGGCTTTTGGTTTCAAAAATTCAAAGTGATCTCAAATGTATTATACCAAATATTGGAATAAAACTCACCGAAATTTTGTAAGGTCTATTCCATTAAAAAATACTTGGGACTCAGGAAAGTCTCTTTTAATGCAGAGTAATCACCAACAGATGCAATTTAAAATTCTGTATCAGTTTCATACGAACTCTTTCAAGTATTAGATTATTACAAAAGTACATTTCCTGTGGACCATGTAGATTAAATGGAACAGCCCTGATAAATTTGATAAAAGCAGGATATAATGTTGAACATGTGAAAATTTTATGAACTTTTATATGATATATTATTTATAATAATTTATGGACAATTAGCCACTAGGTACTTTTTTCCATAATTTTCTATGTAATGAACCTTTATTGGGGATAGATAATCATGTAAGAGAAGTACAATAAAATGCAACTAAACTTTACATTCTAAAGTAACTCTGAACCTACATGTACGTAAAAGATCAATTTTTAAAATTAAATATTCAGTTATTTGACAAATGTACACCCTTAAGTGTCAAAAAAATTATGAATGCTAAGTTACTTTACTTACCAACATAGTAGTTATAATTGTAATACAAAGTAATCCTGCCTCCTCCTCCACCACCTCCATGAGAGGCATACACTCCACCATATCCATCTCCACCTGAGGCATCAATGGTTCCACTGCCATCAATGGTGTAGGTCTGTATCATAATGGTGCCACCACTACCTCCACCAGCACTCACAGACTTCCAATTCCCTCCCCTGGCAGTAACCTCACCATCCACTGTCAGGGTGTGGTTTACTTTGAGGTTAAGTCGCCCTCCTCCTCGACCTCCTAGATGTGGGAATGTGGAGTGGCCACCATTTTTACCAAAGGTATCTGGAGCAAGGAAGGAGCCATGACATCCTCCAGACAGTAGCTGACCTTGACCTTGGCCCCCATTACCACCATGGCCTCCCCCTGAGCAACCATTCCCAGAGTGACCTACTCCAATACCTGTACAGAATTTTTAAATTAAAGCATTAATCTCAATTTTCAATCTGGATATAATGATATCTTTATCAAACTAACTAACCCAACATTCTAAAGTGAGGATGAACTGCCAGTACAGGCAGAACATTTCTAGTTTTGTGCCAGATTAAATTATTTAGCATGGGTAAATTAAATTACAGTAAGACCATAATTACATCTCCAAGTTTTGCAACTGAATTTATCTTTAAGATCCACGAAAATATGTGATAAATAACTATTATACCTGGAATGAGAAATATGAATAATTAATTAGTAAAATATTTACACAAGCAATTCCATTTCTTTTCTCAAAGATGCAATAAAACCTGGATTTTATATTTTTCTTGGATTCAACTGAAAAAAGTCATTTTTAACTATAGCTACCTGTGTTTTGTTCTCTCTCAGGTACACCATCATCGACATAGAGCTTCCCATAAGGTTCTATAGTAATGTTTGTGTAGGAGAGGTCCAGATCATTGGAAAACAGCTTTAAACATACAAACAAGCAAAGGACAATTAAATGCAACAAAAATTAATCTGTAACTTTTAAAATACTAAAATCTGATTTGATTCATCATACTATTCAATATTTTAAAATCCTTAAAGCTGTATCATTTCTTGCTCACATGTAAATCTTAAAATTAGATGAAACAATCTTAAAAAACTTGTAACATGGAAGGATCTCATAGGATCCTAGATCTATAATGACTATTAATCTATATATATATATATATATATATATATATATATATATATATTATTTCTTGAACAAATTTTGGAGTCTGAATTAGTCTTTTTCTTATGATCAGAGTTATAAGAATATTGACATTCTACACAAAATCCAAGAGAATGCTGACCTCTGCACCACTGCGGACGGTTAATGTGGTTCCATATAGAGTGGTGACTGCCTCCCTATCAGTCAGGACCTGGACTGAACCAAAGGTTTTAATATCCAAGTGGTCAATGCCAGTCTGCATTGGGTAGGGGTGGTCAATGGTAAATTTACAGTATGCATTGATTGTCACATTGTCCATAGAATCAAAGTCACCTGAAACATTATTAAAGTGTGCATTGAGTGAAAAAAGCTTGTAATATTAATCAAGGAAATAAAGTACATTATTAAATCAAGGTCACAAGGAAAATCATTTAAAAAGAAAGACAACATTATAACAAGGGTCTGATACCCTAAGTAATAAAGGTTTGATATGCATTTAACAAAAGACAGATGAATTATTCAGTGATTTGAAAAATGAAAATAAAACAAAAAAGCAGCCAATATCTTTCTTAGAAATTTGTGACCTGGATAGGTGAAGCACCATAGTCAAGTATTAGAAGGACTATCTTACTACAGTTATCTTCTTGTCCATTTTAACTTGAATTAAAATGTACCTTTGATGTACAAGTCAATTTTCCTGCAGTCCAGTTCAGGTGGCAATGTAATGCTGGATTCTCTCTGTGATAGGATGGCAAACTGCTGTAGGACTCGTGACTGGGTGGAATTGTATACCTGACCTCGTCGTACAGTAAGCCGTCCTGTGTTGTCACCGTTTTTGTTATGTACTCGAAGCAACACTGTTTCTGAACTGGTCCGGTCAGTTTCCAGATTCAAGGATGCTCCACCAATAATGTGAATCTTGGGGTAAAATTGTTTATTTTTATGAATAATAGGAGCAACCAATGAATATTAAGGTAGTGAATATTTTAAGCCATAATTTCATTTGAAATGATGGTTTAATGTAGTGAATAAAAATGAAATAAATATATGAAAAGCAAAACACATGAACTTACAATTTAATAAATACGAGTTGACATGGCATTGAATTTCAATTAATTTCTAATAGGTTTTTTAATTAGTTTCTTATAATTTAATACCAGATGCTGGTGGGTGCATGACCTGAGCTCTTATCAATGTGGACAAGTCTATCAAGTGAAAACATGCTCATATAGTGGAACAACTTCAAAATAATACTTGCCAAATCCTTTTTTTCTTTAAAAGCCTCATTTAAAACAACCGTATTTCGAGTACAGCAGAAAATGAAATCAAAATTAAACATGACCTCTCCAATAAACTGTTTCTGAATTTGGTATAATGGGTTGTTTTAGTGTTGTAATCCGCAGTACAAATGTCTAAATTAAGTTTAGTAGGTTTAATTTAACAGATTAAGGGATCATACAAACATCCACATTTTTTTTATATAAAAATTCAGCAGTGTGTAAAAACTACCCAATATATGATATGCAACACACTTTAAAGATTACCTCATCAAATTCATAGACACTTGTCTCTTCATCAGCCTGTATGATGTAAGAAGCACCCTGGCCATTACTGTATGGGGTTTGCTGTGTGCTTGCTGGATCCTCACGGACATACACCTCTAACTCACTGAGAACAACCACAGAACTGACTCCTTCCAACTCTATTACAATCTAAATGCCAAATACAAAACTTTAGAAATCAAGATCTATCATTCAATTTCTTTAAAAAGCTAAATCAAGAACAGTCTGAAAAAAAACAACTTACAAATGGGATTGATTAGAAAAACAAGAGTAAGGTATAGCTGAATGCACATACATTACATATTTTAGTTTTAAAAAATGACTGTGTCAAAAGCCTAGTCTTTGACTGAATCATACTAATTCATTTCCCACAGAACTTAGATTGGCATATAAACCACACATGCTTCCATTCATTAGACTGATATACAAATGACATGTGCTTCCATTCATTAGGCTGACATACAAGTTACATGTGCATCTATTCATTAGACTGACATACAAGTGACATGTGCTTCTATTCATTTGACTGACATACAAACGATATGTGCTTCCATTCATTAGACTGACATACAAACAACATGTGCTTCCATTCATTAGACTGATATACAAATGACATGTGTTTCCATTCATTAGACTGATATACAAATGACATATGCTTCCATTCATTAGACTGACATACAAACAACATGTGCTTCCATTCATTATATTGACATATAAACCACAATTGCTATCATTCATTAGAGAATTTTTTTAGTCTTGGAAAACAGGTGTTCTTGGTCTGCACATAAGGGTTGTTTTAGAAAAACATACTTTAGACCATGGAATGGTACAGCTTCATACAGATTTTTCCCATGTGTGAACAAAATCCATCAAGGGTTTTAGAAAATATTAGCAAATAGAAACTTCAACCAAAACCTTTATGCACATTTTCTGACCTCAAGGTGAAAATGGCTAGTGAGAGTATCACTGAATGAATTTTCTTAGCATCATAAAGACTCATTCCAAATACAATGAGAACCCATGAAAGACCTTAGGAAATATAACCAAACATTAAACAAAACCTTGATTTTAATGACAATGTCAGTGCTACCAGAAAATGTGACTACTATGTCTTACTACCCAGTCATGTGGGATTGACAGAAAATGAGTAAGTAAGGATATAAAAGTCACAAAAAAGGAAGAGCATTTAAATACTAAATTTTTGCATTATTTTTTAACCATAAAAGTGACAAAAATCAAATTAACCAAATATACTGAAAAGTCATCTCTTAAATGTTTGCTTTCAAACACAGAAAACTTAAATACAAGTGAGAAAACTCCAAGACTAAAGTACCTTTTGTACATTGTGGCTGATGACTACCATGCCGTACTGATCATCCTCATGCTGTGTTCTGCATCCATCAGTTGTGATGTAGTTGGTATGATTCAGCTGAGTGCCAGATGTATCATAACTGCTGACTTGGTAGGATGTAATCCAGGATGGCACACTGCAGATAATCATTTCTACTCATTTAAGCAAAGTCATGATAAACAAAATTGATAAACAAAATGCAGATATGGAAAAAAAGAGAAAAAACAAACAACCAAACAAAAGTATAAACCCAATCTGTACACAACACATGATAAAAATACTCTTAAATATGTCAAATTTAATTATCTGATTAAATTGATCAATAAAAGATTGATTCACAATTAGAAAAGAATAAGCAAATCATTAGACAGCTCCATATAAATGCAACACAGAATAAACCAATCCACAATCAGGTATTCAAGATTGGCATACTTTTTATTTAGGACCAAACATAGCATAAGTCACCTGGTGAAAATTCCATGTTTACTGAAGATTCCATATATTGGAAGCAACAAAACCAGGATTTTCAAGATGATCAAACTGATGGAAAATATTGGAAATCAGAATGGAACCATTTTCATTTAGGAATGATCAGACAGCATAAGATGTCATTTGGTGGAAACATCATGTCATTACTACCATCCATCCAGAAAGGGCAGAAATAAAAAGTGTTTCAAAATGGACCCAACAGCAGCCATATTGGATGTCGGATTGGCACCATTTTCAGTTAGGAGCAACTAAACAAATAATAAGTATTTCTGGTGAAAACATTATTATGATATTTCCAGTTATAAGGAGTAGCAATAACAAGGCTTTCAAGATGACTGCATCATTTTCATTTAGGATCAAACAGACATCAAAAAAAGTCTTTCAATGAAAATCCAGTGTTGATTCAGGATTTTCAAGCAACCCACCATGGCAGTCATTATTTATGTCCAAGTGAGACCATTTTCATTGTAAACTTGACATAAATGTGTGTGTAAACATTCACGGCAACCATTCAACAAGTTTAGGCAGAACAGTGATAACAAATTTGTACTAACTAAAGGTCAGATAAAGATCAGAAAATTGGCAGATAATAAACAGAGCATCTCTTAAATTTTTCTGGTCTATGACCATTCAAGCTAAAAACAGGGCTAATACTTCTGATTCACAGTTCTTATTGTGTTCACAATTTACAGTACTTACTGTGCTCACAATTTACAGTATTTTTTGTGTTCACAACTTACAGTATTTATTGTGTTCACAACTTACAGTATTTATTGTGTTCACAACTTACAGTAATTATTGTGTTCACAATTTACAGTATCTATTGTGTTCACAATTTACAGTATTTTTTGTGTTCACAACTTACAGTACTAAATGTACTCACAATTTACAGTACTTTTTGTGTTCACAATTTATAGTACTTATTGTGTTCACAATTTACAGTACTTATTGTGTTCACAATTAACAGTAATTATTGTGTTCACAATTAACAGCATTTAATGTGTTCACAATTTACAGTAATTATTTTGTTCACAATTTACAGTATCTATTGTGTTCAGAATTAACAGCACTTACTGTTACAGTACTTACTGTGTTCACAATTTACAGCATTTATTGTGTTCACAAAGGTTCTGATTCACAGTACATTATGCTATGTCCACAAAGGCTCTGATTCACAGTACATTATGCTGTTTTCACAAAGGCTCTGATTCACAGTGGTTACTGTTTTCATAACGTTTCTGATTCATAGAACATAGTGAGCTCACAAAAAGTGCATTGCACTGCTCCATTGAAACAATAAGACCCTTTCAGAGAATTTTTAAGTACACCAATGTATCAGAATAAGCTACACTTTAGTATACACATACTTTAAAAAAAAAATGTAGTTGAGAACATGAACCTGGAGAGACACTTTACAAAGAGAGCTTTTAAGCTTTGGTTCACAAATCCTAAAAACACCAGTCTATTAGGCATACCTGCAGTAAGGATAAATCCGCAGATGGTCTACATAGGTGACAAACGGGAAATTAATCTCAAGTGTGGAATGCTTGGCTGATGCCATGAACAAATCAGAGTAGCTTCCTGATGTCAGATGCTGCAGTGGGTAATAATTATGTATAGATGTACTGGTGGTAATGTTGACATTGTGGTAGCTGTAGAAGACACCTGAATACCAGTTCTGTGAGAAGCCTGCAAGGGACATTTTCTCCACTTCCTCAATCCGCTGGCAGCTTGTCCTGCCCCCATTGTCTGTGATGAGTTTACGGTAGATGTCAGAGCTGTTGGATTGGTCCTCGATGTAGGCAGTACCTGCCCCTCCATATTGAGAGGATCCATATCCACCATTGACTAGATACTCGCCTGTGAAGTGGTTTTCCCTCGTATGGTATATTGCAATCCTACCACCACCTCCTCCACCACCATTTGCATTTCCTGCTATTGAGGAAACAAGCAGTGAACAATTTCAAATACTTTTAATCACCATTTCAAAGTACTAGAAGCTAGGAAACATTTAAATAGAATCTGTTCGAAAGAAAAAAGTTTAATGACAGAAAAAATGAATGAGAAGAAAAATTACTTTTTCAACCCAACACCTCAAATACTTTAATATTTTCTCTGTCCTTGCCATATATGGTACATAATGTTTTGTGTATTGTTTTCTTCATGCATCTTAGATGTCCTTTTCATATGTACAAAAGAACAAAACACAAAAAACAAATATTAAATAAATAGTACAGTGACTCTGCATACTGGTTGTTTTGCAAGGTATTACATATCAGTCTCCCAAACATTTTTACAGCAGTTTCTCTATACGCAAATTCTATGATTCATACCTGCCCCTCCTGTGGCCTCCACGCTTCCTGCTCCATCCAAGTGTCCTACATAAATATAAAGTGTCCCACCTGCTCCACCACCCCCTGTGGATGTACCTTGCTCTCCATTTGCATGTAGCCTTCCCTCCACCCTCAGCTCATCCCCAATATACATGTAGATGATTCCTGGAATAAAACGTCAGAGTCAATCAATCACATAAATAATAAACTGTGCTAACTATGCAATAAACTGAAGATTAATTTGTAAGTTCAAATCTTTCTCTGAGGCAAAATATCCTTACAAATTAAAAGTTTGTGAAAATTAGAATAATCTGTGATTATATTCATATAACTAGTTGTATCATAATCACAGGGCTGTGCAATAAGCTAAGCATGAGCCATGATATAGAACAGGAGTGGGGAAAATATGGTCAAAGGATCAGATACAGCCTAAAACCTGGGATATATATTAATTGATGGCATTCAAAATCACTTATCCAGCCCATGCATTGTAAGAAGTTACCCATGAATGCCATTGAATCATCATAAGAATTATTGACTTTGATGAATCCTTAGTCAAAGTAATCGAAACAATTTTTCCCCAAAACTAAATTTCCACTTTCCAAAAGGATTGCTACATGGATATATACATATTCTAATCATATAACAGACTTCATATAGTTTAGATCATAAAAAATACTTTCCATGTAATCAGGGTTGCACATCACCTTGATGATAATGGCAATACATTGCAGTGTCAAAATACAGTAATACTTACAGCTGATCTACTATGCTAGTGCAACAATATATTACTTACCCTTCGCAGCAGAGACAGTGCATTTTCTTTCCTCTAAAAGCACAGAAGACGGTCTGCAGCTGTATATAATGGGACCAATCAGGATCAATGCATTACCTACTGCATCAATTACACATAATTATCCACTTTGCATCATAAGCTTTGGAAGTGGATTGCCTTCTAATATGGGCAATGCAGTTAGCAGCCTTGCTAAAAATCTGGTATTGGCAGACTCATCATTTGAAACAAGCAAATCATAAAAGGGGAGAATCAACAGGCTGCTATGTAGGAAGGACCCTCTTTCTTTGACAGCCGATGCCTTCTCTTGGATAATTTCTTGGGTCATCTACCAACCACGGAAGTTAGTCACCAACAATGATCATTGGGGCCACATGGGGTTCTTTCAGGATCAGTCAAATTATGGAGATCACAACTTGGTGGAGACCCTGCTGAATTAATTTAAAAAGTGGGATGGCATAAATATACAGAAGATCCCATTTCAGTTCAAATGCATCCACTGCCCATGCCCTCCAATCCATCACAGGAGAGACATAAAATGAAACATAATGTTCATAAGGACAAGTTGTCCAAGACAAATATAACAGAATGATGACTTTTAAGGCTGATACACCTCTGAAGGCTGGAAAGACTGCCCTCAAATCCAGCACTGGAGAGACATAAAATGGAAGGTAATGTTCAGTAGGACAAGTTGTCCAAGACAAATATAACACAATGATGGCTTTTAAGGCTGACACACCTCTGTAGGCTGGAAACACTGCCTGCATATATGTTATTTATATAAAGGGTCTGTTCTTCCGTAGACCAAAGTCCCTAAAGAGCTACCTCTCTGGCTCCAGGTGAATCAGGACTCCAGTTAAGAAATGACCTAGATCTAGCCAGTTAACTCTGTTTGCTAGAAAATCTGAAGCCCAGAGGAATCCATGCCAATAGTGGATCCTCATGCAGTTTCCAGTTTGGCTGAAGCAGGAGCTGGATAAGGTGTTAAGTCTTCCTAGAGAAACTAGAATCTGCAGCATTGTATTCAGGCATCCTTGGAGACAGATATAAAGGCAAGCTAACAATGAAGTCTTGGACATAAGACCTGCTACAATGAATCTGAACCAACGTGTCTAGTGGCATGTGAACCTTCCTTGACTGGTGAGGAAATTCATTCCCATACAAAATCCAGAGAAGGAATGAGATCCAACTTCTCAAGGTTGAGGATTGGACACAAATAAGTCACTTGCAGTGGGATTGGTATTTCAGGAGATTATCTCTGAGAATGACAAGCATCAACAATTTCTCAAATAGGAAAAAGGGGATACAGAAGCATCTTATTTGAATCACTATTACCCTAATCAGGGAGTACAGATGAGGTTGAACATAATGGTCCCAAACTGAAACACCTCCTGGCCCAGACAAAAACCTAAGGTACCTCCTGTGAGGCGGGAAGATGGGGATGTGCAGTTCCTCCCACAAATATTTGGTCCAGGTGGAAAGATCAAGATACAGGAAAATAAACCCTATGTTTGGTAATTTCATGCCTTCTTGATCTTGACTGCACCTGTCTGTGGAAAGCTATACTTCTTTCTTTTGACTGGTGAAAGGAAATGCGGTTCAGTAAGAAAGGAGGAGTGGAGGACACTTTGCCAGGGAAAATGTGCATGTTCCCAAACCATAGAAGAGTGTGGGAGCTGACGAAAATTGGAATAACAGTAAGACCCAGAAAGCTTCTCCAGGCAGGAGAGAATGTTAGTAACCTCAGACCCAAAAAACTTTGGGCACAAGTCTAGTAGGAAAGGAGGTGGTAAACTTCACTTACAACCTTATTAAATTTCAAGACTTTCTCCTCCTCTAACATCTGAAGCATAAGGTGGGAGGGAACAGGGAGCCTGAATGGGAGGGAAGGTTTTGTCACATTTAAGCCCACCAGAATGGAAAGAGCATTGTAACCCTGAACCCACTTCTGAAACTAAACAGAGATTAAATAGAAGGATGGTGAATGCTGATTTGATCCCTTGGCACCCAGTTTCATGATTTTTTGGCAATCTCCAAAACATGAAGGTTGATCCTCATTCTGCCCCATAGCAGAAACTGATTTCCATAAACCTGGAAGAGATCCCGACCCTACCTGGAAATTAAGGGTTCAACTTGTAATGGCAAAGAAAAAGCAGGATATTTCCTCCATCCTCTAAGGATGTGGCTGCTTTACTTAACATCACACACTTTATCTATTCCTAAGACAATATTGTCTGTGCATGCACAACAAATGCATAGAAGGTAGGTGATCTGTATATCCCATAAGACTGTCTTGTGCTGGACACTTACCCACAACATGTGACACATTAATCTCTAAAAGATAAAAACTTACAGAAAACATGATAACCTGGAATGACCAGTTACTGAAATGGTAAACAATGAACAAAAGCAATGCCTGCTGAGAAAGGCAAAAAAAAACTTTCAAAAATTAACAAAATAAACACACACAAAACACGTAAAAAATGTAAGGACTGAGGAGACAAATAATGTCAACAAAAAAAGACATATGATTGGCTGAAAAGAAATGACAACAATGGAAAATTTTGATGAGCAATATGGTATTATATGCACATAGTTTAGGAGAAAGAGGATAATATTCTGTTTGTTGGTTCTGACTAAGGAAATAGATCATGTTCTTTTCAAGCCTTTGCCTCCAACTACTAAATAGCTAAGGAAATATTTAGCTTGGACTATGGACTTGGCATCCTGGGAAAGATAAGCAATCAAATAGCAACAGGTAATGTATTACTGCTTTGAAATACTTTAATTTAAAGAATAGAGACTCAACCGTAATTTACCATCCAAGTGACTCACAAACTACAAATAATTAAAAACTTACCACCTCCCCTGCCACCAGCATCAGTGTTCCTGCCAGTGCCACCTCCACTTCCCATCTGACTTGGGTGGTAGATAGAGTCATAGGCATAAGCTGAGTAGTATCCTCCTGTGGACCTACCCCCTCGGCCACCATGGCCTCCTCCTGATCCACCCTGGTGGCTTAATGTTGCAGTTAGACCAGAGCCAGGGCCCTTGTCAGCCGGAAAACCAGTGTAGTCTGCATGGAAGTCACCTAAAGAAAGTAAAGACAAAGGAAATTTGTTATGGCTAATGTTTCCTTTAATTTCATCCACATACAAAAAATAGAATTGTTATTTAAAAATTACAGTATACTGGTGTTCATAGAATCTGAAGAAACAATGTGTGTATTGTTTTGTGTCCACTTAAGCAGTCATATGGTTCAATACTATGTCCACAAAAAGTTATATGGTTCAATGCCATTTCCAGCCAAGTATACCAGTATGGTTCAAGTACTCTTGTGATTCAATACTATGACCATATAAATAATAGTCATATGGTTCACACTATGACTACACAAGAACAGTCATATGGTTAAATATTATGACCATATATGCAACTATATAGTACAATATGTTGTCCACAAAAGCACACATAATGTTTGATACTATGACCAAATAAGTTCAGTCATATGGTTCAATTACTGTACATAAGTGTGTAATTGAAAAGCATTTTGACAAATAGATGCAAAAAAATTGATAATCTAGTCTGAAGCAAAATATTACCATACCTGTTGAAAACACTACATAAATAATCAATCAAAAATTGTTATTGTTTTTCTAAAACATGGAAGCACATTTTGTGAACTAGATGCTGATGTAAGAGTAAGACATCCCTCATGAAGATCTGAGATATTGAACATGGTGTAAATTATCCATTTCGTATAAACTTGTTATAGAATGAAGTATGAAAAATTTACATGTAGTAATAGATTCCATTTCACTTTTACAAACACTCTTGCTTTAAGTTTTTAGAGGAATATACTGGCCTAATTTGACTATTATCTACTAGGGGCCCCGAGTGGCTGAGTGGTCTAAAGCGCTGTCCGTTAAAGACTACTGCCATCTCACCTCTGTCTGCGTATGTTCGAGTCTAAGATTCGGCAAATGTAGTTATGTGAGAAAGCTTGCCATTAGCTTCTCGTGGGTCGGTGGTTCTTTCCGGGGGTTGTCCGGGTTCTTCCTCCACCATTTAATACTGGCCGCCATGTATAGCCTATATTGTGCTGAAAAATGGCGTTAAACCATAAAAACAAAACTATTATCTACTAAGCACTTACAACTGCTCCTTGATTTCTATGTTTTTTTCTTACCAGACAAATCAATGGTAACGTTGACTGCATGTAAAACAAGATCATTTGTCCTGATGTAACCATTTCCATTGACAATAATCCTGGTCACATTGATCATCATCCTCTTTTCAGCTGTGAGAGGTTCAAACTTCCCTCCAGCTCGCACAGTGATATTCGTGGCCAAAATTGTTCCCTCTGCCTGGCCGTCAGTACTAGCATATGACCATAAATACAGTTCCCCTTTGTTCTCCACAGCAATGTCATCCATACCCTCAATGGTGGCATTAATCTCTGCCCACACTTCACGAAGAGTCACACGCTGAGGCACTTCTAATCTACTGTACCTGTTGACCAACAAACAAAATCTCTTCAAACCATAGTATGTATTATTTAAACAACTTACCAAATTTATGAAAAGCATGTCAAATATATCACCTGTAAAATTTTCAAGTTTTTTTCTCATAAAATGTAAAATTCATTCTACTACATACCTGCTATAATTCACACAAAATAGCTCATTTGTAATAAACTTAAAAAATGTGTCAAATAGCTTTGTGAGACTTGAACTGCCCTGATATGCAAAAAATTTAATTAATATACAAGTTTCATAAATTTCAATTAAAAAGAAAGAGACCAAATGTATTTTTTTTAATGAAAAACACAGTATTCATTCAATTAAAATACATATTTTTTTAGTAAATTATTTATCTGAGAATACTTATCCATTTACATAATCAGTAAGAAAAGCTCCACTATTTCCTGAATTAGGACCCACTGGAAAAAAACTACAAATAAGATCGGCTTTTAATATATATATTTATATATATATATATATATATATATATATATATATATATATATATATATATATATATATATATATATATAATTTATTTATTCCATTAAGAAAGGAATTTTTTTTTATAGTAAATTATGTTTTTTCAGGAATACTCACCTGATCAGATTACTATCAATCCCTTCCACTTTTTCCTGCCAATGTGAAAATCAACTTGTTGGCTTTGCTTAAGCTTAAATATGTTAATATCTTGGATACATGTGTCCCGTTTGCAGGTTCAAGGGGAGGTAATTAGTAAGTGAGGCTTCCATTCATCTCCACGATATATATATATATATATATATATATATATATATATATATATATATATATATATATATATATATATATATATATATATATATATATATATATATATATATATATATAATTGCCCTATCACATCAACATTAGGAGAATAGGTATGAGAACAACCTCTAGCACTGCCACCCATCAATTCCAATATGACTGCATCCTGGTAAAAAGGATGAAATTTCTCTAAACATGAAGGCAACAAAACTTCTAAAGTATATATATATATAAACTATTAAACCCTGGTTCTAGGCAATGTGACACTATCCTTCATATGATTTCATAATGGATGGATGTCTAGCTGTCAAGAGCCTCTCCACAATATAAATTCTGGCCTGCTTTTAAGTTTCCCTGGCCAAAGCCAGACATGAAGAAGTAGCTTGTCTGGATATGGATGGAATACTGATAATTTCAGCTGCATGAGCAGCATGGAGGTCACCATAATCTTCCTGGAAATAACTATTGTATTATCAAGTAGACTGTTGATCCAGGATTTGTACAACTGGAGAGGAGTAATAAGAACTAGTCTGCAAGTCTGTCTCCTCACCTTCTGAATGACTTTAGTAGCAGGATCACTGGGAAAAACCATAGGCTCATATTCATTCCCAGCTATCAACAGGGAATCAAAAGCCCAGACCACACTATCCAGCATATAGAAGGCAGAGGTCAGTAGCTTGTGGTTCCACCTTGTGGAAACGAGGTATATCAATTGGCAATCCCAAAGGGTGAAAACATGATGAAAGACAAAAAGATAGAAAGATAACTCCATATGAAGCAGTGTCTCTTCTTGATAATGGTTTGACCAGTATGATGATCCAAACAGCCAAATAAAGGGCACCACTGTGCAAGATACACCTGGGAAACATGCCAAAATAAAGCAAGTTGCATCTGCATTAAGAAGATCAAAAATCTGGAGAACACATTCCATAGTTGGTTCAGAATATTGTGGCAATTTGAGGTTTTCCATGTCTTCAACAGTGGGGTTGCCCTAATCCTGTATGCTTTCCATAGCATTCTTCCAGGCAGCAACAATGCTGTATCATCAACATGCATGGTGTGGAACCTGATGACTTTATGGGTAAGCAAAGTGTTGCTGTATTCAAAAGGAAAAGGTCCAGATGGTGAGTGCTGTGTAGATGAGGACAAGATGGTCAGTGGATGGTTAGCACACAATGTGTAACTAGGACATGGGAATGAGGGAAGGTAATTTTGTAGTAGTAACTTCCAATCATCTATGTGATATATAGACAGAAAGACAATTTTTTGTCTTTACAAAGGGATAATGACTTTCAACTATATCTGGATGCCTTCCATTTTAGCTTGATGTTTTGACACATATGATGTCATTAGGTGTTATTATACATGTATATCATTGAAAACAAATATTATATGGATTTATGAGCCTAAATAATAGATATCATGCAATAAAATAATTTAAATGAAATACAGTCTTCAAAGTATTGTTTCATAACCACTAAATATGTAACAAATATTTGACCTGTATGCCATGAGGTTGATAGGCAGGTAGACATCAACATCTGTGAAGCCAAAGGTCTGTTGTTTTCCTGCATGTAGTACACCAGTCCTGTCTCCCCACAATGTGACGACACGAATATCTATGATTTCACTGGAAGTATTGCTCAGGATGGCCACATGTGCATTCCCTGCGATGTTCATGTCCTTGAAGGTATAATCACTGTTTTCACTGTAAAGCCATGTCACTCCTCCAGCAGAGCTGATATCTTCGTATTTGCCATCCAACAGATTATGCAGGTCTCCATGTGAAATGACAGGAGCATGGGGGTAAGGGTTGCCATTGTTATCCACTGTAAGCTTCTTGGTAGTATTTCCTGATATAACAAACACTGTCCCTGCTCCACCAGATTCCATGGGGCTTGTTCCTATATGAAAATGGTTAGGTCAAAATCAATTAATAGATTTAAACATATCTAGAAATGAAATAAATGAAAGCAATGGGAAAAAGCAAGTAGAATTTTTTAACCTTAGTGCATGCAAATCAGTTTGGATGGCACCCAGGCAGCGATGGCAAAATTTTAAAACTTATCATTAACTTAACCCCTGATTGTACAAATGCAATGATGTTGTTATCTGAAGTTTTGTTCAATTATACTCAGACACTTAAAGTCAAGGAAATGTTTTATTGTTCTCCCAATAACATTTTCATGACTATCCATTTGGAAGAAGTAACAATAAAATGTTTTTAGGATGGCCACCAAGTTTGTCAAACTGGTGGTGTCAGGTCAGCATTATTTTTTATTCAGGACTAACTAGTCACCATAAAAAAAAAATCTTCTGGTATAAAGACTTTCCATTTCAGAAGTAATGATAACAAGACTTTTAAGATGTCTACCATGAGGGTTGTACTGGATGTCACACTGGCACCATTTTAATTTGGGACCAGAGATCGTAAGGAGTCTATGAGTGAAAGTCTAGGTTCAGATAAGATTTTCAAGATGGTCATACTAACTATCAGACCAGCACCAATTTTATCAAGGACGCCCCATACCTTGGGGTGAATGTGTCTGTAAAGTTTGATTCAACCCTTCCAATAGCTTAGGAGAAGTAGCAATAACAAACTTCTGCCAACAGACTTTCAATGCCTGAAGGTTGATGAAAAGCCACTGCATAACCAAATAGTGATCAGAATAACTCAAAATCTATTGGTGACCCAAATAATTTCAAAAAATATTGTTGATCAGAAAATAAATCAAATCTATTGGTGATAAGAATTATTTCAAAATATATTTCCAACACAAAGTGTGTTAAGTGAGTTTGCTGATTGCTATACAATCTTCATATAATCGCCCATAATAAACATTACCATAAAAAACAACCATAATAAAACAATACTATAATAAAACATTGCCATAATAAGGTATAAGGAAAACACGAGTTCTCAAATTCTAGACAAAGTCATTACTAATGAATCAACCAGTTAAGCAGCATAAAGTCTAACCTCCAAACGCCTGCATGGTGACATTAAGATTGTTGATGTTGTCACACTCCACAGAAATTCTACCTCCTGCACCACCTCCTCCAGCTACAGACCCTGCACCTCCATTTGCTCCATTCGCTGTCATTAGACCATGTCCATATATCTCCTCACACTGAATCCAGATACTGCCACCAGCTCCTCCTCCTAATTGAAATCAAATGATATAATTGGAGACATTCCAGCATACATGGATCTAAAGGTGAGTGTATACAGTTCATGCACTTTATTTGAGAACACTGAATAGTATTTATAAGGTACAGTTATTAATCTGAATTATATTTAGGAATATAGCAATGATTCTTTCAAATTTTGATTATTCCAAGCAAGGCATATAGTGTAAAATATGGCTACTGAAAGACTTGCATCGGCAAATGGAATCTGCTTAGGTAATGGTGATAATTATACAGAATAATCACTGAATGTTGAACTAGATTAAATGGAAGGAAAAATTATTCTGCTACTCTAATACTGGTCATTTAAATTTTTTTCTTTTACATATGTAATATGTATCAAATGCTGAAAGGAAAAGAATGTCCCGATATTGCTGGGTGTTTTTATAAGTTATATATTTCCTCCAGTAATTCCATCCACTTAACTCTGCTCAAATGAAAATAAAAATTGATTAACACTTATACAAGTCATATTTCCAAAAAGTTAAAACTCTATTTTTAGGTTTAAAAAATTGGCATTTGACAACAATATGACATGAATGATGAACACATGTACATTCATCATTAAATTCCAACTTTTGCCTTGCTAAGCATGAACCTGGCAATTTAGCAATCTAAAACAATATTGGACACTTGACCAAAACCCACCTGCTCCATCATCAAATCTACTGTCGGGTACGAATCCATCAGCTGATATTTCTCCATCAATCTCAACATGCCTGCTGTTGATTCTGACCTGTCCACCTCCAGATCCTCCTAAACCCATTGGGACTAATGTATTCCTGGTAGCCTCATCCCCAAAATATAGAGAACCTAAAGAAGAAGTTGTTCAGAGCATTTAGTAACAGCTATGCAAGCACAAGTTTGGCACATTCAGGGTCAGAAAATGTCAAATCTGGATCTTGTAACTAGGACTACATGGAACATGAAATTTTTTTAAAAAGTTACACAAATGTAAAGTTTTCAGTTTTCAAAAAGAGAGTCAAGCAATTTATATCAAACAAAATTTTCTAGTAATGACAATATTGGAAGAGAGTAAAGATTATTTATCATGTATAGAATTACAAAATTAAAATGCATTATTAAAATATGAACATTTCAGAGGATGTATGTACCATGAGATGAGTTACATTGCTGTTTTTTCCATTTCTGTATGAAAGTAGATGTAGAGCACAATAAAAGGGATGCAGCATATAGATAATCTTGTTAATATCATCAAGTACAGACAACCTGTAGGTTTAAATGTAAATAAATTATGACAAAATACCATAGTCCTTTCCACAGCCTCCTGGACTGCCATATTTGAGAGGCTTGAAGATGGAGTCATATCCCAGGCCAACTTTGGTCAATGCAGAACCTCTACCTCCACTGCCACCATGACCTCCCCCACTCCCTCCTGATATAGATCCTGGAATAAAAGAGTAATATTAGGGCATTCTCTATCTTTGCACTTAATGTTGTTACCAAATAAGTCTGGATCAGACCAAAAAATTCTAATATTTGATAATGAACATTATTTTGTGGTTGGATAGCTTGAAGTGTTAAGGTACCTGAGTATTCTTCTTTTTGAGGATATCTCTAAGGTTTATTTTTATTTATACATACTGGAGTAAATAAACAATGTTATGTGTAGTACAATGACCTCTTAACTTGGAGGTACATCTGAGGTTTGTACCATTACTTCTTAACTTGGAGGTATATTTGAGGTTTGCACCATTTCTTCTTAACTTGGAGGAACATCTGACATTTGAACAAGTGTTTTTTTAAGATATTGTACAACTGATGGAAGTGCAATATAGCACTTTATCTGCAAATACCTAATTAATAAAATCAAGGTATTTAAAGAGGGGTACAAAGCAAAAGAATACATATGCATGGACAGGAGGGTACAAAAAGGTACATCAAGCAACACAGGGGTAGGGGATAAGGGTTGAAAATGGCTGATTTTTGCATATGTACTAAATAGATGGCAACTAATGGTTCACTAAGAACAGTCAGGCACCCATCACAGCAAAACTGATGTGCAGAAAATTACCCACAATGACTTGCAATACTGGTCCCAAACTACACAGGAATTTTTGCTGCATTTGCTGTCAGTTGCTGCAATTTAATCGCCTAAAAAATGAATTTAACTATTTTCTTGTGCTGATTCTAGACACATCTGACGGAAGAACAGAACAAGCATACCTGAGCTCCTCTCTAGATGCTAGTGTGTGTACCCATTTGATTCTATCTTGAAAATTCTAAACTTGAACTTGGCAACTCGGCTACTCATTGATATTTCTTATATTCTATTTATGCAAATAACAGATTTAATTAATTTCACCTGTGCCAGGCCCTGGAGCAGTGATAGCGGTGTTGGGCTGGTACCCCGCCCCATCTACACTGATCAGTCCCATGGAATAAATGGCCAGTAAATGGTGGACAGTCAGATTCAGGCCTGAATCAACGTCAAAATGACCACCACCATAGATCTGAAAACACAGCAAGAATTACTTATCAGTGTCTGAGTAACATGCTAAAATTAGGGGTCTATTGCAAGTAAAGAAGATAAAATATAATGGGTCTATTGCAAGTAAAGAAGATAAAATATAATGGGTCTATTACAAGTAAAGAAGATAAAATATAATGGAATAAAATTAAAGAACTCAATGAACTTTTAAATCAGTATGAGATATTTACAATATGTATTTCTACCTGCACATTGATTCAAAAAAAGAAAGTTTGCAGCAAATTATGTTTATCTGAAATACTTACTCATTCACATTAATGCTAGAACAGATTTTCTTATACCTCAGAATCCAGCCATGTAAAAACATTTGTCTGCCATTCCCTCCTCCAGACACAGGGAAGCATGTTTCACATATCAGCTATACCTATCCCGCTAGGTAGTGACCTATAACTTAGGTGTAGCCAGTTAAAAGTTATGTCATCCATGCGTTAAAATGCACGCACTGCAGGATAAGGTGGGAGGATGTAATAGTTATGTGATTTTTTTGGTAAGTACTTTCAGAAAAACTTTATTTACTATAAAACTTCTTTACTGTCCATTATAATACCTGATCACATTAAACTTAAGTAACTGGATAAGATGAGGAGGAAATGTTGAGCATCAAACTGCACCTGGTTTAACCTGCAGAAGTTTAATGATATACTACTAAAAGGATAAAATTCTAAAAATACTAGTTAGCAAAAGTGAAATTATGCTTAGTTTAGTTTTATGGGGTTTAACATTACTTTTCAGCCCGTGAAAGAAAGAGCCCAGGAAGACTCTGGGAAGAATCACTTCCCCCCAGGATGCTACTGTCAAGCTTTCTCACATACCCACACTGACTGAGCCAAGAGTCAAACTCATGCAGACATGTGAGATGTCTGAGTAATCTGTAAAGGCAAATGTCAAGTACCACTTGGCCACCTGGAGACCCTGAAACCACATCAATATGAATAGCAAGTTGCTTTACACTCCAATGTTCCACAGGGAAATCCAGGTAAATTTGACATGTCATACCCAGCAGTTGTGTTCTCATTTGCATGTCATGGCAACCTGTCTCAACAGCAATCTGAGACCCAAAAGGGTTCAGCTTTCCTTTGTAAGGCCATGTCACACAGACATAAACTAACAAACATAGATTGGGCATGACATCAAAGTGACTACACAATATCTTCAAATGAGACACTGCATTTAATACCAGGCTTGTAGAAATTGCTTATATTTCATGATCTGAAATCTTCATAAGTTATATCTGGTACAAATACTTAATAATAACTCCACTGACCAAGTGACCCGCGCTTGCAGGGTTATATATTGCTTGCCTGCTTTGAGTGATATAAAAAAAACTTAAGGCAATCCAGTCTGGAAATTCTCTGTGAATTTTAGGTAGTATCTGAGAGCATGTTCCAGACCCTACAACTTTGTCTCTCTCTCGGAGCTAATAGAGGAAAGGGACTGAATTGTTATTTGTTGGTTACTGGCTACTGGCAGACCCATTTTTTTGCAATTGGGGAATGGAGGCTGGCAGTAGCTGACAGTCATTCATGTGACATCTGTCATTGAAAACTTGCAATTTCCTGTCATAAGAAAGAAGGGCCAACTGGCTATTGCGATCTTCTCCACAACTGAAGTGCAGAACTTCTTTCTGCACATGGCATTCCAAACAAGAGCCATGCATGAAGGATATGTTGCACTGGACACAAATGAAATACTTGTGACCCTGACTGTTTGAGCAGCATCAGGGACAGCATAAGTTACAGATTCAATGGATTTACAGGTTCAGCTGATATTGGGCACACCAACAAAGGTAAGTATATTTCATAATGCAAAGATCCAGTAACTTCACACACCCCTTGTGTCAGGAGTTAAGTCACTATGACCAAGCCATTATTAAACTATCTTTATTCGAATGCGATCTCACTAGGCATATGAATGTTATAAATAGCCATCATTTCAAAAATTAAATAATATGAAGAGAGTTATCTCGTACTGTGTTCACTTGCCACTGATGTGACAATGTCTGGTAGTAAGTGGCAGATTGTGAGCTGTTATTGTGGGGCTTCTAGCAGTATTCCTTCTGCCAGACACTCCCTGTTTTTCCATGGAGACAGGAATTGTTTCATTTCCATTGAGATCACTATCTGGTGATCTTGAAAACCCGATATCTGGTACTATTGAAAGAGGAAAACCATCTACAGTGTGTGCATGTAAAGGCTGCCAAAGTATAAGAGATCCACTGCCGCTGTGAATAGGCCAAGGAGTTGAAGAAATTTCCTTGCCATAATGAACTTTTATGATGTCTTCTCTGACAGCTGCATGATACTGTTGATACATTAGGAAGACAAAGCAAAATGATGCGAGTTAGAAACTCCGTACCTAAATGAATCAAAATGCTAGGAAGAAAGGTTTCAAGGTTCTTTTCTATAATGACAAAGCACTCTAAATTGTAAATTAAGGTAAAATTGAGGTAATGAATCAAAACTGAAGTTGGCTCGGACACAGTCCAACATCTCAATGAAGGCCAAAATGCAATCTCTGAGCGTTGTCAAACACTGATATTCTAGCACCACAAGAGAGCAGCAAGAGGTGCAATGAGCAGCCAGCCAGGGAATGTTTGCGAGCAGCTTTATGGAGGAAAATAATGGCTGACTATATGATTGACTTCACAAGTATTTACAGTATCCATGTTGCAGATGCAGTTGCTCAGCTTAATGGCCAGCTGGAAATGAGGAAGGCTGGTTTGGGTGGTATATTCTGCAAATAACATCATTGGCAAAGGTGCAGTCATTTTCCGGTCCTGGATGAGAGCAGCTGGGATTAGTGTACTGGGTATGATGAAACTCCTGCAGGCAAGTGGCAGCCAGCAAGGTCTGAAAATATTTATAAATGCCCAAATTCCTCCTCAAATTTACTGAAAGGCAAGGAGACAGACATGTACCCAGTGGGCTGACTGATAACAAAGGACAAATGATCATCAAATTCCCTCACTTAATCATTCTTGATTTTAGGACCCAACTGAACTCTAAAAGCATGGCTTAAGTGTTGCAGTAGTCATGGGAGTCAGATTGGCTACTTTAGCTGATGCAGGGGAAGACATCACTGCATTCCCAAAAAAAGCTTGTCAATGATTCTGAACTAGGGTAAATACAAGGTATATCTTGGTCAGTGGTTTTTGATCTGTCCCTTTCCTATCCATGTTTAAGCTGCTTTTTAAGACAATGGGTGAGACATCCTCAATCCAAAGAGCACACATACTAAGTTTGTGCATGAATGAACACATGTTAAATGCCAAACATGACTTGTGGCTGTCCTCCACGACTTTATAAAATGGTAGCTTTTGTTGTAGACATTACATTTGACTATTGAAAAAGAAACAAACAAGTACAAGTATAAAAAGATTGTTCCTGACATGTTTTAAGAAAAAGCATGCAATCAATGCTGCAGTTAATAATGAAGTTATCAATCATATTACACGGAAAATAATGAACCAGAAACAAAATATAAAATATTTTATATATAATGTTCAGTTAGGTGAAGATACATTACAGAGATGTCCTAAGAACAAGAAATAATCAGCAAACAATGCAACAATGCATAATGGCATTTCATACCATATCACATGGAAAATAAGTAACTGGTAACAAATTTACTATAAAAAAACCACATAAATTATGTATACAAGTAGCTACAACAAATTTTACAACACTGCCCACAGAAAACAAGAGATGGTTAATAATGTGAAATTTCCGATGGACGTTCATGAAGGCCTGTTAACAAAATGTTTCCATCATGAGAAAGGCATTATTTAAATAAATAAATATCATGTGAATCAATGTGCAAACATTTCTTATCTTGCTTATATTATCTCAGTAAAATTGACAATGTAACTTACAGGTGTCAATAGGTTTAAATTCGAAACTGAGGCAGCTTTTATCATTGACTGAGAATAGAAGCCATCTTTTAAAAAAAGATTCACATCGTAAAAATCATATGAGTTATACATTACTTTTCATTTGGTTCAAGGGTCATTCAACATTTAAAACTTGTTTGTAGAGGCAGGTGATGTTTTGACTCATGGGTTACAAAAATTATCCATATATTGCTTCTTTTGATTTCCTATTCATCAGGGGCTTTTCGCATAAGCCAAATGTATTTTGATCTTGGTGAGTTGAACAATTGAATTATCCAGATATTATTTTCGAAACATAAAAATCGGTTTGCAGTGACACAAAAGATCTTCTGCTTTATTGTCATATCTAATCTTTTAATCAGGAGTAAAATTACTGTTTTGGCATGATATAAAAAATAAAGACTGGTGATTAATTTTAGTCAGCAATTATTAATTTATAAGATGGATTAATGTGAGGAGTAATCTCATGGGAAACATAATATTGGAATAGAACAATATATCTGAGAGGATTTTGTTGAATAGTGTATATAAAACAATTGTGATAATAATAATAATAATAATAATAATAATAATAATAATAATAATAATAGTAATAACAATAATATAACAATAATAATATATAATAATAATAATGTTATTAATAATAATAAAAATAATAATAATAATAACAATAATAATTATAATTATAATATTAATAATTTGTTAATGATACTTGTTCAAAAACTAATTTTTAAAATGTGAACCTGTGTACAGAGATCACCTGTATAAAAAAAACATTCACCTTCTCCCATGGGTAGCTACTTTTGACAGGTTTGACTTTGTGTATATTTTGGGGTCAAATTGAAAAATCAGAATCAGAGCATCTGATGATCAGACAGTTATCACATTTATCAAAACATTAGATTCATAACACTGAAATATGATCTAATTTCTACATGAATTTTAAGATGTTAATTTATAAATTGGCTGGAATAACCCAAGCACATGATTTGTAACTCCATCATTGTTGAAAAAATATGTTGAAAATAAGTAAGCCTTGCTGAAACTAGAAAAACGTTTGTACAATTTCTGTACCGTGATATTGGTAGCATCAATAGCGAAGGTGTGGTCAACACTGTAAGCAAAGAGCCTGAATGTTCCTTTATCCTGCACGTGGATAGACTTCAAAGATATTGTGCCTGGTACATGGGTCAGTCCAATACTGCCATTAGTGTCCACTGTTACTGACCCTCCATCATACACATAGACATCCTCTAGTCCAGAGACCTAACATAATACATAGACAATAAAAACCTTATAAACCAACATAAAACAATCTTATGCAGTCTTAACAGAAGTGATATTTATGTCTCATAAGCTTCTAGAGTGTGTGTGTGTATGTGTGTGTGCGTGCATATGTGTGTATGTGTATGTATGTATGTTTATATGTATGTATGTATGCATGCATGTATGTATTAAATTTTCACACCTACATGTAGTTCTAAGAATTTCATGCCCCATTAGTGTTTAGTCTTTCTTTTATTCAAGGTAAATTAAATAGAGGAAAAAGACTTTATTGAAGAAAGCAAACTTTTTTACATATTAGTTATTGTGCTTCTTGGAGAATACTTACCTGAACACATTTACATTTAGAAACTATATTCTACAATCTCCAAACTCCAGACCTCCCAAAAACATAAAAATGTCATCTTTTCCAAGTATATACCATATACACCAAGGGAAGAAACTCTTACCCATTACCTCCTCCTCCTTACCACTGGTTAGGTGGCTCCAGATTTTAAGCTAAGTGGTAAATCAACTCAGATGTTTGCATTTACACTGATATGTAGGAAGGTTTTTAAAGTAATATGATCAGCTAAGCATTCCCAGAGAAATTTAATATACTACAATATTTGCTATCCCCTTCAAATACAATCTCCAAACACATTAGGATTATATGCAATAGGTGATTGTGCATGCCAGTCAAAAGATTCATTGTGGTCTTGGATTAAAACATCATAATTTAATACAAAGCTCACTGAGATCACTCTAATATAAAGGATAATCTGATGTTTTGAGACATCAGAGTATGGTGAAATATAAACTTCAGTCACAGTAATAGAGTTTGAAGAGTTAAACCCTCTTTCCCAGACTTCACTGGAATAAAGAGATTATCTAGAAAGCCTGGTTGTGTTATTAGAACCAAGAAAACATCTGATCTAAATTGATGTTCAGGTCCACTGAAAGGGCATGCATGAAACTCACTCACTCTGTCAAATCAAATGCTAACAGAAAGCAACATCTTACATGATGGCAGCTTTAATTAGGTTATAGCTAATGGCTTAAACTGATCGGATTTGAGTGATGTCAAAACCTATGAAAGATTCAAGCTAGGAAACAAGATGATGGTTTTGGGCTCTTCAAGCCAGAACTGGAAAGCATGTCTGAGCATAAGTGGTTCAACTGCAATAGGATTTTCCTGAGAATGCCTATTGCAAAATTGTGCTAGATTGAGCAGATAATTCACACTGGGCTTGTTTCTGAGAGGGGCTATCAGAATTGCTTTAAAGTTTTGACCTCTCAATTTCTGTATTATTTTGGCACCAAGAATGGTGAGGTGAGTAGGCATTGCTCCAAAACTATTCCCAAGTGACTAAGCATCCATGGGTCCTGGATCAAAGAAACTAAGGTAAGCACTCTATGATTATGCCTTGTCTATCATCGGACACTCCCAACACACACAATTCTGATGAAAAACTCACTGTTGAATGGACCACAAAGTGCATAGGTTCTGGTCCATTCTCAACAGTGCATAAGCCAGACCATTGAGCCTGCTATGAATGTGAATATGAAGAATGTTTCCAAACCAGAATGCAAAGATTGGGTGATTTCATTCCTCCATTTGAGGAGATAGGTCAGATTGGGTTATTTCATTCCTCCATTTGAGGAGGTAGGTCAGATTGGGTGATTTCATTCCTCCATTTGAGGAGATAGGTCAGATTGGGTGATTTCATTCCTCCATTTGAAGTGGTAGGTCAGATTGGGTGATTTCATTCCTCCATTTGAAGAGGTAGGTCAGATTGGGTGATTTCATTCCTCCATTTGAGGAGATAGGTCAGATTGGGTGATTTCAATCCTCCATTTGAAGAGGTAGGTCAGATTGGGTGATTTCATTCCTTCATTTGAAGAGGTAGGTCAGATTGGGTGATTTTATTACTCTATTTGAGGAGCTATGTCATCATGGCAGACCTATCTGACATCAACTTTCAACAACAAGTCAATCCTTGCAGAAATTAAGTATCAGCTAATGTCTTTTATTTCCAGGAGGTTGATATGAAGGAGTAACTCCTTTAAACCCACAAGCTACTAAAATGCACTCATCCTGTAACTTTCAAATGGGACTTTTCCACAGGGATTCCTGCCTTGAGTTAGCATTGGTTGTACTAATGATGCAGCAATGATCATAACTCATATGGATGGCAGCATTGGAGCAATCATGATGTTCCCACTACACTAGCAATTAATACCATCTTTGGATAGAGGCTCAAGATGCTGCATTCCATCCAAGACTTCAAACATATGTCGTTGTTCATGATGTTTCCCACAACACATGGGACCTGATATGTCTCTGACCAAAATTCATGCATATTATGTTAAAGATCATTAATTCTTCATGTGAGCTAGGCACATCTAATGTATGCCATCATTAGTTTCTAATTTTCTTCCACTTTACTGCATTTTGTTGCAACTGTTTAACTTAAATCACCAAAACTTTGTGAAATAACAATCCAAAAGCATTCTCAACTCATAAAAGTTAATTATACAAGTGAATTTATTTGTTGTTGTTGTTTTACGGTTTAACACCATTTTTCAGCACATGATAGGCTATACATGGCAAGCAGTATTAATGGTGGAGGAAGAACCCGGGAAAAACCCTGGAAAGAACCAACGACCCATGAGAAGCTACTGGTGGGCTTTCTCACATAACCACATTCACCGAATCTGAGACTCAAACCCATGCAGAGGTGAGATGTTAGTGATCCGTAATGTAGAGCGCTTTAGACCACTCTGCCACTCGGGGCCCCCAAAAATATTTATATGCAGTGAGTGCAAATAAAGAACAACAACATGAAGCAACAATACCATTCTAGATCACATGGTCCACAATCACTAAAGATTCACTTAAATATTGATTAAAAATAAAAAAAATCAACATAATTATAACATGTAACAAACACTTTGCTGCACACTGACATTCTGGGTGGATGGGTTAAAACCATAAATATATTTTGGGAGGCCTTACAGTACTGTGTTGATAGTGCTGAGTGAGGATATGAGTTGCTTCCCTTAATCTCTTTGGCAAAAAAGATAAAATTTTCATCTTTTCAAGAAGGTTGGACTTCAGAGGTAGCAGAGGTTTTTATTTCTTAATATTAATGTGATCATGGAAAGTACTCAAAAAAGAACTGATAATCAAGTATAAATTTAACAATGGCATGAATATTAACTAGTCCACATGAGCAAGGAGATGCAAAATCACATATTAATACTTGGCCCAATATTAATTAGGTCATTTAGCAAAAGTACAATGAATTTAAAATTCATCAGTTAAGAATGACTTATATTCAATAGTACATTATCATAAGCAATATAATGTATATAGATTACAAACCTAAACAAGACTAAGAAAAACTGACAAAAATATTATAAAAGTCAGTCATACACAACCCTTATTATTCAGGAAGATCACATTTGCTAGAATAACATCCTAAGATGAAACAATTCAGACCATGTGTAAAGTACAATGTAAAACCAGTTAAATATGCATAAACATCCATACCAACTTACCAGGCCTGATGAAGCTAGGTGTGTCTTGTAAAAGAAGGCCCGAGAAGGGTAGTCTACATGGCCGGATTCATATACGTGGCAATTAAATGGAATGTCAGGGTCTGTGCTGTTGATGAACAGCTCCTGGTTATATCCAACATGTAGATAGCCTATAAAAATAATTTTATTCCTATATATCCTTGTATAAACAAATGGCTGATTGTATGCAATCCCATACGCGTAAAAAATTATCCAAGTTTATATCTACAGATTTACAACAATCCTTTACAATCAATAGCAGATTTTCTTCTTTCTACATGTTAAACTCTGGATCATCATGACTTAAAATGGAAATACAAGAGACTACTCATAACTTCTACAAGATTATATATTTTGAATGTTGACACCTTAAACTAAAACTGTTCTTGTCAGTGTGGATTACTTATTGTATTTCATGTAATTTTTCATACACGAAAAAACAATTATTAATTTCAGTGCATGAAAAATTATATATAAAATAATTATCATATTGTGGTTCTGACTGTGTACAACAAAAAATGGATCATACCAGAACAAATTCTATGGAACACACACTACTTGAAAACCTAACAGTACAAACGTACAAAGCAAACATACATTTTCTGTCTCATTTTGCTCTCAATTAAAGAATCTAATTACAATAAAAATAAAAGTACTCAAAAAGATTTTTGTTTTTAGTGACAGATAGAGGATTATATCTCGGTGTGAAAGTTCATTAGTGTTTTGAGCACATGTAGCTGTTATGTTGTGTAGTGTTGGCAAAATGATAGTCCTACATGTAAGATGTATCGCATATTATTATGTTTTAGTGTGCACAAAAGTCAAAACATAAATATCAGCATCAAGGTCATACATATAGGACTAGCAATATGATTAAGATGGTTTGAACAAGTATTTTTTATTATTAGTAAATTGTAAGAAATTAAGTGCAACTTATATTTTTACAGCAACAATAACCTCATTATCAAATTGAAATTTTAAAAAATTGAAATCACATTTTTGTCAATGTGTGTGAGCACGCATACATGTGTGTGTGTGTGTGTGTGTGTGCACACATATGCACGAAAGAGATGGAAAATAAATTGTATGTGTAGAAGACAATATTTATTCAGGGCAGTTTTATTTGCAGCTTTTGCAAAGAGAATAAAGACTGTATTTTAAGTTACTTGACGATATGTATTACCTCACTACTATATTCCTTTATCAATAAACACCACTAAATCAACAATTCGTTCTTGTTTTAAATACGATGTACACTGTCACAACAACCACATGGCTATGCAGTGTTATTTAAACGGTAATTAAACATGCATAATGCTCAAGGTTATTCCAGATGAAACCAGATTGAAGGCAAGAATCTACAGGTCAAATAGGTCAAATCAGCAAGATTGCCAGTAGGGAAATGATGCTCTATTTAGGGAAATGAAAATCTATCAATGTGTTTAAGTGTACAAATTAATTTAAAGGAGTCCATGACTTTTAAATTTACAACAGAAAATGACTTTAAAGTTTTTATATTTTAAATTTGAATGACTATAATGAAACAATAAGACTAGTTTACCAAGGGTTTTTGGCCTACACTTTAGCATGTACAGAGATGTAATTTTTGTTGTATAAGAAAACATCATCCATGTAGTGTTCTGTTCCGGTGACAGACTCTGTAAGGAGAACTAATTAACGATGATATTTAAAGGAAAGTTCAATAAAGTCCTTTGTCCATTTGTTAATAAATACCAATAGATATTGTAAGAACAATAAGAGAGCATATGTATCAATCATTGTATTTTCTCACCAACAATTAATTATTAATTTAGTAAAAAGACAAAATGGCAATACAGTCTTATCGATTTTTTTGTGCAAATGTAAATCTTCCTAATAGAAATTTTTCGGCTCATAATATAATGGATTTTTCAAAACATACAAAGTAATATGTATGAAAAATTATGATACATTTAAATAATTATTATGATTTTGATAACTGGATTAGGTGCCCAACATTAAAGGGTATGAAAATATGAAAAAAATACATGAAATATGGTACTACACAAGCATCTATATATATATATATATATATATATATATATATATATATATAGTGCTTGTTTAATATGGTGAACTAAAGCTTGCAAATGAAAAAAGTTATAAGCAAGGCTTCCTTAGAATGCTCAATGCAATCAGCACAATAATGTATGCAGTATCTCACATGATATCAGCACAATAATGTATGCAGTATCTCACACGATATCAGCACAATAATGTATGCAGTATCTCACATGATATCAGCACAATAATGTATGCAGTATCTCACATGATATCAGCACAATAATGTATACAGTATCTCACATGATATCAGCACAATAATGTATACAGTATCTCACATGATATCAGCACAATAATGTATGCTGTACAGCTTGTAAAATCTTTCATACTAACTCATTTAACTGTTGATGAAATAAATGTAGGCAATACACTTGCTACCAGAAAAGTGCAATTTTGTTTTATTGAAACTTCTTTTCATTTTACTTACTCTATTTCTTGGTTCTTGAGAATCAATTTATACAATAATTTTGCATCATTAAAACTAAATATTGAGTTTAAATGAACTGTCCAGACATAGCCATACAGAAGAATTCCTTTTCCATGTTTTAATGCACAATCCAGACACAGCCATAATGAAGCATCCATCAGTGTAAGGCTCACTCAATTATAATGGGTTCACTTTTCTGACTCATATTATAAATATTTAGCACTGTGTCTGTCATTTAACAGCTAACGCTGACAAGACAATAATTATCATCTATCTCACACCTGAAACTGTTAACCTACCTGTCTTGTCTCCCACCAGTGTATCAACATGTATTTTGATATGGTCTGTGAGTGATGTGAGTGACTTGAAGAGCAAATGGCCATTGCCTAAGATCTGCAGCTCATCAAAATGGAAGTCACTGCTGCCTGAGGATTCAGTAAAAATCCATGTGGACGCTCCACCAAGATCAACATGTTTATACCTATACAAGTAGAGTGGTTGATTTAGGAGTGATTGATGTTCTTATTTATCACACATTTCTATGAAATTTAGTTTCTATATATAGCTTCTAAACATTTTTCCCTGAAAGAACAACTGTCATTTCTTATGTACATAATATCTTTGAAGTTTAGATTGAGTCTATCTATGTACGGTAAAAAAAAAAGAAAACAATTATCTGTCTCAGTAAACACAAATAATGTAGACAGGATGCTAATTCTTGATAAAAGCAATGTACAGGTAATGCTTGATTTATGCTATTGATGCATTCATGAGGTCATGGCATTAATCAAAACTTGGCATAAATTAAAATGCATGCCCATATCATATATACTGGTATAAATGCATGCAGACATTACACATATTCAGGCATAAATGCATGCCCACACTACACATAATCAGACATAAATGCATGCCCACATCACATATATTCAGAAATAAATGCATTCCCACATTACACATATTCCAAAATAATTGCATGCCCACATCACATCACATATATTCAGACATAAATGCATGCCCACATTACACATATTCAGACATAAAAGCATGCCCACATTACACATATTCAGACAAATGCATGCCCACATTTCACATATTTATACATAAATGTATGCCCACATTGCACAGACTAAGGTATTAATGTATACCCATAAAGGTATCTTGTATATATATATAAATGAAGAAAAGCAGTCTTGATGAACAGGAGGAATGAGTCTACCATGAAAATGTATGCAATACTCTCTGAAGTTTTTCTATATTTTAAAGTTTCTTTAATATTCAGACTTGTAATCTAAGGGTAGTGGTTTATAAACCCACTAAGGCCAATTTACTCTGCACAATATAGCCAATAATGTTTTTAAAAGTGCTGTGAAAAAAGCAACAAAAAAAACAATGAAACTAAACAAAAAGAATCTGTACTTTAAGGCAGGGGAGTTTGCTTGTTCAATGCAGTTATCATTTAGAAGTATTTGGTTTAGTTTTGTGAGGTTCAACATCATTTTTCAACACAAGAGCACATGACAGGCTATACATGGTGTATTTAGTGTAGGAAGAACCATGGACCCAAATGAAGCTAATAGAAGGCTTTCTCACATTAACACTATGGTTGAACTAAGACTCAAACTTATACTGACAGGTGAGATATGAGTCATCTGTAAAGGTGACCACTTGGACAACACTGACCTCATAGATCTCATTGAAAAAAGAAAAAAAAAGTCAATGAAGATTTACCTGTTATCAATATCTTTTCCATCAGCAAAAATTTCCACCTCACTAAGTGCTGCATATCCATACCAATAGTTGAGCCCTTGCAGATGAATAACAAACTTGTCTGCCATCTGCATGACAGGTATATCTAGATAGGATCCCTGCTTGATGCTGCTTGGTGGAATTACATAATTTGTAGTCACTGGGAAACTAGTAGAACCCAAGTAACCTGTAATCTGGAAGATAAAATTATTAACATGACTTAGACTAACCATGGTAATAGTTTATGACATACACACAGTCATGAGCTTTTTCCCCTCTAACTTTATTCAATTGACATCTAGCATAAATAAAGTTTTTTGCATTACAGCCAGCTTCATTCAACAGCTAGTATTAAGTCTGATTTATTAATTATACCAGAAACAAAGGTCAGAACAGTATGTGATGATGTGATTGATTTAATTACAATATAAGGCCATAAAATATGTGAAGCCATGTTTGATTTATTGCAATATAAGGTCAGAAAGTCTGTAATGGTATGTTTGATTTATTGCAATATAAGGCCATAAAATATGTGAAGCCATGTTTGATTTATTGCAATATATGGTCAGAAAATATGTGAAGCCATGTTTGATTTATTGCAATATAGGGTCAGAAAATATGTGATGGTATGTTTGATTTATTGCAATATAGGGTCAGAAAATATGTGAAGCCATGTTTGATTTATTGCAATATATGGTCAGAAAATATGTGAAGCCATGTTTGATTTATTGCAATATAAGGTCAGAAAGTCTGTAATGGTATGTTTGATTTATTGCAATATAGGGTCAGAAAATATGTGAAGGCATGTTTGATTTATTGCAAATATATGGTCAAAAAATATGTGATGGTATGTTTGATTTATTGCAATATGTTTGATGGGGTGCTATTTTTTTTTAAAACTGGAAAACATTCATCCAATGAATAAACAAAACTTTTGTTTAAGACAAAAGAATTCACCCAACAAAGATGACTCATCAACAAGATTTGGTTGCATTATGTTTAGAATAGTTCCATCTCATTCTAATTAAACATCAAATCTACCTGAAACTGTGTCCTGAAAGCTGCAGTTGGGAAGACCTTAATCTTACTGATAAAGTAGCTGTGGGCCAAAACAAAGGTCAGCGATGTGCTTCCAGACCATGCCATGAAGTACTGGTGACGGTCGTTATTTAGTGTCTGATCAAACAAGTTAGAAAGAAGATATGAAGATGCATCATTGGAATAAGGACAGCCGTAGACATGACAGTCATATATAGCACTGCTGGAGGTGACAGTGTGACCCCCTGTTGTGTTTAGAGTAGAAGATTTTCCTCCATTTCCAGACAAGTCAAGACGATAGCCCTCATTCCGTACAGCTGTGTCTTCAGCTATCTGTTCTTGGGCATTATTGTCCACTTTCAGTGTCACATGATTTCTTAGCAAGTCCTTGATGTATGCAGTTCCAGCTGCCCCAGCTTCTGACCCTCCCTGGCCTTTACCACCATAAACATCAAATGACCCACGAAATGGAGGGATGGTGTTATCTCTCAGGTGGTACAAAGCAACACGTCCACCTGAACCACCACCTCCTCCTGCTGGGTCTCCATCTCCACCTAATGCTTGAATGTGACCAGTGTGGCTACCTGCAATAAAGGTGTAGATTGGCTGATACTTTGCTTCCAACTCTAAAACTATATTAGCAAAAGCAGGGGTGAGAAAGTAGAGAAAGAGACAACAACACATATCAAATGGCAAAATCAAGTATACACACTCAAAACTTTTATAGACATTTTCAAATAAAATTAATTTTGTTTTAATGTAATAGCTCATACAGTTTCAAAGTACACACTATATGTGGTTTCCATTAAAATAATACACAAAGACATCAAGTACAGTTTGCTTCTGTTTTTCTGACTAAGTCTGCAACTCGAGAATCGGTCAGTTTATCTGGCATATTAGATCAAGAAATATAACCCCAAAAAAGTCAAATGTGTGCAGGTATAGCCAAAAGGTAAAAGTGTAGCGCTGAGTTGGAAGGTTTATAATCTAAACATTTCATAGCCAGATAAAGATGGCAAAGCAGGAAAATGAGATACAGCTGTATTCGTAAGAAAGAATTGTTTCATATTTCATATAAACTCTTAAAAAAAACAATAAAGGCAGGAAGACCACATTTTAATTTTCATTTACACAGTAGCAAAAGACTTTGATTAAAAAGATGGAAAATAATTTCAAAGCATTGTAAATGAAAACAGCTGAATAAAAATTACCTACCTGTGAAGTTCACAGTGTTGATAAGAATGCTTCCACCACTGCCTCCACTGGCCAGATGGGAGGAATTGGTAGCCAGGCTATTACTCTTGATGTAACCATCTACAGCTAGCGTGTGAGAAACAGCCAGCTCCAGAATTCCACCACCTGAAAAACAGACACAAAAAAGACAAGGAGAATGCTTTGCTCTCTCCCACCATCAAATTGTAAGAAATGATTACATAGATTTGCATCAAAGCATTTAGACTTGTTATGCCACCAATCTTAGAAGAAAGAATCAAACAATAAAAAGTATTTTTGACCATAAGAGGCTTTCTGCAGTATTTCATCATGCATGCAAAACACACAACATTGAAATATTTTGATCCAAAAGAAAAAGAAACTGAAATGCAGAGTCTTACTATTGTTTGGGTTGATGCCAAGACAAATTAGTGATAGGAATGTCTTGCTGTTAGTGATTGTAGGTGATACAAAACTATACAAGAGTACAGAGAATGACACATTATACCAGTAGGCCTGTACCAAGTATAATAGCCTCCCTTGCAAGCACAAGCAGGTTTTGGTTGCCTCTGGAAATTAATGTCCCAAAAATCACAATAACCCTGACCTTTGGTACAGGTATGCAGTCTAAACCTCCTCTGCAGTACCCATTATTTTCTTAATAGAATGAACATGAATGTCGCCTCTAACCGTAGACTCCAGAATCTCTATGTTTCCTTATTACCCTAAATACAAGTCATCCACAAAGTTTGGTCAAGGAATCTACTCCAGAATGAAAGGTATTATGTAAAACCTTTATCTTTAGCTACAGTGAACTTGATGTTTGAACTTTGACACCAAAATAACAGGCGTCTTTCATACCTTAAGTGAAAACCCTCCACTAGCCTTGATCATGTTACATAGTCTAGAACTAAAGTTATATGTAGCAAAAAGCCAGTGATATTGGACTTTGCTCTTATGACAATGAATAAATAGCCATCCTTCTTACCTAATGTGTACATCAGTGACAAACTCTGATGAATGCACAGTGACAATAAGTAAAATTTGTGTGCAGAAACCTTTCTTTTTCAATAAATTTTACCTCTGAAATTTTTTAACCCCAACTAGACAAGCGTGATACAGAACTAATGCTATTGCTCATAAACCATTTTCCTTCTTTTAAGCATGGTAACATTGACCTTCTACCTTTCTACACCAAAATCGATTGGCTTACCTCTTACCCCATATAAAGGTCATCCACAAAGTTTGGTCCAGGTAAATAACATAAAACAAATGTCATTGTGTAAAAACGATTTTTCTTCTTTCACTCACCGTGACCCTGACCTTTGATATTTTAACTGCAAAATCATTAGAGTTTCTCCTTACCCCAGGTTTGAGCCATCCACAAAGTTTGGTAAATGTAGTTATATTTTGCATTAAAAAAACTAGTATTGGATGGATAACACCAAAACATAATAGACTGCTCGGTGGCCAAAGTGGTATGAGCATCTGCCTCAGATGCATGTAGTTGCGGGTTCAAGCCCTGGCAAAGTTATAGCAAAGACTTTTAATAATTGTACTAGCAACTGCCTCACTTGGCTCTCATCATTAAGAGTTCAGTGCTAGGACTGGTCAGCCTGGTGTCAGGATAATGTGACTGGGTGGAACATGATTCCACATTTCTGCGGTATGATGCCCCATTTCAAGACATCACTATAAACTGCCACACTGCAGACATCATAGCAACATGACTCCAATTTGTAAAGCTACCTTTAATATACAAATCACACACACACCCAAAACCTCTGCCTTATGGTAAGAATGAAAACTGCCATTTTGTCATTTATTTATAATCATTATTTAAAAACAAATACCATTAGATATGTGAAACAATGATTTTGTTTAACTTTTCTTTCACTCAAGTAGAGGGAAATACTGTATTTTTCCAATGAACGGTCTAGGGGAGTCAGCCTAATACAACTTCCAAATTCTGGGAAGGAATTGTTACTACATACTTATCAAAATGTTTTAAATGCAGGTGGTTTTATCAGCATCCAAGGTCTTATAATCATCCTAATAAAAACAATTTTGCAAAAATGACAATCAGATGATGAAGTTTTACTATTTTCGGTAATGATCAGTAAAACTAGAAATGAGCATTGATAACAGTTCCTTTTCATACATTTTGTGAGATTTAACTTTAATCTGAATAAATTACCATAACCTCAGATCTACTGTCATAAGTACTTGTCTCTGAGATCCTATCAAAACATATTTGTAGAATAACAATAACTGTTTGGATTGATTGCTCTGTAAGTTTAAAATGTTAGATTTTTAAGTTTATGAACTAAGATAAATCAGTGAAGCAAACTATGGATTTAACAGAAAACTGTTTACAAGGTTTTGTAGACTTTATGTACCTCTTCCTCCAAATGTTCCTCCCCCTCCACTGCCATACACTTTTGGTTGATAGAGGCTTCCATAAGGCACATTCCTTTTAAGTCTGCAGGTAACAATACTATTACAGGCACCACGCCCACCATATCCTCCATGGGAGGCCCCACTGCTACCAAGGGAATGCACTGTCCCAGCACCTGTTGAGACCAAAGTGATAAAACAAATAATAACATTCTGAACTAAAGGTAAAGAACATAATTGTATTATTATAAATGAGAACTTGTTTATTTCACATTTTAACCTCCAAAAAACTAATGACTGTTACTAAAACATCATCTGAAATTGAGGTATTTTACAAAACATTGCTGTAATAGAGTTAGACATCATATTTTAAACTATTTGTTTCTCAGTTTAAAAAGATTTTAAGGACATAGAATTTTCCCTCAACAACTGAAGTAATTATACTGACAGGTCTGACCAAATATAAGACAGAAAAAACAACATTATTAATGATAAAGAATATAATGTACATACCTATCCCCTGGTTAGCAATGAATCCTCCATCAGTGACACTGATCTCACCCCCATCATCAATAGTTAAATCAGTTGCCGTGATCTTCATATTACTACCCTTTATGGCACCACCTCCCTCGACTATAACGGTGTTTAGGACAATGTTGTACTGTTCAGAGTGGGCATTGGGACTAGAAGCATTTATTGATGACCTTGCCTTAATAACAGTAGTTCCATTTATGTGGTAATTAAGTCGCGCTCGTTTGTTTGTTGAGCCAGTAAGGAACATCCGAAGCTCACCACCAGCAATCAGAGTCAGGTTGACAATATGGTCGACACTTCCCTCCACATGTACAAATACCTTCTCCAGATTGGTGTCAGGAGCCAGACCAAGGTAGCCATCCTTGTACACATAAGAACTGAAAGGAGTGTCAATAAAGTTTCTTTGGAGGTCCATGATTTGATATGGACCAATATGAACATACCCAGTTCTGTCTCCTATCATATTTTTGAAATAGAGATTACAGCCATCATTCAAAGGCTGAGGCAGAAGGGCCAGATGTGCATTTCCATGGATCTGGAATTCATCAAATCTATAATTCTGATTGGTGAATGCCAAGGGATGACTGCCCGAGATAGGCATGATCCAGGCTTTGAAGCTGTCCTGTGAGAGGTCAGAATAATTCCTGATGGTCTGAACATGACTGCTTTTTCTCATGTAGTTGTTGATATAGAGAGTGGTGTGATTCTCAAGTTGATGGTACAGAATTACTGTCCCTGGGCCCCCTGGTTCAGCATTACCTTGGGCATACCCTCCATAAGCCTGGTAGGTCCCATAGTAGGTCTGGTTCACATTAAAATAGATGGCAATCCTACCAGCAGCTCCTCCACCACCTGTTCCTCCTGGATACTGGCTGCCTCCATTGACTGTAATGTTCCCCATACCTGTGAATAGGTGGCAATAGATCCAGATGCTACCTCCAGACCCACCTCCTCCATATCCAACAACTGCATCGCCACCATCAGCTCGAATTTCTCCATCATTCTCTATCTTGTTAGAGATATTTAGCCAAAGAATGCCTCCTCCCTGCCCGCCATTGTCCTTACCACCACCGCCACCACTGCCATAAGCATAGGGTTGATATAAATGTCCATATGGCTGACCAGTAAACAACATACCAACTCCACGGCCACTGGTCCCTCCATGACCAGCACCTGATGATCCTAATGTACTAGTCATTCCAAGACCTACATTGATATTCCCAGACTTGATATCCTCTGGCCGATAACCGAGTCCATCAGCGTGTAGACTGCCGCCATCATCAATAGTGACATTCACAGCTAGAATTGTCATATTAGTTCCAACAAAAGTGCCTCCTCCTTCAATAAATATGTTTTTATGTGCTTGAAATTTAATCCCTGGATGCAAGACAGGATCCATGATTGCACTAATTGTGGAATTGTCTTGAATTCTAACATACTGGAACTCAAAGCTATTTGCAGGAAGGTACTCAGTACTGCCACCATACTCCAGTGATAGCAAACCATTTTGGTGAAGAGTTATGTTGACCACATGGGCCATTGTTCCATGCAACCATATGCTGACATTATGGACAATAGTAAATGGAGCAAGGCCAAGATAAGCTCCATTATAAACTCTGACATTGAAGGGGAGATCAATTTCATCCCGTTCCAAATCTAGTGTTTGTTTATTGCCAAGATGCACTGTTCCAGATCGATCACCTATCATATACAAAAACATAATGTCCACCTCAGTATCCACTGGATCAGGAAGAATTGCAAAATGTGCAGTACCATATATTTGTAACTCATCGAAGTGAAATAAAAATCCACCATTTGCAAAGTAATGGCTGCCTGATTCAGGAAGAATCCAAGTTCTGCAGCTGTCATAAGTGAGATCACTATAATTATTGATGATATTGAACTTGTTTCTCGGTTTCATGTTGCCATTATCAATGATCAGTGTTGTATGGTTCTGGGTCATGCTATATATGAACACAGTGCCACCACCACCATTCTCAGAGACTGATAGATTCCCTGCTTTGCCACCATAGGCCTGGTATCGGAAGCTGGACATGGTCTCATTGTAATTGTAGTATATGGCAATCCTTCCACCAGAACCTCCACTCCCTGAGTAAGTTCCAATGAAGCCATCTCCTCCATGAGCTGTGATCTTGCCGAACCCTTTGATGACATTACAATACATCCAAATACTGCCACCGCTGCCTCCACCAGCACCAGTATTGCCATTTGCACCATTGGCACTGACAATACCAAAAATACTAATTACTCCAGTGATGTTTAGCCAGATGACACCACCTCCATTTCCACCAGCAGCTCCTAATAGTCCAAAACCACCAGAAGATCCAATACGATCTGGTTCATAAATGTCTCCATATGCAAATCCTGCTATGGCAGATAAAACAGACTGCTTCCCACCACTACCACCATGTCCAGCACCACCACCAACTCCATAAGTCCCATCTGGAAATCCAGGGTTCACATACTCATGCACTGACAAATATCCATGGGTAGAATGTTTGTGGTAGGAGGTATAGCCTTGACCATCTGTGGATATTTGCCCACCACCATCTACAGTGATGTTCTCCATCAGCATGGTGAGGTAAGTACCATACATAATGCCACCCCCCTCCACAGTGAGAGCTTTCATTATGAAGGTTATTCCAGGTTCAGATATTGGATCTGTAATGGCATTAACTACAGCATCATCCTGGATCCTCATGAAGTCAAACTTGTAATGACTTTCCTCCTCATCCAGGGTATGTCCACCATGTTTCAACCATATATATCCACCATGGTGCAGAGTGATGTTCAAAATGTTAGCCAGCACTCCACTCATATGAATTTCCACACCATGGGCAAAAGTAACTGGAGCAAGGCCAAGAAAACCACCACGATACACATAACAGTTGAATGGAAGATCAATTTCCTCTCTTAACAAGTCCATTTCTTGTCCCTGTGCAACATGGACTGATCCAGTTCTGTCACCTATCATGTACTTGAAAAAGATGGTCACATTGTACTTTTCCGGATGAATGACAAGCCCTGGGGCCAGAGCATCTGTCTCATAGTTTATAACATTCACTTTTGAAGGAGGAAGTACTGCCAGATGGCCATTTCCATAAATCTGAAGCTCTTCAAATTCATATACATATGCAAATGATGCAAAGCCATGTAAGCCTGACAAAGGTAGAATCCATGCACGACCACCATCTTTTGATACATCTGCCCAATTGACATACTTGTCCCTAGGATTTGGTACATCATTGTTATCAATGATCAGAGTTCTGTGAACCTCCACCATGTGATACAGGAACACTGTACCAGGACCTCCTCCCTCACAGGAACTACATTCAAGCCCAGGCCAACCTCCATGGGCCAGGAATCGAAACTCACTGAAAGTAGTGTTCTCCCTGAAATACATGGCAATTCTCCCTCCTCCTCCACCTCCTCCAAAGTTACTGCTTAAAACTGAGCCATTGCCTCCTGCAGCAAGAACCATGCCATAGCCTGTGATGGTATCACAATGAATCCAGATGCTGCCCCCACTTCCTCCTCCACCCATGTTGTTATTGAATAGCTGTCCATTTTCTCCACTAGCAGTGACAAGTCCATCTATAAAGAGTGTGTCAGTTACATTAAACCAGATTCTCCCTCCTCCTGCTCCTCCACGTGTTCCTCCTCCTGCACTGCCAAACACAGTTGGCTCATACAGGTTTCCATAGGCCAATCCACCAAAGTCCACCCCTATAACAATGACAGAAGAACTCACATCAAATATTATGAAAGATCACAAACATTAGAAACCTACTTAATCACTAACCCACCACCATGAAACAGAAGATACCTTACCTTGTATATTTTTCATTAAATGAACATTTCTCATTCATTTTATTATCGTAATAAAAAAGACATTGTTTTATGAAAAGCCGCAAATGAATTCCTGTTAAAGACAAATATTATACTGATAGCAATAACAAAAAATGATGAATTTTCACTAGTCTTAAAAATCTTTTTGAAACATAATTTTCTTTCTGCACTGCAAGCACCTAATTCTGTATCCTAAAAGTGATAGAGATCAATAAAATACCTTGCATTTCTGATTTACAGAGTGGACCTACAAAATTCAAGCAAAATATTCAATTTATCTAAATGATTTTTAAAAGATCTTATTACAAGCCAGGGGTCTTTACTAGACAGAGCAGTGTCAAAACCATTGTGCTATTACTGCTAGAAGTCATAAGTTTACTCCAAATTTCCAAAGACTTCCATACAACTTTAGTTGTAAATTAGAAAGCCTGATGTGTCCATTCTATACATATATTTTACTCTAATCATGCAAGACCACAGATCTCACAACCTGCATAATATATATCAACCACACATCTGTATGGATTTTCTTTGTTAGGTTTCTGTACTGCAAGCAGTTCACACCATAGAAAATCTACAACTATCCCCTAACACATGGAACTATTTTAACTATGCCACCTTAGGCCAGTCAATGTGTGGTTTCCAGCACATTTCACCAGTACAACTGCATCACATTTGCCACCATGGCAACATGAATGACATCTGCTAAGTGCCTTCTTATTTATTCCTCTGTGTAATATACCAGTTTCCTACAGTAAATACTACCAATGCAGTCACACCACCAATGTACACCACTAGATTTTAAAAGGGACTATGTTATTCCAGAGACACTCATTTAGTTTTAACCTGAATTTACTACTACTGAACCATGGCATCATGGAAACTCACCAATACTTCACTGTCATGTTTGCTCCTAGTAATTGTCTAATTATTTCAGTCTAAGAAATATCTCCATTGTACCGAATTCCAATAATCAGACAAATAATCACAAAAATCTAAGAATTTATTACAACTGGGTGTTATAACCAAATGCACAAACTAAAAGTTTGTTACAATAAAAAAAACAAAGACTGACCATATCCACGTCCACCACTTCCTCCATGACCTCCTCCTGATGCAAGTGATGAGCTCGAGTAGCCAAGTCCAGGATTAATTACTCCATGAAGCCCAGTTCCTGTTCCATCAGCACTCTCATAGCCCAGACCATCTGCACTGACTGTCCCTCCTGCATCTATGGTAATGTTCTCAGAGTGGAAGAAGATATGTGTTCCTCGTACCAAACCACCTCCATCAACTGTGAGATCTCGAGTGGTGAAGGAGATTCCAGGTTCATTAACTGGATCAGAGATCATGTGAAGGTAGCCATCATCTTTCACATGGACAAAATCAAAGTCATAGTAACCTGTGGACTGAGATAGAGTGTGCCCATTTCTAAATAACCATAACTTGCCTTCATGGTGGATGGTCAAGTTTTTGATGTTAGCAAGAGTTCCATTGAGAAAGATGCCAACTCCATGTATGTTGGTTACTGGGGCCATACCTAGATAAGCACCTTTGTAAACGTGGACACTGAAAGGAAGATCAATGCTCTCACGCTGCAAGTCCATGATCTGGTTAGAACCTACATGAATTGCCCCTGTCCTATCACCAATCATATTCTCAAAAAACAGTTCTGCAGTAATATTGACTGGGTTCGTCAGGACAGCAAGCTGGGCTTTCCCATAGATTTGAACTTCATTAAAATAATACTTGTTGTTACCTGAAAGTACATATAAATGTTTTTATTCAGAAAACAAGTACAAAACAATCAGTATTTAAGGAAAAGAAGAACACAGAAATGTACAACAAAATCTTATTTCCATGGATTTGTATTAGTAGACCTTTGTAAATAGTTTTCAACTTAAATTTAAAATTTTACATTGTTTTCTTATGGCAGATTATTCAGATTTGAAACTAATATCATAAACGGATTGCAAAATAATTGAAAACTTGCCTTACCATTACAACAACCTTTGCTATACTGTGAAATATGCATTTTTGTTAACCTTTTTTCACCATTAATATTTATCTATACTCAGTGCTCAAAAAACATTTTTAGACACAGGCCCAGGGCTGGGGACTTAAACTCACAAGCCCTGACTAAATTCCACAAGCTCAGACTCCAGTTTTCACACACCCAAATTTCCCTTTTATATTATCAACAGACAACATTGTAATAGCTGCAATTCAACTGTAAATTCAATAGGGTTCAAAGGGGATTGAAGGTAATGCAAGATTCATTAGTCTTCACTCATTAAGGACAGGATGGTCCATATGTTCAAACTTTTCTGCTGGATTCCTTGAGTGAATCCTGGTTAGAACTGAGTTGTATTGTCCATGTGTTGTTTGCAGTATGTGCAAAGAATTAAAAGTCCCCCCCCCCCCCAAGCAGCTTCATTTTCTTGTTTGCAGGCAAACTTTACAAAGTAAATATATGTTAACCAAAAGTTTTGAAATTTCGTTTTGTTGGGCTTTGATAAATTGCTTCCTAAATCAGCTTAAAAAATGAATTACACTTGAATAGCATTTCAACACCTGAAATGACCATGCTTTGCATTATGTATGTGTAGTAAGATATAACTTCAACAAAATGCTGCCGCTGTTCACAAACTAGACTAAAATATAATACATATGGCTTAAACATTCTCAGCCAAGGCAATGATATGTAACTTTTGTTCTTGTACACAAATCTAGCATCTCTTTGATTTACCTATAATAGGTTGTTCCACTTCCTGATCATACCTATGCAAATTAGCACCATGGGCTCACCCACTGCAGCCTTCAAACACCTCTCAGTAGCTATTATCAGCCAATTAAGTAATATGTGAAATGGTGGTGTCTAGTGACCTCTTTGTATTTAATTACCACTACTTAAACTGGCCATGGGATAGTTTTACATCAGCTCCAATCATGACTGTTTAACTTGTACACATACTACATGTAATGGGAATATAATGAAAGTGGTGGGGTTTTCTAAGTTTTGAAGATTACTGAAAATTGTATTTTCTTGAAACACAATCATGTCATTGAGTTTGGGAATTGTATTTTAGCATGATACACCATGTTTCATTTTGATTCAAATCAGATCTCACAATTTCTTGCAGGACAGTGGTGATCTGATTTAGATTGTTCTGTGTTTTGGCAGGTATGTCAACATCTTGAAAATGCATTTCCAAATTTCATCAGTGTGAACAGTTTCCTCTGGCAAATTATAATTTTTTCTGACAAGCCCAATGGGCAACTCAGAATACAGGACAGACCTGATCTAAAATTAGAAAGGCCCTGGTGTCATGCTATCTTTTTTTAGCACTGCTACTTAAAGTCTTTTTATCCTCCCATTGCAGTAAAGGTCAATATTCCAGCAAAACCTCATATTAGAATAAATTAAGAATGAAATAGCACTTTTTGCAACATTTGAACAATTTTAAAATGGTCCCTCAATTATCCGTTTCCTTAGGGTATATGTTTTAATATGAAATGTATGTTGCCTTGTATTCTAGTGATGCAAAAGCTAAAAATAATTTCTCTACATAAGTACCAGCAAAAGGATGAGACCCATGATCTGGCAGAAACCATGAATGCCCTTCATCTGCCGACAGATTTGTATAATCCAAGATGACACCCTTGTCCCCTGATGCTCCCCGATTAATGTTGTTGATCAAAAGGGTGGTGTGATTGTATACTGAAAAATTGAAGAGAAAAGAAATTGTTGCTGTGCAATAAATATGTTATGTTAATTATTCTTGTCATCTTTATAGACAGTAGTTTGAATCCAAGACCAAAAATGTATAATATGGACAATATGATAGTTTTGCCACTGGCAATGTGATGCAACTGAAGGGTAATGTTTCCACTTCAAAAACAGGAACCATAACTGCAGAATTTATTTAAAACAAGATAAATTTTGAACTTGTCCTAGGTCTGCTTAAACTTCACTCTAAATTTGATTTGAATCAATGAAGTCCTTCAAAAGTTGGTAAGCAGAACAAAATTTGTTATGAGAAAGAACAAAACTGCATGGACAGATATGAATAATGCTACATAAGTGAATTTTCAGAACTACTGTTTCATCATTTCCAAAAGCTTCTTCCACCTCTATCAGACTTCTTGATCCCAGCATCTGTTGAGAACAAGAGACTTCCTTCTTTCAGCCTGTTTTCTATAAAGCTAAGGCATTAAGTTTTCAGTAAATTATGTTTCTCTGAAGACATTTACCCAATCACATTGACATCAGGAAATAAGCTCCAATCCTTCTCAAATTCAATATTCATGGAAAGTTGAATTTTGCATTTCCTGCCTATATATGATGAACTACAGGAAGAAACTCTTATTACCTCCCCTTGCCACAACGAAGTGGATACCTATCAACTGGAACTTCCCCAGTTTAATCTGAGCAATACCTCAATACAGATGCACACATATACAGCGACATGTGAGAGTTCAAATGTAATGTGACAGGATAAGTATTCTTGGATAAACCTAATTCACTATAGATTTACTTCTTCATCAAATACATTCTACAATCACATTAACTTTAGGAGAATAGGTAACCAGAAGAAGAAATCAATATTTTCTAATAAAATGTGTTTTTTTTATAATACTTACTGAATCATAATACCTTAGGAGACGTAATAACTCATAAATCTAGACCTAACAGATTAAAAATATTTAGGTAAATAACTGAGTTATTTGCCCACCATGGTGGCAGTCAGATAGAATGATCTACCCTTGATGCAGGAATTGGTGCCAAATCCTGTGAGTTCATCAGTTACTACATCCACTTGTGCCAAGCAGCATGCTCTCTAAAGTCAGAGAGGCTTTGCAAACTCCATACAAGCAGTTTGGAAGTTTTCTATTTCAAATAAGTTTGCATTTATCTTGGAAGAGAACCATACTCCATATATAAATTTCCAACTTTTCTACTCTTCCTATCAATGACAAAGTTTTCTGATTTTCAATATGTTATTATGCTACCATATTAACACACACTTAGGCACCTTTGGTATATTCCTGCACTGGTTGCAATGGCATCTGCTCACATTGCTATAGCCATATCAATACCTGTATGCCTAGTGCATGATATAGCAAACTCATTTAGTAATGCAGTATAATTTCCACTGAGTCAAAATATACATACAGTTAAGTTTCTATATTATCTTGTCTTAGCATCTCATTTCATAGCTGTATATGTGACACTTTACTGGTTTTACATGTACAGAAAGTCATTAAGCTTCTTCTATAGTAACACTGTCTCATCCTCAATGTTTTAACATGTACTTCATAAGTATTAATAATGATGCTTCTGCTCCTATTTATGTTCAGGTCTTGTGTTTAATATAGAAAACTTGCCTATTTTACTGTATAGCTTCTGCCATGGTCAAATAAATACATGTTTTCTAAACAGGGTTACTCAATAATATCTAGTATGTATGTGTAATTACTATAAATGATGTTTCAGTGATTTTACCTGTATAGGCAGTGAAAAATTATTTAGACTCCACTCTGTCAATATTAATAGTGACACTCTAATTCTATACCTGTACAGGCCATGTGCACCTCTATATCCATATTATCATAGCAGGTAACTCAACATGGACACTCAACATTTCATAAATCAGGACACTCACTACACTACATTTATATATTGTCTCCTCTATTTTGTCTTACAGATTTAGACCCTAAGTGATACCAGTCTTACAGACTTAGACCATGAGTAATACCAGTCTTACAGATTTAGACCATGAGTGATATCAGTCTTACAGATTTAGACCATGAGTAATACCAGTCTTACAGATTTAGACCATGAGTGATACCAGTCTTACAGACTTAGACCATGAGTAATACCAGTCTTAAAGATTTAGACCATGAGTGATATCAGTCTGACAGCCAGTCAACATGTCAAGTTTTCTCTAGTTATCTTTCCTTAAATACATGCCAGCCTTGCATATTATCAATAGAAGTCTGTGGACAGCAAATCTTTGTGCACTAAGGGCAAGATGAAGAAACAGCTTGAGGGATGAAAAAATTAGCTTGCATGCAAGGATCCGAAATGGAGAGCAACAACAATCCACAGTTACAGTCTCACATATCAGAATTACAGACTGGCTATGAAAATAAATATCCTGTACCCTATGTCAGCCTCATGAATTGGAGAACGTCATGCCAGCCATGATGGCTGTGTTCCTTAATGACCAGACTCAGCCATGTAACTCTGATTGCAATGGACCACAACCACAATTGATCATACAGCATCAGCCAAAAGAAAATGAACTTGTCCAGCTCCACGACTCGCATAATGCTGCTGGACAACTTCTTGTGTATGATACCCAGTCAAGTGCCACAATTCCCAAGAACCCACTTCATGAAACCAGTTATACAGCAGACTAACCTGTATATGATGCAGATGATGCACAGTCTAGACAGGCACCTTCATGAATCAGACTAACTGCACAGTACTGCTATGCACTTCCTGCAGATGATGCACAGTCTAGACAGGCACCTTCATGAATCAGTCTAACTGCATAGTACTGCTATGCACTTCCTGCAGATGATGCACAGTCTAGACAGGTACCTTCATGAATCAGTCTAACTGCATAGTACTGCTATGCACTTCCTGCAAATGATGCACAGTCTAGACAGGCACCTTCATGAATCAGTCTAACTGCATAGTACTGCTAAGCTCTTCCTGCAAATGATGCACAGTCTAGACAGGTACCTTCATGAATCAGTCTAACTGCATAGTACTGCTATGCACTTCCTGCAGATGATGCACAGTCTAGACAGGTACCTTCATGAATCAGTCTAACTGCATAGTACTGCTAAGCTCTTCCTGCAAATGATGCACAGTCTAGACAGGCACCTTCATGAATCAGTCTAACTGCATAGTACTGCTATGCACTTCCTGCAAATGATGCACAGTCTAGACAGGCACCTTCATGAATCAGTCTAACTGCATAGTACTGCTAAGCACTTCTTGCAAATGATGCACAGTCTAGACAGGTACCTTCATGAATCAGTCTAACTGCATAGTACTGCTATGCACTTCCTGCAGATGATGCACAGTCTAGACAGGTACCTTCATGAATCAGACTAACTGCATAGTACTGCTAAGCTCTTCCTGCAAATGATGCACAGTCTAGACAGGCACCTTCATGAATCAGTCTAACTGCATAGTACTGCTATGCACTTCCTGCAGATGATGCACAGTCTAGACAGGTACCTTCATGAATCAGTCTAACTGCATAGTACTGCTAAGCTCTTCCTGCAAATGATGCACAGTCTAGACAGGTACCTTCATGAATCAGTCTAACTGCATAGTACTGCTATGCACTTCCTGCAGATGATGCACAGTCTAGACAGGTACCTTCATGAATCAGACTAACTGCATAGTACTGCTAAGCTCTTCCTGCAAATGATGCACAGTCTAGACAGGTACCTTCATGAATCAGTCTAACTGCATAGTACTGCTATGCACTTCCTGCAAATGATGCACAGTCTAGACAGGCACCTTCATGAATCAGTCTAACTGCATAGTACTGCTATGCACTTCCAGCAAATGATGCACAGTCTAGACAGGCACGTTCATGAATCAGTCTAACTGCATAGTACTGCTATGCACTTCCTGCAAATGATGCACAGTCTAGACAGGCACCTTCATGAATCAGTCTAACTGCATAGTACTGCTAAGCACTTCTTGCAAATGATGCACAGTCTAGACAGGCACCTTCGCGAATCATTTGAACCTACATGGTGATGCCATGGCACTTCCTGTGGACAATATCCAAATGATTAAAGCACTCTCATGTATCAGTATAACCTGAAAAAGAACCCCAGGTCACTTCTGGTGTACAATCTCCATCTTGAAATGGAGATGTAATGGGCAAGAGTTCTTCCCTTGGTTGATATGGTATAAAGATATAAAAGATCAGATCTTTCTGAGTGTTGGATCCAATAGGTATTTGAGGTTTACTATTAATATAATCTATGAAGGAGTAGTAAAACACTTTAACACTGGGCATTAATCAAAAACACTTTAACATGACCTTTCTCTTGGTGTAGATAAACATATTATGTGCATACAGTGAAGTCATAGACTGCTACAACAAGCATTATGTAAAGACAGACACGACAAAATATTGTTACTTCACCCTATTTATTCAAATTTAATGCAAGAATGACACTCAACATAAATATCACAGATCTGTTGATATTTTAGTTAGAATCGTAAGATGAAAAGTAATTTGAAACAAGCAAAAAATAATGCTGTCTCTTTTCCTCCATACAAAAGAAATACCTGTATCTCCTAAAATTGTCTCAATCAATATTTTATTGCCCCTTTATAAATGAAATTATTCACATAGTTTTCAAATCTTCAATATTTAGTAATTTGTCTAACAGCTTCAAGAAGGCCAAAATATATAGTTGCTATTTAATATCAGACTGATTTTCAGTTATAATTATTTCCCAATGGAACTCATCAAAACTGATTGTTACAAAACAATTTTGCAATGTACACACTAAGAATGAAATGGAAAATGGATTGTCTTGCAATAATTTTGTAACCACAAGTTATATCCCTTGTTTCTTATAAATACTGATGAGAGTCAATTAATATTGAAGAATTTGAACGAATTACTTGCAAACTAAATCTGGAAGGACTGAAATAAATTTTGGTATGTTACCCATCCAATGAAATATTTTGATATACATTAAAATGGAGACCAGTTTTTAAAAACCTCAAAAAAAACCAAAGACAGTAAACACATGTTTGGTTACCAGTATGATAAAAGAAGGCTGTTCCAGAACTTCCATTCCCAGCATTGATTCCCCCAGCAAGACCACCAAAAACATCCCAGGATCCAGAGAAGGTCTTGTTGTCTGCAAAGTAGAGAGCTATCCTACCTCCAGAGCCACCACCACCATAGTAGGATGCTGTCAATACAGTGCCACTTGCATCATACACATTTTGATAAGAGCCATCCCCACCAAACACCTGGAAACTTCCATATCCCTGAAGTATAAAAGTAGCACATTAAAATCTCAGATGAAGCATCAGGATTTATGTTATTCCATCCAATCTTACAAAATTTTGTACAGATCTTCTGATTTCTAATTGCTTATGTGGAGACCGGGCCTTCAATTCACTGAATAATCAGACTGTCATAACTGTGCAGAACAAGTTTATCAAGTGTGAAATCTTACAATGAGTAAATCCAACAATTTAGGTATAAAGTTGTCTGACCTCAGAACTTGTTCATTTTGACAGCGAATGCCAATATATATATATATATATATATATATATATATATATATATATATATATATATATATATATATATATATATATATATATATATATATATATTCCTCATCTACTACCATGTAAAGCACTCTTGTTTGCAGTACATCGGATGCATATTCCATATATACAGAATAGAATATGCTCACATACAAGCTGAATAACTTAGGAAAATCTAAAAGCCAGGGAGAAGGGGGGAGGGGTTGGCTTATCCATAGGCCAAGGTCTAAACTTTAAAGAATTTCTTTGCTGACTACCATAGTGATGGTAGATCTTGGGCCATGCATGTAAAAAAAATACATTATTTGTGTCCAAACACTTATTTACCTACTATGATTGCTTTTGTTATTATTCTGCAAATGCATATTTACTAATTTTTTCAAAACAAGTTTACCTGGAGACCAGGCTGTACTATAATGTACAGTACTTACACAGAGAAAATTATGCTTAGTGTCACTTTAATCCTTATTTATTCCCAAACATATTAGATGCAGATTTTGCTTTATTCGTTGTTTTGACCGAATCACATTCTTCCAGATATCATTTCAGCTAGTTGATAATAGCTGTTACATTTAAATTGATCCATGCTCTCACAAGTTACACTTTTTCAATGATGTAAGCAATGCCACAAACTGAAGTAATCTGTATGAAAAGGTACACATGTTCAATTGTGCAAGGCACATAACCAGCATACTGTCATATGTTAATTCTGAATATAGATTAAATAAGATCATCATCAAGCTATTTTACTTTTGTGTTTTGGCTGAACAAAATCATAATTATCCACTGAGGAAAAAGATGGATGTTTTGGCATCTCCTTTGTTTATAATTGGCTGAATTGTCTTTTTTTTCTGACAGCAAACAGGCTGGTTAAAACCATAAACCTAGCTTTAGTTAAGTGAGAATTTTGACCATAAATTATACCAGTAATTTGATGCATAGTTGTCTTTCACTCTATAATATTAGTACAATTACCATAGTTTTGTAAAATGGGGTGTAAGGTCACTTATATCAAAGCAAACTGCAACCCAGATTTTATGGTATTAGCATAATTTTCAATGCATTATTTATGAAACTTCATTACTGTATTTTGGAGATATTCAAGTTTAGTGCAGTGATACACATGATATGAAGAATGCACTTCTTTCAACATGTATTCAAAACCACAATGTACATGCAGTGGTGCCATTATGTAAATACACTTACTAGCCTAATTGTGATCATTGAATCAAACCTTATTCCTGTTCATTGTTGTCATACTGGGATCACATTTTAATGAGTTAGGTATTTATAATTTCAAGGCAAAATAAAAACATAATTACTTGTGCACTGATACAAAAAATCTAATGTAATAACACATAGACAAACAATAATTGAGTCAAATGGGAGAAGTAGTGTTACAGCAACCCACAAATGCTCAATTCTAGTCATTGTCCAATCAAGTTATACACAAATCTGAATTCAATAGAAACAAAATGAAAACAGAAAGAAAGAAAACATTTGTGACTTTTCAAACAAATTTATATAATTTTTATGCAATAATCATAAAAGCCAACCCTGAGAAAAAAGTAAACATGTAATTTTTGCTTAAATAAGTATGCCTAAATAAGTATGCTTATATAAGTATGCCTAAATAAGTATGCTTAAATAAGTATGCCTAAATAAGAATGCTTAAATAAGTATGCTTATATAAGTATGCCTAAATAAGTATGCTTAAATAAGTATGCTTAAATAAGTATGCCTAAATAAATTCATTTAGAACTAATACCCTGTTCATCTTGTGATGTCATCTCAGATAGATTTTTCCATATAATTAAAATAAATTATGAGATCAGAACTAAATCCCTTTCACAACAAATAGTTTCAGCTTCTTCACAAAACATTTTACACAATCCACAGTTTATCCTGCCTTCAAAGAAAAAGACCTAAGTGGGTCATGTTTATGGGCCTAAACACTTTCTACAGACCCTGTCTATTACACTATTTCCTTATTGACTTATTATTTGCTTATTACATTATGACAATTATGAACATTTAAAAAAAGTTCTTTTATATTACTGCAGTACATTCATAATAGTAGTCCACTTTGAAACTAACTGACTGTTTTATTTCACATTCTAATTCACTATAGGAATTTACAAAAATCATTACCTCACATTAAAATTTTGGATTTATTTGAAATAATATTCATTTCTAAACAAGTGGTATACATTTTATTTATTCTGCGAATATTTTGTGAAATTTGTCACTTTTTATGATGTGGTCAACATCACTAATTGTTGTCTTTCAGGTTTTGTGCATGATGCATTTAATAAACAAACTTAATAATGGGTGTTATTGAGCAAATTATTATTACACTGGTCCAAGGTTTCTATTATTTTATTATTTCAGAAAAATGTGCACTAAATATGTAATAACAGTGGTCCCCCTCATGAACGGCGCCCCTGACTAGCGACCACTTACTATTCTTTGTGGAAGAATCCCTTGGTTCCGACAAGTTTGTGTTTAAAAGTATCCCTTAATAAAGGCCACCCTGCTGACGCGACCATTGACCACCATATTAGTGCACAAAATTTACCCTCAAAAGCTGCCACATTTTATTATTAATTTGTCCAGAACCAATATTTAATTATGGTGAGGTAAGTAATCCGATTATCATTCTTGATGTATGTTTACAGATGTCAGGTTTTCGTTACTGAAAGAGGTGTTGGCTAAAGTACATGTACCACTAAGGTTTCTGCAGAAAATGGGGTCAGCATTGTTTAGATATAGCTTTGGGCTTCACACAGAGTTTTTTAATTGATGATTACGACTGGATGTTTTTAATTGTCAAGATCATAACATGGTCAGATAGAAATGGGGTCAGCAGTGTTTGATAGAGCTTTGGGCTTCACACAGTGGATTTTTGATGTAATTGTCAAGATCATAACTTGGTCAGATAGGCTAAAAAAATCTTATGGATTGATACACAAATAGAAACAATTAACATTAAACAAAACAGGGTACCAGACGAAGACCAAAAAATCATGTGACACTTCATGTATCACTAACAGTATAATAAAGCAATTGGTTTACTCATGTTTCATCTGCAAAATTAAATTGCAGTATTGTATGATTAGCCACATATGAATAAATCATTACAAAACTTTAACATATCATCACGTAAACAAAGAAAAAATACTTTAGAAGAAAAATATTCAACTTAACAACAATGGGGAGAGTTCACATGCTGAAAATTGTATTTTAAGAAGACTAAAATAAACAAGAGTGTAAAAATAAGGAGAACAATCTGTAGCAGTGGGAAAATTGAGTACATGGAAAGAGAACTATTTTAAATAAAATACAGCATATGTACCAAGACTCAGATAATGTTTTTAAATGGTTCTGTAATGCTCATGACAACAATACCCCTCACATTTCACACCTAAGAACATGAACTATTCATTTATGTTACCTTGAAATAAATTTGTTTGTAAGACAAGAACATTTTAATAATTATTGCTACTTTTAAATGAAGATATTAACTGCTCTGAGGGGGTCCCAAGTGGCCAAGTGGTCGTAAGCGCTGTCTGTTATGGATCACTGCCATCTCACCTCTGTCTGCGTGGGTTCGAGTCTCATATTCGGCCAATGTGGGTATGTGAGAAAGCTTTTGCCAGTAGCTTCTCATGAGTTGGTGGTTCTTTCCGGGGGTTTTCCCTGGGTTCTTCCTCCACCATTAATACATGGCCGACATGTATATCCTATCTTGTGCTGAAAAATGGCATTAAACCATAAAAACACAAACGAACAAAAAAAAATACTCTGAGTTATATGTAGCTTTCCTACTATATACACATATATACATACATATCTCACAAATATAGTCCCCCTCTGGAAAGGCCACCTGTCTTATAAGGACACTTTCCCAGTCCAGAAAGGATGGCCATATATGAAGGAGACTAATGTATATCAAAAGCAAGGGAAGACACTCATGAATTTTGCCTGGCATGAATCAAATGTACTTCTTTGACTGCCTTGCAGTGTATGTAATCTGTAGTCCGAAGATACCTGGCCTGCAGCATTTCAAAAATCAGCAAAAGGCAAAGTGAAAATCAAGCACGACCTGTCCAGATGTCTTAATTATCATATGAATACAGAATCAGTTGTAAGCCTTACCGGAGACACTACTGGGATGTCCTAAAAAACAAAAATCAGAATATAACCTTCTATCACTATGACAATCGCATATTTGGGAGAGATGAATGCAGAGATGTTGCAGTCACAGTTGGATATGCCTGTCTTTCAGGAACATATACATTGACAGCTGCAGGAGATAGCAAAACAATTATCTATTTCAGGCCTCTTTTATCATATTGCTCCCATAGATAGTTGGATACAATTGGAATTGATTCCCATTTTTAGACAACCCAGTGAGTGTAAGTCCCTCCACATGTCTAAGAATGGCTTTCAGACCTGTAAGTCCAAGAGTGTGGGGTGTCTTTTAGATCTGATGGATCCAGCTTATAGTAACATCTTGTTCAGAATTGTACCAGACATTGACACCCAGCCTCAATCATAGCGATTTCAGTGGTAGATGTGCCAGTGTAGCCATGCATGTAGCTTCTTCTGTGTATAAGGACATAATCTAAGCAAAAAATCCATGCATACTGCCATAAATGACTATGCTGTCATATTGGTATGGTGACAAGTCCATCCATCCAGTCTTGCTCAAAACACAACTGGTACCAAAGCCAACTAGACTGGATTCCACACATCCAACAACCAGGCCAACCATTATCCCATCTAACCCGCCATCTGCCATAGTGACAGAACTTGTATAGTGAAACAGCTTTTCCTACTGGTTAACTGAAGAGTATTGATAGTAGATAATTTTGGAACAATGGCATTGCATCTTCATGGGGAATGTTTTGGCCCAAAATGAAAGTAGACAATAACCAGGAGTATTACACAGCAAGTGTGAAAGTATTACTAAGCAACAGCCCTAATCAAAACTGACCATGGAGATAATGGAGTTTAGTTTCAAGGAAGCCATCAATGAGATATACTGGGTGTTGCTGGCTTAAGAATGCGCACCACCCCTTACTACCAAGCAGGATAATAAAGTAAAACGTTTAGTCAACATCAATGATAAGGAAGAGTCTCCATCCTTCCAGCTACTTCTCCAGTTAAAAGAATCAAGGACATTAACAATCAGCTTAGCTGTTAGAATGTATCTGTGGACCAGGCAAATGCTAAAACTTTGATTCTGGAGAACAAAACACCAGCAAAGTACTTGTCATGCCAGTAAAAGACACATTCCACTATCTACTATACTGAACTCCCAGCATTAAACATATATTGGCAGTTAGCACACACATCTGTCCATCCATGTTATAAGGTGGATAAGAATGTGTTGTTGCCACAGTGAAGCTACTTGTAACATTGCTGCCACAACTTCCATGCTGGATCTGTCCTCACTGGCAATTTTCCACATGACAGAAAAATTAGCCAACATGGCTGTAGTCAATGGCCCAAATTGCTCAGGTCAAAGGATGGACAATGAAAACTGTCAGTGCCAATGTATGCCACCTTGCTAAAAACAGCATCACAAACTGGCTTTAAGGATTACTCCATTTGTTGCATCATTCCTGGGGTGAGGGAGTGAAAAACTTTGAAGACAGGCAGCTCAGAAACTACCCATCCAACTTGCCACTCCATCATTATTCTCATTTAGAAACCTCTGTCCATTCCACAACTGTGGGATGACAAGCAGTCCTAGTAAAAGGAATCACTTGTGCCCCAAGTGCCATTCAGATCTCAACCTCATGCCAACTAACCAGGCAAAGAGGTTCTTATAAGGGAAGTAAGAAACCAAGTTTGTCTACCTCCAACGTTCCTGCCTCCAACCACTGACTTTACACCACCACTGCCTGTAGACAGAATAACAGTGAGTGCCAGACTCATGCAATTCCAATCATATGGCACCTAAGAGATAATTTCCACAAGAAAAAAGACATGAAAAGCTATAGAAAGTGGAGGAATACAACTAAGCACCTGATAGATAAGGCAAAAGAGAGCCACTATAAACAGGCTATTAATGAAAGTAAGAGTACCAAAACATTGTGGAAGCATCTAAAAAGAGCTGAACCCACCCAAGAACAGTTGTCAAACCCGTAGACTTAAGCAAAATGATGATATAGCAACATCTGTACAAGACATTGTGGAAATATTCAACAATTTCTTCATAAGCATCTCCAGTAACAGTATTCAGAACCAGACTAACATCCCAATTGAACTTGATGCTCTACTGTTATTTACAAGAGCTAAAATTCCTCAAGATAATTATTTTTCAATAGCTAATGTTAGTGAAGCTGATGTTTTTGATATGCTAATTAAGGTGAATATTAATAAATCCTCTGGACTAGATGGTATTGGTCCACGAATTCTCGAAAATGCTGCACCAGTAATAACAAAGTCACTAACGCATATAAGAAACTTAGGGATAATGAGTGGAAATTTTCCAGAAACACTGAAATGTGCAAAGGTTACACCTATCTTTAAGAAAGGAGAAAAGGAGGATCCAGGAAATTACAGACCAATATCAGTTCTACCTGTTTTGTCAAAACTGTCTGAAAAACATGTAGCCATTCAGGTCTATACATTTTTTTAAACAAACTCTCTATTTCATAAAGCACAATCAGGATTTAGAAAGTACCACTCGTGCCAAACAGTACTTACCAAATTAATTGATCTTTGACTGAAGGAAATGGATAATGGACATATGACTGGGATTGTTTTCCTTGACTTCAAGAAGGCTTTTGATCTTGTTGATCATGAAATTCTGCTGCAAAAGCTGAACTGTTACAGGTTTGACAATCCTTCTTTAAACTGGTTTAGATCATACCTAAACCAAAGGTCTCAACAAGTAAGCATTGGCAATATTAGCTATAAAACTCACACTATTCATTCAGGAGTCCCTCAAGGCTCAGTTTTGGGCCCTCTCCTCTTCCTTATCTATATCAATGACCTACCATTAAATAATGAATCCACAAATACAGATTTGTTTGCAGATGATGCAACCTTGTATATATCTAGTTCCAATACTGAAGTTATCCAAACAAGATTAAACTCAGACCTTATTTGAGTCCAAAACTAGGCACAACAAAATAGGATGGTAAATAATGAAGGTAAAACAAAATGATTCTGGGGATGATACAAAAGCTACACAAGTCAGGGAACCCAAAACTATCTCTTGCAATAAATAATCATCCATTAGAAAATGTCAGATATGAAAGGCTTGTAGGTGTGTCCATAGATAATAATTTATTATGGAATGACCATATTGATAAGCTTTGTAAAACACTGTCATCCAAAATTCCCCTTCTCAGCAGAATCAAGAAATATTTACCTACAGAAACTCGCAATCTATACTACAAGTCATATATTCTTCCAACAATGGATTACTGTTATAATGTATGGGGACTAACTGTGCTAAATCTGAGCTAGACAGGATTTATAAACTCCAGAAACAAGCAGTACGTGTAATTTTAGATACATCTGTTGATCATCCCTCAAAAGCATTATTTACATAACTCAAATGGTTTACAATATATGACAGGATAGAATTTCACAAGGCAGTTCTTTTATATAAATGTCTACATGGAACTGCACCAGAGTATCTTCAGGACTTATTCAGGCCTTTTCAACACAATACCAGTTGAGATCAATATCACATGGAAACCTTCTAGTACCAAAACCAAGAACAGATCAATTCAAAAAGAGTTTTCAATACTCTGGTACAGTTCTGTGGAATAAGCTTCCACTACATGTAAAATCAGCTGAAAATATTAGAGTATTTAAGAAGAGATATCATGAGCATGCATGTGTTTCTAATAGATAATGGAATTTAGTATTTTAATACTAAACATGCTAAAATAAGCACTAATTATTGCTATCTTCAAACAATGTGCATTTGTTATACTCTCATTATGAGGCCTCAAGGGAGAATAGTCCTTGACTAATGAGTCACCCTCTATAAATAAAGCATTATTATTATTATTATTATTATTATTATTATTTTTATTATTATTATTATTATTATTATTACTGGATCAATCCATCTCTGCAAAACAGATAGGTGACTCTAATCATTTCAAAGGGGCTTCTGGTTTTTCCAACCAATTACTTCTTCCTCTCCTGTTCTAATAGAAATGTCATCATATTTGGAGAGAAGCCATATTCATCAATCTGAGATACAGTTATCATAATGTGGAGATTGCATCAAAACAACAATCTCTAAAAAATATAATGATGATGCTGATCATGTCACCTCAACAAATTCATATTTCTGATGTCCAAGATGGATACAATAAGGTCTACACAATCAGTCTTGATCTTACATATGCCTGCTTTTATTTCCCTATATACCCGGTGTTGTGAGAAAAAAAATCAGTTTGTTTATCATGACAACACTGACCAATTTCAAGTCCTTCAGTCTAAATATCAGTTCAAAAATAATGGATTGCATCATCACCCTGTTCTGGTCAACATTCTCTCTAGATAATATCTTACAACAACATGGTATGTGCTAATCTCAAGAATGGAAACAATCTTCTGAATCATCTTGTGTTTGTTTTGAACTGGGAAAAAATTTACATTTGCCCATTCTAGTGTTAAGACCACATGGGTATAGAGTGTATGACCAATCTCAATTTTGCATGTCTCCCTCATGTAATTTTCTGTAGCTCATCTTCCAACCAGACATAGATTTCTGAGAAAGAGTTCTTGCAAATCCAAGGTTACTCAATGAAATAGCAGATCTTATCCAATTGGGCAGATTTATTATGTACCCATTATAAATATCTTTGCTGGCTCTATGGCATACTTTTCCAGTCCAATCGGCCAGGCCAATACAGTGAATGAGGTACTATTATTCCTGTGCCAGTGGTGCTACAACAATTGGCTCACATTATTAATTACTCTGAAGAACCAAATTGATGGCATGTACAAACACCAATACATGCGGTAAGGTTGTACACTAGCTGCCAGGCAATCATGTGCAAACATCTGCATTAGTATTTCACTCAGCTTAAAATTCTGACAAGGGGAGATAATTTGCAAGAGCTACTTCTCATTGCATATATGATACAGACAGAAAAGATGAATTTTCATCTTCTAGAAAGGCTTGATTTTCTGTAAAATGTCCACCTTCCTGGGGTTATTTTTGCTATCCATTAAAAATGTTGATTAAAAATAAGGCAACTGTTCAATGTGGATAAAAGTGAATTCTCACTAAAAAGTGGAAATCTTCCTCATCTGTGCTGATACTTTAAATTATAAATAACAGTGTCAAAATACACAGTAGCTCTATCATGGGTGTCATCGTTCAAACTGCTGCATAGTTGATTCTACATGCTTCATGACCCGATCAATTACTATGAGTACAGATGCTCAGGTAAAATACCCAATTACTATGAGTATAGATGCTCAGGTAAAATACCCAATTACTATGAGTACAGATGCTCAGGTAAAATACCTAATGTCATCATAATAATACTTGCATTAATATTAGACCATTAGTTATTATTACCTACAATGACTTAAGTATTTTGTGTGACCAGCAGTCATTATCACATACATTGAGGTAAGTATTCTGGGTGGAAAAAAATAAGATATCTTTTTTTTATACTTTGCAGTTCACGCACTTTGAACTCTGTCAAACATTAGGTAATTTAGATCAAGGAGAAGCTTGCTGCATGAAAAAAGTGTTAAAAATCATCCATCTTGAAAATTTTGTGGGCTAAAAGTAACGGGTTATTGATGTTCAATGTTTTCTTTCCAATGTTTGAAAAGGCACAACCTGGGAAAAACCATGTTTATATCCAATGCCAATAAATAATTTCTAACTCACAACATATCTCTTCCACTTTTAATGGATTGTTGATAGTCAATATTCTTGCCAAACAAAATGTATTAAAAACAGCAGATTAAATAAGGCTTGAGTTACCTTAATGAGATTGACTTTCATATAAATAGATCCACCACTGCCTCCACCACTGGGCCCTTGTCCATTCTCCCCATTACAGTTGATATGGCCATCATTTTGCAAGGTATTAGTCACCTCGAGACTGATGGTACCACCACCTCTACCACCAGTACTACCTCCTCCTCTACATCCTCTGTCTCTTGGCTCAAACAGCTGACCCAAGGCCCATCCTGTCAGAGGTTGATGACTGCCATGCCCACCATGCCCTCCATGACCAGCACCTGCACATGGGATATAAATATGGGCTCCATAAGAGAAGGAAATTATATTTTGAAAACTATCAAACTTAGCTTCTTGGCAAAATATACATAATATTTTTATTTTGTGATGCATATTCTATAAGCCTGCCATCTGATACATAAGTTTACAATTTAATTCATCCCAAACTTGCAAAGACCAAGTGGTCAATGATATCTTATTGAAAGATACTCAGCCAATTGAAATCAGTCAAGAAACATTCTAGGCACTTTGCTAACACAAACTTGGTCAAGATTTTCTTTTGCTGTTTAATATACTATAGTGCCATGTGTCTTTTCTATACTGAGCAGGAGGTGACACATGGCTTAGTACCAATTTAACACAACCAATATAAACAGGTGTCTGAACAATATTATTCAAATTTTAGGGGGTAAATCGTGTTAAGGCTGAACAGAGTAAATATGACAAGAGCAAATAAATACAAATAAAATCCTCAGTTTGTGCTTGTATCTTATTCACTTTGTCCCAGTTTACCACATGTTGTTCAATGGCAAAACACTTTTGGGCACAAAATCTGTACATGTCTTTCCCAATTCCAACTTGCCCTACTTATTGTTTTACTGCCAATTTTTTTTGTTTAGTCAAGACAATTTATTCCTAATATCTCTCTTGACATTTCTTCACAGTGCAGATTAAATGTTCTTTTCAATTCAACAATACAACAATAACAAAATCAAAGATGGTAACCTAATCTAATTACAAATATCAATCAATCATTCCTGTGTTCATAAACAATCCAACAAAAATAAGATCTTCCAATTCTACTCCCATCTATGGTATTGCATAATCAAGCTGAGCAAGGATATTCCACCCAAAGAATGCAATATTCAGGTGTATGTCCTGTCCATGAAGCAATATACACTGACTGCACTATTTTTACTACTTACACATTTATTTGTATTCTTTTTCTAAAATGGTGTTTGTGTGAAAGAGAGTAATGTAGTCAAGGATGCTGTTCCTAAATGTTTGTGTCTTTACACTCGTAGCAAGTTTGTGTTTTTACAATGACCTTGGTTTTGGGGCAAAAAAAATACAATGATGACCAGCAGTTCAGATAAAGTGCAGTTTAGATATGAATTCTGTGAGCACAAGAACTCCTTTCTTGTTTATTTACTATTAGTTATATACAGTTTTCACAGGGGGCCTGAGTGGCCGAGTGGTCTAAAGTGCTTTCCATTAGAGATCACTGCCATCTCACCCTCTGACTGTGTGGGTTTGAGTCTAAGATTCAGCTAATGTAGTTATGTGAGAAAGCTTGCATGTAGCTTCTCATGGATTGGTGGTTCTTTCCGGGGGTTTTCCCGGGTTCTTCCTCCACCATTTAAATTGGCTGCCATGTATAGCCTATTGTGTGCTGAAAAATGGCATTAAACTACAACATCAGTTTTCATATCAAATCATTATGTTGTGCAAAGGATACTTCTCCACAGTTGATCAGCAACATAATTCAGGAAACAAGAAACCAAAGCAAATTAAAAATGTCACATGATTATAACTGCATTCACCTCAAAATTGCAAAATATAGAGAGAGAGAATCAATCCTTATAGAAATGTGTAACCAAATTGTGTAAGGACATTCAACAAATGTCAGTTCCAGACCTTCCAAACCAAAACAGACCTTCACAGTATGGCAGTCAATATTTTTTCCACAAGATCCATTTTAGTTGTTGTAGGGTTTAACGCCATTTTTCAGCATATGATAGGCTATACATGTCGGCCAGTATTATTGGTGGAGAAAGAACCTGGAAAACCCCTGGAAAGAACCATGGACCCATGAGAAGCTACTGGCAAGTTTTCTCACATAACTACATTAGTCGAATCATAGACTCGAACCCACACAGACAAAGGTGAGATGGCAGTGATCCGTAACAAAGAGCGCTTTAGACCACTCGGCCACTCAGGGCCCCTTCCATATTAGTAAGGTATAATGAAAAACCATGTAATTGCTGACATGAAAATTAAACATCTGAAAAGTTCAGAAATGTGGTCTGATGCAGAGAAGGCAGCAGTATGTTCAACAAAAAAGTCTGTAAACACTTCAGCCTTAAATGACCTTCAGTTCAATTTCAGAAACTAAAGCTTCAATTCTCAACTCATCATAACCTTTGTGTTCTTGTTTTTTTTTAATTCTCACGGCAGCAGCAATCATCTCTCCAACCATAAGCGTGTGTGATTAGGATTTTTAACATAGCTTTAACAATTTTTCAGTCATATTGCTACAATGTCTGCAGTGAGGCAGTTAATAGTGATGTCTAACACTGGGGCTTATTGCCGCAGACATGTAGCATGATGTCCCACCCAGTCACATTATCCTGACACCAGGCTGCCAGGTCCTAACACTAATCTCTTATTGCTGAGCACCAAGCAAGGCTGTTAGTACCATTTTTGTAAGTCATTGGTATGACTCGGCCGGGGATTGAACCCATGACCTCCCGCTCCCATGGCGGACGCTCTAAACACTAGGCCACTGGAGCAGTTGCCAACCACAAGCAATACTTAAATCAACACAATATGTCCAATAATTGCAACTGTCACATTTCCCACTTATTTTCCAAGTTAATCAAGGTATCTGAATATATTTTGTTTACTTCTCTGCCAACTGTTTGGATTTTTTAGAGATTGATTATTCCCTTCCCCATCAACATGGTAAGATTACATGGATGACATTTCCAACTTATAATAACATGTTAAAGTTAGTCTGGTTCCATCGCAAACTCCACTGCTAAAAACAGACAAGCCAGTATCCTGACCCTATGGCAATGATTGTATTTTCAGTTGTGGCTATTGTTCTATAACTTCATCTTCGCTAGCCATGGTTCTGATCCGTTAAGCCTATCTACACCTTGGCAGATCGAGCAAATATTTGTGTGCTTTGTCCTAGTGACATCTATTGGATTTCATGAGTTGCCTCCCTTAGTATGTAATGCCAACTAACCAATAGCATATAACGGTGATGCATCATATACTGGCCAAAAATAGTGGAGGCAGTTGACTTCAAAAAGAACTTTGTAAATTTAACATTGAAAGTATGACTACATACCCGAGAGAAGCCATTACATGTGTATTTGCTTATCTTATGAGTCCATTCAGTTTATGTGCTCCCTTGGTCTTGATCATCTAGGAATAGTATTCAAACTTGAACAACTTAATTTTGATTGGAGGGAGTGACTTGCCACCGCATGCAATGAAATAAACAAAGATGTAGAAGGTTAACATATTGGAACCTTGGCTAGCAAAGATGTATAAGTCTATAATTTAAGAGTCATTTTAACATTGATCTGCTCAGGATAGTTGCTTCTTGAAGTTCTATAGCTTTGCTGAGCAGGTCCTCAATGAAAAGGCAACCCTGCTGTACTGATGCAACACTTAATTTTACCATCACATAAGACATAAAATATCAAATATTATTCGGGAAAAGTCATCTCACAAGTTTCTCTGTGTGCGTACACACTCTCAATGATACAGTAACATCCATGGATCTCATTAAATTAACTAAATTTAGTACTGTCATATTTATTTTATTTGAGTTGAGTTTCTGACTGTTGAGAAATGAATACAATAAACTCCTTTTAATATGATAAGCTGTATTTCTCATAGTATCTTCATTATACCACAATTCTGGATATAACACAGTAATGATATAGACCCCTCGTATCATCTTATATCAGCTATTACAATGCACAGTCCAATTCAGTATCATGTCAAAGATGTATTACAAATACTGCATTTAGTAGCTGTAAGGGTCATATGGACATCATTATATCTTGAGTTTAATGTATAATGAGGGTTTAAAACATTAAATACCCTAATATTTGTGGTCTTGAGTGCTACCATACTCCCATTAAAACACAGCCTTGTCTATAACATATCTCATTATCCAGTAATCGCACTCATACCCACGTATATTTGCATTGCTCCCATGACATATTTAAAATCAGGGAGGTCTCACTTATATCTAGTACACTTCTATAATTCCATTTAAAATCTTATTAGGGAGATCTCAACTATACACCACTTGACTTGTGTGGCTCCTATACCACATGTTATAATAAGGGTGGTCTCACACATCTGGTTTCCTCGCTTATACCCATGTACGCTTGTATGACTTCTATGAAATACTTTATGGAGATGGTCTTTCTTGTAGCCTAGGTTGTCTCACTTATACCCCAGTACACCTCTATTACTCCTGTGATTCATGTTATAATGAGGTGGTTCACATTTACACCTCAGGTTTTCTCATTTATACCCAGTATACCAGTATGGCTTCCATGAAATATTTTATGAGGGTGGTCTTACTTATACCCCATGCAATCATACTTATACCCCAGTACACCTGTATAGCACTGATGAAACATGTGGTATAAAAAACTTATACCACAGAACATGTGTACTGCTCCCATGAAATGTGTTATAATGAGAGTGATCTCATTTATACACTAGCAGACTTGTACAATTCCCATTATGTTACAATGTGACAAGCCTCACTTACACCATATAATACTTGTATAACTCCCATGAAATACGCTTTAATGAGGTATCAAAATATATAATTACCTGAACTGCCAAGCGCAGAAAAACCATCTCCTTTTTCACAAGATATGGAATGAAGGTCACCAATGATCCTCCCCAAGTCATCAATGATCAGGGTCCCTGCTTTGATGCTTACATTTACTGCATGCACATATCCTCCTCCTTGCACTCTCATCATGTCAGCCTGTGGTTAAAATCAGTGATGGACATTTCCAAATATGACATATTTAAGCTGTATTATACAAGAATCTCATTAGGGTGAATTTAACAGTTTATTGTATACTTTAAACCAATCCCATTTATTTGGTATTCTTATGATAATTAATATTTTCCACAGCAATTTACAATAACTTGATGATATTGGAAGATTTTGGAACATTATCAGACAATGAGGATGAATTCTTGGACTTTGTAAAAGATGGCATTAAATAGTGACATTTATTAGAAACTATGATTCACAAAAATATGGACTAAAATTAAATTGTTTGTTCAACAATTTCTGGAATTAACAAGGTATGGGATATTGTAACTTGGATCATTCTGAATTCATGGATTTATAATATAATATAAAATATCAAGCATTATGATTTTAATGGATTGGATTAGAACAAGTTTGTCAATTTACTGGCATGTTACACTCAATACTATAATCATACTTTCATATTTGTTCTGTAGTTATTTTTCACTAATTATCTATTCATTTGGGGTGGCTTATTTTTCCAAGGTGCAACTCTGACAATAATTCACCATTTCAGATGGATCTGACTTGCAAAATAATTTATTTTGCATTTAATAAGTATAGGAAGTACAAAGAGAAATTGGCTTTATGTTTGCCATAAGAAGGGGGGGTGACTTATTGTTAAATCAACTTATTAGTGAGTAGTTGGTATTTAAAAAACTGTTGACACTTCATTACTTTGTAATGAGATACAAAGTATCTGAAAATTGTTAAATGATGCATCTATAGAAGAATGTATCATAATATATTTAAAATAATGCCAAAAGTCAAAGTAATTTATCATTTGCATTCATTAAGTAACGTATTATCTTGTTAATGCAACCATTCTAATATCCTGGGATAGACTTATACTAAATCATAATGTATTTGTGGTATCTTATAACTGGCTTAATTTAATAAATTTGTCTAAAAATATTAGAGTCTCAAGATTGGTTATGACATAATATAACCCATTATGTTGTTACTTGATATTATAACATACATCAAAGTCTGTCATTTCTACAAAATCAGGTATTTATAGAAATACTGACACCAGTCTATTAGTACTTGAGTCTTGGTCAATTTCACTCACAAGTGTGCATTCATGATCTGTTAATAGAACACTTTTATATTAGTGTTAGGAATGATTTATTTAATAAATAACATGTAAACCCAATAATGGATTCAAAAGAAATGCATTACTAACCAAAGCAACCTCAACAAATGTGACACAATGGTACCTCAATAATGATCTTGTTCTCTAATTGTGACACTTCCTTTGTAACAGTGATCTCTCCTTCTGCTCCCACTGTAAGTTCACCAAAGGAAAAGGTGCCAATCTTTCCCTCAGTCCCATTTCTTTTCGAGGTTCCAGTCCGTCCCAGGTATAGAAAGCAGCCATATCCAACTGTAATGTCTTCTAGTACTATGGTACCCCTTTAAAAAAAATATGCAGCACATGCTTTTCAGTCAACTCCACTGCACATCTGCATGTGCATTCTCAAATTAGTAATGTAAAAAAAATGAGTTCCTAAATTTCATAACAGCTGCATTATGTGATTAGCAAATTCATATGTGTCATTTAATACCAATGTCATCTAATTCTGATTCATAATGAACACTAAATCATGTACGGCAATCTTCTAAATCTGTACTTACTTAATGATGATCAAAGGAGTCACTGGAAAGATACAGGAGTTCTGTGCAATTCTTCAAATTGGAGATTTTACTGCTTTTCACAAATTGTTTAAAATATATGATTAAAAAATTAATATTTATACAGCACTAAACCAAAACTTCCAATCTGCATTTTATATAAAGTTTATCCTGTTCTAAGAAAAGAATTTTTATAGTAAAATGCTTTTTCAGTTGTACCTACCTAATCATAATATGATAGGGAGAAAATCCAATACATTGCAAAGTGATCCCTTTGAAAGAAAAAGATGCTGATGTAATTTAGCATCTTTCTGCAATATCAGTGCTAATTGTCATCAACTCACTAAGATGGAAAGCCAGATGAGAGTGGCAACTGCTTGGATCGAGAGATTGGTGCCAAATTCCATAATTCATTAATTACTGAAGTGGAATTGCATGCCCTTCCAGGGATTAAAGAAACACACTGTACTTCAAAACATTGGTTTCTTCTTCAACTACATTAAACAAACATAACAGAAAAGGCATAAAGTAGAGTGAGTTACAGACCTTTCCTACCATACCATAGTGTTGGTCCAGGCACAGATTTCCTAAGGTGTAAGAAGCAGCTTTAAGTCTTGTGGAAGATACTGGGATGGACTAGAACAGATCGATGAATGGACATGGTATCAATGAAAATATGTTTCACTCCTGTTAATCCTGTTGAAACAATAGTCCATTTAAGTCACCAGGTACCCTATAGCAATACTGATATATGTCCCACGAGGTCAAATGGTTTCATCTAGGGTAAAAGAGAGAACCATGACAATGTTATATCAGCATTCCATCCCACAGATTGAATGGTATCAGCTAGGGAGCAGTTTTATTTGATGCAATGATGGTAGTGATTACCCTAATCTCACAAGCCAATATGTGTAAGAAATTCATCTGGTCTTGGGTTAATTCATTGTAGGCCAAATGAATAACCCAATGGATGCAAAATGAATGAGCCTAAGTGGAAATCCTGTCCCTTCCTTCTTGGAGTGAGAAGATCAAATGAGATCATCATCTGATTGCTCACTAGACACTCTGCATGGAGAGGTTAGTGTTAGTACTGGTCAACCTAGTGGCAGTATAATGTGACTGGGTGATTCTGAATTTTAAAAAGCTAGAGTTTACACAGCATCAGTTCTTCTATCAAAGAGGAGTAAATGACGCCCTTGATGGTGGTACAATGATGTGGTGATTGTTCCCTATTGCGAAGGAATGCAACCACAACCGAATAGTCGAACATTATATGGACCATGTTTCCATGGATTATGTTTCACACATGTTGAAGGTATTGAGAATGGCTTTCATTTCCAAGATGTAGAAATAAAGAGCCTTTTCTCGAAGCATCCACAAGCCACTGACTATCACATATCCAGTAACCTGGCAATCTAACATGTGTAAGCTAATTGTCACATATCCAGTAAACTGGCAATCTAACAGGTATACCTCTGCACTGAGTAAGCTAATCATGATCATCACATATCCAGTAACCTGGCAATCTATCATGAGTAAGCTAATTGTCACATATCCAGTAACCTGGCAATCTAACAGGTCTACCTCTGCACTGAGTAAGCTAATCATGATCATCACATATCCAGTAACCTGGCAATCTATCATGTGTAAGCTAATTGTCACATATCCAGTAACCTGGCAATCTATCATGTGTAAGCTAATTGTCACATATCCAGTAACCTGGCAATCAAACAGGTCTACCTCTGCACTGAGTAAGCTAAGGAGCTGTGAGAAATTTCCTCAAAAAAACAATGCTTTCTTTGGTACTTTCTTCATTGCGTGAGCTACACATATGATGCATTTGGAAGCAAGATGCCAAGTTAATATGTATTACAAGTACCATATCTTAAACAAATAAAATATAATGATGATGGGAAAAAAGGAGAATACTTCCCACTGAGGTGCAAAATATTAATATACATTGATGATGGGAAAAAAGGAGTATATTTCCCACTGAGGTACAAAATATTAATATACAATGATGATGGGGAAAAAAAAGTATACTTCCCACTGAGGTGCAAAATATTAATATACAATGATGATGGGAAAAAAGAAGAATACTTCCCACTGAGGTGCAAAATATTAATATACGATGATGATGGGGAAAAAGGAGTATACTTCCCACTGAGGTACAAAATATTAATATACAATGATGATGGGAAAAAAGGAGTATACTTCCCACTGAGGTGCAAAATATTAATATACAATGATGATGGGAAAAAAGGAGTATACTTCCCACTGAGGTGCAAAATATTAATATACAATGATGATGGGAAAAAAGGAGTATACTTCCCACTGATGAGAAAACTCCAAATGAACACCCAAACATGAGTAAAGCATGATATGGAGGGTATTTGCAAGACCTCCAAAGAAAGTGTGCTGACATTCCACTAGAGGAAGCAGCAAGTGACAAATAATGGAATTTGGTGCCAATCCATCCAAGGGAAGACCACTCTTGACTGAGATACACCTCTGCAACCACATTATGCACTGATAATGCTCAAACAAGACGAAATATGTTTTAACATCAATTTTTTATTGGAATGGCCAGATATGCAAGGTATTGGTTGTTCTCCCTAATGTATGGTAACTGGGTAATGCATGTTCAGAAGATATTCAAAGTATAATAAAACATTATTCTGATGGTGCCAAACCTAAACCTTATGAAGGATAAATTTAAATAAATTTAAATACCAATATTGATCAGCCTTGAAGCTTAGCTGGAGTGAGACCATACATTGAGATAATAACTAATCAGCCTAGAGACTTACATGAAGGATAAAATTCCATAAATTTAAATACTAATATTGATCAGCCTTGAAACTTAGCTGGAGTGAGACCATACATTAAGATAATAACTAATCAGCCTAGAGACTTATATAGGTAAAGGACATGAAAATTGAAATACCAGTTTCTGCAAGTACATCAAGCTATTTTTCAATGGAGGTGCATCCAAGAATGATAAAAATTCAGTTTCAACTGTCTCTGTGATGCAGCATGGCATACTTTTGTGACATGAAAGGAGTGGGGGGTGGAAAATTCTCAAAATGCAATTTTGTCAATTTTTAGAAAAACATGGTCCTACTTAATTTCATGAAAATGAACCAAGTCTGCAACTCTGGATTGTGCCAGAAAACATGTGTATAGCTTCAGTTTTAATTAGGACAAATAATGAAAGCTATACCAAATCACACATATCGTCAGCCTGCTGAGGAATGTGTGTGCTCATTTTTTTGAATAGAGCTTTCTAGGACTAAATTCATACAGATATAATCTTGCCATGACACCGTTCATTTAAAGAAGTTTGATACATAATTTGAATGAAGACATAAACACTATTTTTGCTTATCTGAATGAAAATCAATATATATATTTATATATGAAATAACTTGTAGAAGTTATTAAATCAAGTTTTGTACCCTAACGCCATTGACCTACAATGTGATCGATATTTCAGGGATAATTTGGCCTATGCACAGGCATTGCAGATATGGCTGAAACAACCAGATATGACTCCTGAATTGAGACTTCGTACGGGAAATAGAGGTTACTAAGAAATATGAAATATACATGGATATATTCCAAATTGTTCGAAGCATAAGACCTTCCGTGTTTATTAGCATTACCTCCTCTTAATGTGTGAAAATAAAACTTTTAAAATTTTCAAAACTTCGCAAAAAAACATAATTTTTCTTCCATGGGCCGCTCAATACCATAAACAAGTATCTGGATATGTATTCTGTTGGATTCCAATGATTTTACATTCAAACAATCCAAATTTATCTCAAAATATGCCGTAACAGCAGACCACTGTTTTGGAAACAAAGCGGCATGAGAAAACGGGAAGCCAGAAATGGTTATTTCCCCTGTCAGTCCTGTACCTAACTTATATGAAGGATAAATTCCATAAATTTAAATACCAATATTGATCAGCCTTGAAGCTTAGCTGGAGTGAGACCATAAATTTAACGTAATAACTAATCAGCCTAGAGACTTATATGGAGACAGATATATAATTCAATAAACATTAACTCAAAGGTGGAATTGACCTCAGAGTCATAGAAAAGGATACATTAGACAAACAAGATAAAACTCACATTTGACAATAGTTTTCTTGAGATAAAGCCAAATTTTATATCATTTGATTAATTCACTCAAAAAGCTTTTAAAAGTAGTTGAACAGAAATACAATTCATGGTACAAAGGCAAACTTCTAGGTCATACAGGTAATGCTATATGCTCTATTCTTTGTTTATGCCACTAACAAACATCAACAACCATGACCTGGAATATTGCATATTGATTCTGAACATACCACACATGTATCTCAATGTTGTGGCATTCAAAGCTTGGTGGTAGTACAACAGTGCCTCCTTGATATACATAGATATTCATACGGAATTCAGTCCCAACTGGATGCTGGAGGAAAATCATCTGGTCTTGACCCACATGTAAAACACCTGTCTCATCTCCAATGATCTCAAACACCCGGAACTGGTAAGGGCTGTTACAAATCAAAATAACATATCAATATACATATCCTGGAATTACTTTTGATATTAATGCCTAATCAAAAACTAAATACGTTTATTTAAGAATGACTTCAATAAATCTGATCCCAAATTAACCTAGCAAATAACAACTATGATAGCTGAAAATATTATAATAATATGTCTATCTGTCTGTCTGTCTGTACAGTTTGACCCCAGTTTTGACACCAAGATTTAACAGATTACTTCTAACACTTCAACAGATTTCTTCTAACACTTTAACAGATTACTTCTAACACTTTAACAGATTACTGGTAACACTTTCATAGATTAATTGTAACATTTTTACAGATTACTTCTAATACTTTAACAGATTACTGGTAACACTTTAATAGATTAATTGTAACATTTTTACAGATTACTTGTAATACTTTTAATACAGTGGTTCCCAAACTTTTTCAGGCCACACACACACACACACACACACACACACACACACACACACCCCTTTGTTATCGTCAGCACCCCCCTACCTTACCCCCCTGTACAAAGCCTTATTCAGCATTAGCATCCCCCTTGGTAATCCCACCACCCCCAAGAGAGCAATACCATCCACTTTGGAAACCACTGCTTAAATACATTACTTATAATACTTTAACAGAATACTTTTAACACATTAACAGAATACTTGATTTTTTTCTGGCCAACAACTAAAATAATTATGAATCCACATTGCAAACGAAGGTTCCTGAATATTAACTACCTACCTTATGAGATTAGGCATAAGCCCCATGTGAGCGCCTCCCACCACTTTAAGGCGATGGAATTCCCGTGTCAAATTACTGTGTATCCAGGTTGTACCTCCATGTGACATCCTGGCAGACAGTGAGTATTCGGAGGTGGATGGAATGGGTTGAGTTTGTCCAAAGTTGTCAATTATCAAAGTGAGATTTGATCCATGTGAAAGTGTATCCTAAAGTACAACAAACCAATATAAACAATTTTACTATTATTTATAAAAATAAAAAAAATTTAACATACAATATAAGCTAAGTGTTCAAGATAAAAGAAAATTTGTTTGTGGTCATGATTTTTCATAATGATGTATGTTTAGTGTACAGCTGTAATTTAATTGTGTATATTTGCAATGTTATTGTATACAGCTGTAATTTAATTGTATATACTTGTAATTTTACTGTCTACAGCTGTAATTTAATTGCATATACTTGTAATTTGCCATTTTAAAGATGTAATTTAATTGTGTATTTGTGTATCCTTGTAATTTTGCTGTGTGAAGCTGTAATTTAATTGCATATACTTGTAATTTGCCATGTAAAGCTGTTGTTGTTGTTGTAATAGAATTTAATGCCATTTTTCCACACAAGATAGACTGTACATGGCGGCCAGTATTAATGGTGGAGGAAAACCCCAGGAAAGATCTACTGACCCACAAGAAGCTACTGGCAAGCATTCTCACATACCCACATTGGTTGAATCTGAGACTCGAACCCACACAGACAGAGGTGAGATGGCAGGGATCTGTAATGGAGAGCACTTTAAACCACTCTGCCACTCAGGGCCCCCAAAATATGGAAGTAAATATTAACTGAATTATGTTTCTCCAAGATTACTACATGACCACATTAAAATTAGGAAAAAATCCAGCCCTCTCACAAAGACAAATTTTGTCTTTCCAACTCAATTTGTTCCTTTGCTGACCACCACTAGGTAGCAGTGAATCACTGACAATTCTTCCATGGATGTCTTAAAGGGATTTATACTAAGATGGAGTAAATATTCTCAGAGAAACAAAAATAACTAAAAAATTACCTTCCCTTATCACTTTACATTAGAATAATAGGAAACGGCAGGAGGAAGTGCATGATGATCCAACCTTTACCGTGGGTACCCTTAAAAGGAAATATGGACAGAGTCCCCAAATGAAAGATAAACTGTTCTCCTAACATAAACACATCACATCCAACAGTCGTGTAATGTGTGACATAAAAACTACATTACAATTTCTTACTCATAAAAGAAATTGGTGAATATAGCAAATGCAATAAACCCACATCCATGAGGAGGTTGTGTTGATGTAGCTGGATTTGGTTGTTGTTTGGGAATTTGCTAATGGACCCAACAAATGCAATTCTTGTCTCTTTAACACCAGACCTCAGAGATATTAATTTTTAAAAACTGACTGTGCAAGCCAGCCAACAGTTTCTATAATGTCTCAGATCAAAACAATGAGTTCAAATGCCAGGTTGCAGAGATCACTTTCATCTCATGGGCTAAAGTTTTCATGATATGTGTCTCATCCTGTGAAAACTCAGAGTACTCTGAGTTCATGACCCACTTCAACCATTACACTAATGACTGAGTGGTTACATCCTCATTTCCAGTCTTCACCAAAAATGACAGACATTTGTCCATCCCCATGACATATCTCCATGAGTTTCAAGTAAAATTTTAGAGCACAGATCAGGTTATGCATCACTACTTCTCTCAATGTATCTACTGGTGACAGAAATCTGATGATCACTTTCTGGTTGCCAGGGTAAGTAACAACTTCTTAGCTATGAGACCTGGTTGTATCATTAGAACCATTGCTGACATTTTTTTAAACATATGATGGTGGATTAGCTTCCATCAAATACAAATTAAGATGACTTAATGCAATGCCAGGTACATTGTTTAGCTTGTTCCATTATAAAATTGACCCTGAAAGTTCTTAAAAGGGTAGCTTTATGAGTCAATGGTGATGCTAACATACTGTGATATGACAGACTAGACCTTTCAAGTTTACCATCACATTGTGCCCTGACAGATTATCCGGCTGTGGCCCTAAAAGACCTACTGTCAGAGATAACAACAAATTAATATATCACTGGGGTAATCAAAATATCCCTGGGATAATCAATATATCACTGGGGTAATCAAAATATTGCTGGTGTAATCAAAATATCACTGGGGTAATGGTAGTTCACACTACTCATTACCGTAAATATGCATTCAAAATCAAACAGTTTGTGTGGTTTACTGTCATCTATAGTGAGTTCAAACATTAAAGCCTAACTGGTTGTTGGTTGAGTTAGTAACAGTAGATTGCAAACCAAGATTGATGAATTTTTGTACTTACTTCTAGGTAGATGGTAACAGTCGCAGATTGATGGAAATTTTATACTTACCTCTTGATAGATGGTCCCAGCCACAAACTGATAAAGATTTCTATTTACTTCTAGAAAGATGGTCCCAGCCACAGATTGATGGAGATTTGTACTTACTTCTTGAAAGATGGTCCCAGCCACAAATTGATGGAGATTTGTACTTACTTCTAGGTAGATGTTCCAAGGAACAGATTGATGGAGATTTTATACTTACTTCTAGATAGATAGTCCCAACCGCTGATTGTTGGAAATTTCATACTTCTTGATAGACTGGTCCAAGCAACAGATTGATGGAGATTTATACTTATTTCTAGATGGTCCCAGCCATAGATTCATGGAGATTTTATACTTACTTCTAGATAGATGATCCCAGCCATAGATTGATGGAGATTTTATGCTTACTTCTAGATAGATGGTCCCAGCTGCAGCATATCCTCCACTGCTGGATCCCCCCTTGGCATTCAGCGCTCCTTTCCACCACCACTGTCTTTCATAGTATATGGCTAACCTTCCTCCACCTCCAGCTCCTGAACTGGTCCCGCCAGCTCCTCCTTGCACCTAATACATGGAATTCAGTGTTTGTATAAAAAAAAATCCATTGCTTTTATTAGAAACAGGCTGAAGATGAAAAGTTAACACACGGGTCAAGTTAGCAGCAAAACAAAGTTTTAAATATTTTAAATGATGCTGACTGGACTTTACAAGTACATTAAAAAAAACTCAGCCAGCAGACAGTTGATAATAAAAGATTTAAATTTTACACTTAAGAAATGAATGTTATGTTGTTTTAGTTATTGAACAATAAAAATGCAGGAGAGTAACCATTTCTCAGCTAAGCATGCAAAATAATGAGTAACACTAGTAAAAAGCATATGTGCATGTAGAAAATGGGATAATGTGTAATATGTAAAAAGTAATGGTAAATGCATGTAGAAAATGGGATAATGTGTAATATGTAAAAAGTAATGGTAAATGCATGTAGAAAATGGGATGATGTGTAATATGTAAAAAGTAATGGTAAATGCATGTAGAAAATGGGATAATGTGTAATATGTAAAAAGTAATGGTAAATGCATGTAGAAAATGGGATAATGTGTAATATGTAAAAAGTAATGGTAAATGCATGTAGAAAATGGGATAATGTGTAACATGTAAAAAGTAATGGTAAAGGCATGTAGAAAATGAGATAATGTGTAATATGTAAAAAGTAATGGTAAATGCATGTAGAAAATGAGATAATGTGTACTGTAAAAAGTAATGGTAAATGCATGTAGAAAATGGGATAATGTGTAATATGTAAAAAGTAATGGTAAATGCATGTAGAAAATGGGATAATGTGTAATATGTAAAAAGTAATGGTAAATGCATGTAGAAAATGGGATAATGTGTAATATGTAAAAAGTAATGGTAAATGCATGTAGAAAATGGGATAATGTGTAATATGTAAAAAGTAATGGTAAAGGCATGTAGAAAATGAGATAATGTGTAATATGTAAAAAGTAATGGTAAATGCATGTAGAAAATGAGATAATGTGTACTGTAAAAAGTAATGGTAAATGCATGTAGAAAATGGGATAATGTGTACTGTAAAAAGTAATGGTAAATGCATGTAGGAAAATGGGATGTGTAATGTAAAAAGTAATGGTAAAGGCATGTAGAAAATGAGATAATGTGTAATGTAAAAAGTAATGGTAAATGCATGTAGAAAATGGGATAATGTGTACTGTAAAAAGTAATGGTAAATGCATGTAGAAAATGGGATAATGTGTAATGTAAAAAGTAATGGTAAATGCATGTAGAAATATTACAATATTCTTGTCCCTAAGCCCTCATTAAACCGAGTTATGAGTATTACAATAACAGAAAAATATGAATATGTGGATATGGTATACATGTATTAGTATTACATTACCTGAATTGTTCCTGATCCTTCCAGATCACGGGTTTCAATCCAGATACTACCACCACTGCCCCCTCCAATGCTGACACTGCCTGGATTTCCATTAGACTCGATGGTTCCCTCCACAATCAAATACTGAGACACATCCAGCTTCAGGATACCACCACCTGTTGCAAAATTGTAATTTAATGTGTGCTTAAGTTTTCAAATACACAGATCAGAATATACAATGATATCTACATTTGGTCACCTGAATATTACATTTTTCAACTGGCAAATCTTGATTTTATTGGCAGAAAACATGTTATTTGATAGTTAAATTTGATTATAGTTTTGACAATTTTATTTTAAATGTTTTTATAACTGCATTTATTACTGTAATACTTAGGTAAAAGCAAACATTTCCCTCATCTGCACCTATTTACAAGCAGTAGCTAATGGAGAAAGACCAGTCACTTTTCAAGGTACTTCTCAAATGAAAAGACTGGCACTTTATGCAGACTCAGTATTATGTACAGCGTACCTGACAAGAACAAGTACCATAAATGCTCACTTATAACATTGATCTAACTGCAAAGATCCAGATCTGCCTTTGCATAATGCAGGTTGATAGAAGTAATCAGTAGAACAAAAAATATTGACCCTGATCTACTGACTTGACTTAAAAGCAAGTATATATGGTAAAAGTTCCAAGCTACTTGTTCTGCTGCTGGATAAGTAGTAAACTTAAAGAGGTTCAATCCCAAAACTTGAGTACATTCAAAAGCATGTACCAAAACCTGGATGCAAAAACTGATTATCATTCCAAAGCATGAACCAAAATGTTCTTTGTTGTGAAGTACTGGCATTGAAAAATATAAACATATTGCATGTCAGCAGTTTTAGTATACACTTTGGGAAGCATCTAAAACAATACATATGTATTAACTGAGTGCTAGATATGTCATTATTATGCAACCATACTGATTGATTGATTTGCTCATTTTCCAATACAAAACAACTGGTATTTGTGAATGTAATGAAGCAATCAACAATACAAAATAAGTTTTCCCAAAGAAATTTAATTTATTTACAAGTTTTGAACATGATATTGAAAGATGCTTTGATATATAATAACACCATGTAAAGTAAATACAAGAACAAAGACAACTTTCTGTAACATTTCTTAACTGATGGAATTATTTGTATTGAATTCAAAAGGTCTGAGATCAGTGACATCTGGCTTGCAAGAATGATAAAATGAAATAGAAGTTCAGCTTACTGTAATATCAAATACATATTCTGTTATCAATCAACATGAGTCTGTTATATGCATTGTATTGACTGTAACATGAATTTGGGTCAAGAAGCACATCAGTGGTATACAAAACAATTTTCCCCACATCAATTCACATCTGTAACTGATACATACATAACTTGATGTAATACCTCCATTACTCGTTGGAATACACCAACAATGCACCTTAATCCCCATACTATGTGATTGACAAATATCCTCTGGGTAAATTTCATGAGGTTAATGTTCATCATAACAAGTAATGAACAATGATATCTTTGTCCCCATTACATGGATCTAAATACTAAAAGAGTTAGCTCCCTTTGCCCATATAGTAAGTATATACAATCGTCTATCATGATTTAACTTACAAAGTTCAAAGGTAAAGAGAGAACAACAAATGTGGTGGTACAGTCCAGGAAATCAAATGGTTCTAAGTGGCTTTGATCTGCTGCTTCCCTCCCATAAAGAATGTAAGTAACAAAACAATTGCATTTAGAAATGGATAGCTTTTATTTTATTTTGCAATAAAAAGAGGGATGTGTGCCAATAAAGGCATAGTCAGATATTATGACAATTATGGTAATGGAAGTAGAAAACTCTCTGAAGCTATTCAGAACATTCAGGAAATATGTACCAATATAGACAAAGATGCTTCAAACAAGACATAATAAACTATGTCAAGAATATTGCCATTTTGAATGATAATTTACTGACTAGCTTCAAGTTCATGCAGAGTGGTGATGTGTTGGTTAAAGTCTCTGACCTCCTTATCTTAGTCCCTTTATTAATATGCTTACAAAAGGAAACCTAATTTTTACACTCTAAGCAATACATGGTTTCAAAGAGCAATGTTTATTGTATGCTTAATATTTTTTTTTTTACTTTTGATTATTAAAGTGAAATCTCAGAAGGGATCAGCGAAACACAATTGGAATGTTCCAATTATTTTTATTTTCTTATTGTTTTCTGAACTTTCAGCATACTATTAGTAGGATTTAAACTGAGACCCAAAATGGCCCTTATCATACCTTATTCTTTTGGGACCCAAAATGGCCAGTATCATACCTTATTCTTTTGTGACCCAAAATGGCCCGTATCATACCTTATTCTTTTGTGACCCAAAATGGCCTGTATCATACCTTATTCTTTTGTGACCCAAAATGACCCTTTACATATCTTATTCTTTTGGGACCAAAAATGGAGTTTGTCATAATACCTTGTTATTTATGTACAAAAAATGACCCTTATAATAATATCTGGTTCTTTTTGACCAAAAATGGCCCTAAAACCTTGCTTTTTGGGACCTAAAATGACCCTAATCATACCAGGCTCTTTTATGACCAAAAGGAAGCTTGTCATCTTTGATCATATCTTGTTCTGCATAATGTTTCACTTGAGTAGATTTGTACTGTGCTACATTTTCAAATGATATTCAATATGATCATCACAATGGGAATACAGTTAAATGAACCATCATTACTGACCATGTATCATATAGTTTAGGCGGATAATTCAAAACAATGCATTCAGATTTTAACACTCGTCACAACCTTAAAAATACAAATAAAGAAACTTATACATACAAGTTTTCAAATGAAATGGATGAAATGAGTTGAACAGTTTTATCTTTTGCAAGTCTCTGTGAGCAAAACATCTTTAAATAGTGAGCTTGCAATATGAACTACAAATATGGCATACCTATAGTGTAATATGGGTGCTTGTTTCCCCTTTGCCTCAAAATATAAATGACAAAAGCAGCGTTATCAGGAAGAATCAGAATGCCCTTTCCGGACTGCATCTCCTGCTATGATCAAAAGTCATTCACTATGACTTTCAACACCTAAAGGTTGATGTTCATAATGCACTCCAAAAGGGAACAAATACAACTCATTTCTGAAAGGATGGTATAAGTAAACCCAAATGGCACCAGTTAGCTTATGTCAAAACTGACAACAGAGATGTAAAATATTTATCTACAAGGAGGACATGAAAAGGCACAAAAAGGAAGGCATTCACAAGGCCTCTAAGCTGACTAGGCATGAACAGAAGTAACATTTTAAACTGTATTTGATACCAGTCTCTCTATGCAAGAGAGAGAACTCTGTCATGACTAACATCTCAAAAAGTAGACGTCTAATTATTTTTATTTCCAAAACAAGCCAAAGAAAAAGAGGTTAACATCTTTTTCAATTTTATGGGATGGATTTGACAGGTAGTGGAAGGATTCTTAATGTACTAGGATTATGAACTGTAAATAGTTCATACTCTTAACATCCATTAGATTACCATTATGTAGATAGTTTTCAATAAATCAATTCCAAGTACCCATGGTTTAGGTCATACAGGTTTCACTGCATATTTCAAAGTTTATAGATGCTACAGACAAACCTAACATAATTCAACACATACTACACCCTGAGTGCCATATCAGTTATTTTGGAGCTTGATCAACTGCTCTGATCTTTCTTTTTTACACATTTTACCTGTTCCAACAGTAGTAGTGGCTCCACTGCCCCCACTGCCAAATTCACCAGGCACATACAGAGACCCATATACACCTCCTGGCTGACTCCCTGCTAAAAAAAAATGTCAAAGAGAGTCGAGTTAATGCTATTACATCAAGATCCCTTCTCCCTGCCAAAGTATTTTCAAAAGTCATTTGAACTGTCTCAAATTACACATCACTGTTGACTTGAGTGTTAGGATACATTTATTTTCATCTAATGACCTAACACAAAATGTAACTCAATATCTTTCCAATATATGATGTCATCAAGCAGTACAAGTTGTGGATAAGCACAAAAATGATATCAAGAAAGTGTTAACATTATGGCATAACCACCATTTAAAACCAACTTTAACTAGCTTAATACATTTATACTCATCATGAATCAATTTTATGAAAAAAGTTCTGTAAAGTATCAAATAAGCAAATTTATCAAAATATTTGCATTTATTCTTGTAGTAATGTCTTAAGATTTATTGACCAATGTTAATTTAAGTTCAATCATATAATAAGCAGGTTCCTGTGTATGCACTATCTGATATCTCAAGTGAATTTATTGCGACCTTATCAATCATATGCCCAAAAAAGTCCACCCATGAAATGAGACAGTAAACAGCCCTTAAGTATGTGCATATTTCATACTATATTAGCTTCAGTTACCCTAAAAAATTCTTCTATTACTAAAACAGAAGACAAATAGCATTAGGTACACTTCAAAGACATTGTATATTTATAGGTTCATTTCTAATAAAAAGAAAATAAAAAAATGATGGGCCATAAATCAGTTTGACTTCAGACAAATGTAAACTGATGTGGTCATACATTAATGCAGGTAAGCTTCAATCTGAACAGTGATTAAAATTTGAGAACAGTCTGTTCTGGCCCAGTATTCTTTCAATATCTGAAGTGTAATATCAACTTTTTTTTATCAGACTCATCTCTTTCATGCTAAAATTAAGTAATATGTTTTGGATCATGGCTTTTGTTTAATGGTCATGACTCAGAAAGACTGGTTAGGTGTATTTGTTCCGGTATTTATTTACCTGTGGTTCCTCCTAGGCCTCCCTGTCCTCCATATCCGGCTCCTCCACTCCCAGCACCCACTCCACTGCCATCCTTAAGGCCACCTCCACTCACACTAAGCAAACCAGCTGCATCGACCTTTACAATATCTGATGTGATGTGAAGATTTGAGGCAAGCAAAGTCCCACCACCTTCCACTGTCAGCATACTCACATAGCCTTCTCTCAAAACCTGTCACAGAATTTCATAATGAATGTGCCTATTTTATACAGAAACAATATTGTTTTAAAAAAACATCTTATAATGGCTACCTTCCTTTAACAGTCACCTTTCATTTATAGCCAATGCCTGATCATCTGAAGTCATTTTTCAAGTTTAGTTACTTCTTTCAATTATCTACTTCCCAATAATTGCTTTGGCCTATTGGCGGCTGGTAAAGAGGTACTGCATCATGTTTTATATTATAAACTCTGACGTGTATATGATAAAGTTAACACTCATGAATGAAAAGATTGTGTGAATCCAGTACTTTTCAAGCAGTATCAATTTTAGGGGAAGGGGTTTCATGATTAATAAAACAATAAAATTAAAGCTGCAATGAACAATGATTTTTCTAATGAATCAACAGGATCTCTTCCACAATCAAAAACTTTAAGTATCCAATATGATTCTTCCCTAAAACATGACAACTGCTTGTTTTGTGTTTTGGGATTTTTAATGTAGTTTAACAATTTTTGTCATATTGCTACAATGTCTGCAGTGTTTTGTGTGTTTTTTTTACTTTCAATGTAGTTTTAAAAAAATTTATTCAGATCACAACAAGGTCTGAAGTATGACAGTTTATAGTGATGTCTAGCATTGGGACATCATGCATCAGACATGTAGCATGATGACCCACCCAGTCACATTATCCTGACAACCAGGCAAACCAGTCCTAATAGTACCCTTGGAACGCTGTGCACCATGCGAGGCAGCTGCATGTACCATTTTTAAAAGCCTTTGGTATAACTCAGCTGTGGTTTGAACCTGCAACCTTCTGCATCCAAGGTGATAGCTATAACCACTTAAGCCACCAAAACAGTAAAGAAAGAAATTTATACCCATGCAAATAAATGTAATCACAGTAACTGGCAGGGACAATATTAATAGTCTTAACATTATTACAATATCATCACGTTATTTAATTTAAATATAAATAAAAACTTTATTAATTATTTATATTAAATAATTCATTTCACCACATGGCAAACTAAAAAAATTATCAGTCACTGGAGATAAAATTGAAAAATATTTTAAATGACTGTGATCACCGAGTATATGAAGGACTTGAAATATTTTAAAATGACTGTGATCACCGAGTATATGAAGGACTTGAAATATTTTAAAATGACTGTGATCACCACGTATATGATGCACTTGAAATATTTTAAAATGACTGTGATCACAGAGTATATGAAGCACTTGAAATATTTTAAAATGACTGTGATCACCGAGTATATGAAGCACTTGAAATATTTTAAAATGACTGTGATCACAGAGTATATGAAGCACTTGAAATATTTTAAAATGACTGTGATCACAGAGTATATGAAGCACTTGAAATATTTTAAAATGACTGTGATCACAGAGTATATGAAGCACTTGAAATATTTTAAAATGACTGTGATCACCGAGTATATGAAGCACTTGAAATATTTTAAAATGACTGTGATCACCGAGTATATGAAGCACTTGAATTATACTCTACATTAGATACAGCACCTATCTTGTAAATTGGGCATTATGAATGTAATGACCGGAATGCAAGCATGAGAAAATGATGAAAAAGATTCATACATACAAGACACAAACAAGAAAATCAAGAGAAAATCATATAAAAAACCAATATAGTAAACCAACTGATTGATTATATATGATAACAGAAAGGATAAACATATCATAGTTCTATTCTACCACACACACAAACAAAAAGCTTCCATGCTGCAAGCATATTACTGAAGACAAGAATATATTTATATATACCTTCATTTCCCACTGATCTGAAACATTCCCATAGTAACTCCTAAACTCCAGCACTGCTCCATACTGAATAGTGACATTGGAAAACTGCACTTCTCGGAGTTCGTTTAATTCCATAATCAGGGTCATACCTGAAAACAATGAGACAAGATAAATCTAGCTCTCCCTTGCTGTGTTATTAGGGTTCCCTAAATACAGTTTTCCCATACTATAATGTGCTATTAGGGTTCCCTAAATCTACATTACCCTTACTATAATGTATTATTAGGGATCCCTAAATACAATTCTCTCTCAATATAATGTGCTAGTATGTTCCCTAACTACAGTTCTTCCTCACTATGTGTTATTAGGGTTCTCTAAATACAGTTCTCATCACCATAATGTGTTATTACAATTCCCTAAATATAGCTCAGACTTACTATAATGTGTTATTATGGTTCCCTAAATACACTTCTCCCTCACTATAATGTGTTATTATGGTTCCCTAAATACACTTCACCCTCACTATAATGTGTTATTATGGTTCCCTAAATACACTTCTCCCTCACTATAATGTGTTATTATGGTTCCCTAAATACAGTTTTCCTTCACTATGATGTGTTATTAGGGTTCCCTAAATCTAGCTCTCCCTCACTATTATGTTTTATTGGGGTTCCTTAAATCTAGCTCTCCCACACTATAATATGTTATTCAATACAATTCTCTCTCACTATAGCATGTTTATGGAGTTTAATAAATACAGATCTCTCTAGCCATAACATGTTATTGGGGTTCCATTTTCATAAATATAGCTCTTCATAAATATAATGTGTAATTTCGGCTCCATAAATACAGACTGCATTATGTACTGAACCAACATATAACAAGATGGATATAAAAAAAACTGTATATGTATTTGAAAGGAGAGAAGATGGTTAAATAATGCCCAAAAAAAATAATAATAACAGTATCCGTCACATAATAGTAAGAATGCCATCAAATTGGTCAAATAATCTCAGGTGTGAAAAATAGTATTACCTATTGAAACTTTGTCATGTTTCTTGAACATAAATATGTTGTGCATTTAGTATTTTGACATCTTACGATGATCATTCAAACCTGGGGCAGCATGTCTTCATAAATATCTGTCAGTTGATTTTCTTTAATAAAAGTCATAAAGGTCATGTATGCATTCAGTATCAACTATTTCAGTAACAGTTGTCATTTTTAGAAATGGACTATACATAACTTTAATTGGCAATCATTGAAATTGTTATTCCCATACATCAAAATTCAGGGTCATTATTTACATACCCTAACATACATGTGTGGAAAAACTGTTATGTTAAAATATATGGATATTTTTTTACCAAAAGGTGTGATCCAAAACAAACTAAAGTGATGATCTTGTGCTGTGATGTCACAACAATAACTAACAATAATAACTACACATATTAAGAAAAAATATTGGTGCTACCATATTTGTTGAAAATTTAACTGAATGAGCTCGTCTTGACCCAGTTTAGTACCTTGGAAACCATTAAAAAAGTCCACAGCAATAAAATATTTTTTGTCAGGACATTTCCTGATGACAGTTAAAGATGTAAAGCATTCAATAATCAGATTGTTGTTAATCTATACTGGTATTAAATTTTTCTAATAATGTTAAAAATTTTAGTAAATGCACCTACATGTCCACATCAACAAACACTAGGATTTACAACTAACTTAGTAAAAGCCTATTACGATTCATATTCACTCAGAAACCACTTTTTCCATATGTTATTTGTTTTAAAAATAGTACATAACCAATGAAAGAATCATATTTATATCTCAAGTAGATATGAAGACCTTAAAATTTCCCCTCTTCCTATGATATTAAGGCAACATTTTGTATCAGTGAGATGCTGTCATGGAATGCTCCCACAATCTATGTCTGTTTTACTTCCAGTGGCTTCATAATCAATAGAATCTAACTGCATTACTATTTTAATAGCACTGGCAGGTCAACTTTGCTAGTATCCTTTGCAAAGGCTAGAATGTCAGTACATTTTTCTTTCTAATATGAAGAAAACAACTTTATTAAACTACAAACCCACTTAAAAGCAAAGTTTCATCAAGAACAGGAAATAGATACCAATGACATCATACTAGTTGGCACTATTGCTGAAATTTACACATCAAGTGATCAATTTTGGCGAGGGGGGGGGGGGAATAGGGTTACACTTGTGACCTGGACCGAGTAGTGGTAATTTTCTAAGGTGTTCTGTTTTCTGCATTAGAATTAGATTTCTTAACTACTTTGCACTCAGTAACAAACAAGTAATGTTGCCAATAAAGAAACACAAATTTGATAACATCCAGAACACAATATCTGTACATGACACTTAAAAGCAATGAAGTTCTTATTTCTCTGAAAAATAAAAAAAATCATTTCCCTTTTAGGAAAGTATTCAAATGGTCTTAACATCTCAACAGTAAGTATGGAAGTATTTACAGTACCATTGGCCCAACTTGATTCTATCGCCCAACCGGAGGACCGTGATGATACTATCACGTGATTCGGCGTATTGACCGGGTGATCCAATCAAGGAAGAAAAATACGGCGAAAATGGCGGAGATAGCAATGTGTATGTCACGTGTCTTCTTCTGCTGTCGCCATCTTGGTTTAAAATAGGCCGGAGTGTTTAGCACGGGTGACAAACGGTCGCACGGGGGTATCTACTTACTATGAATCAAGTACAGAACGGGCGGTGCGTACAATCCGGGCTAGAACGGGTTATCGAATCAAGTTGGGCCATTGACTCTAATGTGATATATATATATATATATATATATATATATATATATATATATATATATATATATAACAAAAAGGGGTTAAATACATTACACACTTGTTTGTAAAATACTTAGAAATACTTTTTTAAAATCTATATCTTGTAGTATTCATCACTACCAAATACCTTGTTCTCTTGCAGACAGTTAAAGTTCACATCCCCATGATAGACAGATGGATGGATGGAGAAATGGACTGATGTATGGATGCTTGCACCCCTTTATGTTTATACATGTCTCTTAAAAAGTGCTTCCTAATGGCACTTTTCTATTTCTCATACCTTTAATTCCAAATACATAAGCTTCATTTAATTCAGCGTTCGAATATATAAAACACTTCTTTTTCAGAGAAACATCTATTGTCTAAGCTCATGTTACAGTAAATAAAGCCAACTGACCTTTTCATCACATGTCGAACATGACCAAAAATATAAACTTTACTCATTTTTTATTCATTACTTTTCCTTACCAGTAGCCACGAGCAGATGTGCTGTATTTCCAATTATTTTCCCCCATGTTCTCACAGTGTTTGAAGCTAATGATGAACTGCTACATGCACCTGGATTAAGGCCAAGACCAACTTCATCAAGTCTTTGGCGGAATTCAACGATACCATCTGGCAAAATCCATGTAGCTTTCTCATAGATGTAGGGCATATATGTCACATTTAATCTCTGATATTTGTTGACCTGTGGTAAAAAAATATATCAGACAACTGGCATCACAAGTTTATATCATGAAAATGTGGCATGTCAGCCTCTAACATCAACAAAGCTTTTCAACGGGTGAGTGTGGATTATGATAATGAGACCACTGTTTGCATCATAATTTTCAATGTATAGTAATAACCATTACAAATATATTAATAATATGCAAGACTTAACTAATCAACTAATTTGAAACATACCTAATTTACTGTCCTATTTTTCTCCACATGATTTGAATAGTAGATTTAAAATTTATTTATATTATAACATTAGACCCCTCGTATTTTCATTCAAGCTTTTAAGCTGCAATCTTTCTACATAAATTTCCACATTGCACAATCTGTGTACACAAAATAATATGTCATAATTATGACTTCTGAGTTAGTACCCATAAATAAAGTCATGTTCTTTTTTTGGAGCATTTTTCCACTCCCAGTTTGGTGTTGATGCACAAGTTAGGTTGTCATCTTTGGCATTAAATAAAAAAAATTGTTTATTCTTTAGAATATGAGCATTCTCTCTCTCTCTCTCTCTCTCTCTCTCTCTCTCTCTCTCTCTCTCTAGATCGAGCGATATGCTTGTATTGAATTTTTCAAAGTCCTATGGCCTCCCTAATTCCTTTCTGCAATTTGTCTTATGATACAACAAATAATGTAATACAATAATGACAGCATTGTGGGAGAATGACCTGTCAGGCTAATTACAGTACAATCCCAAACACTGATGGGGATAATCGGGTTTAACTGCATGGCAGCACATTACTGGTGTCATGGAATTATATAAATCACTTTATTTATTTAATACATGTACTCAGGTTTCGTTTTCTTGTGTACAATAATACCATAGGGTGATTTATTTATATTGTACAATATTTAGAAACAGTGAGTTAGGTTCATCCTATGCCACACATGCAAAGAAATTTTGATAGGAAAAACCAAATACTTCCAGCACACAGACAATGTATGTCTGCATCATCTGTGCAAAAATGCTTCACTGAAAGACAAAATTTTGAAGAGGTATGTGTTATTAATCTTTTGTGTATAACTTTTGTACTACATGTACTATGTTTATTTTTGAAAATTTTCTATGTAGCTTCAACTTAAATAGTATAATGTAAATATTTTCTATTCTTGTTTGTGACTTAGCAAGAGATTTATATTAGCAATATAAAGTTGCATTTTTAAGAAATGTTTAGTACCGTAGGATTATTATCGGGTACAGGTAGGTTCACTTCTCAGCCTGTGTATTGTTTTGTAATTATTGTGCCAATAATCAAATCTGCATAGCTTACCATATATAACATCATTATGTTTCATCGCATTTGCCACTGTCATGCATATTACACCATGTTAGATGTATTTTTAGCTGATCAAAGTCAACGTGGTATCAGCTGTAGAGCTAACCATAGAAGTTGACCATAATGACTATAATGCTGAGCAGCAGTTGAGCTGAGTGAACAGTACAGGTGAGTAGCAGGTGATCAGGCATTCTTGACCAATTGTGGGTGCTGATTGCTTGATTGACCATGGAACTGAATGGTGGTCGGTGACTTCCTGGAATACTGACTACTTGACTGACCAGTGTGACTGGTAGCCAAGTGTTCTGGTGAGAACGTGCATAACTCCATATATGCAATCTTTAAGCCATGGGTTAATTTGGGGGTTTGTAATGCCCAGTGTTTTTGGATTGTAAAGATATTTTGTATATCTGCCCCTCTACTTTCATAATTTTAATATTTGAGTAAAATACCTCAATTTTCAGTATTTGAGTGAATTTGTTTGTACTATTTGAGTAAAACATATTCTTTTTGTTGTATGAAATTACTGTGAATCATTCACCTATGTCCATGTACTGTGTAAGGCCATTTATTTGTATTTTCATTTGTTACATTATTAGATTCATGCAGATTATGTTAATTTATCCATTTTTTGGATATTATAAACGCAAGTAATAATCATAATATTTTTCTCATTCAATTTATTCATCATTAAACAATGTATTTGTATAACCATCAAGAGGTGTTCTGTTAAAAATATGAAATCCAATCCGGTAAGCTTGTTACAGCTGGCTATATGTTGCTGATTAAATGGTAAGTTCTAAAAAAGTAAAGAAAGAGAATTTAAATCAACTTTGGAATTAAGATCTCTCTAACTCAACATAAACATACAATATTACAAGGTACAAAGTAAAAATGCTTTACTGCAAGTTTCACAAGAATCTGGTAACAATGTTGGCACATTGATATAACAGACTGCACTGCCCTCTTTAATTTTATTGCATTCTTTCTCTGTCATAATCCCTAGTCCTGACAATGCCTCAGAATGATTTAAAATGAGCATAATCTGACATGAATTTTTACAGTGAACTAAAAAAAACATGGAGAACGTAAAGGCAGTGAACAACAATGGGATTATATAGGCAGCTCAGAGCATATCACAACTCTAGTAACTCATATCCTTACTAGAAGCATCTGCTAATGAATGGCCACAAAAATACTTGAGACCCTCTCCATATAAATTATATCAAGGCTTTAACAGGACAAAAGGATCTTGTTTTCAAAACAAGATGTTGAAAAGAAATATGTATATCTATAGATGGTGTCACTTTTGCGATGTTTTGACAAATATGATTTTACTTGAAGTTTTCTTAGATCTTTTTTCAAAACAAATTATGTTTAAAGCAAAATAAATACTCTGATTTGCTTACTCATAAAATGTCTTACCAACATCTGAAATGTTTCCCATAAAAGTCACTTAATTTGTACCAATAATGTATAAATCTTTTCATCCAAAATGTTTAAAAGCAATTTTAAAACCCAACTACAGCAAATTATTGACTAAAAAAAAATTTTGACAAAAATGCACCAATGATAATGTTTGTCAAATGTTTCACAAATAATATTGCAGGCAATGGCATGAGTCAATGGTATGTGCTACTTTGGGTTGGGGGTAATTTTTCTAATATATTGATGCTATTTGTTATATATTTATTAATACCTTTCAGTGAAGAATTGTAATTTTTATCATATTTGGATACATACCCACAAATATTAACTTTTTTGATCATGTAACATGTTACTAACTTAAAAAGCAAATTTATAAAATAAGAAAGTTTCCTTCCAGTGACTCCCTTCCCTGTTACCAACAGCTGAATTTTTAAACTGTATTCCAGCCAAATTACCCAAAGTAATAGACAACAACACAAACGATTGAACATGTTTAATGTTTGACTAAACAAAATGATTTAAAAATAAGAACTGAACTGAGCTATCTGCTACTCTGACATATTTTTAATAATAATAAATTTATTTTAATAATTTAAAATTTATTAAAATATTTAATGAAGATAACGTTAAATATTTAGCAAAAAAAAATCAATTATTTTTTCATGTATTCACTCAATAATCTATCTTACAATATGTGTAACTTTTTCCCCCACAATCAACTTTTTATTTTGCCAGTAACTGGATTTTTAACATTTTTAAAATTACTTTTGAAACTATACTCTTGCTGAACTTCTGCAAATTAGAGACAGGCCAGAGAATTCTTATTTATTTATTTTAAACATTTATAAACGTTTATTTATATTACCGATAAGGGTAATTCGTGCTGTCAGAGATTTCGCCGTACTTTATTGATAAAACGCCAGACTTAAGAATATCGGTCAATGGATGCAGGGCTGGGTATGTTACAGGTCAGGACACACACACACACTACTATATACACTGAACAGCACTTGTAATTTTATCTGTAACGAACTCGTGTGGTATTTTCGATAGCAGTTTCTGGGGAAATACTGCACTTGAATTTGCCGGTCAGCAGAGTTTCCGGTCCGTATAATAATATGCACAAAGAGAAATCTATGACTCAGTAACCAAAAGACAGCAGCGTGAAAAAAAAAAATCCGGTATGGTTAAGTCCCTAAACAAAAGCTACTTTGATTTGTTACAAAATAGAAAATATTTTTTTTATTATTTTATGGCCTACTGAATTAAGACTGCTGCTCATTATGTATGCAACTGACCTATTGAAATCTGGTCCGACAATAAGTGGTTATTAGAATTCCCTGTATCTCTTGCTATTTTTATGATGCCTGCTCAATTAATTAAATTCCGCAATTTAGTGTTTAGCCTGTAACTTGATCGCCAATATGTGTACAATAAAACTGTTCAACCAAAACGGGAAGACCCGATTACGCTGTGTGTGTGTGTGTGTGTGTGTGTGTGTGTGTGTGTGTGTGTGTGTGTGATTTAGTTTCGTAACGTAGCTTTGACAAGTTTTCACTGATATCGCTGCGATGTCGTCTACATTGTGGCAGTTCATAATGATGCTCAACACTGGGAGATTATGTATCATGTACCACCTGAAACCAGACCTACCAGTCCTAAATGTAACCTCTTAATGCTGAACGCTAAGTCATGCAGATGCTAGTAATATTTGTTTTATAAGTCTTTGGTATGACTCAGACGAGATTCAAACCCGATATCTTCCGATACCGAGACAGAAGCTCTAACCTCTAACCACCAGAAACGTCGACATATACATTCATACATACGTGCGAGCGTGCATGCATACATACATACATACATACATACATACATACATACATACATACATACATACATACATACATACATACATACAGCATTTAGGGCATATTGTGTTTTATGTTTTGCACGAGTTATATACTGTTTGTGTGCGAACAGGAATGATAGCATATGGATCATTTTAAAAACTTTAGATTTGGCGTACCTTGCATATTTACAAAAACAAAGTGTGTGTGTGTGTGTGTGTGTGTGTGTGTGTGTGCTATTTGGGTTTTAAGTGAGTTTTATTTTTAAAAAATCTCAGTCATATCGTTACATAGTCTGATAAATCAACCAAATCTACCCACCCCCCAAATATGTGTTGATTCTAATGGACGATATACCGAATGCAATACTATCACGGGGAGGGGATGGGCTGATTTATCCTTATCGGCCTAATCGTTTCGTTGTCAGTAGTGGCGGTTTATAGTGATGTCTATATTACTGGGATATCATGCGCAGACATGTAGCATCATGTCCCACCCAGTCACATTATTCTGACACCAGACCGAACAGTCCGAAATCTATCTTCTTAATATTGAGCGCCCAGCGATGTAGCTGCTAGTACAATTTATACGAGTCTTTCTTGATTCGGTTGGTGTTCGCACTCGACCTCCCGTATTCGAAGCTTGACACTCTAACCACTTAGACCAAAGGAGCGGTCCCCTGTTAGTGGTAAGGAATCTAAAGTTTTCTATAGACCTATGCGAATATGCTGCCCTGGTGTTAATCGAAATTACCAAAATTTACATTAACATATTGACCTGAAATGGCTAGACTGTTGTTGTTGTTGTTGTTGTTGTAGGGTTTAACGTCATTTTTCAGTACACGATAGGCTAATACATGGCGGCCAGTATTAATGGTGGAGGAAGAACCCGGAAAAACCCCAGAAAGAACAACCGACCTACGAGAAGCTACTGCCAAGCTTTCTCACATACCCACATTGGCCGAATCTGAGACTCGAACCCACGTCCCAAGCAGTCAGAGGTGAGATGGCAGTGATCCGTAACGGAGAGCGCTTTAGACCAGTCGGCCACTCGAGGCCCCAATGGCCAAACTATTGTGGAATGAAGTTTGAAATGTCACAAAATAATGCAGGCCAGAACACAATTATTCGAATACCACTCCCCTTTGTTTGTTCCCCCGTACCGATCTTAATAAATTGAAAGGTTTCAAGGTTATAGAAGTGCACAAATAGGAGTAACTCTGTATGCATGTGTTCAAAGAGATTTAACTCCAAAATTTACACAATCATTGAGACGGTGAAGTATATCACATATCTTGCTTGAAAATATAGACTGGCACAAGCAAATATGGCGACCTTGTTCGTAAAGAAACTCCCGTTTGATTCGAAACGCCAACAAACTGACAATGTTTGGACCACCTGGTGACGATCAGGTTAGAAATTAAAAATCAATGAATGAAATAGATAGGCTTAATGCATTTTTTAAATATACCTCTAATATCTTCTATTTTTAAAACCAATAGGGCTACAGACAAGCGGGATGGTGTGAGAATATATTATTTACAGACACTACAATTTACTTGCACTCCATAAAAATTTCAGTTTAAAGACGAAAAGCATATATATATATATATATATATATATATATATATATATATATATATATATATATATATATATATATATATATATATAAATGCACAAAAGTTAGTAATTAATTCATTGATTATAATTTTAACATGATTTTCTCCAAGAGGTCCCTAGCACTGTCCAATCAAATAGTGGTTTTGGCTTAGAGTATGTATGCGCTTTTCATAGCTATAGGGCTCAAATTCCGTTATATTGCTCAGTGTCATGATGCATTTATATCAAAATGGTTGTTTTGTTACCTCAGTGATTTCTAGAATATGAAACGGGGGCACGTGCACGTGACCAGTGTCGTCACCCACAATCCTAACGGTCTTCACTTTGGTCCGATTCTTGGCGAATGTCAGATGCGCATTGCCATACACCTCCATCAATGTGAAGTTGTATACAAAGTCGTCTGTGTCAGGACGGAGGTAAGCGACCGCACCTATGTATGGATTTTAAATAATAATAATAATAATAATAATAATAATAATAATAATAATAATAATAATTCAATCGTCCATACGTATGTTGAACGTTCATATGGTCACCTAATCTGAGAGTTTGATTATAGGGATCAAACGCTGTTGATTAGGTTCGAACATTTGATTGAACACTAGTAAATAGTTAGACCCTAAGGTTAAAACTCCATTTATGTACCTTTGCAAGTACCGAAGATACGAAGAATGTTTTAACCCTGAAATTTAAAGTGTTTTCCGAGTACTAATGCAAATTTCTTAATTTTTTAAATTGTATCTAACGGTTATTTTTATTCAATCAGATTTCAAATAAATGAATTTTATTCGGAATTCTAGCAGAGAACGTTGCACAAAAGTGAAAGATCCTGCAGTCGACCGAACCGTGAAGTTGATACTTAAGAACGTCTGACCTAAATAAACAACAAGAGTCAAAAACAAATTAGAAATCTAGTTGTAACGGTCGGATCTTGTGTAAATTGTTGTTTTTTTTAAAATAAAGTAAGCATAAAATAATCCATTCGAAGCGATTCCTTTAATGACAGTCAAATGTTGAGACTTTGCCTTTATGGCGTACGAAATTTCCTGCGGAATAAAACCCACTATATTAGTTGATTTTTATTGTGTACCGAGGGTCGTGCTGTCAGAACGCACGTCCAAGTACGTCTTTGCATGTTGGGAATTTAACAGCTTGAAATGAAAAGTTCGAACGAATTGCTAGATAATAGCTTTACGTTTACTTTTACTAAAAGATGCTATTATTTAACCATTATTAACTATTATGGAAACTAAAACAGTTGTCATTTGTCATGCCATTATAGAAAGCTATTTTGTTTTGATTTATGTCGCGTAAGATTTCTTACCTGTGGCAATGTATGTGTTGTAGTCCCCCTGATTGGCATGGTCACTGTTAGGTTCTGTCACCTGGGTTTATTAATAAATATATTGTGTGATAATATGGCTATCATATACTACAGTATCCGACATTGTTTTGTCTCTAATAAATACACACTGATACTATAAATTTAAATACTTATTACATATTTTAAACTTTTGGTTCTCAATGATAGTGGCTTCAATACAGTTTCTTTAACTTTCTTTCATGCATTTTTCTGTTAATTGGACTATTATGGAAAATCCACCATCAGTTCTTCTGTTTCATCCTAGGGTTGGGGGTGTCCTTTTTTTTGTTGGTCTACTTGCTTGAGATACAAAATATACAAAATATATTTTAAAGTTTTCTGTACGGACGTAAATAATCTTTTCCGCAGATACTAACCCAAGTTACTACAATTCTTGGGTTATTTGTTGTTGTTTTTTCTTATTCAATCGATTTTTTTCTTTCTTTGTTCTTAAACTATTTATCCGTATCATTTCTTGAGCATCTCTCCCTTATACTAGCTAAGTCAAAGGTCGCACAAAACAAAAATATGAAAACACAGATAGATCAGCTTCGACAGGTTTGAGGAGGTTTGGAATACGAATGTGTTCGAGATTTTTCGTATCAGTCATGTGAAATTCACTTACAGATGGTTTCAGACACTTGTTGTCAACACGCAGGTGTCTTACGTCCTCACTTTGAAAATAGGCAATCCCTGGTCCACCCGGCTCTGCTCCAGCGCCACCTGTAGAGATGATATGTACATCGTAAACACCTTCGGTAAAAGCGGTAATGTCTGACAGAAATGTTTTAAAAACCTACAGTTTTGTTTGTATCAAACGGAGAATCGGTCTTGAATTACCTGAGCAAAAGCTTCCTTTAAAATAAAATAAAAAAAAGCGTGGCATTTTCCACAAGAACTTCACGTATTGCATTTAAACTGCTTATCATTACGAACTGTACTCGTGCAAATATTTCACAATTTGCTTTCATAGGTTTCGACAGGATCCTGTGCGGTGGGGGGGGGGGAGACAAAATTAAGCGAGTGCGCGCATGTGTTTGTGCTTTAAATACATTAGTGTGCTGCGGACAACCACAATTTTATGTTATATGTTGATTTGTTTTCTCTTACTGTTTCCATTTTTATTTCCTGTTAGATACAACAGTTTAAATTTCTCACTGCAAGTTTAATCATGTAATCAAAGATACGCATTTCTTACCTTTGGCCTGCACGTGACCACTGATGTAGTTGCTGGTCTGGAAGTAGACGATGATCCTACCCCCGGCTCCCCCACCCCCTGGGCTAGAGCTGGCACCGCCATTGCAATATAGAAATCCCGTTAATACGAAGTGTTTACAGTCGATATAGATAGATCCCCCTGACCCTCCGCCGGAGTACGAGGACTGAATAATAATAATAATAATAATAATAATAATAATAATAATAATAATAATAATAATAACAAAAACAACAATAATAATAATAATAATAATAATAATAATAATAAAATAAATAATAATAATTACGAGGATGATGATGATGATGAATATAGTAGGCTACAGAGGATCACATTTTTTCCTTAAAACAAACACTTTTAGAATGCACGATTTATGGTACTAGTATAACTGAAATTATTGAATAGCACGACAAAGATCAATTAAATGTAAACGAAATCAGTAATCATGTTCCATGAAATAATTGACATATGTACCTGTGAGGCCCCTCCGTTAGAAGAAATGCTACCAGTGACAGTCATGGTAGCATCGACCTTGAAATACATGACACCACCTCCTCGTCCCCCTTCATAACTTCCATACTTGCCCCCTCCTGATCCCCACGTTCCTTTACTGAAGATATCGCCATATGGCTGACCAGCTAACGTGTAGGATGACGTCCCGCCTCGACCACCACGTCCACCGTAACTTCCTCCACTTGCACCCAGGCTTGACGCCACACCAGCACCTTTAAATCAGTCCCAGAAACAACATTAATATATTTCGTGTTAAGGTATATAGTTCTGGGTATTTCTTAGGCATAGATGAAACAACAAGAATCTCTGCATTTACTTCAAACCCAAAAATAATAGATCACTGTTGCATGTGCCTGTTAAAAAATAGTTAAATGTTAATATGAGACCAACTTGTAAGTATTGGTACAACTTGTAACCTTATATGATGAGCAAGAACGAGTGAGCTCAGATTGGTTCCCGTTACATTTTACTTTTAAACAATGTACTAAGAGGAGGAATGGAGTGCTTACTAAATCCTTTGTGTTTACATAGAAGATATGCATGTAGTAAGCCAATCAAAATTTCTGTTACTCAGTGACTTACCAGGTCCATTATCTGTTAGATATCCTCCCTCGGATGTATCTATCTGTCCTGCAACGATCATCTGACCAGCCTGTACGTCCAGCGATCCAGCACGAACCGTCCCGCTTACATCTATGTACGTGTAAGTAATCTTTGATTGCGTACATCCGAGGGCTACGTGGTCTGGTTTAAACTTCCAAGCAATGTCTAACAGACCATTGTTTTGAACTATCAAGTTACTACCAACCATATTTGAAACTGAAACAAAATTAATTGTGCCACCGTATGTGATATTGACTGACGTCATCTCAACATCTCCAGCGGGATCCGATTTAAGGGTACCACTGATGGTCGCACTAGCAATCTTAAACTTGGTATTGCCAGCGTAAATGTTGCTACCTGACTCTGTCACCAGGGTACTTAGTGTTACATTGCTCTGGCCAGTCCAAGGACCATACAGAATATTAGAGGCTCGCGAGTCAAATGTTACAAGGGCACCTGACCTTACATGCATATATGCATTGTTCGCCACTGTATGTGATTGGATAGATAAAGGTACATACGCTTCAAAAGTTCCTGCAATGCTCGTGTAGTCACATCGGAATTCCCCATACGGTTCAAAATACAACTTTCCACCCGAGTTGATAGTGAGGTCATCCCATCCTTCATCTACCATCCAGTATGTTTGTAACCAACCTCCGTACACAGTGCCATCGATCTGGAAGGAATGCACGCCAAGTTTGGAGAATCCCGTCCAAGTGCGATTTTTCTGAGCTGAGTAGTCTAGGGAAACATATCCATTGCTCTGGACGTATAGAGTTTGGATGTGAGGCTTACCTTTCCCCCTGAGTACAATAGTATTTGTGGATAGCAGAGTTCCGTTGATGTAGGCCTCGTAAATTTGGAAGTCTGACTTGGTAGTAAAAGTGAAATTACCAGAGCTTCCAACCGAAAGATAATCAACTCCCATGTCTAAACTAAGTACACCTGCATTAATGTTTCCATTTACTATCAATGTCTTAGCTCTGATAGTGCTATAGTCGATAGTTCCGTCTACCGTGCTGTGATTTTGGTAAGTTCCATTGTCCTTATTTAATGTCAAATTCCCTGATGGGGAATGCACGATAAAAAGGGATATTTCCCCATTTGTTCCGTTTGTAGATCTAAATTCAGCCAGGTTCAAAACTTCCATTTTTCCCGCAATAGATATTGTGTTGGAGATGATTGGACTATCCGCACGGAACTTAAAGTACCCGGAAGAACCAACACTGAGGGACCCAATACCATCTCCGAAGCGAACAAAGCCCGGGGAAAATGCACCGTTAATGATTATGTTGCTACAATCGATCGTGATCGTGGGAATTCCTGGCCATGCTAATATCCCACCATCAATGTTAAAATTTGTGCAGGGCTGAATTACCGAGATTTCCTTGTCTAGTTGGACGTTTCCTCTTATCGTAATTTTCTTACCAAGATATTCATCTGCTGTTATGGGATCGAAATGAACATAACCTCTGGGACCAACAAAGAATTCTTGAATGCAGTCCATGTCTTTGTCTTGGCAATAAATGTCTGTTTTTCCAGCACTAAAGGCGCCCCAGCATATTAAGGATGTGACATTCAGATGAAATGTTTCGTTTCCTAACACTGTCATTCGCCCTCCTTCTTCGATGGTGAGTGACAGCATAGAAATATCTTGCGCTGCGATGGTCATATTTCCTAAAATGTGAAGATCAATTTGTCTGTCATAATTAAGACTTCCGTCAATGTAATGCCATTTGGAAATCTTATCCACCGCTGCCGACAATAGAAGACTTGCTCCGCCGTAGACATAAGAACTGACATCCAAAGTGCGATTTAAATAAAGTTCTTTCTCGGTGGCAACATGAATAACACTGTTATTGTCTCCATAAATACCTAAAACTGTCACGTCTGAATCTAGAATGAGATGTGCTGTGTTATATAAGAAGATTTCTGTTATCTCTAGATTGGAGCCGTTGTCAATCCAGGCTGCTGCGCCTAGGTTATGAAAAGATAAGAGTGGTTAGCATAATGAAGAATACACGTATCCTTTGCAAGTTATTACAAGATTAGTCACACCATGCTGTAAATAATTTTATATAATTTCGTACCAATAAATGACGCAAGGTAATAATATACATTTTCAGATGTCATGGATGTCTCTGTACAGTGGCTAATGGTCATGGTATTCAACATGTAAATGAAAGGTTGATCACTTTCAGTAAACTGCAATGTCCTGATATCAGAATTAAAACAACAACATATTATTCCATTATCAACTTCCATATACAAAGTAGCTTCTCATAATTATTCCCAAAATAATGCAAGGTACGATAGCATGTATTTTCGACAAAGACTCTTGATAGCCGCATCGCAACCTGAAAATAATGAGAGAAAAAAAAAAGCGGCATCCTTTTGAATAGAATAAAGTTAGTAGTTCCGCAGAAATACTTGACCTTCACCTCTTTGAATTGAATTGTATTGTCAATATACCTTGCTTTATTGCATCCAGCTTAGTACAGCTGGTGTCCATGGCAACATGTGGATCCTTTCCAAAGTTGTCAACGATAAGTCTTGACGATCCTGTGTCTCTCTGCTTGTAATAAACGGTGCCCGGGCCACCCGCACCGCCTTGAATAAGATAGAAAGTTATAAAAGCATAAAATATATGCATGTAGTGTGTTTCTTTTTCTGTTTCGTTTGCTGATGTTCCTAATATTTAGTTTTTGCTAGCTAATGTATAAGGCAAGTAGAAGAGGATAACTAAATGTACTCTTTAAACTAAGTCTAAACAATAATATATTATTACTTAGAATTGACGTCACTTATCACCTTATTGACATTGAGAGTCTTGTATATGTATATGTATGTAAATGATGTAATGGCACATCAGTACATTATGGCTACTGAGAGCATAGCAAACGCCAGGCAGCAATATGGTAATATTGTAAGGATACAGCTTTGCCAGAATCTACATAAGACAAACCCTTAAACCAAAAATCAAATCTGCATCATACAAGTAAAAGATAAAAGACCACAGTTGGAAGATGAAAGATGATCACGTAATGCATCCAACCACAAGCTAGTTGTGTCCTTTAGTCACCGTTAACAATATACATAAAAGCATTCATGGTCTATTCTTCGTCGCCGAGCCCGTAGAAGGTTTCAGTAATGAGTGTCCTGTTGTGGTAAGTTTAATGATAAAGGATGCCACATCAAAGAGAATTTTATAGTGCAGTTTTTGGATGGAGATAGGAAAAACGACTGTGTTGGTATGTTTTACATGTTTGAAGGTCGATAAAGTTGAACGTATTTTGAAGTAAAAATGTGAAACGAAGCTGATAAATCATAATAAACAGGTTATCAATCATACAATCTTATAATGCTATTGCCTGTTTATTTCTAAGGGTTTGTTGTTCTTTTTTATAGTTCTCTTATCATAATTAGTGTTACTGTTATATATTGACATTTAGGAATGATCACAGAATATGTGTGCGTACACTTTTTGACTATCTGCGACAAACATCGAACGAGGGTCCTGTTTAAACTTATTCAAAATATGAATGTCGCTTACCTCGGCTGGGAGATCCACAGTCACCTTTTGGATACCATGAATTTGGAACTGAAAAAAGATAAATATGAACATGCTTCGTATTTATGACGTAAGGCAAACAAAAAAGATAAATATCACCAGGCCTTGTATTTATGATATCTGACAATCTAAGAAGATAAATATGAACAGGCTTCGTATTTATGATGTCTGACAAACAAAGAAGTTAAATATCAATAGGCCTCATATTTATGATGTCTGACGAACAAAGAAGATCAATATAACAGGCCTCGTATTTATAAAGTTTGACAAACAAGAAATACAGCTTCAAAGCCGGAAATAGTACTTGGAGTTGACCTAAATAATTAAAATTCAGCGTGCTTGTAAATGGTAGGAACACCCCAACATTTAACAGTTTTAAGTTGCCGCGCAGCAAATATGTGAGAGGGAAAATTACCTGCTGCAGCCGGCGGAAGTTATGTGGGCGAGCGATAAAGCACGAAGTTGTAGTATACTTTCATATTAAATAATAAATTACCCACGCACATAATGTCCAAAAGAAAAGCAGAAGGATGTCAATATTCGTTGAAAAAGAAAACTTGTTCAAGATTCAAGGAAGAGTGGCTATCAGAACTGATCGAAGCGGATGTGTTACCATCGTCTAACAAGTAAAAGGTTCAACTTGAGACGTGAGATACATCATTTGTGTGAACAACATTGTCTTGCTCATCGCGAAGACTTAGCTGTTGAAGATGCTTGGAAGCAAGTTTCATTAATGCACGATATTGAAACATTACTTCGGACAGTTTATACAATGTTCAGCAGGTCATCAGGTGAAAATGAGAAATTCCAGGAATTTGCCAATGCCGCAGAAAGTGATTCCGTGGCATTTCGGCCTTTGCATGAGGTAAGGTGGTTGTCTAGGCATTTAGCAGTTGCCGCTTTTGTGCGAAACTACAACGTTTTGATTGACTTTTGCACTGAACAAGTAAACATGAGCAATCCAATCAATAAGTTATATCTGAAGAGACTTCTAAATCCGCAGTTTCGACTGGCTTTGACAGTACTGAACGATGTTTTGGGAGAACTGGCATCAATAAGCAAATATTTTCAAAGAAGTATTCTGACAACTATTGAAGCGTTTCAGTTTGTAAAGGCCAAAATATGTAAAATAAGATCGCAGTATCTTGGAGAAACAGTTCATTGGAGTGATGCAGTGAAGGAAGTTCTTAATTCAATTGACCGTGACGTCGACAAGGCTGTAATTCTTAGATTTGTTGAACTATTATGTAATCACCTTGAGAAGAGATTTCCGGATGATGAATTAATGGATTGGCAAGCATTTGACCACTGCATCATTGCAAAGAATTCAATTTTGAATTTGGCAAAGACAGTTTGAACAAACTGATAAGAAGGTTTTCAAGAATTATACCAAACTGTCAAGAGAGTGTAATCTCAAAGATCGGTGAACAGTATGATGACTTCAAATGTTTGATTGCAGAGAAAGTGAAGACTGGATCAATTCAGACTTTCACTGACGTCGTAAGCTGTGTCATGAAGAATGAAGACATGAAAGACCTGTCGATTCTGCTGGACATTTGTGGGACATTTCAAGCATCAAGTGCAGACTGTGAACGCGGTTTTAGCCTAATGAACTCAATTTAAACAAAATCTAGAAACAGGCTACAAGTAAATCATTTGGATAATTTGATGCGCATAAAATTCTATCTTTCATCAGGAAGCACTATTGATCTAGATCCAGTTTAAAAACATTGGACCACACACAAAGACAGACGTGAAAATTCGGCAATAAATGAATAAAGTAACTGTTTTGCTCTAAATTTCGAACTGCATTTATTTTATTTGTAGTTTTTATAATTAAATATGACATATATGTGTAGCACTTTACCGACATCATTAATATAAATTAAGTAGAACAATATTTTTATTAACATAATTGACCAATGCATATGCCTGTGCGAAATGTCTAATTTATCATATAGAAGACTGCTGTGTAATAGAGTTTTAAACATTTGTAAATGTACGACTTTCACAAATGCCGCTCACTAAAATTTTGCATCAAGTTTTTCCGCGCACGCCTTTATTTTTCCGCACATCATCGTCAAAAATTAGAGGGAACATTGTTCACCGGCTGCTGTGTAATTTCTGTTTAGAATGTTACAGCTTTGTAACTTACTCTTTGGTTTCAGCTGGGAAATCTGTCACATTCGTCTCTCTCATATATACTTTTGATATTTGATCGTTTTAATTTTTATACGACATGCTCTATTAGATTGTATTCTTTATTTATGACTTTATATAAACCAAACTTGATGATTTATACAAATATGTAAGATATGATTGTTCTCAACGAGCATAATACTAATCTAGTTTCATGCGAATAAAAACGTTCGTTGACTGCAGAATTCCAAAACGTTTCCCTAACACGTTTAACATAAACGTTGTACATACATGGACTGTAACCATAAAAGCGAACGGCGAGGCCTATGCGGTCGTTAAAGGTGGCCGGTTTAACTTTCAGCCTATTGGTATAAACTGGTCTGAAGAACTTTTGTTTCACTATGGAGCTTGAATCGGTGTTGCCGGTCATAACTCCATTCTCGCTGCTCAGGTCAGTCTATATAAATTGAAAAGAAAAACAGAGTAAAGTATATGAATGAGAATGGGTTTCAGTGCTGTATTTGATTATACACGCCATCAAGACCTTTTATCCCTTGTCAGACACACAGACAAATAAATAATGCGCCTTTTGTAAATTTTGTAAAGTTATGTCTTTAATTTGCAGGATGTGCTTGAAGATATCAACTCAAACATACATCAGATTGGCATGTCTACTGGCTCCGACGAAATGTTATCCTTAGCTTATATTGTAATAATTATCCGTGTGTTTATAGCAATGCATGTGATGGGTGGAATATAGTGCAGTAACGGAAGACAACCCCATGCTGTGAAGATGGTTGACAGCAAAGCCTTTCGTATCATTGGATCAAGGCACAACAAGCGAATTGAATGCCTGAAAAAGTTTTTGACATACTCACTCAGTAAGCTAAGTTAGTCCCAATCAGTGGTAGAGGCAAGCCACTAAGAATAGCATGTCTACTTGAACAAAGTCTCACGCGTAAGAAAGACCATTAATAAGGTTTGACATCCTCATTTTCTTTTGTTCGGTACAATTACTGTTCTTTTAAAATGGCAAGTATTTTGTATGATTAGAGTTTATAATGATTAATGGTTAAATAATGTTGCTCGGCAAGAGACATTTGAGCTCGGATCAATATTTTGCTCTAAAGATGGGAAATTACAATAAAGCTTTCTAATTTGATTGGACTTTGAACCCATTTGTAAATCTCTCTGCTCGTTTGTTTGTATTTGCTTTGCAGTTTTTACTCGACCTTCTACTTATGTAAACTGTACATGCTTTTTAAAAGGATAATTGCTTTTTTTCTTCTATTTTAAGGTCATACTAAATTAATCAAATCATGTTACCCAGGTTGAGAATGTACTGTTGTAGTACTCCATCGTGTATGTCTTAACGTAATAGTTTGTCCCAGGGTCTCCTCTCGTCTCTATTGCAGTAACGTAATAGCTAGCATTTAGCGTGACATCCAGCCATTGTGAGCCCGATGTCGTGGTCTGCCAGGAATCAACACTGCTATAGTCGATATTGCCGTAGCTCTGGGTATATGTTGAGTAGTAGCTGGACACTGCTAAACTGGACATTGTGAGCTTCGTCTCGTCTAATCCTAAGAACAGATAAAGACAGTAAATGTTTTCACACTCTTCAATTAGGTGAGAACTTGTCTTTTTTGTCTTGTAATTAACTTTTTAATCATCGAGATATTTTCTGTTTCTTTACAACACAGCTATTTCACTACCTTTGTATGTAATCGGTTGTCTCTACAACCAAACTATTTCATTACCCTCTATGTAGTCTGCATTTTCTGCAACGCAACTATTTCACATTATTCTTGTATGTAGTCTGCTGTCTTTACAACGCAACTGTTTCTTATTATTTATACATTGACAATAAAGCTATTGTTTACTTTTTGTTGATGAAATATATTTAGAACATTCGGAATAAATTTCGATGCGTGTTGATAGCACATTCATACATATTTATTTAATGCTCATATTGCTAATAAATAACTTTCACTAATGTAATGTAAATATATTTGGCAAACACCGGACAATTTATGTCAGAAGCATTGTTTAAATCAATACATTAGACACATTGTTAAGTATAAGTACCGTCATTTAATAGTGTATTGACATACACAGTCGATTTCTCTTAAATAATATAGTAGTAATAGAGTATGAAGAAACTTTAATATTTTGTCTGATATAGTGTACCCCAGAAAATTTATATATTTTTAAAAACCGCTCTCAATGCCAAAACAAATATTATCATGGACCAAAACATGGACACAGGTATAATTGCACCTATTTTCCATTATTATCGAAACTACCAAAATAACTTCATGTCACAATTAACCTATACAGACTCATTACCTCTTTGTGGTTACTCAAAGAAGATACTAAGCATTGCATGTTGTTTGGATAATAACAAGTTAAAATTGTTTTCGATCTAGAACAATCTTAAAAACGGCGAGGGGATACAGCTGATTATTGCATTCATTCCAAAGTAGGTTAATACCTCCGAAACAATATAGCAGCGTTTTGCGGTAATAGGGGTAGTGTCTATATTTGAACTAATATAGTTTACTCCCAGAAAGTTAACCAAAAAAAGATAATTGTAATTGCAGAAAGAACGGTTCCATTATTATGGACACAAGGAAAAAAACACAGGTGTCATCTGCACTTATTTTCCATTATGATCGAAATTATACTATAAAGAACGACATTCTTAGGTTATTGTTTATGTCATATATGCTTTGTGGTGAGCAGAAAATACAGATACCACAAGTCGCAAGTTGTGTGAGTATACATGATAACCAGTATCATCGATCTTGTACAATCTTACTGAGTTGGTTAGATGATTGCATTCCGTCCTCAGAGCTTACGAACATTTTAAAAGAAAATTTAGTCCTGGTCTGTAAAATACGGGAAAAAAATACAATGAATAACAATGTATGATAACACCGAAGCATGCGGTCAGATAATACAAAAGTATGAATGTTTTAAGACATTATGTGTTTGAACAGATCATTGGAACCCACGGATAATGTTGAACTCCGTCTGATGGGGCCAGGAGCCAGAAAATGGGGAAAAAACAACGATACTGCAAATTTATTGGCTCAATATATATTGTTCAAAATCAGGTCTTTCAATTTTTTTATATCAACATATTGAATGCATAGTGTGAGACTGTTTTAGATAATGAATTGGTCTAAATATGTTATAAATTAATGACAACATGATGAAATTTTTGGTATTGTTTATTGTTTTTCTTGCGTGGGGGGAAGGGCAGAAGGCATCTGTGTTTGAGTAGCTTTGTCCGTAGCTGAAAAATTCCCTGTTGCAAGTTCGATAATACTATTAACAGCTACCCGATATATTTGATTCAATTATCTTTCCTTTTTTTAACAATTCAATCCATTAATTTTTAACTTTCTTTGCTGGTATCATCAAATGTGTTGTCTTGCTATTTGTTATTTAATTTGGGAGCAAAATTAATTGACCGATGTTATGGTCATGAGTCTGTCTTGTGTCTTCGGTCGACAGTCGTGCGTCGTCATTGCTAATTTATATTTCTCAAACACAACATTGCGCCAGGCTGGATCAACCATTGCAGGAACATTCCTCAGAGCATGCTCTATCAAACTGTGTTGGGGTGACTCCGCTAGCAACGGTTTGATTCCTTAGAAACCAAGTGCAAAACATATTTTCAGCTTTTCAATACCAGTTGCGCCAAATTTGATAAACCAAAGGGAATGCACATGCTCAGTAAACAAGCTGTTAGGATTCAATTTTCAGTAAAATTAATAAGATTGATATTTTCTTTAAATTGTATTAGAGTAATGTTTTATTCATTTATATTAAGTAAGTTCTAAAAGTGTGTTAAGATTAATTTCATTTATTTCCAAAGCACAACTATATATTAATTGAAGGAAATAGTTGATATACGAAGCATAAGTTGGCAACGCAAATCATTAGCTATACGAATATACATTATCGAGTGAAAATAGGTTGTAAAACAAAAGTCAGTCAGCTCTTAAGTTTATCAGTCAGATATATATTTTGTAAAACCAGGCATTAGCAAGAAATCTTACTGAAAGTCAGTGAACCCCTAAGTCTTATCGGTAAAGCATAGAGCAGGCTTCCGTGTTAACGTAAATACAGAATGGTTTTTAACTAATGATGGACAGTCGTTTCTACAAAATGGTTCTTATCTAAAGATTGACGGACATTGCTGCTGGCTTAAATATATTAAACATGTTCCTGATTTAGAATATTTAGGGATTATCATGTTCGGACGTAACTAATGCCAAACGAACTACAAATCTGAGTTGTACCTTATGTCAGATGACGTCAAATTAAGCTGGTTTGGACCAGGAAAAACTGACTTTTACTTGATGAGAGAATAAACATCTATTTCCAAGGGTACGTTAACCTGACACAGGATGCATATAAAAGATAAGAACCATTTTGTAGAAACGACTGTCCATCATTAGTTAAAAACCATTCTGTATTTGATTCCTTAGAAACCAAGTGGAAATAAATGAAATTAATCTTAACACACTTTTAGAACTTACTTAATATAAATGAATAAAACATTACTCTAATACAATTTAAAGAAAATATCAATCTTATTAATTTTACTGAAAATTGAATCCTAACAGCTTGTTTACTGAGCATGTGCATTCCCTTTGGTTTATCAAATTTGGCGCAACTGGTATTGAAAAGCTGAAAATATGTTTTGCACTTGGTTTCTAAGGAATCAAACCGTTGCTAGCGGAGTCACCCCAACACAGTTTGATAGAGCATGCTCTGAGGAATGTTCCTGCAATGGTTGATCCAGCCTGGCGCAATGTTGTGTTTGAGAAATATAAATTAGCAATGACGACGCACGACTGTCGACCGAAGACACAAGACAGACTCATGACCATAACATCGGTCAATTAATTTTGCTCCCAAATTAAATAACAAATAGCAAGACAACACATTTGATGATACCAGCAAAGAAAGTTAAAAATTAATGGATTGAATTGTTAAAAAAAGGAAAGATAATTGAATCAAATATATCGGGTAGCTGTTAATAGTATTATCGAACTTGCAACAGGGAATTTTTCAGCTACGGACAAAGCTACTCAAACACAGATGCCTTCTGCCCTTCCCCCCACGCAAGAAAAACAATAAACAATACCAAAAATTTCATCATGTTGTCATTAATTTATAACATATTTAGACCAATTCATTATCTAAAACAGTCTCACACTATGCATTCAATATGTTGATATAAAAAAATTGAAAGACCTGATTTTGAACAATATATATTGAGCCAATAAATTTGCAGTATCGTTGTTTTTTCCCCATTTTCTGGCTCCTGGCCCCATCAGACGGAGTTCAACATTATCCGTGGGTTCCAATGATCTGTTCAAACACATAATGTCTTAAAACATTCATACTTTTGTATTATCTGACCGCATGCTTCGGTGTTATCATACATTGTTATTCATTGTATTTTTTTCCCGTATTTTACAGACCAGGACTAAATTTTCTTTTAAAATGTTCGTAAGCTCTGAGGCACCAAATGAATCCGATTTGCGATGCTAGGGTGTACCTGAATGAAACTTTGTTGTTTGTGACGGACGAAAGTTTGTGCACCATTTAAGTAAATGTATTCAACCGTATGTTAGAGGTATGCGTAATGGTGTATCCTATCTGATACACATCAACACTGGTAGGATCTTTTTTCTTAATGGGAAAACTAAAATTACTCTTTGTAACTATTATAGATCAAATTTCATAAATGTTCTGATTTCAACAAAATAACCAACTTGTGAGAACTTGTATTGGCATGACTGGAAAATAAGGCGTCGAGACAAGTGAAATTAATTATCCGCACCTACTGTTCCAATTCCCGTATGAAAGCAATAAAATGCAGACAAAACATAATGATATGTGCGTTTTTATGTGAAGTTAAATACATCCCAAAAAAGGTAAAAGCAATAAAGTTAAAGTCCATATGCACCAATTTTAACAAAGTTCGATATTTATCACTGTTAATGATCTGAACGTAACAAGATTGAACAAGCATGGCAGTGATGTAACTATAGCATGCTAAGTTTGCTTGTTGATTTGTTTGATTTTGTATCTTAATAATGGGCAAAAAATAAGATAATAATGGGCAAATAATAAGATAATAATGGGCAAAAAATAAGATAATAATGGGCAAAAAATAAGATAATAATGGGCAAATAATAAGATAATAATGGGCAAAAAATAAGATAATAATGGGCAAAAAATAAGATAATAATGGGCAAAAATAAGATAATAATGGGCAAAAAATAAGATAATAATGGGCAAAAAATAAGATGATAATGGGCAAAAAATAAGATGATAATGGGCAAAAATAAGATAATAATGGGCAAATAATAAAATAATAATGGGCAAAAAATAAGATATTCATCATGAAATCTTAGTGAATCTTAACACACGTGTATTTGGGTTTGAGATCAATAATTCGGGGCTCAAATTTCTAAATTACAACATCTTTTGGCATCATGGACAATATTTGTTTTGGTAGACCAAAATCCGTACATATTTATCAAATTAAATATGGTAACAGATATACTGTTATAAAAATATATCCTCCCATGTCCAATATTGGTTGGTCAGTTTGACGGAGAATGAAATCCATTCTAATAAATATAATAACTTTGGTTATTATCAATGATGCTCGCGTAAATATTATCTGTATCTTCCAATATTTTTCAGAATATAAAGGGTAACAGATCACGTTAAGTACAAAACGCTGTAACGAAATTATTCAACTTTGCACTGATGAACGTGTGTCTGTGAGCGTCGATATCGAAAAGATGAAGATTGAGGCGTGTGTGTTTGTTACACAATAATGCTAGAGAATAATAAGATTTTTAAATTTAATGTATAAGCGCCCCACATATTTTCTCCTTGATTTGTATTTGTTATAAATTTTAACAGACACAAGATTCATTATTATTTTTAAATATTTGTTATTCCAGAAAGAATAAGAAAGAAATTGTAAGAATGATTCATCAAGAGATCTTTAAGTTCATGTTTTTGCTAATTGTTTGAAGCTTTCTTAAATTGAATGTTTTTGCTTATCGGATACTGAATATGCATTAGACAAGTCACCTTCCCACCCCTTTATATAATTTTTGATCCGAAAGAAATGCATAAATTTTGCAGACTTTTATGAGAATAATATTGAAAAGGATACTGAATATTTATTTCTTTATCTTTTCTTTAACGAACGTCCCTGAGAATTATGCCTATTGAAATTCGAAGAATTTTCAGTTGGTATTTAAGACAATTTATTTCTGTAGATTAGAAATATGTACAAAAGATCAAATTAACCAATATTGTAATGGAAAATGCCTTAAATCTGATTTTATATATATATATATATAACCCAATGAAAACCAACCAGTATGTAATTTATATCCATGTCTGACGATCTGAGGAATACTTATTAACGATTCTGTTGCACACTGGAATAAAGTGGATTATCTGTTATCACATCAGTTTAACATTTACATGCGATTTTGTTTCTCTACAATGATTGAAATCCAAAATTAACCCATACCTCCCATTCCGCCATCCGTGAAAGTTTTGCCAGAGAATGAAGAGCTGCTGTGTATTATGGAAATCCTTCCACCGCTTCCCCCTCCTCCACTACCACTACCTCGACCCCCTCTTGCCGACAAGATCCCACTTCCGGTTATTACACCCGCCTCTATTAGTATACTTCCACCACTTCCTCCGCCGGAGTTCCCGCTCCCGGCGTCCACGCCATTAGCAGATATCATGCCTTGAATGGTAATTGTGTTCGTGGCCTGAAGACGGAAAGCACCGCCACCAGCGCCACCGTTCACACCTCCACCACCACTTCCCGTCTGGATTGGGGCTTGCACAGACCCGTAGGCTGCTGACTCTGAACTTGAACTGAAGATGACGGAGGCACTGCTTCCTCCCCTCCCGCCGTGGCCACCTGAAAAAAGGCGACTTTTTATAATCTACTAGACGTGCCTGGTTTTCTTCAACTAAAGCTTTTTTGAAACACGTACATCAAGAAACACTCGGTGTTAACACGGTAATGCCCTTTAAAGAAATACCGAAAAACAAAATAATTTATTGATTGTAAGACTGACTGATGCAGCTAATGCAGTAGTTTTTGTGTGAAAATGAATTTGACTATTGTACTTTTTAGTTTATTTGTGCATTCTATTGTCTGAGTTTCTAAAAAGTGTGGATATTTATGACATTTCATGCATCGTTCTAAATTATCGTTTCGTTCACTGTTAAAGAGATTAATCTTGGACACTAGAATAACCATTTTTCAGGGGCGCCTCTCCATATAGGCGAACTAGGCGGCTGCACATGGCGCCAATTTAAATGGGACACCAAATTTAAGGAGAAATTATTGAAGGGATGGAGACCGATTGCATGGTTCGCCTCGAGCACCAGTTGTTGCAGCGATTGTCGGGCGCCCCTGGCATTATTTAATTACCCATGCAAAGAACAGAGTAGCCTTAATAATCACTTTTCTGACAGTGTTGCCATTGGTGTAGACGTCAACCTTAATTATTTGCTTTTAGTTCAGTTTATCTGACACTGTTGTATCTATAATCATGATATTTGGTCGTTAAATATAAGTTGTAGGGTACTACTCACTACAAACAGGAAGACGAAAAACTCCACGATCTACTTTTCATAGTGATCATATTAAATATTGCTATTAGCTCGTTTTCTCTGACTGTCCTCTTGATACCGACATCAAACTCGTCATCGCAGAGTGTACTACATACTGCGGACAATAAACAGATCACAGTGACCTTCCATACTAGTTCTAGAGACTTTGGAATGTTTTTGATAATTCGAGTTAGACATATTGATCTGAAGAACTTATCTTGCAAAAAGAAGTCATAATTTGGATCAATCTCAGTCACATTTTGAGCAAGTTTCAACTCTGCTGAGATACCAATAGAGAGTCTGACATGAGTGATACCGTAGAGAACATGGCATTGGAGATATCGTAGCAAGAGTATGGCATTATGGGTACTCTAGAAAGAGACTTGCATTATGGATACTCTAGAAAGAGTCTGTCATAAGTGGTCAAGTAAAGAGAGTCTGACATCAGTGGGAGTCTGGCACTAAAGGTATATTACAAAGAGGCTGGCATTATGGTTATCGCAGAGAGAGAGAGAGAGAGAGAGAGAGAGAGAGGGAGAGAGAGAGAGAGAGAGAGAGAGAGAATCGGGCATAATGGGTATCTCAACAATGTCTTATATACAATAAAAGGCAGAGAAGCCCTTCAATGTCATGATTGCTTTTATATCTCATATTTTCGTTGGCCTTAAATACAGATGTGTGACTGGCACAAGTATATATTTTCATAAAGACTTAAATGCTAGTATCACACCAAGGGTGCATAAGCAGAGCGAAGTTTTGACCTTATATCCACCATTTAAGAAGGTGGTTGTTATTTTTATAGGGTTTAACTTATATCCATCATTTAAGAAGGTGGTTGTTATTTTTATAGGGTTTAACTTATCCATCATTTAAGAAGGTGGTTGTTATTTTTATAGGGTTTAACTTATATCCATCATTTAAGAAGGTGGTTGTTATTTTTATAGGGTTTAACGCCATTTTTCAGCACAGGATAGGATTCGGCCAATGTGGTTATATGAGAAAGCTTGCCAGTAGCTTCTCGTGGGTCGGTGGTTCTTTCCGGGGTTTTCCTGGTTCTTCCACCACCTTTAATCATGACCATCATGTATAACATATCTTGTGATGAAAAATGGCGTTACACCCCATAACAACAACAACAACAACATACGTGGCTTCGTGGATTGAACGGGCGAATCTCACTAATCAGTCACGAAAATTTTAATTTGATTTAAGTAATTATTGTAATAATCATCATCGTGGCTACACTAATGAAATTTTTCAATTGAATTATGCCATGGCTACACTAATGAAATTTTTCAATTGAATTATGCCAGTTTGCTATCTGCAACATTTACTTTGAAGACTACAACCGTATTATATATTGCCGCCAGTTCTTTTTAGTAGTGAAACTCATTCAAGATTCCGTATCCTATATGGGAACTGAATTGGTATCTGAATCTGCATTAATATCGTCGCTTGGAATGACAGTATTTTTGTTGCTCACTGAAGCTACGTTTGACATTTTTCTCTACCATACTTGGAATATGCTGATGTGTCACTTGAAATAATTTTACGTTTTATAAATGTAGTGTTGGTGGTGGTGATGATGCTGTTGTGGGTTTAACGCCATTTTTATTCAGCACACGATGCATGGCGGTCAGTATAACTGGTGGAAGAAGAACCCAGGAAAACATTGGGAAGAACCAACGACCCACGGGAAACAACTGGCACGTTTTCTCGCATACCGACATTGGCCGAGCCCGAGACTCGAACCAACGCCGCGAACAGGTGACATGGCAGTGGTCGGTAAAGGCGGGTGCTTTAGACTACTTGGACAACCGAGCGCATTATTAAGATATAGGTGTTACCATTGGATAAAAGTTATGCATGAAAACATAAAGATGAATACTAAAAAAAAAAATAACAAACAAATAAATACGGTGAATTTGAGCAGTCAGTGCATGTAAAAACATGCCCAAGATATGACGAATTGCAGTTTATTTTCATGCAGTTAGTTCCTGATAAAAACAGGAGTAAACATAAACAGGGGTGTAAACATAAAGAGGAATACTAAAAAAAAAAATAACAAACAAATAAATACGGTGAATTTGAGCAGACAGTGCATGTAAAAACATGCCCAAGAGATGACGAATTGCAGTTTATATTCATGCAGTTGCTTCCTGATAAAAACAGGAGTTCCTGCATAAATTGATTGAGATTCGATCTAAATTACTCTCTGCGTGTAGAAACAAGTCCATAAGATGCCCGACAAAAAGTGATTTCTCTTGACTTTAACTCGTCGTACAAAGGATTTGTTGGGTTGATGAGTTCCGGTTGAGCAATCATCAGTAAATTTTGATCTAACAGTACACACGTAGACTGTTACTTATGACCTCAAGACGAAGCTGAATTTAAATCAACTGTTTGTCAAGTAAACTGAGGACATACTATCAGGTTTATTGTATTACCTTTCTAATAACTCTTGAAATACGTCTGTAACAAATCATAGTTAAAAGCTGTTGTAAATCGAAAAATAAATGTTCGACACAAAAACAAAGATTAGCGATAAAGCCGTGTTCAAATACAAAGTTGATACAATTTATCCAATACAGTCACTGCTTAATCAAATGATCGGGTTTTCATCGTAACTATCTAAGATCGTTTTTTATCAAATATTTTTTAAAAAAATTACTCATTTGATTATACTGATAATTTTGATGTAATCGAATTAATTACTGTGTGAAATCAATAGCTCGGTAATCGATATTCCTCCACGTACGATGCGGTAGGTGGGATAACTTAAAAACAAAAGTAAAAGCTATTTTAGTGAAATACTCCTCTCTAATGACATCAGATTATGTAGTCGCATATTTTAACCTCTAAACACACACACACACACACACACTTTCTGAGACATAAACATTGTAGGAAAAGATTTTGCGAAATAAGAAAGCTGTATCATTCGCATTGTTTAACAAATTTATCATTATCTTGTGTCGTTGTTGTTATCGTATTATACTCTTCAGTAATAGTTCCTCCCGTGCTGCCTACACTGGATGATTAGATGAAGACCGATGCAAACATCATATCCAATGACGTCGTCTGTAGCCTGATATCTCACAAGATAATCGTAAAGGAAATTGTTTACATCGACATAATGAAATCCGTGTTTGATATCAGCGTAACATTTGTTTAATTGGTAAAACTGACGCAAAATGGTCAGCACAGTACTAAAAGATATAGGACAGTAGCCCGTGTATCAAAGAGTACCAAATATAAATTTCGCAAAATGGAACCTAAACATGATATGGACAGAACACTTGTCCAAATTATGATACAATAAATCTGAATGTGATCGTGATTAAAATGAGACTCCTCGCATTAAAATGAGATTCTCGCATTAAAATGAGACTTCTCGCATTAAAATGAGATTCCTCGCATTAAAATGAGATTCTCTCATTAAAATGAGATTCATCACATCAAAATGGGATTTTTTACATTAAAATTAGATTCCTCGCATTAATATAAAGTTCCTAACATTTAAATGAGATTCCTCACATTAAGATTCCTCACATTTAAATAAGATTCCTCACATTAATAAAAGATTCCTCACATTTAAATGAGATCTCCCATTAATATTAAATTCCTCACATTAATTCCTCACTTTAAATGAGATTCCTCACATTATTAAAAGATTTCTCACATTTAATTGAGATTCCTCACATTAATATGAATTTCCTCACATTAAAACGAGATTCTCTCTTTAAAATGAGGTTCCTCACATCAAAATGGGATTTCTCACAATAAAATTAGATTTCTCACATTAAAATGAGATTCCTCACATTAATATAAGATCCATCACATTTAAATTAGATTCCTCCCATTAATATAAAATTCCTCAAATTAAAATGAGATTCTCTCTTTAAAATGAGATTCCTCACATAAAAATGGGATTTCTCACATTAAAATTAGATTTCTCACATTAAAATGGGATTTCTTGCATTAAAATGGGATAGTAATAGCAAAGAAAATGTAAAACTGGTCATCGGAAATATCAACGACTTCGACTTTAAATATAAAAATGTATATATCAATCCAAGACATCGAGTTTGAATCTACAAATATATATCAATCCAGGATCTTGACGTTGAATTTAAAAATGACGGAGACAATATATTTGAAGATGCTATTGTTCCACACATCAGTGTGTGATGAAAATGTTAAATCATTACTTATACGTCTATTCATCTGAAGGCCAAAACACTGCTTATCATTACTGCCATGAAATTTCTTGATCTCGTAATTCTCATTATCGACATTTTGGACGCTTGAGTGAATGAACGAACGAAACACATTTAATATGATACGTTTATTTTAAATTCCTAGTAAATCATAAGAAAATTCATAAAATCGATCTCTGGTTCGATTTACATATGAAACTTGGAAGGTAATATTATATCAGTTAATAAAGACTTTTAAGGGAATGCATTTTATATAAACAAAAGCATTGACCATAGATATTTATATCAAATCCTTTATATTTATTCTTTTTTTTACCTTTATATTTTATTTTATACACGTGTATAAATTTTAACATCTTTACTTTTTAACTTTTAACTTGTAGTACTAACTATTTTACGTGTATGGAAGGATTTATCTTACCCAAATATTTTGTTACAATACTTTATCTTTACATTTTTAGATCAACTTTTAATTCACACAATGTAGTCACTAAGTTGATGATGTGCCGTAGCCCATGCATGTATATATACAGACAGACGAACACACGCACGCACAAGTGCATAATACATACATACATACATACATACATACATACATACATACATACATACATACATACATACATACATACATACATTGTCATTTGTTTCATAATTTAGTTGGGGGGGGGACTAAAATTAATTATCTAAAACTAATCATTTTTGTTAAATTTTCTAATTATAACGTCCATTTGTACAATTCCATAAAGATTCCAATATAAATCTCGACTCGACTCAATTTTATGACTAGTAATGCATGACGGGTATATTTGAAGTTGTCTCACTTACAAATAAATAAATAAAAATAACAACAATAAAAAAAATCAATCGATAAAGAGGCCATAAACTCTACTTTAAGCATGCAGTGTGATGTGTTCCTTCTACAGTGTTAAACTTGCTTCTATTTTCCTCATTTAACCATTGTGACCTTAATCCATATTGTTAAATTTTAGATTTTAGGAACAATAATTTCAAACTCGAAATTCTGGGGAAAAGTTTTTCAATTTTTGCTCCTGCAAACAGTAATTCAACAAAGAGGAAATCAGTAATTTATCCACATTTAATTCCAGTGCATTCGGTTAAGAGAGAGAGAGAGAGAGAGAGAGAGAGAGAGAGAGAGAGAGAGAGAGAGAGAGAGATTTTAATATCCCTGTCAAATTTAGGATCTTATCTTGACATCTGATAACCGACAAAGTTTAAATGATGAGAAAACCACAATTACTGTTATTGGTACTTAATAGCGCGACTGAAGAACCAGTCTGGTGTGATATAAATAATTATTAAATTTGTACAATTTACTTTGTTCGATGAACTGACCTTGTTTCAACAGCAAAACGATTATGAGTAACAGTTTCAGCTTGAAAGTATATATACAGAAGCAATGTGTGCGTGCGTGATTTAGATTTTTAACGTAGCTTCAACCATTTTTCTGTCATATCGCTACGATGTCTGCAGTATGGCAGTTTATAGTGATGTCTAGCACTGGGGCATCATGCCGCAGACATGTAGCATGATGTCCCACCCAGTCACATTATCCTGACACCAGGCCGACCAGTCCTAACACTAACCTCTTAATGCTGAGCGCCAAGCGAGGCAGCTGTTAGTATCATTGTTATGTCTTTTGTATGACTCTGCCGGGGTTTGAACCCGCGACCTACCGCATCAGAAGCGGACGCTCAAATTACTAGACCACCAAAGCAGTGATTATGAGAAGAAGAGAGAAGAATTTTTTACCTCCTGATCCCACCGAATTTCCCAGTCCCAACCCTTGACCAGCAACTTCTCCGACCCCATCTGCAAGAAGTTTCCCGCCAGAATTGACCGAAAAGGAAGATGATGAAACTATGGTCACCGTTCTATCTGTTCCTGCCTGTGGCTGAACTTCAACAGTCCCAGAAATATCAACAGATGCAAAGTTATAGACTCCTGGGACCAAGAAACATGTTGTTCCAGCGCTGACCTGCAGGTTGGCTGCTGCAGTGTTGCATTGTGTGCTTGCCAATTCCACCTTTCCTGGCAGCGTTGCAGATGACAAAAGGTAGACGAACACAAATTGTTGGACCGAGGCCCTCACCATCTTCACCTGAAGCATGTTGTCCTTTACTTAGTGTATAAATCGTCCGCATATCGCGGAAGACACATTTTCACTGAAGAAATTTCCAAGTGTCGTGTGTTAAAACTAATACTGACACATACTCCTAAACATAATTACCCTGCAATCAATTGATAAGTCCCAACCAATAGCTTTCTTTGAAGACGTGACACGAAGCAGGTACCTTGTTAGATGACAGCAAAGTTAAAATTTCGAGGTTGGAATTTCATCTAAATATATTTACACAGAGTGGATCTAGTGATTCATGTGATTCATACCAATATATTCTACTAAACGGCCAATACTGTTAATAATTGTTACATAAATCAGAAGCGTCCTGAAATATAATTAGCAATAGACCACATATAAGCTTTGTTTTATCTGCGCTATAAATACACATTGATATTTTGGCCCGTCCTGGAACTCAAATATACATCATCTCACTTGACGTGGTGGTGGTGGTGACAGTGATGCAACAAAGTCTTTATGACAGAAAATTTATCAAAATTAGCACATTGAATAATTTAGATGCCATATACTAGTATGTCTATTTGTAAACTACTCTAGTAAGTCTACTGAGCAAGCACATTTATGAAGTATAAAGTACTACAATTGTTTTTGTGGGTTTAGCCTACTCACACACACACACACACAAACGCTCCGGTGGCCTAGTGGTTAGAGCGTCCGCCGCAAAAGTTCGATCCCCGGCCGAGTCATACCAAAGACTTACAAAAAAATGTACTAACAGCTGCCTCGATTGGCGCTCAGCAGTAAAAGGTTAGTGTTAGGACTGGTCGGCCTGGTGTCAGGATGATATGACTGGGTGGGACATCATGCTACGTGTCTGCAGCATGATGCCCCAGTGATAGACATCACTATAATCTGCCTCACTTCAGACATCGTAGCGATATGACTGAAACATTGTTAAAGCTACGTTAAAAATCCCAATCAAAGAAACCAACATCAAAAACTAAATACTCACAAAAAAAAATGGAAGGGGACCCTGAGTAACCGAGTGGTCTAAAGCGCTCACCAATTACGGATCACTGCCATATCACCTGTCTTCGTGGGTTCGAGTCTCGGGCTCAAACATTGTTGGTATGTGCGAAAGCCTGCCGGTGACTTCTAGTGGGTCGGTGGTTCTTTCCGGCGTTCTTCCTCCACCATTAATTCTGGCCGCCATGTATGTCATATCTTGTGCTGAAACATTGTGTTAAACCCTATAACAAGAACAACAAATGGAAAACAAAATAATCACTCAGAAATTTTAATTCCAGCTCCGTCTATATCGATGTTTGCTATCACGGCACTTATTAAATGTATATCAGCACAGTCTTTTTATTATTATAAATTAAAATGATTACACTGATCTATTCTAATTCTAATTCTAATTCGGTCCTTTTCGGTATATATCTATTAAGGTGATTTTCTAGCAAAATATATTGAGATTGATTCTCAATCACAACTATATGCCATTATAATATAGATTAGTCATTGTGAGATAAGGCAAAACTCTTTAGCCTTGGATCGGCTTATCAAGTTAATTGTTTATGAAATTAATGTTAGAAGAACAGAATTGTGACTGTAAAACAAATCATCGAACACGAACAGCTACTTTATTGTTTTTTTTTTAAAGTGATGAAATTATACACTATGGGGTAGTCGCAGAAGAAATTATCTTGGATCTTGGGGTCAGCAAAAGTGCCCTCGGTATGGACAAATAAATATTAGAGATACCCCGTGACCAATTAAGAAGGCTGGTGTAGCTAATTGACTGACTAATAAGTACTTAGTCAACATTGATAGCCTGTAAAATACTATGAAGCCTCACTTTGAGATTCTGGCAAATCACAAGAGCTGGGCACGTATTTAAAGGGCAGTGATATTAGAACGAACCAGCCGTTTCGTCGGAACTCAAAGGAGACTTGTATCAATACAGGTAAGATACTGTCTGCGTACAATTTTCTAGACAGTATAGGACTTTTTAATGCTAAGATGTTAATCTAACATTGGATTATTTTAATATTTATTTACTATTCCTTAAAATAATGTATTGGAAAGTTTAATTGTTGTAGAACTTATATTTAATTGTACTTATATTCTTGATTATAGTAAAATACGACGTTTACTACCAACTTCATACTCAATAATAGTTTATTCAGAAATAAAATGCTCTTTAAATGATAGAGTTTAATATGTTGGTATTTTATATTAAATTCAGTAAAATATATTTGTACTAAATGATTGCGGTAGTAGTCTGAAATACTGAATTTTAGATTCTATAGATATCCTGAATTTATTCGATATTTAATTACCTGTATCATATTTAAAAAGGCAGAAATCATAATGATGTTGGTAAGTGATGGAATATCGTAGTTTTATATGTATCTCTTATATCTGTAATTTAAGTTTATGTAGTTTGATATTTGACTGTAATGTTATATATTGAGTATTTCAATAAAGAGTCGTTTCATCGGAACTCAAAAGAGACTTGTATCATTACAGCATCCCTGGGCCTCTAGCAATGCCAAATTCCCCAAGATTTTGCCGTATTTGCTACCGTTATGAGTGACGACCTTCCTTTTTGAGCTCTTCTTCTCTCTTTTCGTCTCCTTCCCTCTAAACAGCATTGCTAAGAGTTTATGGAGAAAAAAATCCATAAATACGGTGATAAAGACCATTTCATAGAGCATATCCCTTTCATAAAAGGTATGGAGTATGACAAGCTACTACAAAACTTACATAAAATATCTACTATATCGCTAGTGCTATACAGACTGAGTAACACGGCTTACTACACCAAGCAAACGACGAGTAAAGCATGCACTGTGCTCAATCAAGTAAGACCCATATGTTACACCATAAGAATTTCATGCACCGATAACCTATTGATATAAAATATCCGTCTAGCTTATTAACCCACAGCGACTTTCATAATGGCTGGAATCTCAATTTCGCAGAGGTTCGCCAACGCATAATATATAAAAAATAAAATTATTGTACTACCAAATTAATAGGGCAAACATTGTAATATGGTTGCTAAGTTGCAATAAGTAGAGCTAACCGAAGACGATGTTCTCGGGGCGAAATTATCTTACAGCTTTTTGTAAGTGTTGATATGAGGAAAACAGCTTAGATCATACAACACAAAATATAGACCAGCATACGCCTCACTCTGTGTACACTCCAGTTGTATTCTGTGAACGTAAGCAATATGTGCACGTAGGTAAATTCTTTTTATAGCGACAAATTGTATTTGCAACCTTTCTTATTCCAACTTGTATGAACACACAACTAAAGCAAAACCATTATAATTGTGACAAAGAAATCGAGGTATTGAGATTAACAGAGCTGGTAAAGTAAAAAGAATGATTATTTTCGCTAGGAAAGGTTCCGCTATGTTTACCCTATCTTCACCTTGGCGGATCGAGCAGATATTTATGTGCTCTGTGTCTGAAAATTTCATTGGATGTGACGAAAAGCCATCGCATCCAGTCAAAATCAGTTGTTAAAATCTGAACACTGTTCCTAAATGACCGAGATAACGGAGAGCACACAACTTGAATGGATTCATAAAACGCAATTTTCCACTGCCGGTCTGTGATTATGCCCATACCTTTATTCAATTACACCATCCCTCTGTCTGGTACGAAGTCACACTTTCGATGTTAAACTTACAAAGAATCCCTTTGAAGAAAACTGCTTCCACCATTTTCGGCCAATGTACAATACGCTATTAATTGTTTGGCATTGCATACACCGGTAGGCAACTCATGAAATCCAGTAGATGTCGCTGGGATCAAGCACTAAACTATTTGCTCGATCCGCCAAGGTGTGGTCTCTTTAACTAAATGCAGGCAAACAAAAAGAGCAAGACAAAATTTCACTGTACGGCTAGCTTATAAGAGCGCGACACCTTATCTAGTGTATACTATACAAGGTGCCTATAGTACGATCCTAGGCCGTATCAGCAATATAAAATGTACCCTCCCATGGAGGTGGTAAGCAATGCAGTTTCGATTTTACTAAACTGGAGCGGGGGAGGCGAGTGGTCCAAAGCGCTCTTCGTTACGGATCACTGCCGTCTCATTTCTATCTGCGTGTGTTCGAGTCTCAGATTCGGCCAATGTGGATATGTGAGAAAGCATGGAAGTAGCTTCTCGTGGATCGGTGGTTCTTTCTGGGTTATTTCTGGGGTTTTTCGTCCACCATTACTATTGGCTGCCATGTATAGACTATGATGTGCTGGAAAATGTCGTTAAATCTACAACAACAACAACTAAACCTAAGGGCAAAATCTATAAACAGTGTCGGGTGCACGTATTGCATAAATCGTTGATAAATTCTATACAGTTAAATACACGTGTCAAATAGTTAAATATATTTCGAAATAGTTTTGCTTGGAAAAATGAAAGTCAAGAATTCAAGACACGATGAACCATTAACATGCCATGGGATCGAAATATTACCATTGCCTTTAAAACGTTCTAAAACTATTTTTTATAAATGAAATTTTTTAAAATAAAAAGCACAAAAGTGTGAGTGTGGTAAGAACAAAATTTGTTTAAATTTTGCTATAAAATTTAACCGTATTTGAAGAATAACTTAATTTTAAAAATTCGGCATTTTGTTCTGTAAAGATACATTTAGGCCTAACAATAAGACACGAAGGAACCAAAACAATGTCCAACGACTCAGGCAGATGGTAGAACGAATTAAGTATCTAAAAATGTATATCGTAGAAAATGGCCTATTAACATGCTATGCAGCAGCGAAAGGGATTATGTCATTAAAAAGTATGTGGCATTTTACATACAAATTTGAGTTTGGAGACAGTGGCGTGCTAAGGGTAGATAGCCCCCAGGGTGACAATAAATGGCCAAAGAACTTTTGACATCTCCCGTTCGACCCCGACCAGTTAGTACACTACTGCTTTGAAACAAGTGAAAGATTAAGAAAGTTGTTTGAAAAAATTTAAAATTTGATATTGTACATAAACAAATATCAGCCTCTCAGAGGAAACATATGCATATATTAACTACGAATAAAACAAATCTTGCATGAACGTAAAACGACGAATAGTTAAATGCATCTTCTGTTCTATTGACTCAATTTGAAATAGAGATTGTAGACGTTTGTGATTGTCTGGGTTTAATGCTATTTTCAGCACACCATAATCTATACATGGCAGTAAGTATATTAAGTGGAAAAGGAATCCAGGAATGCAAAGGAAAGAACAACTGTTCTACGGAGAGCTGCGGACAAGTTTCACACATACCTACTTTGTCCGAGCCGAGCCTCGAAACTGCACCGACAGAGATGAAATATGAGTAGTATATAAAGGCGAGCGCATTATACCTAGTGTTGTTCTGAGTATCGATTATAATCGATCATCAGCTGGTTGAGCAGATAATCGATTGTGAACTCCATAATCGATTGTGTTTAAAGGGAGACTACTTTTTAGGTGTATGCAAAGCACAAAGGTTCGTAAAACTCGCAGCCACTAAAGTTGACCTGAAATTTATTAATTCTCTTCACAACTACAAATATGAAAACTTATGATTCATAATTAGGAACATAAAGTCATTATTACATGGTCAGGTTGTTAAATTGTTGAGTTCATACATTTAAACACATTTTGTTGATTTGTTTCAGTCAACTTGCAACATCTTTTGTAGTATTTATAAACAAGGACAAACAAGAAAAACATGTCCTTCTATACTTTAAATTACAGACACATCACATGTGAACGAAAGAATTTTTGGGGATTGTGGCAGTATTTCAGTTACATATGACTGATCAGCCATAAAAAGTTGCATTAATTTAACAAAGTTGTAGAACAAAAGTAACACACAATGTAATATTATTGTCAGGTTAAAGTATACATATCATTAAAAGAGATTACTCCTGTACATTTATAAACATATTGAACTCTTGATCAAAGATATAACTGTTTAACAAAAATTAAAATTTGCAATTAGTAACCGATTAAAATCGATGATCAGTTGGTTAAGGGGAACCGATTATCGATTATGAATTTCTGACCGATTCCCATCACTAATTATACCACTCGACCACCCTAGGTTCTTAACACTGTACACAACTCATTACAAATTCTCAAACCTGTCTGACACTATTATCGTATTTTAAAGTTATGTCAGTGTTATCAAGCAATGTTATGTAGGATCCAGGGATAGTACTGTCCGATTCGTTTTGCATAATATAAGATATTTTAATTGTGAAATGTTTAATAGTAGTACTGACAAAGATTTACTAGTGCTATGCAAGACAATCGAATAATTTCTGCAGGCAAAACAACTCAACATATTCCATCATATACGCTTACAGCAATAATCTTTGCGAATTAACCATTAAGGCTAACAAGCTTTATATTGTACACGGGTAGGGAATGTTATATCGGAATTTATGTACAAAGTTGCAGCTGTACTGTTTTCTTATATAAGTTTAGCATTATCCATCATGTATAACTAATTTATGTTGCCGCGTACAGTATTATCAATGGTATATATCTTAGTTCTGTTGGACAATTGTTGCATGTATAAGCTTTATTTACTTTGTCTAACGATGTGCAAAAAGTACTGGCAATAGTAAGTAACTCGCGTCATGTTCGTTGTCCCCGCTACATACCAGAATACAGAGTCTTAATGTTTCGATTTAGTCATTTTGCTTGATGCCTTGTCAGGATTTGTCTTCTTTATCAAAAGTTATAAACAATATGCACACGAACGCCTATCTCATGTGCAGTGAATAGTACTCGAGCTTTGCTTGATAATCTCAATATTGTGAAAAGTCATTGAATTTTGTGACATGCGGCTCGCTTGATGTAATGCTGATTTTCATTATCTTTTTTTCAAAGTCAACGTTTTGCAATAAACAAACAATACACAACTAAGAAAATAACGAAAAATGTTAATACATGTAAATTTAGCGATTTGCTAAATAACGGTATTGTACCTTTTAGATTAGCTAAAGTATCAAAGATTAAAATCCTTTTATTCTGATCTAAATTCAAAATATTATTTTTAAAAGTTCCCTATTTGTCATCTATATTAAAAAATATTTATCAGAATATACCTCTTTATACCATATTCGTTTCTGCCTTTCTCTGTCCGCTATACCACCAGTAACAATTTATATTTGTACTTAACTATATGTCTTTGTTAGACTTGGCAATACGGTTCTGTTCTGGCTGTTATGGGTTGTTTTTTTTTTTAAAGTTTGACAGAGATCAAATCTTATTTGCGGGAAATTTTATAACCATGCGTATAGAATTTTTTCAGTATTTCCATGTTCTTTGCTCTTTGAAAGTGAGGATGAATTCATATGTTAAATGATAAACTGCAGTTTGGTTTCTTATCGTAAAAGACTTGGATTCTTGAGCGTACCCGAGATGAGATGAATTAGAAGATAGATTGGCAGTATTCTAAGGAGAAAATTTTGTTGGTATGAGACTAATTTATTGAATTTTATCTCAATACAGATGCTTCTGAATAAAAAGTTCAATATGCTCTTTAAGAAAGTTTATATTTCTGATTGTGTATTGGATCAATTATATGCAGGTACGATTTTCAAGCTGATATGTTCACAGTCGAGACATGGTCAAGTTTAGTAAATAAAGACCCCTATAACCGAAACAAGACCTTCAAGTCTGATCTCCAGCCTGGATTTCTCACGACTCGTATTACAACCATGGTTTTCGTTTATTGTTAGAGTTTTAGGAGATTTTAAAGAGATCCGTACTCATATGATGCCACTTAATTTACCGAAAAGTCATTATGTGATGATGTTTGTAACTATTCAAAACTGGATGACTTTAATGCGCGGATTTCTGCTTTGATGACGTATCAAGCGTATTATTCCTTACTGAATGAAAGTATACGAACACAAGATGACATTTTCCACTATTCAGGATGTAAAAAGCGCACCTCAATCTTGATATGATTCTTCTAATGACCTGTTTCATCTCTTTTCGCATCGATACCCCCACTCCTGCCCCGACCAATATACAGTTTTCGTTCTACTATTGTTTACTTTCTATGTTCCACAACTAATTACTCAATTAATTACTACAACGCCCTCTTCCAATTTCTGCATCAATATATATATGCATCTAATGCAGATAGTATATCATGAACAGGTTTAATAATCAATCAGAGGTCGACATAAGTATTCTCTTATTTGCCAGTCTATGCAAGTCTTATACGTAGTCTGTCATATCTATATCAATGACTCACAAATCATCGTCGAAGCGGAGGTAAATACCTTTTATAATAACAGTCTTTGTGCATTGATAGTGTCTCTTTTTTTAGTCTTATTTGTGGTGGTTTTGACTGTCAATGCTGACAATTACCTTTACAATATTTTCAATATTGTTGACTTTAATTAAAACAAAAACAGGTGGAAAATATAATATGGAGTTACTCAAGACATTGTATATTATTAAAAATTAATCTATTAAAAAAGTTTGCAAAGTGTGAATTGTGATTATGTCAATCGATAGGTCGATATACAGATAAATAGATATAATAATAATAATAATAATAATAATAATAATAATAATAATAATAAGGAGGAGGAGGAGGAGTTTGTATAGCGCCTAATCTTTCGAAGCTCTAAGCCCTTTACACCATCAATAATGATGTGACTACACTACAGAACAACAAATGACATAAACAATGAAATCGGAAAACATAAAAATATGCTGAAAACATAAGATACAAAATATGATTAGGTCGCTAAGTTTGTCCCTGCAGTCGAAACAGGTGAGTCTTAAGAGCACTCTTAAAAGGGACCACTGTGTCTTTGTGTCTAATTTCAATGGGCAATTCGTTCCACGTCGCCGAGCCCTGGTGTGCAAACGAACGTTGTCCATATGACTTTGTTTTCACCTTGGGAACAATGGGTATACGATTATCAGAAGAAGAGCGTAACTATCTAGCTGGTGTATACACATGGGTGAGGCTGGATAGGTATGTTGGACTGGAGTCTGTCACTGAAACATAGCACAGAGAACAAATTTTGTGTTTGATTCTGTATCGAATCGATAACCAGTGTAGGGTACAGAGCAGTGGTGAGGTGTGTTCTGATCGAGGTACTCTAAAGATGATCCGAGCAGCTGTGTTTTGAACTTTTTGAAGTTTCTGGAGTAAATATTGTGACGAACCAGTCCAGTCTTGAAAGTACGAATGAACACACAAGTGTTTTAGTGGCATCAACTGAAAGATATTTACGAATGGAACTGATGCGTCTCAATTCAAGATATACAGCCTTGCATATGTTCATGACATGTTGGTGCAATGTGATAGTACTGTCTAGAGTAACGCCTAGGTTTCATACTGACTGTGAGAATTTAATGTTGGTGTTTCTGATATTTATTGTCTGAGGTAAAGGGTAAAGGATGTAAATGAGAAAGTCTTTGTGATGTGATCAGAATAGCCTCAGTTTTATCATCATTCATCTGCAGTTTGTTAGATGTCATCCATGATTTCACATCAGAAATGCACTTCTCTACTCCATGGATGGTAGCATCAACTTCAGTTGGGTGGTTAGACTTGTATATTTGAGCGTCATCAGCATACAATTGGTGCGACACTGGGCGATGATCTATGACTCTTGAGAGCGGCTGAGTGTACAGAATGAAGAGAACTGGTCCAAGAACAGATTCCTGTGGAATACCACAACATACATCAACTGGGCTGGAGTGTATTCCATTTGCAGATATAGTTTGTGTCCTGTTAACTAAGTAGGACTTGAATCACTGTAAGGCAGCATTCTGAATGCCAAATACATGCTGGAGACGGTGAAGTAATAAATCATGGTCTATTGTGTCAAATGCTGCAGATAAATCCAGGAGAGTGAGAACTGTAATCTTTCCACTATCCAAAGCAGAGAGAATGTCATTAAATACTTTCAGAAGAGTAGTTTCCATACTGTGGCAAGGGTGATATGCAGACTGTACATTGCTAAAAAGACTGTTTGAATTCAAATGAGATACAAGTTGAGTTAGAACAACCTTTTCTAAGATTTTTTTTATACGAATGGTAGATTAAAAACTGGGCGGTAGTTCTTTAAATCATTATGGTCCAGTGTTATTTTCTTCAGCAGTGGCTTTACGATGGCAGTTTTGAAAAATGATGGGAATTCCCCCGATGAGAGAGAGTTATTAATAACATCAGTTAGTGAAGGCAATATTGGGTCTAAGTACTCAAACAGCAGTGATGTCGGAATTGGATCAAGTTCACAAGACTTTGGTGCACTTTTCATCACGATTGTCCGTACTAAATCAATAGAAACATGTTCAAATGCTCCTAACGGTTGTCGCTGAAATTCTGTATCATAACTGTATGGTGACGAATCAGTTGAAATTCTGCTGTCAAGCGAATCTAATAGTTTGTACTTTGTCATCGAAGAAATTTGCAAATTGGTCTGGTAGGTCTAGTGGAGAGAAGGTTGTTGGACGTGGTGTACATTTGTTCCTTGACATTAGTTTGTTAGTTATCACGAAGAGCTCTTTACAGCTGGAACTCTCCGTGATCTTAGTACTGTAGTGGGATGACTTGGCTAAATGGACTATGTTTGTGACGTTCTTCTTAGCGGCTTCGTAGATTTGTTTATGAATAGTGAGTCTGGTGGAAAGCCAAAGCCTCTCTGCTTTTCGGCGATGTCTTTTAGCAGTGCGAAGCTGGTCCCTAACACTGCCGTACCATGGAGAACACTTTTTTTTTTATTGATACTCTGCATTTGGTGGCTGGGGTATGTTTTTCAAGCAATGAACGCAGGCAGTTATCAAGTTGTTCCGTTGTTGGATGTAAGAAAGTTGTTATGTTTTCTTGGATGTCATGCATGAATTTGGTTCTATTTATCATACGAAGGTTTCTCTTAGTAGCAAATAGAGGTGGAGGGTTAGGGAATGATACGTCGAGATGGCATACAATGCAGAGGTGATCCGATGCAAGTTCGTGGGATACAAGGGTGGATTGCAGAATATTATCATCAGGTCTATAAAGAAACCAGTCTAAAATGTGACCAAGTTTATGGGTAGGTTGTTTAACTGACTTGATATGTAAGTCATTCCCAGAGAAACTGATAGGTTAGTAAATTTTTTTCATGACGTTATTTTCAAGTTTACTTAATTTGAAACTGAACCGGGTATCGTGTACAATTGCTTCACACTTCCGGTATTCATGAATATCCAGGAAAATATGTCACGCCATGTTTGAATAGAACCAGCAGATGCAATGATGTTGACATGCCATTGGGGGTTTGTATCAGCAAACAGTCTCATATGAAGACGTTCCTTTGTAAAATATATCCTCATACAAAACGGACGTCATGAAAAGGAATTTCCATCGTCTTAACTTTCTTGCATTGTGCATTCAAACTACTTTACACCTCCCCCCTTTTACTATACATGATATTTTGCTTGAAATAAACCTCGTTAATTCAGCCAAGACTTACAATATACACACAATTTAAATTCTTACTTTGTCCTTGTCAGAACACAATATATAGGTCATCCCTCTTAAAAGAATAGTAACTCTATCCTGAACAACGTTTCTTGTATCTACACGCATTTTAACTTTGTAACCGAACAAAGTCTCTTTTGTATCCATTCATGCGTTTTAGCTTGCAATTAACGAATTTACGAGTATACCTATCTACCACAAGCTTTCACTAAAAAATTATTTTTTAAAATACAGATTTCAGGCTTTTGGACTATGAACAGTGTTTCATTCCCTCTTGTCATGTTTGCATGCTTTATCAAATCATGGTTGGTTGGCATGTTTATGAATCGCTGAAGTTGATGGGATTACATCCCCATCATAACATAGCAATATATTTGGGTCCTGTACGAAAGACTGACAAATTTTATTCGTAGAGGGACTAAACTGTTTTACAACATTCCTTATTCAGTTCCATCTATTAGTTACAGAATATGATTTAATAAGTATAATAGGAAGTGGTCACAACAACTCCCCAAAAGAAGTCTAGTAAACTAGATACATCGAAAATATTCTAACTAGAGGATGAAAGGTTTTCTTGTTAATAGCTAAAGGCTGTGAATTGATAGTCGTCTATTTGCGTCCCTCTCTCGTCGATACAGTATCTATCTTGCTCCAAATAATATGGCGGCAGTTCAAGTCGCAACTCTTCGGAAAGATCTGATTGATTGATCGATCGATTAATTGATTGATGGATTGATTTATCAATCGATCGATTGTTTGATTTATTTATTTATTTATTTATTTATTTATTAGACAGAGATACATGTATGCTGAGCAATGTATACGAGTTTAGTATATGGATACAAAAAACTGATATAGCCAGCAATGTAGTAATGAAATTAATTTAGTTTACGATGCTCGAAGCTTCTCCTGCGGCTTTGGGAGTATTTCTTACAAATTAGTTATAAGTTATAGCTTGTTTTAGATTACTTCTTAAAAACTCTCAGAAAATACATTGGATCATATTCCTTAATAAAATACGTATGTCTTCAATATATGTCTTTAAACATGTGCATTCCCAATGTATTATGGTGTCAGACATATTTATGCGTATATGGTACGTTACTTATTGGAGGTTTTCCTGGTGCGGTATGACATTTATTCTAATCCACCAAACTTTTTCAAGACTGGAATTCAAACGAATGGGTATTACTTCTTGTGACACGACGATATAAGGTATTGACCGTTTGATCGAATATCAGGGAGCATACGAGTCATGGAGCCAAGCTACCCGAAGGGGACAGGGTCCTGTTTTATGCATAAATTTAATGCCGCAATCACTGGCCTAGTATTTAAAAAATCATAAAAAATAAAATACACAAGTGAGGTCAAAAAGGTCCATATTTTTGGATACTTATATTTAAAAAAAAACAACAACAAACAAACATACAAATATATTATCCACTTGACCAGAGAAGTCAATGGCAGTTTCTAGCACAAGTTTATGCACCCTAACCTCAAATTTAAAGCTGCAATGTTCGCGTCCGAAGGTTATTTTTTGACACTATGTGATACTCACAGTGCAAATACAAGCCCATTCCCTAAATGATAATTCTGCAAAACAGTGTGTACTCAGCAGGCCGATGCAATTGAAAATAGTTGTCATCCAAGTCGTTTAATTTAGATATTCTACGTGTTTACTGATACGGGATGCTAACTCTTCTTCCTAGTTTCCTTGCAACTATACCAATCAATAGATGTTTACCGACGAATATTGCGGAATTCGTAAGCCTGTACTGCAATATGTATTCCATTCAAAGGGCGAATAGCGCAGAGATCAGAGTTAAGAGATCCATTGTCAAAACTGACATACATCACAGCTACACCTCGAGAGCGGTAACGTGAAAAAACAAATCTTTATACTAACACTTCCAATTTCGGTCACCAAATCGGCATATTTTGTCTGAAAAGGTCAGACTTTTCTCCGCTGGACACAAAATAGCTAGGATTTTTCATGAACACCTTATTAATACGAAAGTGTTTTGTTTATCATCATACTCGTACAAGAACTTGTAAAGAAGAACCTATATACCAGCTTTTGAGTTGTTTTCCAGATAAGCATCTATAATTATATTTAAATTTTACTGGTGACTTTGTCAGTCTGATCTAAACTTACAGTTCTCTGCCAGTCATTGTGACCCACACTAAGAAGCGTCTATCGATACAAGCTTAACAAGATTTCATGAATTGTTTTCTTATACGAATTTTAACAATCAATAATTGTACAGCTAGCCTTGAAAAACAACGCAATGTGTTTTATTGTTCACTCTTACCTCTTTATGTCGGGTGGTGGAGGAAATTGACAATTTTATGATATATTAACTTTTTTAGGCTTTGTTTTCGCAGAACAAGCCGATAACCAGTTAGATTTATAATTTCACGTTCTCCTCTTTCATTTCGAGGTTTTCCTTCGAATTGATATTTATATGACTGATGAGTCACTGCCGAGGTGGAGACATGTGATTGTACTGGTTGTGTTTTGGTAATTATTATTATTATTAGTAGTAGTAGTGGTAATTGCTCTTATTGCTGACAATTTCGGTAAAACAATTTATACCAAAAAAAACCAGACAAGGAACAATACAAAAAGAGTCTTTAAGAGGTTTACGTACTTTCGTCTCGTATTAAATCTTTTGAAAGGCAATTAGAAAGCAGAAACAAACAAAACAATAAAGACAAAAGAAAGAAATGAATTTACAAATATTTAAGTGAGTATGAAGATTTTGCTCGAATTTAGATGTGACTATTTAGTTTTAGATACAATGATAAAATATAGCCACCTAAATATTGACCGTCCAGGTTCCCCATCAAAATATTGGCATAAGTGTGGAGCCATCTTGGTACCCATTGATTCGGAGACCGACTTCTTTTCATTAAGTAACAATTTTGTTTTCAAACTAGCGCTAAAGATTTAAGTAGGAAATGGGTGTGATGAACTTGTACATTTCTTATATTACATACTTTAACATACATAGTCCAAGCAGATCGTGCAAAAAAGACTCATCACATGTAAGATCTGCGACCTTCCTCAGTTCGTCGAAAAAAAAGAAAAAAAAGCTTCACAAAAAAAATCTTTAGAAATGCTAGTTGCTGAACAGAAATGAAGTTGTAAAGCAAGTCTCTTCCCATATCCTTACTTTCAACGCTGTGATACTAACTACAATTGCCTACAACTGCAACAAGAACTCTAAAACCATAAAAGATGACGAACATAATGAAACTATGAAACCTAAAGGCTTAAACTTAGAAAATTCCAAAAAGAGCATACACACGCAAATAAACCTTCATCAGTTTAAAGTCGCAATTCCTGTAATTAAATAATTAGCTAATTAGGTATATTCTTCACGTGCTTATAATTGCTTATGTTTTCTGTTGTTCTTTTTATTGTTTTGCTTATTACTCTAATTACAGAAAAAAGATAATTATCCATGATGCAATATACAGTTACACTGCTTTAATTTAAGGAATACACAGAGCTATTGTTTCTCCTTTTCTAGAAGCAATCATGTTTGAATTTTTCATCGATTTCTAACAAATTAGGATCCACAATAGTATTTCAATAGTCATGTACTTAAAAATGTATTTTCTTTGTGTTTATTTTTTTCAGTGATTGATTACATATTATAATTGCTTTTGAAAAAGACTCGTTAAGAGTCGAGAGTTTTAGCTGGTCAAGACCTAGTTTTTTATTATTAGTTGCTGCTTTTGTTTCGTTTATTTTTTTTCGTTTTTATTCTTCTTGTTTTTTTTTTGTTGGGGGCTTGGGGACTCTCCGTGGGGTGCACTTATTTTAATCAATCTCTGACATGCGATCTTTTTACTTTTTCAATACGTAGCTGGGGTTATAATGGTACAATGCGTACGTGATGATTTCGACCTTGTTTCAAAGTGTTAACAGTCAGAAAAGTGTATGTATACCCATTTGAAGTCATTAAAATGAACTGGGTGTTGTGATGTTCACACATCACTCACCTGCAATTAGCTGAATAAACGTATCAGAATATATGTGAAAACGAGCAATTAAACCAGGCGTCTTGTAAGCGAAATTTGATGTCACTGCTGAAAGTAATGAGAAGTCTTGTTCGTATTATCATACAAACCAATTATGGGATTTTTTAAGTGAAAAGGTCCAAAATATAATTAAAAGGCCTTTTCAATGCGCTGTTTGAGATATCACTGGGACAATGCTCATTTCCATTAGGATTATCTTCCTTACTGATCAACTTTTCCATTAAATTTAACAATGATTGATGGGCCCCTCGTCATCTTTGTACGCTTTTTTGAAGTTTACACTATTTTGGTAAAATGTTCCGATGATACTTAAGAAAAACTCTTCGCTACAAGGACGATTGAAGACGTGTATCACTTATAAACGAAATGGAAAATTAGAAATTTCATATCGTTGAAAGGACGTTTCTTTCGGTTATTTTTTGTTTCTGAGTAAGAAAACTTCAAGGTTATGTGTATATTAGAAATGAACTACCTAACGGTTTCTATGTATTCCTAATTACAAACTTTTAGACCGCTGAATTCTTGCCATCACATCAATCTGAATTTTGGCTGGTTTTAAATGAATAGGCATAAAATATTATTCTTTACAATGAATTTATTTCGTATTAGTTTATGGTACATTCTCTGCTATGTATCTATATAAGAAAATAGCGTCTTACTTGAGGGAACCGAGAAGGCACACTCGTTTGACAGACCATGCTATCTAGGTTGTCCCTCTTAAAAAAAATAGGGGACAAACCTATCCTGAATAGTCTCATTTTTGTTTCCATCCTTGCACTTTAGGTTTGTAACCTGAAAAAAGTCTCTCTTGTATCCATGCATGCATTTTGCAATGCAATTAACGAATGTACGAATTACACCTATGTACCACAAGCTTTCATTCAATCGCTGTTTATTTGAGTCCAAATGGTCGGTAGCCATCATGTGTAATATTACATACAGACGCCTGTAATGTTTCGACTAAGAAGACGGCCTAATGGTGAGATACTAAATCGTTCTTCCTTTACGAGATATAAAACTGAACTTTGATAATAACATCAAAGTCAACAGGCAGTGTCTTGCCTGCCAAAACTTTAAGCTTGTAAAAGACGAAATTAATGTATAGGCGTTCCAATCTTCTATAACAAATATTCAGTGAATTTTTGACTTGCAAATGAATTTCTGACTAGAATATATACCAGAATTTAACACTCTGCTTGAGAAGAAACAAAAATCAGATTGGTTAAAATGGAACTTACTCTGCACAAATTTGATTTAAAAAAAGAAGTCGAAAATACTGTATGCCATGTTTTGTCTGAGATTGTTTAGTTAATAAATATTTAAGTCATTATAAAAGATTTTAAACAACTTTTGTTCGTTTTAGAAAGGCATTTGATAGTGTTTACAGAAATATGATGTGGTTGAATGACTTACAACAATGATTTCATGGCAAATATTAAAAGCCCGTCGTACTTTCAACTATTGAAACCATGTTTCACACACACTGCATATTTGAACTGCTTTTCTTTCAGGATGATTGTTTGATTGATTTGCTTGTCGATTGGTTTCTTGATCTATGGATTGATTTGATACAGATATATGATACTTAGCAAATTGTGAATTTTGTGTGTGGATACACAAACACAAACGGCTACGGCCTGCAATGTAGTAATAAGATTAATTTGGCTGATGAAATTTTAATGTATGACGCTGGACGCTTCTCCCATGGCCCTGGGAGTATTAGTCTGACATTTGAACTGAGTGCGAGGTTCTTGTCATTTCAGATTGCCGTCAGTTTTGTCAACGCTGCGGCTGTTTGTTCTGTCCTGGAGAGTACTTCAGGCTTTGATCATTCATATCCTACCGATCTCCCCAAATATTTGAAGCTGTGGAATGTTTATCGCTTCGTACATTGGACTTTGATGTCAGTGCTGATGCCTTTTATATTGTTGGTCATCATTTTGATCTTCTCTGCACTGCAGTAGTCTGCATACATTTTGTCCAGGCTCTCTACTAAGCTGGCTAGTTCTTTCTCATTCTCTGCTTGTCCATCAATATCGTCAGCAAAACATAAGTTGGTGACTGTTCTGACTCCGATGCTGACTGTCCCTTCGCGCTTTTCAAGTGCGTCAGCCATGATTCTCAAGTGGGAATTGTATAAATTCTTTTTTTTTTAAACACATATACTCGGGGTTTCGTTTTTGTGTAAAACAATACCCAAGGGTTAAATCTCTCTCTCTCTCTCTCTCTCTCTCTCTCTCTCTCTCTCTCTCTCTCTCTCTCTCTCTATATATATATATATATATATATATATATATATATATATATATATATATATATATATATATATATATATATATATATATATATGTTTAGTCTGCATATCGCCTTTGTCACAGTACTGAAACTACTCTTCTGAAAGTAGGTAATGACATTCTCTCTGCTTTGGATAGCAGAAAGATTACAGTCCTCACCTCCTTGATTTGTCTGCAGAATTTGAGACAACAGACCAAGATATATTACTTCATCGTCTCCAGCATGTATTTGGCATTCACAATACAGCCTTACAGTGGTTCAAGGCCTACTTAGTAAACAGCACACAAATTGTATATGCAAATGGAATAAACTTCAGCCCAGTTGATCTATGTTGTGCTGCTCCACAGGGGTCTGTTCTTGGACCTGTGCATTTCATTCTATACACTCAGCCGCTCTCAAGTGTCGTAGATCATCATCCCGTGTCTCGCCAATTGTACGCTGATGACACATAACTATACAAGTCTAGCCACCCAAATGAAGTTGATTCTACCATCCATGGAGTAGAGAGGTGCATTTCTGATGTGAAATCATGGATGACATGTAACAAGCTGCAGACGAATGATTATAAAACTGAGGTCATTCTGATCACAACACAAAGACTTTCTCATTCCCATCCTTTATCTCAAACAATTAATATCAGCAAACCAACATTAAATTCACAGTCAGTATGAAACCTAGGCGCTACTCTAGACAGTACTCTCACATTGCACCAACATGTCATGAACATATGCAAGGTTGCATATCTATGAGCTGAAACGCATCAGCTCCATTCGCAAATATCTTTCAGTTGATGCCACTAAAACACTTGTGTGTTCATTAGTACTTTCAAGACTGGACTATTGTAAGTCTCTTCCGTCTGGTTCGTCACAATATCTACTCCAGAAACTTCAAAATGTTCAAAACACAGCTGCTCGGATCATCTTTAGAGTACCTCGATCAGAGCACACCTCACCACTGTTATGTACCCGATACTGGCTCTCCATTCGATACAGAATCAAACACAAAATGTGTTCTCTGTGCTACGTTTCACTAACAGACTCAAGTCCAACATACATTTTGATTAAAGTCCGTGCATTTTATGGTAATTGATCCAAAATTTGGGTCGTATTCACGCACATATTTATCATAATTCATTTTTCATTCAAATCATTCGTCATTAAACATTGTATTTGTATCACCATCAATTGTGTTTTGTTGTAATTCCTAAATCCCACCCGGTAAACAGCTTTGTCTGACTGACTGTTGTTCTGAACCAGTCCCCTATGATGCCATAGAAGGATGCTGCTCTAGTGGACTTGTCATAGAGATGCTCTATTACCGTGATGAGCCTAGCATTAATGTTATACAGTCTCTTGGTCACCCAAAAGGCTGCATGCCATACCATGTCAAATGCCCTCTTGAAATCCACGAAGACGTGCTACAAGTCTTGCTGGTGTTGGATGTATTTCTCACACAACATCCTGAGGAGGAAGATCTTCTCTGTTGTACTGCGGCCTGCTCTGAAACCTGCCTGATCCTCGGCAATGATCTTTGCACCCTGTAGCTTTAGTCTGTTCAGCAGTACAACATGATTTTGCTTGGATGGATAATATGACTGATTGTACGGTGGTTATGATACTGTTGCAAGTGCTTTCGTGGGGAGTGTGATGATCAGTGACTGGGTCGACGGCGATGGCCATCTTCCTGTTTTCCAGATCTTGTTGCAGATGTTTTTGAGGGCGCTAATCATTGCTTCTCTCCCAGCTTGGACCAATTCTTCTGGAATATTGTCTACTACTGACTTACTCTTTTTAAGCGATCTCGCAGCGGCTTTTACTTCTTCACATAAGATATGGTGGTTGTTGATGTTTGCTGCTGATGGGACGTTCAGTACCTCTGGATTAAGTGTGTCTCGGTGGTTGTAAAGTTATGTGCAGTACTATGTCAATCTTTCCAGAATGTCTTTTTCTTTTGTAAGGCATTTTTCCAGCTTTGTCATGTAAGGAGGTAACTCGCCGTTGTTTTGCGCTTCTTATATCTTGGACCAAATGGTGTGCTTTCTTGTTGCTGTTCCTTTTCAAGTTTGCCTCAATGTCTTTGGACTGTTCTTCTATCCAGTTCTCTTTTGTTTTTTCCCCATGCTTTTGCTGACTTCTCGGTTGACTGCCTTGTACTTCTCTGTCCCTTCTGTATATTTACTAGATAAAAGCTGTTCCTTGCTAGATAACAACCGGTTCCTGCAGCCATAATTACAAAACAGAAGTTTTGACATGTGCCATGTGCAGTCCCGGATTACCCATTAGGCAGAGTAGGCAACTGCCTATGGGCCCCGCGACTTTTATGGGCCCCATCAGGGGCCCCCATGAGACCGTGACCGTGGGTCTTGGGCCCCAAAAGTTTGACTGCCTATGGGCCTCCACGGTGCTTAATCCGGCGCTGGCCATGTGAGAGCCATTAGTATAGGTCAATAAAGCAGTCTTAAACCTTAAAATGCAGGTTAGTTACTTTTTAGTAATTCAGGGGAACGCCTTAATTTATAGTGCATTTAAGCACTTTAAGGGAGGGATTAACAACCCCTCCCACCTAAATGGGTGCCGATATGGCACCTATAAAAGTTGCACAAATACCCCTAGTGGGTGGTTGCAACTATAAACAACTCAGTTCAGTCAGATGAAATCCGTATGATGATAAACTAAGTTGTCAACGTTAATATCAATTAAAAGTCTAATTTTCAATAATTCTTGTTTGAATTTGTCAACCAGTCTTTTGTTAATAGCATAGTTTGACGTTTCAATAGTCGGCGATGGATGTGAAAACAAAAGACAAGTAAATTATATGGCTAAGATTATAAATATTCTTACGTTTTTTTTTTCTCCCTAAAAACATCTCTAATTAATGACCTTAACTTGAAGTTGGGTACTTGTTCAAGTCTTCTGAATGTAGAACCAGAGGTCTGAGCTAAGCATATACTTGTTCAAGTCGTGTCAATGTAGGACCAGAGGTCTGGGCTAAATTACAATTTTAACTAAGTGCCACTTTTATAAAATGTTTAAATAAGAGTATAGATTAAACCAATATTGCATCTTGATGAAAATGTGTTATTCAGTCGTCATGGTTTTCTCGACATTTCAGCCTATCACAAGTCTCCTGTTCCAAATGTCTTTAATTTTGGGGTTTCTACAGATTTAACTCCTACTTTGAAATGAAAATCTGTACATGCTGGTTTATTGTAACATCATTGGCTGGGATTTTATCCGCATATAGTAGATTATTTTTATAGCAAGATAAATTCTGAAATATTCTACTATTTAATTTCCTCTCTTTCCGTATTGTTTGCTATGCAATGCAATGCTATGCAATGCAGGATAACATATCCTTTATTAAAAAATGTATCTTTTCCATAAAGGGCATTTGGGCATCGTCTGGTTCCCTGCTTAGTATGCTCCAGTGCGTTGCACTCCGATATACTACATGTAATAGTATAGCAGAGTGCAACGCATGGGCGCATACTAAGCAGGGAACCAGACTAGGCGCCCGATTGATGCTTCTTCCGTAATGCTAAATCCAAGTGCTTAAAACGTCGTGGAAGGATTTCAATCAATGGACTAAAACTTGGTGTTGTGATGCTTATGAAAGCTATGTGACTTTGTTTTGTTTTGTTTTGTTTGATTAGGATTTTTTAACATAGCTTTAACAATTTTTCAGTCATATCGCTACGATGTCTGCTGTGAGGCAGTTTATAGTGATGTCTAGCACTGAGGCATCATGCCGCAGACATGTAGCATGATGTCCCACCAGTCACATTATCCTGACACCAGGCCGACCAGTCCTAACACTAACCTCTTAATGCTGAGCGTCAAGCGAGGCAGCTGTTAGTACCATTTTTGTAAGTCTTTGGTATGACTCAATCGGGGATCGAACCCGCGATTCCTTTTGCAAAGGTTTGCCTTTCTGTGTGCAGTTCAGACCAGTGTGCCTTAGATCCGAGCCCAAAAAGTCTAAATCCGGATAAAAATTCGGATTCTGACCACGAGCGCATTTTTGTTGGAACAAAATCGGATCCAAAAATGTACGTTTTTCCATCTGTATTTGCAGTGCAACCAGAACGTCCAGATTTAGTACAACTGTAGAATTACAACTGCCCACCTTTCTATAATACCACCTACTTTAGTGCATCATATATGACCATGACGCTACAGAGCTCGGAATTAGGCTGCTACCTCCAGACGCGTAAATTAGGCGCCAGGGGTTAATGAATTAAAAATTTTATGAGTGTGTGTTTACTTGTAAGGATTTGGGTTTATATTTGTGTTGATTTCTGCTTTCAGATGGGAAGTGTTGTATGTTGGCAAGCCTGCATGTTACATCTGTTAACAAACGTTTTACCCAAATATCAATTGTCACTTAATTTCGGTTTACAATCGACCCAAATCAATATCTGATTTTTTTGGTCTTTTTCATACGATTGACGACATTTAAAATCGCTACTCAAGTAATTTTATTGCTATATATAATACATTTTTTTCTTAAAAATGTGTACGTGTTTGTCGTTCTGTGTAACAGGTTACGATAATTTATGCGTACACAACATATCAAATAGCAACAGGTCATGTGAGCTCAGTCCCTGACAATTTGCATGATTCGCGTAGAAAACTAACAAAACTTGATATTTGATATCTGTTTTTGGTTCATCTTAATGGCATTCTTTATGGCGCCTTTTTATTGATTACATCAGTGTATACTGGAAGGTCAGCAAAATGCCTTGTAAAATCTATTTATCCCTAGGGTAGGGGAGCAAATTAAAACAGAAATGCCTGCATATGGAAATATAGATCTGACTAACATCCATATAGAAAGATATACTTCCTAAACTGAAAAAAGCAGTTGCAAACGTGGTGTCCCAATTTTTTTCTCTCCCATAGATATATTTCAATATCTCGTTATGCAATATATGATATATCAATCAAGTCAATAGCCTGTATGATATTACTATTTGTGTGTGTTTGTATATATATATATATATATATATATATATATATATATATATATATATATAATTTCTTTAGAAAACAGTGAGAACATGAAATGAAAATAGGCGTCTTATTAAAAATCATGTCGGATTTTCATGTATGAACCTTGTCCAATTCGAGTACCTGACAATAATGGAAATAGTTTTAGGGTTGAAAATATCCGAAGCAAGTCTATTAAACGTGCTGTCTGCGACATTTCTGGAAGACCTCCGATGTTCATTTTGATTTCATTTATCTTCTTCACTGATTGCACTTTTCCTTGTAATTTTACAAGGATTGCCTGGCTCGTTTTCACCTTGGTACGCTTTATTTGACATTTACAATGTAATGCCATGTGTTCAAATGATAATTAGGAAACCCGACACTAAAATGCCGATTGGTCATGGGTATGCCCTGTGAAATAATTGGAAAAGGCCATAAACTAATATGGAAAAGTATTATGTACACAATAGCCACTGTTTAAAGTGCACTACCATGGAGTAGCTCTTGAAAATTATATATATAAAAATAGGATAAAACTCACTTTGCACGCAGCTTTTGTTAATATATTTTTTAAAAATCGATACACGCATTTTACCTTTGTAGACGAGTGTTATTAGCGAATCTTAACTAAATCCATCTACTACAAGCCACCAATTTTGTTTGGAATTCCAATAGGTCGCTAGCCAATCTTGTCCAGTGCACCGTATGAACAATTACTTGCTTGGACACCTGATGTGCCTTAAGAGGAACCATGCCGCCCTAATTGAGTGAAACTAGGAAAGATTTCACCTTATAAATTTATTTATTTTTTTAAAAATGCTTTTTGTAGAAACAACACAATTTATCTTTAAATTTTAGTCAAAAGTTCATAACCAACATAAAATGTTTTACATCAATATTGTTAACATTTGCCAGAAGCACGTGCCAAATTTAGAGAAGCCAAAATCTTCTATAGCGAATCATCAGTGAATTGTCAACCTACAAGTGAATGTCTGACAGGTGTAACATCAACTTTGCTGGAGAGCAAATTAATAAATTTGTCAAAGCGGACTTTATCCTGCACAATGTTTTTTTTTTATTAAAAAAAAACAGAATAGGAACTACCAACGCTACCATTACTTAACCCTGACATTGCTTAATTAACAAATGCTGAGGTAGATGTTAAAGAATTTAAGCAGTTTTTCCTTGATATTTATAATAAATTTTGATAGTGTTTATAGAAGTGATTTGTGCTCGCAAATTTTTATTAAAGATGTAAGGATTAAAAAATCTTTATGGTCCTTCGTTCATTAACAGTGTAGTTACATCATGTTTCAGATTGGACGACTGGTAATGCCCTATTTCAATAAGGAGCAGGTTTGATACAATCTTAAGTTTTATCACCGATCCTATTTTGTCATTTATTTTGGATTTGGAGCGTTAATAATCTGCAATAGGTATTTGTAGTATTACACAAATTTCCTTAATATATGTTACTGTTGACTAACGTTTTAGCCTTATTTCCAGATTACTGTTGACTGACATTTTAGTTTTATTTCCAGAAGAAGAAGAAAACTTGCTGTAGTACTTAAATAAACTGAATCTGAATATGAACTCTAAAACGAGAGTGAACATCTTAAGAAAAAATTGGTCAAATTGGACAAGATGAAGTATGAAACATAACCAAAAAATAATAATGATATGGTTAAAACATGTAATTACCTGTTTTGTATTTTCAAAGAATGTAACTTTTCTATAGCTCAACAAATCATGATTTTTAAGTTTATAAAGCAATGAATATGCTTATTTGCAATTTTCGTTTAACGTTGGTTCAATTATGAATCCATAAAACTGCTTGATTTATGTTGTAACTTTTAATTCTGCAACAGAGAAATGGAGTTTTCATTAAGCTGCTGATAAGCATTAAGTAACATTTTTAAAAAAAATTAAGTAACATTAAATGAAAAATATCTTTAAATTTTTTATATGCCAGTCAAACCTAAATTTCACTACTATCTAGAACACTCAGTTTTTCTACAAGCTGTATGACCTTTCAAACAAGTTTCAAGTTGTGCTGTAATCCATATACTTCACACATTTAGCCTTCAAATCACAGAAGTTATAACAACTCCTGTATGAGTATACTCAAATGAAATAGTGAATGGTTCACAAGACGTAAAAATAATTACGTTCGTAATTTACTGAAAACAAGTCTCTTCAAATGGTACATGTGGTTCATTTCAACAGGTCCCTTCATTGTAAAAACTATCTAGTCAATAGGCGAGTAAAACTCACAAGGCATTGCATTGCGGCGAGTAAAACTCACAAGGATTTTACATGACCGAATGACACTTTACACACATAAAGCTGTGAATGCTTATCACGATTAATTCTTTACATGACCGAATGACAATATACATCATTTAAGATGCTTTATGGTAAATTTATGCAAATGTTTAAAATGACAATTATAGTGATTCACTAATTTTATAAGTGAAAAATTTTTTTTTTTTTTTAAAATTATATTATTATTATTACTACTATTATTATAAATCATGTGAGGGGAAAAATACACATGAGGACGCCATGGGGCTAAATCACATGGCGCTACGCGAAGTGAGCAGGCCTGTGGCAGAGTTTGAGCATCATTATTTGTTCTTGTTATTTCCAAGTTCATCTCATTTTACATTACAAAATTAAACAAAACTCGTTCCTTACATCAAATTGGTTGTTGAAGAATCTTTCTTACGCACAGCTGTAACTGTGTTGCAAAGCCCTCAAAGAAAATTGTGATTATAAGTTTAGTCTACCCAATGGAATATTTTATCAGAATTTCATGCTTATTCCCAAATCAGTTTCAAAGCTGAAAATTGTGAGTCCTTGACTCCCTGATTAATCATGTGACTTAGCTTTCTCTGTTAAACATTAGTGGTTTCCAGCAACTGTTAAAGAAAGCAAATACAGCGAATCTTTGTCCCCATCCACCATGGTGAGGGCATCATCCCCTAAGCTCAAAAGGTTTTTAAAATAGTAGAGTAGAAAGTAAAACAGAAAACTTAAAATATTGAGCTATAACCTATTGAGCAGAAGGAAAAAGGTGAAAGACAATGGAAAATATGGAGCCTTGACCTAGAAGACAGGATGACCACTGTCGTGTGACACTTTCTAGTGATCAAACAAAAGGGAAATGGTAAAGGAAAACCAAAAATGTGACCTCACTTGTAAAATATGATCACCACTGTGGTGCACAGCACATCTTCTTGTGATGATACACAAGTTTACAAATTTCCACTAATTCATCTCATCTGACATTATGTTAGTAAGTGCAAGGGAAAGTGTCACGGAAAAGTAAAATATGTAACTGTGACTTGATGTTGAAGATAAAATCTCCAATGTGATATGGGACATACCTTATTGTAATAATGTAAAAGTACATCAAGTTTTGTTCTTTGATCTCAGACATAATTTATTAGCGAGATTGCAATGAAAATATTAAATACTTAACTGTGACCTTAATATTGAAGACAGGACTCACAATATGGCATGTAATACTCTTTAGTAAGGATGCGCAAATTACAATGCTAGTACAGCTTTAAAGATTGAGTGGAAGGGAAATGAATAGCTTAACATGATATGTACATGTAATCTTGACCTTGAAGATATAATATGGTATATGACACCTCCAAGTGATGAAGTATAAATATACAAAGTTTCATCCTTTAATCTAACATGACTGTAATAGTGTGAGGAAAGTTTGACAAAACAAAATACTGAACTGCATCTTCGACTTTGAAGATCTCACTGTAGTATGGTGTGATGCAGAAGAACACCAAGTTTCATTCCTTAATCTCAAAACAGCTTGAAGAGCTGAAACCAAGGCATGACAGACAGATGGAAATGCATATAATGTCCCCAGCATTTCTTTGCAGTAAAAAAAAAGTGAAGTAACCTATAATGACCACTTCATGGACAAAACTCTATTGGTCTGAGACATACATCCTCCATCCCAAGCAATTTGTTTCTACAGGTGTCTGACAATTAATATGCAAAAATTGACAGTAATTAGGACCTAAAACAAAAGTCAAAGTGACCTACTTTAGAGGTATGGGTGTATTATTTACAGAAATGCATACCTTCACAAAACTTTTGGACATCATTACTATGTAAGGTGTTTTAAACTGGTTTCTAATTAAGTTGTTGTTTTCACTGACCAATGGAAAGCTACAAGCAAGGTTTCTCATACCAATGCTAGCCAAGCCTAAGTGGACAGTGGCGAGATCTCAGTGATCAGTAAAAGCAAATGCTGTTGACCACTCATCCACCTTTAATTAGGTTCATAAAGCATAAAATATAGGTTACTTAGAGCAAGATTTTATTCTTCAAAGAGACAGAGATGTGATTTTGTGACAAAGGTGTCAGTGTATATCTTGAACTTCAAGAGTTGTCTCCATTGCCTCATTCCCAAGTTAGATTCCATGAAACCCTATGCAAATGTAGTTTAAAACACAAGTAAAAAATATGAAAAAGGTTGCATTGCAATAAAAATATAAAATTATATCAGTATAATGGAATGTTTTCTTTAATACTTTGGCAGAAAATTTCAAAGATAATCAAACCTAAATGAAAACAGAAAATGTTTCAAGCTATAAATACAGTAGAACCTGTCTTGAGACTACCTCTCTTGCCAAAAAGGCCACTCGAGACAGGTAGTCTCTCATAGCAGGTAGTCTCTCATAACCGGTCAAAATGCTATATAATCATTAAATTTGCACATTGAGAGTTTGGTCGCTCAAGACAAGTGGTTTCATATAGCAGTGGTCTTTCAAGACAGGTTTTGTTGTATTGCCCTAAGTCACATTTATCTTAAATCCATGCATCTAGACCTCACTTCCACTATACGACAGCTGGACCTTGCTAGACAAAAGTTGGTCATTACTAGATAGAAGATGGTCCTTACAAGAGAACAAGGCTTGCATAACACACACACACACACACAGAGGGTTATACCTACAGCCATATATACAAAACCAAAGTTATGACATGTGAAACTTGAAAATGTGGGACTAAATCCACATGATGATGACTAATTTGTATCCATGAAATTCTTACCCCTGACTTCCTAAAAACCAGAATTCCAAGATTTTCATCATCCTCATCATTCAAAATAAAAAAAGAAAATACCAACATCCTTGGTGGTTATTGACAATCATGGCCATGGGGAATGAAAACAATCTCACTTTGATTTCATATCGTGGATGGAATTCTGAGTATCCATTAGAGTAAAATTTTTGACGATTCTTATTTTAATTTTTCAACGATTCTTACGTGAAATGAATATTTATATTAATTTATACACTGACAAATGAAACAGAAAATAAAGCCTAGTAACTTATATGGATTAATTTAGGAAACTGTCTTTCATTTACATTTTAATTATACTTCAGTGCTAAGTACTTGTTCAAGTCTTGTGAATGTAGGAATAGAGTTGTAAGATAAACTGCAATTATGTGCCAGCTCTATAAATGTATTAATCTGAGTACACTTTATAAAAAATATTTGACCACTGATGGTCTAAATGGTTAGAGCATCCACCTGAAATGCAGGAGGTTGTAGGTTCAAACCTTGGCCAAGTAATACCAAACTTGTAAAAATGGCACTAACAGCTGCCTTGCAAGGAACTCAGCATTTTGAGTCTAGTGTTAGGACTGGTCAGCATGGTGTCAGAATAATGTCACTGGGTGGGACAACATGCTATATGTCTGCAGACATTGTAGTGATATGACTGAAAAAATGTCAAAGCTAATCCAAATCACACAGAAAATATTGGATCTTGATGAAAACGTTTCTTTAGAAATCATGACTTTTCTAGACATTACAAACTACCTATAGTTCTAGTTCAAAAAACTATTTTCCCATTTGGTTTCTACTACTTTGAAATCCTACTCCTCCTCTGAAATGTAAAGGTGTTTATGCAAGTGTACTGGAACATAAGCTCAACTGTACAAAGATAGCATACCTGCCAATCCTGATGTGTACGTCTGTGTAAGGCAGTTGATTTTTTCCAGAAGTTTGACCAGTTTTCAGTAAGGTGTAAAAATAATTTATCATTAACTGCTATTAAACATTTGGTATTTGAGACATGCAGCAAAAGACAAACATTATATTCAACTGAAAAAGTTTGCAAAGTAATCATAGATTTTATTTACCATGGGTACAGTTGCACAAACTATTTCATACCCTATGTAGCTCAATTGCTTGTGGCTATCTCTCACTTGATAAAATTCTTGGAAATTGTTTTTCCATTTCACATGTCAATGGTATTAATATCTCCTGACAAAAGGGTTCATTACAAACAAAATAAGTATTTGTCAATGAATCAAGGGAAACAAACAAGGCCTGGAAGAAAGGGAGGGGGGGGGGGGGGTTTGCCTTATCTGCAAGCCAAGGTCCAAGTCTGAAATGTTTAATGCTTTCTCCCCTCAATTTCCAGTATTTATTGTTTCTGTCGATCGCCGAAGATGAGATCACATGCCTAATGATGCTACATGGCTATTAAGATTTGTGCTGTCGCAAAGTGAAACATTTTTTTCTCCAAACTTAAGTGGATGGATAATGAATGAAAAACATGTTTTAACGTACTTGACGTCTACTTGACAGATGTCCATCCACCAGAAAATGCAGCCATACACGTTATTTGAGCCACGGTGGTACATGTATTTTCCAAAAGAACCACCATATTAGTAATCTCCAGTCAAGTATTTAACCCTCAGCTAATCAGTAATCATTAAACTCCACAGTACCGTACAAATGCTCACTAGCTTATTTCAATGTAAATATGACAAGAATCTATGTAAAAAAAATAAAAAGAATTACGATACTGAAGGTATAAACAACAAACAATTTGATCGAGAGTAGAAATACATGTACAATGGTCTTAAAGGAACAATAGTGAGAGGCTCCATAGGGGTTTGTTGCGCGCACACTTGGGAAGGGTAAATAAACATTGCAATATACGAGTCAGCGTGAATAATTGTAAAACAATATAATTTGTGGGATTTCTTTGACAAGTGTTTTAGAAGTAATCGGCAGCCACAGTTAATATACTACTGTTGTTTAGTTGTTTGCAAAGCAAAGTGGTTTGTTAGCGGTAGAGTGTTGTACAATAGCTACCATATGCTTAATCTGTGGTAAATGCCTCTGGGACAATAGGTTTGTTTTGTTGCACAATGCTAATGACTTTACTAATACATGCAGACTCTCAGATGTATTGTTTACTGAGATATGGTAGTGGACATGGTTTCTGCTCAAAGCTATAAACTGTCACAATACTTGACAATGACGACGTATATGATAAAAGCACACCCGTAACAGAAGCTGAGTTTCGTGAACTGTTTGGCGAGTCTGATACAGAGCCCGATTTTGAAGGATTCTAAAAGTGATTGAACTTTTATAATTCATGATTATAGAATGAGGATTAAATTTTTATTAAGATTTAATACTTTAGAATTGTTTTTATTTCAACATATAAATTAGCTTTCTTATTTTCAGTTTATTTAATAATGTGATTTGCCTAAATAAATGTATTCAGAACTCTGTGCATCTTGTGATGTACCAGTAGTACAGAAATTATGGGTCGGCTTATACGCGTGTCATGCACTTTATAACAGTTTTACCAATTCAGTTGGGGGGTCGGCTTATATGTGAATGGGCTTATTCGCGAGTATATACAGTAGGTGAATCTTTAATTACTGTGTGCTCCTTAGTCAAGTCTATAAAATACTAAACTTGCATCAATAAAAGTTTGTCTATTTTTGATTATATTACAGATAGGATAAGCTCTCAAAAGATATTTTCACTAAAATGTTATTTTTCATTATTAACCAGATATGGACCACCAAACCTGTACATACTCTATTATTTGTTCACACATTTCTAGACTGGTTCACGGTTCTTCCATATAATCAGTACTGTGTCCAATACATGCATTGCTTGTTGGACGCCACTTTTAAACAAATTCATAATTCAACAGTTCGATCATACAGATGCTTTGCATGAACAAATAGGTGGTTTATAGCATCTGAAGTGCTGCTGTAAAGTTAGTCTCGGTTCCCTGACCATATATGCTATTTCTAACATGAACCCAGATCAAAATCACACACAGATGAACGAATTTTCTAGATTTTTGGCAATTATAATTTTTCTGTAGTTTTTTGCTTTAATGTCCCAATTCCATATTTTAAGGGTAATTTTCATATGACTTGAGCAAATTCGTTAAGGGTTGGCAGGTCCGAGATGGGTGAGGTGCTACACCCTCTTTATGCTAGTGGATCTCAAGTTATACTATAACCCAAATGCAGCCAACCAGATTAATATAAAGAATAAATAAGAACCAACAGCCAGCTGTCTTGCCATTCCATCCCAGTCCAAACCTAGCCCTGAAGCATTATTACTTGGATAATATCCAGTCTGTGTACAAACATTTGCAAGTATGGATTATAAATGCATAAAAGATAATCATCCTTTTTCAAGATGATCTGATATGTTTTGGGATATAATTTTGGGGGTCATAAATATTTTTATTTCACTCAGCCTGATCCAACCTGATAAAAAATCAAACATATATCTTTGACTACTAAAAGAAATAATGACACTATTCTATGCAGCTCCTAACTATCATGAATGGGATATTGACCTCTGAAGTCTACCCAGATTGTGTAGATGGAAACCTTATTCTTGGTTCATGAAGATACTTTCAAACTAAAAACAGATATGATTTTCTATGCATTTGGTTACAGTGACTCAGTAAATGGTAAATGAAATACCATCAAGTCATTGCAAATATGTCATCTACTTATCATAAAAATTATTTCTTGCCCCAACATTTACAGATAACTTTTAGGTAAATAAACTTTAGTGATAAGAAGAAAAGTTTGTTAGTTTTATATACATAAAATGCAAAGAAAAATATATCTTATGCTTACCAACAAAAGAAAAATACCATAGTCGACCTATGACTACTGCAAATACTATGTTCCCAGGATCTAATAAAGTTATTAAATGGTTTTTACTTTTTGAATAACATTGTCCTTTGGTATACTATCTTGTCATCTTTCTCTTGCAAAGAATTACTTCATTTATACACACAATTATTGTGAAAAAAGGAAAAGAAAATATGTCCATGAAGGGTAATTGGTAGCTTTCACAATAATACAAATAAAGGACACTACAAATAATATAGCATGACAATATTCACTTTATTATTTAATATATTTTACTAGTATTGCCAAAAAAATCAATATACTAAATTACCCTACATTCAAAAATCACCATGTGCAAAAGGTAAAGCTGTACAGGAAATGATAAACTGGCGTCATGATAAATACAAGGAAAGTATGTACATTACTATCTCTTAGTGTATAAATATTGCCCACCAATGATACCAAAATTAGAAAACCAACATCTGATCAAGTTTAAACTACATGCATTTGTTTAATATAAGATAATTTATAACAAACAAGTTAACAGATCTAAGCGGACTTTTTTCTTGTAAAATCTATCATGCGGTAAAATATAAATAGTACTTCAGGTAGAAAAATGAATTAGAGACTTGATTCTAGATGGAATTTGATCCAAGGCAATATATAAAATACACTTCTGTAAAATAAAAACACAAGTATCAGCTATATACATTTCAAAATACAACATTAAATTACTGCTGTGATAATTACAAATACCTTAAACCAGTATCCAGTCAGTCATATGACGACTGTAAAATACATGGCAGTTGTCAGGACACACAAAAATAATTTGTAAAATATAATTTTAACTTTAGATTTTTTTGCTTTAAAATTTTGTCATAAGAGAATTTAACTTGAACTGTTCTTTGCCACTGTTCTTGTTTTTTCACACAAAACTCAAAAGCAGATTGATGTTAGATCATTAGTCTTTGATGTGTACAATCTGACAGCATATCAGAGCATATTACTATAGTTCTCAAGTTTACTCTTCCTCTTGGCTTCAGTTTATGTCATTGTAAGGTTTTCAGTTATGAGGAGCATGTAAGAGTACTTTGGCTATTGAAGCACTACAGAATATACTTAAGAAAACAGTCAAATATTACCCAGTAAAACAAAAGTACAAACCAAAAGTACAAAAATAGTCACTGGAAATCGGAATGACAATGATGCAAATCAAAAAACATATTTCAGGAAAGGAAGATAATTAAAGTTTCAACAATGTATCTGCATCTTGCTAGATTTCTTATCAGTTATCTTGGAAATGAAAACGGTCAAGTAATCAATAATTATAATAAAAAAAATAATAATTGAGTTAAAAGCTGACATATTTCTCAAGCAACAAGAACTATGCAGAGTCAAATGTGTTAATTTGGTTTAAATTCCTGCTCTTGGTGGTCTCTTTGCACAAAAGGTGGCACTGGGGATGAGTGCCAGTACATCTAAAAGAACTACGCATGTACTTTAATAAGATTCATCTGATGAGAATTTGCAATAATCCAAAAATAACAAGCAAAACTCTTTGAAAAATGTGCACATAGTATTCTGCCTTTAAAATTAGTAATACTGACAAAATTAACCCATTCCTATAATTAACATATAACTAGAAAATGAGCATAATATTAATTTTTGTGAATTATATAGAATATTAGTTCAATATTTCTGAATGAAAAGTTGAAGCACGATTTGAATTTCAACATCTGAATTACAGAAGACACTAAATCCTCAATTCACATGCATGTAATTAATCAACAATGGTATGCCCTATCTGAAAAAGAATCTTTATTTGTGTACTGTCTTGTACATAGCATCATTGACTGTAGTAAAATAGACCTATTTTTGTGTAAGGTACAGAGGTAAAACAAACATTCTGATTTATGCCTGTTACTACTTCCCCATTTCCATGACTCAAATGCATTAGAAATCAATATGACATTGAGGTGAATGAATGAAGGAAATCACAACTGTTTGACATTTATAAAGAGTATGAATTCTAACATGTAGACCTGCAAGCCTAGACCAACCCAATAAATTATTCTAAACAAATGTCTAATCAGGACAAAAGCAAATGCATATTGAAAGTCTATTTGCTGGACAAAACAATGTAACTTTTTATAATGCTTTTGATGACACTAAACAAATGAGGAATTGCACCAATTTTTGTTTTGCAAATCATCTAGAAAGTCTGATTAGCAATGAAGAACACTGTAGGAAATTGCATTTTATAATTAAATACAACATTGTATATGATAATGTTGTAAGCAATCATATTTAGTAACTGAATACAACATTGTGTATTATGATGCTGTCCACAATCATATTTAGTTATCAAATACCACATTGTATATGATAATGTTGTAAGCAATCATATTAGTGACTGACTTGTGTATGATAATGCAATCCATAATCACAATCTGTATATCATAATGCAGTACATAATCCTATTTAGTTAACAAATACCACACTGTATATGATAATGCTGTAACTAAATACATACACACTGTATTTGGATATGCTATAGGTTACCATGTTTGAAAGTCTGGTGATTGCTCTGACAGCAGTTCTCTTTCTGCATGTTGTTGTCACACAGGTGTGTGCAACCTACTTCTTGTGGCCTGATTTTATCCAGTTACATTTACATCATACAGGTACATTAATAAATCATTATCTAGCAGATACCCTGGAAAAAGCTGCACAGAAATGTGCAAAATTGGTAGACTTCACATAACAGTTGGTTGTTTTTTGACTGATCTTTATCAGCACATTATCACATGAAAAACAGGTTATAAAAATACTAATACAGCGAACGTAATACCAGAGTTAAAAAAAATCTCCTTGGGATGCAAGTTTTTGTAAGATAATCCTGCTCATACCCAAGGAACTTAGCAAAATTAATGGTGCATGGTAACTAGGTCACTGTGACCTCATGGTAGTGGTGTGTTGCATTCCTCAAAATAAAATGAACAATAAGGTCTAATAACTTAATATACAACACAGTCTACGATATCGGCTAACTGTAAAATCTTGACATAATCAGTTTGAAAAGTAGGGTCTGTTACATACTTTTGATACTACTGAAAACTGGAAAAAATTATACATGTATCAACACTAATAACCTGGACACTAGGAAGGCAAACAGCATGACCATGAAAGGTAAACCTTTGATCCACCTATAGCTTTATGGAAAGACACAAACATGACCTATCTTATAAGCCGCATAAAGAAACATAAGTGGCACAAATAAAGATAGACAAGGGTTTTCAAAGATTACGAAATGAACACAAATAAATAAATAAAATGCAATCTAATATCAATGATCCAAGTTTGCACCGAGCCCATGAGGAAGACATAATGGGCAAGACTATACAGTTTATGAAAAGCGATTAATTTGATGTGCAATTACAATTCAGGGAATGACTGCTTGGGTTTCTCAATGATTATTCCCCTCCCATTCTGTTTGTAAGAAAGTCTCTTTTTACTGAAACTTTTGGTACAATAACAAGAACAAGGTCTTTTAATGTTTATCATCTCAAGCGAGAACATCCATACTTTGAAAAGTAACCTTGTACAGTGTTGTGACATTGTAGGCTTATTCAATGTTAGAGAGAACATCTTTTGAAAAGTAACCCTGTACATTGTTGTGACATTGTCGACTTAGTTAATGTTGGAGAGGACATCCTATCTTTGAAAAGTAACCTTGTACAAGTTGTGACATTGTAAGGTGATAATTCAATGTTGAGTTTTATGAGATGAATAATTACGTTTTGTTGTACAGCTCATGGTCTTCACATTTCATCTAATTCTTGTCATGTTGTTAAATGTATTTCTGACACAGATTTCCATTTTTTTTTAAAAACCAAGAAGTGGCAAAAGAACCTTTACTAAATTGCCCATTTATCTAACCATATTTATAAAATCAGGACCACAAAACACGAAGATTTTAATCAACAGGTATTAAAAAAACATGATAATTTTTTTAATAAAAGAAGAGACAATATGGTGGGAGAATCACTCATCTCTATTCCCCCGAGTCCAATATTTACTAAGAATAAGACTGTGCAGGAATTGAAGAGAATCCACTTTTACTGCATTTATGTAACAATTTTCTCAGTTAATACATTATAATTAGAGATACCAACTTTAAATAAAACATAACCCCTGTGGCATGTTTACAAGAGACATAAATGTGAACTATATATGATAGGCAACAAATAGATTATTATGTTATACAAATGTGAAATACATGTATGAAGTCAATGTAAGCTTGTAGTCTAACATATAAAGACTCAAAATTGTGTAAAATGTTACATGAATAAAAAGGTATGAAACTTATTGGACAAATATAGAACTGTCAAGCATGGCCTAATAACATAGCACATTATCATTATTATTCTTTGTATTATTTGCAATGTGGAATGGTACACTTCAATAAAGCTTTCAGATGCAAGGCCACTGACTGTTACAAGTCCATAGGCTGATTATTAGATACCATTTTACTCAGAATTCATACAGGAGACATTCTTAGCAAAATCCACGATGCAAAGGGTACAATGCACAATATTAATTTTGCTCACTAATAAAATAGAAGACTAGACCACCCTCTTCTGCCAAAAGAGTGAATACATGTGGTGTAAATTGTTTGGCAATGGTGTAGAAAGTATGCTATCCGATGTTAATTGGTTCATAACGACTGTTCTCTAAATAAAGGATGTGCACACAATATTCTAAATTATACCCAACATAAGTAAATCATTGAAGTTTTTTGTTCCTTTTAGCTACACATACAGCAACTCGTCTCCGTTTCCAACATAACAGTCTTAAACAAAACAAAAGAGACTTGAGAGGAATCTGAAAGCTCCAAAAGACTTGATGTTTTTTCTGACCTCCCTTCAGGCAGATCTGTATATATTCACAGTCTCAGCTTTGTATCAAACAGAACTGTCTGAAAAATTAAGATATCCTGATTAACAAAAATAATTATTGGTCTGTAAAAATAAAATACAAAACACAATTTTTTGAATATTGTATCATGGTTTATATATTAAAGGTAACTACCTTCTATATTAATATAATACACGAAAGAATTTAAGATAAAAATGATTTTTTTTTTCTTCCTTCATTTAACTGATATTATTCAGCAAAAACAAGAATTTCAAAATAGCTGTTGTGGTGCACATATTGTATGCCAGCTTGATATCATTTTTATTTAAGCAGTGTACATCATTAGCAGGTATCTGGCAACCATGTAATAATGATCATCTAATCTGGGGGTAACAAGATTTTTAAGACAGTTGACATGTCAACCATACTAGATGTATGACTGGCAACATTTTCATTTAGGACCAATAAGGTATTTTAAGAAACTTATTACTAAAACCATACATTGATATAGCCAACCATCTGGACAAGAGTAGAAATAACAATATTTTCAAGATTTGACTTTAAATTCAGTATTAGTAGCAATAATAAGATTTCAAAGATGGCTGGGCTGCCGTGATGGCCATACTGGACATCATCTTGGTACATATTTTCATTTAGGAGCAGCCTGACATCACAAAGTCATTTAGTGCAAACACCATACTGATATGACCATCCATTCTGCAGGAATTGTAATCACAAGATTTTCAAGATGGCTACTGAGGTGGACATACTGAACTTCAGACCAGCACTATTTTCAGACCTGCCAATACACACAAGACATTCTCAGTAAGGTCAACAATGTTTTTTCTGGAAGTCAGATGTGTGATATATTATAATGTACCGAAATTGTCAAGTTGTAAAACATTACAAAAGTTCAGAAGTTGTCATTCAAAACCTATGCTGTTATGGTAAACACACTTCCATTTTCCTTAAGTCTGCATTTTAAGTCATTTCTGTAAGATGATCAAATCAAAATGGGTTGGCGGGTCTGTATCTTTGTTTTGGCCCTATCCTTTTGCTGAAAAAAATAAACTTAAAAGAAACTCAAGCTGTATTACAATAAGACTTTCTAAAGAGTCATACAAAAGAAAAATTACATTTAAAACAATCCACAGTCTTTCAAATTGTTTTTGATAATGACATCGGTGACAGCATCAAACACAAACTGCACATTATTTGTGTCTGTTGCACATGTGAAGTGAGTGTAAATTTCTTTTGTATCCTTTTTCTTGTTGAGGTTTTCAAACTGCATCTGGATGTAGGCAGCTGCCTCCTCATATGTGTTGGCCCCTGCAAAGATAAGAAACAAATATTTATTTATGCTAATCTACATTTTAACAAGACTTGGATTAACATCAAAATGAAATTCTTTACTTGTCTTCTTCCTCCACCATTAATACTGGCCGCCATGTATAGCCTATCTTGTGCTGAAAAATGGCATTAATCCCTACAACAACAACAGCCACAAGCATAAGTTTTTGTGCATTATTACTACTATGACACATTTATTATCTGTTCCATAAGCTGTATCAATGCCAAAGTCTGCTTGTTCAAACAGAGGTATTTTGATCAAATAAATAAATGTATTACCTAATTTTATTATTAGATTCTTATTTATTGAATTTATCTTAACACTTATATGACTATGGTTTTGCAGGGCTAAATTGTTCAAAGATAAAAAAAATTGCAATCTACTTAAAAATTGTCTGTATTTTAATATGACTTCTTATTCTATATTGTCTACACTTAATTTTGAAATAATTGCTGAATGGGGGGGGGACGGGTTGACCAACATGCCATCTGTTTTTGTCCATCAATTGAACATTGGTGTTGCATCTAACATAATTTTTTTTAGTTCAAAAGTCAAAAGCACTAACTAGTATCTCTATTAATGCTTTCCCATCTCCAATAATCTAGTATACTTCACAACTTTTAAAAAAACATTGTTGTTGTTACAACTGTGGTCTAAACTTACAAGTTTTGTAACACTCAACAAAGAATTTATTTCCCTGGAATATAAAATGAAAATGAGAAAACTTGCATTATTGTAAATTATATCCCAAAACAGTCCTAAAAGTTCAATCACAAGTCCAAATGATTTAAATTCCAATTGAATTCTAGTGGTAGTCCCAGTAAATTCTGATATCAAATGTGCTGATGTTTATGTAGTCTCAAATGTGCTAATGTGCCAAAGGCCTGGAATGTGGTTATGTGTAAAGTCTTTTGATGCATCATAATAAATACAATACAATACAATACAATACAATACAATACAATACAATACAATACCATACATGCATGCATGCATGCATACATACATACATACATACATACATACATACATACATACATAGCCACAGGCCTACTATATTTACATAACATTAACCACAACTCTAAAGACAAATAACGAGAACTCAACATGAAATATTTTTAATAACCTTGAATAAGCCCATGTTTGGAAAGCAGGCCAAGTAAATGAATGACTTTGAACAAAGTTTTTTTTAAAAGGCCATTTGATTTAAAAATCAAGATTAGTCATGCATAATTTGTACGAATAATTTCAAGCTATGAAGTTTTGATAACATCAAAACTTTGATGATTAATTTCATTGTTGTTGACAAAACAGTACCCGAGTTTTTCATTAGGGCATAGCCGATTAGCATTTTTCTACCGATTTCCGATTCCGGATTTTGGGCATGAAATTTTTCCGATTCCGGATACGATTCAAATAATCGGAAATGCTAAATCTGTATTTTATTTCTAAAAAATTTCATCTTCCGTTTCAGGGTTTCTGGTATCTGGTTTTGCTGTGTCTAGCATGTTACTTAGTACTTTACCATATCCGGCTTCGTTTCCGGTTTTCACCCTCCACTTCAAATAGATTGTCTCACAGCGTGGTTGTGTTGACCATATTGGACTTTTCTGACTTCTTATTTAACTTTATTAACGCACTATTGAATGACACGCAGTGTTAGACACGGTGCTATAGAAATTCAACTTTATTAATTTTATTATCCGAATTGGTCGTTCCTGCCTTGTCCGACTCCAATTAATCAGAAGTTCATACTATCCGGTGAAATCCGATTTCCGGATCAAAAGTTGGTTATGCCCTATTTTTCATCGACGATAAAATGAATCATTAAAGTCCATCCTTGCATGAAATAAAGTCATATATCCAACTGAATCACACTATGACCAAGAGTAAAATGGTGCCACACATGGCATGTGGGTGCATCTATTTTTCTAAACCGCATTTAAACTAAGTTTTAAAGAAATTATTGATAATTATGGGTTGTAATAATTAGTATGTACTGGTACTATTATTTTCTTTTTGTTCGATCTCAGTTTCTTGACTATGAATTGTTATTATCATAATAAAATAAGTGATATAAGAAAACAACCATGACGGTGATCTAACATACCACACTGAATTATCCAATGTTGCATTGTGTAATATATTAAGGACTATTATTTTTTTTTTTTTAAATAACTAAATATTTAATCACATAATGTTTATATCATCTTTCTTATGGATTTCAAATATTCCTTCATTTATGTGCCAAATGAATTACAATTACGGCTTGTCTAATGAACAAGCACTGACTAGATATCGTGATGTCCACCATTATTACTTTTCCGACTCTTGTCAGGTTCACTTGTGACTTTTATCTGATATTACGAGAAATGTAACATGAAAACGGCTGTGAAAAGTTTCAGTTAAATATTTTCAAAAATAATGTTACCAAATATGCTAATTAAATACATATTGGCATTTACATATTGATGTTTAAAGTTTCGAAGCACAAGTTTAAGTGATTAAAAACAATAAACAAATCAATTTGTATATCAGTAGTTTTCTTTTTTTTAAAACCCAAGAAATGATAAAAACTAATAACTTACGGTAATCTGGCATTTATAACAAATACTAACTTGTGGTGGAAATGATTAGGTTATTTTGAGGCTATTCCAGCTATGTGATAATATAATTTTTTGATGATGACGTTGCTTTACAATTTATGTGGGTTTTTTATGGGGAGCAAGGGTATGACGTCGTGAACGTCATATGGGAGGCACAGATAATATGGTTTGGTTTTTATATGGGGAGTAAAGGGTTAAGCAAAACTTCCATGATGGAAGGTTCAAACTATGACAGAATGCTTGTTCTAGGGTCCAATATGCCAATCAGTCATTCACATCAAACTGAGGAACCAAGAGGAGTAAACAGTTATAAAAAGAAACACATATTACCACAAGTGCTACAGATGTAGTACTTAATGTCACAATAAGCATATTAAAAGTAAATAGTTGAATAAAACTGTTATTCTCTGCTGAGTACATTTTAATGTGTGTGATTTGAGAGTTCATGCACAACACTGGTCTCTTAAGTGTGCAAATTCATACAAATTTTGCTGGACTACATAAATTGATCACATGGCAGCATCTCTACATGTTTACTGCTGGCAAATATATCAATCTTCATTATCATTTTTAAAACTATAATTTTAATTGGTATTTTTCAATTGCCTGACTAGGGTTTTACACATGTAAAAAGGTACACAAGCAATATATTTTAGTTATCCCAGGCCACAAGGCAATAGGTTTTTCTAAACCTATCTATACAAGATATGGGTTAATTCTATACAAAGTGTTAAAGTCTATGTACACATTATGACATAGGTTGAGACATATATTCAATCTAGGCTACTGATGCAGTGTGAATTGTATGTGGGCAGGTGTGTATATGTGTAAACACAAATACACAGGAATGAAAAGTGTGAACAGCATTATCTCACCTGAATACTCTGGGAAACAGATTGTAAGAGGTGACTTCTTGATTTTTTCCTCAAACAAGTCCTTCTTGTTCAGGAAGAGGATAATGGAGGTGTCAGTGAACCACTTGTTGTTACAGATCGAGTCAAACAACTTCATGCTCTCCATCATACGATTCTGAAACATTAGCATGGAAACATGGGTATTATTAGTTCTACATATAAGACCCGACACTGATATTTATGTTTTGGGCATCAGGGTCTTACTGCCTAACGAACAGCACTGTGTAGTGTGTTTTGAACTCTACTAACAGGAGAATAAGAGGTGAAATTTTCATGATTATCACATACTTGGCAATAAATATCAACATTCAGAGTTATTGGTATACTTACTTTGTTGTCTTGATTGTAATTGACTCAAAATCTGACACTAGCAAATGAAAGCATTTTTATGTTCCTTTGAAACGCGTTTCAATTGGTTGCAATGCGATGGTGGCTGAGGAATGCTGAAGTAGGATTCAACAAGGCCGTTTTATTTTAACAAAACGAAAGTATCAAAGTATCAAGTATTTGAACAGCAAGCAACATTTCGTTTCGTTCAAGAAATATTTTCCGATTGGAACCTACCTGAACATACTTCGGTATACCTTGACTACTGTTGCATTTCAACAAATTCAAATGTATGTCAACTGAACAAGAAAATGCGTCCGTTTGCAAGTGTCAGATATTGATTCCACCAGGATAAAAACAGCACAGTAAGTATATTTATTAAACATAAATTAGTGGAAGAGTGTCGATATAGGTTGCCAAGTATGTGCAATATTCCTGAAACTTTGACTACTCGTTCCGATGTCGACGACATCAGAACAGACTACACAAGGCCGTTATTCGGATCGTAAGACATAGCACCAAAACAAAATCAACATGTGCTATGTCTTACAGGTAGGACTAGGGTACTAGTATTATATGACTTCCACATATTTTTGCATAACTGTAAGAACTTCAATTTGTTGATTTACACAATGTTTAAAAGTGGAAGGAAGAAAGCAATGTAAAACAAAATTAGATTTTGAAAGACAAGGTGCTTGCCAGATAAGTATTTATAATGTCAATATCATGCAACCTTAAAGCATCTGCTAATTCTATTTTCTTATAAAGATTTGAATTGCATATTAAGTATATTGAACTTAAATCCTGACTTCATTGCTGTACTGAAAACCAAACTTTACTATTGTAATTAAATCTAGACTTTGCTGATGTGCTTAAATGCAGATTTCACCACTAATTAAATCCTGATTTTACTAATGTTACTGTTGTAGTTAAAACATTATCTATCACTATGAAAGTGACTTAAAGAAATGAAACTAACAGTGCCTTGCTTGGTGCTCAGCATTAAGAGGTTAGTGTTAGGACTGATTACATACATGTCAACCCCTGACGAGGAAAAAGTGTAATCCAAGTGGTCAAAAAGTGTAATCCAGGCAGAAAACACATAAGACACATATAACATGCTAAAATTTTAATAAACTATGATTTATTTGCCCCTCTCATCTTTTAACATCCTTCCTGCTTCAAGTTTTCATATGTAGCACTGTTAGCTTGACAAACACATCGATTAGAATCCATCTGGAGACTTTTTGCAGCAACTATTAAAATTCTTACCACGTGGCCTGAAAAAGACGACATGTGATGCTGCCCTCATGTCCTCATATTTAGAGGATTCTGCTATTTATTTTTGTTTCGTTTATTTTTTACCTTTTTCTAATCCATCTGTGAAATTATTTAAAAGGAGATATTTTTGCTCTCATATATGCATCTACTAAAATAAAATATACTTTTTAGTGCCAAATACCTTAGACTGGTTCTCCCCTAAAATATGAATTAGCACAAAGAATCTACACATAAAGATTGAAATTAGAAAATCATTATGTTCTCTCCTCATTAAGCCATACAGCTTCTAATAATAGAATATGAGGTCAAAAGTTGCTATAAATAAAACATGATACTGTTAGGAAAGTGTATGCAAGTCCACAGACAAGTGTACTCTTATATTGTAGTTATGTAAAAGTTCATCTTTTCTAAAATACGTTATGTGAGATTGATGGAATGTTAATAAAAACGAAGGTGGATATACTGAAAAAGTGTAATCCATATACGGTTACACGTAAGGTGTAATTTAGTGGGGGAAAAAAAAAAAAAAAAAGAGTAATGATTACATCAAAAGCATAATGGTTGGCATGTATGTGATTGGCCTGATGTCAGGATAATGTGACTGGGTGGGACAACATGCTACATGTCTGCAGCATAATGCCCCAGTGCTAATCACTATAAACTGACACAATGCAGACATCGTAGCGATATGACTGAAATTTTTTTAAAGCTACATTAAAAATCCAAGTCACACATATATATGTATACACACACAAACACACTATGAAAATAAAGAGTTCTCCTAAATAGTTTCCAATCACTAATGCAGGAATCCTTCAAGGCTTAATCTTTGAACAATTGATAATAACATTTTACTAGAGACTAGGACTTTTAGAACTGAGAAACATTATATCCAAGTTATTTCTTTTCCTTCAAAATGTGCATGTATTTGTCCATGCTGACAACGTTGGCTAAAAATGTAGTAAACAATTTATGCTGATATTATTACTAACAGAACTCTTATGTAATGGTAATAAAATGTTCAAACATACAATGTATAAATATGAGACCACCAAGAAGAAAAAAAGATCAGCTAAGCTTTACCATCCAATGAAAGTATAAACATTGCATGTATAACGTATGTCAGTAAATCATAAAATCAACATTACATGAAAAATGTACCAGTCAGTAAATCATAAAATCAACATTACATGTATCATGTACCCGTCAGTAAATCATAAAATCAACATTATATGAAAAATGTACCAGTCAGTAAATCATAAAGTCAACGTTACATTAAAAATGTACCAGTCAGCAAATTATAAAATCAACATTACATATATCATGTACCAGTCAGTAAATCATAAAATCAACATTACATGCATAATGTACCAACCTGTAAAAATTATTCCATGTCAAATCATATTTATTCAATAATTCAGTTGCTTTCTGACGATTACTAATTTCACAAACAATATCTCCATAGTATGATTATCATGCTTTTTTTACTTGGTGTATTTTTAAGGCTTTTGTTACATAATGATTATGATATTTTTTTATCATCACAATTTTCTTTCTTTCCTGGTGTCTTTATTCTTATGCCTTAGTTATTTAAATAACTGCCACTTTTTATCTGGTTCTGCATGCCAGATGATGAAAATATTATACCTGACCTAATTTTCTCTGATGGACCAAATACTGAAGTCAATTAAATGTAGGAAAGAAACATTACAACAAAGTGTTTGCAATTCACAGTAATTAAGAATTCATCCTGGGAAATTAAAAGATAAAACATTCGAGCACAGATAACATTTTATCCAAGGCCGTAATAAATGATCCTTACTGTAACAATAAATGAGAATATACATGATAAACAATCATCTCATACATATTCACTGATGACACTAAATATAACTGTTGAAAATCCAATGATATAGGTCAAATTCTACATTTAGACATTTACATGTTACATGACAGTGTTGTCACTGTATTTTAACCATGATAAAATGGTCAATGTTTATGACACAAAAACGGTCCAAAATAAAATCATATACTGCAGATGTCTAGAAAGATATTCAACAAATATTCCAACAGTCATTATACTGTCTGCTGACAATTCTTGGCTTGCAATAATTTGATGAATTTAAAATGGCAATTATGTATTAAATCTTGTATACTTCCCTTGCTTTAATATACAGATTGTATCTGGGATTATTGTATAAGCAATTTTTGTTTTTAAATAACTGGATAAAAAATAAATTTGTAGGCTATGTAATTCTCATATATTTTACAGGGCCTGCGTGTTGTAAAATTCAGGAGTGCTGAGAACAGCTCTCCTGGTAGTGATGAGGAGAGTTATTTCACTCTCCTCATATATTTACAACATTGTCTACATCACATGAATTGTCTACATCACATGATGGCATATATCCAAATGGTAGAATCTGTAAACATTTCAGTATTTGTGAAAGGCAAATGTCATGAAATCTGAGACAAAAATTGAGAAATGTATGATGCTCAGAACAATAAGATGGGAGATAATCTATGATGCTCTGATCAATAAAATTAGAGACGATCCAAGATGCTTTAAACAATAAGATTGGAGATGATCTATGATGCTCTGAACAATAATATTGGAGATGATCTAAGATGCTTTAAACAATAGGATTGAAGAATATCTATGATGCTCTGAACAATAAGATTGGAGATGATCTAAGATACTTTAAACAATAAGATTGGAGATGACCTAAGATGCTTTAAACAATAGGATTGAAGAATATCTATGATGCTCTGAACAAAACAATTGGAGATGATCTATGATGCTTTAAACAATAGGATTGAAGAATATCTATGATGCTCTGAACAATAAGACTGGAGATGATCTATGATGTACTGAACAATTAGATTGGGGACAATCTATGATGCACTGAACAATAAGATTGGAGACGATCTATGATGCACTGAACAATAAGATTGGTGACAATCTATGATGCACTGAACAATAAGATTGGTGACGATCTATGATGCACTGAACAATAAGATTGGTGACGATCTATGATGCACTAAACAATAAGATTGGTGACGATCTATGATGCACTGAACAATAAGATTGGAGACGATCTATGATGTACTGAACAATTAGATTGGGGACAATCTATGATGCACTGAACAATAAAATTGGAGGCAATCTATGATACTCTAAACAATAAGATTGGAGACAATCTATGATGCTATAAACAATAAGATTGGGGATGATCTATGATGCTCCGAACAATAAGATTGGAAGGAGCTATGATTGCTCTCCTGGAAGCATTTTAAGAAGCGTGATGGCATGCTACAGTAACCATGCTCATCAAAACACAAACCCTGATGTTGGTGATCAAGGAGAAACAATTCCAGCAAATGCAATTGAACACCAAATGTAATAATTTAAATAACTTATCCCTTAATATTGCTTGCAACATAAGGTACTATTCTCATGGATGTATCAAAACAGCTGAACACCAATTAAAATATAAAAATATACAAGTCTAAACACTGGTTCTTTTCACACTACCATACTGGCTTCAAATTAAGACATTATACTCTGCAATTCCATGTTTTCAAATGAAATTAACATGTATTTATCTACAGCAGTGCAAAACTTAATAAAATTGTCAAAACGCTTTTCAAATAAATATGCAAATAAATAGATGTATTACATTTTGTCTCACTATTATATCATCCTTGCAATAATTATATATACCAGAGCTGACCAGGCCAGGTAAATACTTCTATTATTAGAATTTCTTTAAAACGCGTTTTTAAAAAAAAAAAAAACATGTTTTCAACAGCTTTCTAATGAATCTCCAGATACTGCATTGTTTTGAATTACATACTGAGATGTTTCCTCGACAAAATATTTTAAAAACTAATCCTACATATTACGTGAAAAACAAAGTTATTTTTTATGTTAATTTTTTTCAAGTATCTCAAGCAAAAATACTAATAAAATAAATATGTTCCAGTTTTCTTTGGAAAAAGAAAATATAATGGTATTCTTTTGCACTATATACCAACCCCCTCCCCACATTTTACACACGTCTCGTAAGTTATTTATTTAGCAAACAGAAGAAAAAAAAGAAAAAAAAACAGATTACCTCCAAGAAGCAAAATTGTTACATATACAAAACATTTACCACACTACTAATTTCAGAGGCACATTATTATGGCCATGATGTGTTGATCCCTACAAAAATCAATGCTAAGCAATATCCTTTCGGGTTTTTTTTTTTATTACCCAGGTCAAAGAAATCTCAATTATTCAAGTAGATTTTGCCATGTTTGTGTTTACAAGATCTGAAAGTTTTCAAATTAAAAGCCAATATTGTACAGATCAGTAATTTCAGAACAGCAATCAGGCGAGTTACATTCTAGCCCTTTTATACATCTAAATTTTTAAAAAAACCATATGACAATAAATATGAAATGGGAAATAATTTCCTTGTGCTTCCTCTAAAAATTCTGCTTAGTTACCTCCCTTTACAGCTGCCAAAACTTACCATTTCTTGGTCCTCTGCAAGTGTAAGATCATATTCACTCATAGCCACAATAAAAATAATGGCAGTTACTCCCTCGAAACAGTGGATCCACTTTTTTCTCTCAGAGCGCTGGCCTCCAACATCAAACATTCTGCAGCAGAAAATGCATTTTGTTTTCACAATGATCACTGGCTGGTCTTAATATCAGTGTCATTAAAAAACAAAAAAAAGTACAACTAAAAAGAAATAGCTCTTTGCAGGTGGGACCAAAGATGTGACCTTTACGGCTTCTTATTGTAAGCCTAACATTGTATAAAAAATAGCTAAGTGGGGAAAATTGCAATGCAACTGCTGAGTGAATAGACCTAATGAGCACTGGTCATAGTCTGATTGTTGTTGTTTCAGCACAAGATAGGCTATACATGGCAGCCTGTATAAATGGTTGAGGAAGTACCCAAGAGAACCCCGAAAAGAACCACTTACCCACGAGAAGCTACTGGCAAGCTTTATCAGGTATACACAAATGCTGAGCCTGAGACATCAACCCATGTAGATAGAGGTGTGATGGCAGTGATCCATAATGGTTGATGCTTTAAACCACTCGTTCCCCCCTGGTCATATTGCTATGATGTTTGCAGTGTGACAGTTTATAGTGATGTATAGCACTGGGGCATCGTGTTACACACAGGTAGCATGATGTCCCACCCAGTTATTTTATCCTGACACTAGACCAGCCAGTCTTAACATGTAACTTCTTAATGCTGAGTGCCAAGCGAAGCAGCTGTTGCAGAAATTTTTGAATATTTCTCCTAAATAACTTTAAACAGATTGACATTTTTGATTACTACATGTCAAGTTTGTTGTGGACATTTCAAATATCACATTCATTCATTTGTTTGTTTGAAAGTTTTTTTCCTGACCCAGTGAACTCATCTACATCATTAACTTTATCATCTCTTCTTTCAAATGGATGAGACAGCTTGTTTAGTTCATCCACAAACAAATCTTATAAACCAAATGCTAAAGCTTGTACTAGATGAGTGTATATTGTTTAAAAAGTAGTTCCTAATACATTATACTATTTTTAGATGCGCTTGTCAGTCAATATGAAACTGTAATATGGAAAATACTGCCCAATTCTGACAATGTAATGTTAATGAAGAAAAAAAACAGAAAGAGCATAAAATAGTGTACAATACTAAGAGGAGAATAAAAATAAAGACAAATTTACTTGAAATGTAAATCTTTGAAAGTGAAGTGAGTCTCCACAATTCCTGTGGTCTTGACCCTAGTTCTGAGTACATCCTGCTCAGTGGGGACGTAGTCTGCTTGTGATATCCTGTCCAGCGCATTTAGGTAACTGAAACAAGGACAGAAAGCATTGTGATATATTTCTATCTCAAGTATCAACATTAACATTAGGTAACTGAAACAAGGATGGAAAGCATATCTTATCTCATGGGCAGCATAAATAATTAGTAAAAACAAGGGAAGTAAAATTGTTATTATTTTCCACTAACATGAAACAAAGATAAAGAATATCATCTTTTACTGCAAATATAAGGGAATGAAAATTGTTTTAATTATCAAAATTTCACAGGAACAATTAAGTAGAGTATATTTTATCAAATTGTTGTTGTTGGTGTGCAGTTCTGGTTTTGTTTGGCAGGGGTTAAAACTTAAAACTTTGAATTTTGTTTATGCATAATTTTATAGTACTGAACCATTGCTATCGTGTAGCTTTACTTTCTGTTTGTCCAAAAACCTTGTCCATTCAATGTCAATACATTCTCCTACTGAATGGAGAACTGGCGATAGAACATAGTCCACTGGTGCAACTTGCATGCCCATGTAATTTTTTCAGCAGATGACAATCATGCCAAGTCATGCTCAGACCAGGGTGGGAGGAGGACAATGGGTACATAGTATATATTTAGAATTAGTTTTACCAGATGGGTGGGCTGAGAAAAATGGAATATACACACCATTTGAGTGAGAGATCACCGAAAGATGGTGTTCCTCTGGTTCAAATGTTGTGCTGCAACTATGGGTTTGAGACACACAAAAAATCTTGACTTTGTTGTGCTAATGGGCAGATGTAGAAGGGGAAGAAGGTAAGTTGAATCGGTGCCTTCATTATCTCCTCCAAAGATAATAATTATTTACACAGACCCATGAGGCAGCCAGGGTTCAAAACCTCAAGAGTCTTGAGTTTTTTAAACAAAAAGTTTCTATCAGTAAGGGCCCAATAAACTCTTTTGATTGTGGTGACAATCTACTATGAGACAGTGGAACCTTTAAAAGGAACCCCAAAGTTTAACCCTTCCATTCCCCCCTATCAACTAATTAAGACTGTAATGCAATGCCCTAACTAATCCTATCTTGATTATGAGATATCTATCCTAAATTCTAGACCATCTGACTTGGTCTCTAAGCCTTTTTTTTTTTATTTTGTAAGCCGCCAAGTCAAAATAAAAAAATGGCTTAGAGACCAACTTAGCTGGTCTATCCTATGTTCCTGGGTTTAGAATCCAACTCACCCATGCTTCAGCTGAAATGGGGCTTTCTACATGGCATCACAAAGACTTTTGTTGTAAAAGGACAGATATTACCAGCTGTCCTGTACTGTATGCAACCTACAGATATTTCCAAGAACTATTCACCTCTTGGTGACCTACGTACTTAAGAAAAGGACTTAACTTTTCTTTAAAATTATTAAAAAATGAAAACACATTTTTTAAAGTTGATCAGCAGCACAAGTTTACAATACTAAGAGACCTTTCCAAGAAACTGGTTTCAGTTACCATACTCATCCCAGAAGGAAGGCATGTGTATGTAAGGCCCATTTCTGAATAGCATTCTCTCTAAGAAACTCATCCCTTAGGTTTCAATTTCCTAACCTCAAACAACATTACTTGCCACCTCCTGTAGTGTTAAACTATTTCTAGTATTAGTTACTCCAGCTTTTATAATTAATTACATTTGAATAAGTTTAATTTTTTTAATAATCTGCATGACAAATGTGCTTACTACTCTGCAGAATCATTCAGCTGATACTCCCTGGAGCGCCCTACACATTCTTGTACTCCTGGATCCTTCCAGAGTCTCTTCATAATGGTTGCAACTTCAGGTGAAAGGTCCCCCTCATCTGCATTCCCAACCAGTGAAAAAAACTGACGTGCATCTTCCTAAAATAAAAAAAATGGAAAAGGTTACTGCAGTCTTGGTAGCTAAATGCTTATCATGCACTAGATATTCAAAGTGTCAAAACAGCAGATACATGTTAACCATGGTCTGTGCTCCAAACAGCAAAGGTTACAGTTAATATGTCCTCTGGTAATTTATATTTCTGAAAATGCACTATATCAATAACATGTTACATTAATAAACATCTAGCACAAATGTGGTATTTTGTGTTCTTTTCGGGGGTGTTACAATCTAAATTTTATTTTATGTATTTGCATAGCTTACTATTTATTGTTGGAAAATCTTGTTCACTTGATTGACATACATTCTTCCATAAAGGGGAGACTTATCAGTAGGAAAATTAACTCCTGCAACCCATGTGCAGAACATTTTTCAAATAGACGATGATTACACTGGAACCTTAGAACAAGAGATGGTAGGATAGCATTTAGCAATAGTGACAGGTTAAGTATAATATAATTAAAATTAGTTTAAGGACCCCTTTCCCTTTTCCGAACAACATTTTAACAGCAGTAATACATAACCTGCTGCTACGCATGGCAGGATTTGACAGGTGTACTGTAGTTGATTTAATATACTCAATATTTGTGGAAAAGATCCACTTTACTGAATGTTGGTGTCAATATGGGTGACAGGTTGTGTCACAACTATGATATGCAATGAAAAAACAGCTAAACAGCTGAGATAGATGAAAGACTGCAGGAGACAGCTTGAACCTCATGGGCAAAGGTAACTGATTTTTATCTAAAATTCCCTGTTAGCAATGACTAGAAAAGGATTCATTCTTTCCATTGAATTAGATACAGCCAATTCCAGTAGACAAGATATGAAGCCTGTTTCCTTTCCTCACAGATGCCAAGAAAAAACATATCCTTGAGTGCCAGGTCCTGGAAGGAAGCTTCAGCCAATGGTTAATGGATGGTTTTGTTTAAAGAGCACAAAACACAAGATGATTATGTCTGGGTATAGGAGAGCCTGGTACATGTCTTTTCAGTACAAATAATACTTCATGTGATCAGCTAAGCGAAAATGACTAATTGACTTTCTCTGAAAGAATTTAAATGTGTTGGAGATGGCAGCTGTACAGTCTTTGATATTGATAATGAACATATTTTATTCTTGAAAAGAAACAAAAGGAAATTGGTAATGTATTTCATAGAGGAACAGCAAGGATCAAAGTGCTTCATATAGCACCAATCACAGAAGCTTCTCCACTTGGCATCCTAGACTTTGGATGTAGAATCACTCCTGTTCTCAATGATCCAACTGGCAACCCAGCCCAAAAACTTGTTCTGGTGGACAGACCACTTATGATGAGCCAGACATGAAGTTGGAAAGTATGAGGTGGTTGTGTAGGAGGGAGCCCCTGTTGACTGGGTGTGATTTATCAGCAGGTCCTGAACATCACCAAGACTGCTAGGCCACAGTGGAGCTTTAAGAATGGTGGAAATGTTGGTCTTATGTAGAACTTGTGCTAGCAGTTGGAACTGGGATAGCATTGGTGAAATGATGATCCCACAGGTAACTTGATATGTCCACTGTTCATGCTCTGTGGTATGGAACTGTTGAAACTTAAAAGGGAAGTCTGATGTTATGCCTTTCAACAAACAAGTTCATGAAAGACTTTTCCCACAGTCTCTGTTACAAAGCCCATTCTATAGGACAGTTTTGCTGATACTTGACAGACTCTCTGCTAACAGATTCTTTTGCCCGGAATGTTGTGAATTTAGTGGGTGGTATACTACAAGGCTGTCCCATGGAGAAACTTCCTGACCTCCAACACAAAAGCATGCGTGTCTCCTTGATGACTGAGATATTATATATTACATCGAATAAAGCTTCTGTTACAAACACAAAAGTTGCACAAAGAAAAAGCATGAACTTAAAGACTATCTGATTAAAATCAAATCTCCACTGTCCTATGTCAAGATATGATAATGACTACTTAACTATCATGTTGTGGTGATCTATGTTATTACATGTACTATAATTGCTAATTTTATCAGATGAAGTCTTTTAAAATTGAGTAAGTCACAGCTCAACCAAACACTGAATAATACTGGTGATCTACACATGTTACATCTTACAGTCAACAGCCCCTCTTGTTCTAATTACTGATTAACACCACCAAGTGTATGCAACATGGTACTTCATAAACCAGATTACACCTATTAGTCCCATACCAAGGCAGTCAACAGTAGTTTCAATGTGATGTAGTGTAGAATGGTTTTTAAAGTGCAGATGATTTTCACATCTAATGTTGCATTACAATGAAAAAACATTTACATCATGCCAATTTACTGATAATGCTAAAAACATACTTCTTTCAATATTTACCTTTGAAAAATGTGTTCATTACCGTAATAGAACAGTTTATCAGTAACTTTTTATTTTAAAGAAACAGGTCTTTTTTTCTGTCATTATCAAGCCTACAAAAGCATCCCTCGGACAGAAAATCCAATGGCTTTGGCCAATTTTTTTTTATATAAAGTACAGTATGTAGCAGTTATTAATAAATACATGCCAATCTTAAAGAGGTTTTACATAAATTGTTGGGGCCCAGAGTGGCATAGTGGTATAAAGCATTCTCCGTTATGGATCACTGCCATCTCACCTCTGTCTGCGTGGGTTTGAGTCTAAGATTCGGCTAATATAGTTATGTGAGAAAGCTTGCCAGTAGCTTCTCATAGGTCGGTGGTTCTTTCCGGGGGTTTTCCCGGGTTCTTCCTCCACCATTAATACTGGCCACCATGTATAGCCTACCGTGTGCTGAAAAATGGCGTTAAACCCTACAAAATAAATTGTCAGATATATTCACAAAGACAGGCTTCATAAACTGAATCTTGTCATAAAGAGAGATGCATAGCGAATGAATAGATTTCAAGTTGCAATAAAAGATGCATAGCATATTAATCAATTGAGATAAAAGATGTCTGGCGAATGAATCAATTTAAAGTTGAGATGAAAGATGCATAGCGAATGAATCCTGTCTTAAAGAGATATAAAAGATGCATAGTGAATTAATCTTGTCACAAAGAGATATAAAAGATGCATAGCAAATGAATCAATTTCAAGTTGAGATAAAAGATTCATACTGAATTGACCAATTTCAAGTTGAAATAAAAGATGCATAGCGAATGAATCCTGTCATATAGAGAGATAAAAGATGCATAGCTAATGAATCCTGTCACAAAGAGAAATAAAAGATGCATAGCGAATGAATCAATTTCAAGCTGAGATAAAAGATGCATAGCAAATGAATCATTTTCAAGTTGAGATAAAGGATGTGTAGTGAATGAATCATTTTCAAGTTGAGATAAAGGATGCGTAGTGAATTAACCAACTACAAGTTGTGATAAAAGATGCATAGAGAATGAATCAATTAAAAGTTGCATAGCGAGTTAATCAATTTCAAGTTGCATAGAGAATGAATCAATTTCAAGTTGCATAGCGAGTTGATCAATTTCAAGTTCAGATAAAAGATGCATAGAGAATGAATCAATTTAAAGTGGAGATAGTTATGGCATGCTCAGTTCCAATACATTACACATCTTTCATTTTTATCTCTACAGCAATGTAGCCTTTATGTCAATAGTTATGCAGTGTGTGTGTGTGTGAACATAGTTTTAGCTTGTGTTATATATATATATATATGTACAATATATGACCTAAATGTGATTACGGGTAGTTTTCATTTGTTTACTGAGTCACCCTTTAAAAATAGCTGTTTGCAGTGTGGCAGTATAAAGTGATGTCTAGCACTAGAGCAGCAAAAATAGAATATTATGCCTTTACCTTTTTCGGAGTTACTTCTGCAATGCATTACAACTTATAGCATCTGCAACTTCATTTAATATAATCAATATATTATCTACAGACCTTCACAATATTATTTTGTATACCTGACGGTTAACTTTAATTAAATAACTATATCTTTCAAAGTTCCAAGTTGTTGATTTTGGCCAGTTTTTCTACCCCTGTTATGATATGAATTTACATTCCTTTACCCATATAACACACCTCAAAAGAAACAATATCTGTTAAACCTTGATCAGCATAAATCTTTCAATTTTCCTACATCAAGAGATAAACTAAATTATCAGTAGTTTTCAAAGCAGCTATCATAAATTCAATTAAATGTCACTATGTCAAGTATCAATTTCAAAATCCACTACCATGATAAGAGCTTATAATTCACATTTATTTGCTGCTAACAACACTGAAAATGCAAAGAAACTGCAACTCAATTTAACATGTGGTAAGGGATGATAAAGTTGTGTTAGGCCCACTTGATATTGAGAGCTGTACATGCATCAGAACACTTGCTGGGAAATAAAGTCTGGTCAATGATGACATGGCCACTAATACAGTGTACACTGAAACTGGTATTAGACTATGTAAAAACTGCAATTCCTATCATTCAATCTGAATCAATGCATATATATATATATATATATATATATATATATATATATATATATATATATATATATATATATATATATATATATATATTACTTTACTGCAGCAAATAAAAATGTTGCTGTTTTTATTGTCCATGAACCTGATTGGAGCTGGGTCAATAATTTCTTAAAAAAAACAATAAAAGTGTCAAGTCCTAGTTGCCAACTGATATAAATGTTAATTCTTTGTGGGAAAAATAATATAATCAATACACTGCATAAGTGTTAGTTGCAGCATTTTGACAAGATTGACATCTACATATCAACCTGTTTCTTGCTTTACACATGGATGCAAGTAGTGCCAATGCAACTGGGAATCAAGTGCTTTGCCCAAGTACATATAATAAATGATCTGGGCTGGGCAGATTTTAACCCAAACTGTTTCAGTCAGGAGTTTGGCATGCTTACCACTGAGACACCCAAGCTTTCCCTTACAGGTCTGAACTGTGCTAAGATTAGCCATGATGGAAAGTTCTGTTCCCTGACTTACAGTTATCAAAGTTTCTTTTTAAAAGTGATTAACTTGCTAACCCTGTTTCACTTTTGATTTTAACAGCAGTAGTAAAAGCAGCCTGGTATAGTGAAAAGTCTTTCAAACAACCTTTTAAAATACAGTAGGGATAAAATATACTGGTCCACCGGTATGGAACAAACATTCCCATTGACATAAGACAGGCTTCTAGCATTTCTTTTTTTCATAATCAATGTTTCAAATGGATGAAATCTTTATAAAATTGAACAGTTATAGAACAATAAATACCGCTTGCTTTTCTTTAATATTGTATCATTTTCACAGTTGAATTTTTCAATGCAGGATCTGGGCTGGGTAGATTTTAACCCAAACTGTTTCATAAATAATATTTAATATTTTATATATGTTTATGTTTTAAAATCACTTAATTATTTAATGTCAATATAGATTCTCCTCATCATGTTGTATGTATTGTATATATTGTACATAACTGATAGAAGGCCAAGGTAGATTAGTTCTGTAATTGAGTTACCATCTCAAAATAAAGTCTTTTTTAAGCTATTATTATTATTATTATTATTATTATTATTATTATTATTATTATTATATGGATGTTTAACATTCCCATTGGTGTGGTTAACTAATTTGAAATTTTCTGACCTATAGTTCTAAATCTGCAATCAATGGTCAGTACTCTCTCACATACATAATTTATCCTGACACTGCATTGTTGCTAAACTATACCAATGATTCTTTCCAAAAATGGGAACCAATTTAATGACATAATAAACAAGAAGTAGCTGAAACCTTGTCTCCATTTTTTTTCTCAACCACAGGCTAAGTAGAAAATGATGAGTTAAAAGTATGGCTAAGAACAACCTCAGTTTGTACATATAGCCAAATAGATTTCCATGGTAATTTAAGGTGTCTTTGACTGAAGTATCTGCAAGCCAGACCCAATAAAAATGGAGATCAATAATTAATATTGTACAAAGTTTCACATGTTGATGAAGCTGGAAAACACATGCACTGCTGGTCTAGATTTCTTACAACATGCAAGCCATGAAGTTTGCCCTACACATAATCAAAAATGAAACTGCTGCTGGTTTCAAAGAAATTCAAATTTCAGCACAAAAACAATACAAACTTTTGATTTAGATGAAGGTTTTAAATCAGGTGTTGCCTTGCATTCAAAATATAAATGTCGGGGTGAGGGTGGGGTGGGGTTTAAAGCCATTTCTCAGCACACAAAAGGCAATACATGGTGACCAGATAACTGGTAGAGAAAGATTCTGGGAAAATCCCACTTTGAGCCACTATATCACATACCCAATTATAAATGTGGTAGAATATTTGCAATAAATTAAAATACTTAAAGAAGTTAAAAAAGTTCTGACCCCCCCATACCCCTTATCATAAATATATGTTCAATGACAGTTTTATTTTTTTCAAAATATTCCCAAGTGGACATAATGTTGTTCATCTGAATACAAAGCAGGCTTGTGTAATACTGCAAGAAAACTGTCAGTTTATGTAAACCATCTTAAAAACGTCTCATTTACATATTTTACTACATCATGCCAACAATTCTATATAAAGATGATGGCATAATATATATAGCCTCTTGATCCTAAGTGAAGTCATCCATGAGCATAAAAATATTGAAAAAATAAAACATCAAAAGAAGAAGGCTTTAAGAGTAGTAACAAGCCCAAGTAATTGCAAGAGCACCTCATTAATATGTAATGATGTCATAGGTTCCATACCTAATCAATGCTGGAATAAAAATAAAGCCTACAGAGTGGCAAAAAGCTAAGCTAATCAAATGCAACATTGGACAATTTATGTGTCCATCTTGCTCACTGTGCAACTCATTCATGATCTTGAAGATAGAGGCCATTAGTGATGGGAATCGGTTAGAAGTTCATAATCGATCATCGGTTGCACACAACTTACTGATAATCGATTATAATCGGTTGCTAACTTTCTACAAGTAAGTTTTAATTTTTGTTGTTACAGAGTTATATCTTTGTTCAAAAGTTTAAAATGTAAAAAAAATGTATAGAAGTTAATCTCTCTCTCTCTCTCTCTCTCTCTCTCTCTATATATATATATATATACTTTAACCTCAAAAGCAACTTTCTTTGGCTTATCAGTTTTATGCAGCTGAAAGACTTAACAATCCCCCAGAACACTTTTATTCATATGTGATTTTTCAATTGTTTAAAGTATAGAAAGAAATGTTTTTCTTGCTTGTCATTAGTTACTAATACTACAATCAAAGCAGTTTAAACAAAACAAAAGAACACCAATTACAAAAACTTTCAAACTAACTGAACTATTTATCAGCAAAATCATGTAATGTTTGAGCAATGCTGAACACAAAAATCATTTTTCAGAATACTGTTTCTCCTTGTGCTTGTTACACTGACACTACCAAATTACCAATAGTTAATGTTTTTGTTTAAGAATATTATCAGGTCCACATTGTCACAACTTAAACGAGCCCGTTTCTTGCTGGCAAGATGTCCAGCCAGACTAAATACCCTCTCACTGGATACTGATGATGCCGGAATACTTAGGTACTTCCGATCTAGTAAGCTAAGATGGGGGTAGAACTGGCAGTTTTGTTTCCACCACTGTAACATTGTGAGATTGGTATCATATGGAGCAGCAACTAGATATCTAGAAACCTCCTGGTGGATGACATCTGTTATTGGCTGTTGACTTTCACCAAGGCAAACAACATCTTGCAACCAATCATCCATGTCAACATTGACCTTTGCTTTCTTGTTTGGCGGACTAAGTGTAACCACAGTTTTAGTGTTGTCATCTCTGACATTTAGTAGTGATGGTGCAATTGGTAGAGGTGGTAATGAGTCTGAAGGTTGTTCATCACTAGTCCCTGGCTCCACTTGGACATTCACTTTAACATCAGCCATATCAAGAGCAACCTTCAAAAGCAGAGCATGTCCATCTGCTCGCTCACTGTCAGATAGAAACTCCAGATCCTTCATAGTATGATTCAATAAACAGCCCAACAGAGCTAGATCTTTGTCCTGTGTACTATTGTCAAGTTCTTGTCTCATTACATCTTTAAGTTTAGCGATTGAAGGTAGATCATCAGCATTTGTTTCTATACATTTGGTAAGTTTAAGAAGTATTAGGATAACTTTATGAAGGGTTGGTGATTTGTCTCTGCATACACTATCTGTTGCATTCAGGAACGGTGAGAGAACTTCCACAAGTTTTTCAACCAATGCTTGTTCGTCAAATGTATAGACATAATTTTTCAATGTTGCGGCTGCTGACTTGCTTATGTTTGGGTCACTGATAACAGCCATAATAGCAGGTGTTTGCTCAAGCAGTCGTTCAAGCATGTCATGAGTGCTATTCCATCTAGTTGGAACATCCATCTTGAGCTTGTGTCCTCTAGCACCTATGTCAAGTAGTAACTGCTGCTTTCTCATTAACAAATCATTTATGCTCGTGCTTTGATGGAAAAAAGTCACCAGTTTGCGCCCCTTTGCAATGATTCGTGACAGTTCTGGTATAGCTAAAGCTTTTTTCACAATAAGGTTGAATCTGTGACCATAACAACCAAATCGAGTCCATTGAAGTAAATCAAAAGCCGTGATCTCATTGGCTGCATTATCAGTTACTCCAGTTGGTGTTGGAAGATTCCATCGCCTCTGAGTGGCCAACAGGCTTTCTTTTATATTTTCCCCAGTGTGACTACCTTCAACTTTTCGTGTTTCTAAGACAACACTTTTCAATTCCCAATCTTTGGAAATAAAATGTGCAGTCACTGTACTATAACTTTCTGTATTTAATGAAGTCCATGCATCGTGAGTAACAGCTATATCAAGAACATCATGTAGTTCCTCTTTTACTTTTTTCTCAGCCTGGTCTTTCTTCTCAGCTAGTTTGGAGGACACTAATTTACGACCTGGAATTTCATACCTGAAAATGTAAAGTTTGAAACATTTAGTCATGGTAGTCAAACAAGACATGTATTTGGAATATTGACTGTGTCTAAATATAGTGAAAACAATGAATTTATTTAATGTTCATTTAGACAGGACAGCATTATATTTAATTAAATACTGCTTAATTTAGGTATGAAAATTCAAAATTCAACAGTGTTGACATCTATAATTAAATGGATTCACACTTTTTTTCTTTTCTCACTGTCAGTTTAAATAAATATTGCTAATTTTTAATGTTATCATTTAAAACTTACCTTGGATTAAGAAGCATCACAAAGTTTCTAAAATATGTATGATCAACAAGGCTTAGCGGAAGAACTTTGCCAACAATAAGTTTCAAGAGTGCATCATCAATTTCTTTCTGCTTTGTAGCTGACATCCTTTCTGTTGGCTTCTTAAATTGTTCATCAATCTTAGTCTGTTTGGGTGGCTGGAGGGAAACATCAGCACCTCTTGCTGTCGCTGATCCCATTTCCTTATGGTCATGATCAAGATGAAAGGCCAAATTTGTAGTATTGCCTGGAATGTATTTGAAATAAATGTTTTTATATTGAGAAGAAAATAGAGCAAACAACAAATTCTTTATGCACAAGTATCTTAAATGAATGGAATGAAATTATTTAAAGAAAATCAGGATTAAAATTAATATTAAATTTGTATATATATTTTAAAATTAATCTGCAACATTTTAAAAAGTTATTTTATGTTTTTAAATAGTCACATGTCTCAGGGAATATCTGTAACAAACCTCAGAGATCACTTTTCCGTCATTATCATATATGCCTAAATAGCAGGATAATCTTGTGATTATTTATGTATTTCAATCATAATCATGACATGGAGCTTTATTATGAAAAAAAATTTAAGTATTTTAACAACAACACATGCTATATTAGAGGAAAGCACAAAGTACACAAATGATTTAATGAAAATAAAATTCTTGATTTAAAATATTTGATACTGGAATGCCATGAAACGTTTTTCCGTGTGCGTGCGTGCAACTCATTTATTTTATACGAGGTTGTTCTGTCTCCTAATAATTGCATTCGTCGTTGACGACATTATTTGTTTCCAAATTATCCAAAAAAATCTAACTATGGTGTATGTTTATATATTTGGAAGTTATGAAGGGAATAAATAATTTAGCTTTACTGTTGTGGATCGGATGGCTAATATGGTTCCACAGTCCTAAAATGTAACGCGTATCACATGATAATTTCGTTTTCGTGTAGCACTACAAAAAAATTAGAATATTGTTCATTTTTTTGCACTATGTATTGGAGAATGTGTTTGCCAAAAATAAATGTATCCCCGCGTTGATTTCAATGAGAATAGCTGGACCTACCTTTGTTTGCATATTCCTTTCTGCAGAGTTTGCATATGACCTTCGTTGTATCTAAATTCTCCTTTGTCGGTGGACCCTCCTGTATTTTGTAAAATCCAAAATATGTCCATACACGAGAACGAGCTTTTCCTCCAGGATATGGATATATTATTTTGCGATCGTTTTCATCCATGGCACGTGTATGATATTTAGCGGGGTTTTAACATTTTGTTCGGAATCCTCGGTTTTCTTCCCAACAAACAAAGGGATTGAACTAGTCTGTGCCAAGCGCTTCACAGTTGTCTCCCTTACCATGCAATCGATTATGGCGTTTCACAATCGATTGGCGAATTGGTTCACTCAACCAACTGATTATCGATTATAATCGATAATCGGAACAACACTAGAGGCCATTATATTAAGTATGATCAAAATCAAATCAACTAATTAATTAATACATGTACTTCTCACTCAGTATTGAACTTACACAAGACCTTGATGATTACAACTCATTCAATCCCAGCACTTTTAGCAGCACTGCTGATACCATACCAACCCCAGCACCATGAAGCTTGTATGCCAGCTTGTTGTGCCCAGGTAGATTTTAGCTAATTAGATATTTTGCGAACATGCACATGTAGTCATTCATACATTTTTTCTTCTTCTATCTGATAAAAATCCACGATATTTTCACCAATTGTTCCAGATAAATTTGTACTGTCATGTATTTTTGTTATTTGTCCAAGTCTTTCACAAGTTATTTATACCACATTTACAAAATAATGTCCAGTTTTAGAAATATCTGGTAAAACCATCATTAAATCACTGAAATAATTCAAGATGTATGGTATGGTTGTAAGTATTCTATGGTAAAGATTAATAGGACACTGTTCTCATCCAGATATTGGTTCAGTTTGAACCATGCTGAGTGAACACAGTTTGCACACTTTCTTTCTTTGGCATGACCACCAGCCAATATGGTTACTGTTGAAGCAGAAGTTGAACATCCCTTTTCCTTTTACCCACAAATTCTCCAAGTAGTTGATGAGCAAGATTACCAAGACCTCCAGCTGGGTTCTAATTCTTTCCTTGATATTTGGTGAAGATTTTATGCTTCGGTGATTCTTTCATTAGTGAAAATGAATTTACTGTCAAAATGTTGAACAAAATAAAAACATACTTCACCAGTGCTGTCTATGTCTTGTATTCGATCAGCATGGTCCATTCCATTCATGTAAATGTTATACAGTTTGAGTGGATGTGAACTTGTAACTTCCTTGATGGAATCCATCTTTCTGCTTCTGGTTAAAAAGATTTGGCATCGCCATAACAGTTCGTAGACAGTAGATGGATGTTCTTGTCATGCTGCACTGCATCTTGTACTTCTCCTGTCTGTCTGATAATGCTTTGGCTATTGTTTTACTTTGTCTAATCCAACTGGAAGACCCTTACAATTTGATTCAACTGTTCTTCAGCCATATAACCTTTAATGTATAAGAGATAGGTCTGGCGAAGTTAAAAGCCTGTCAATTTTGATTTAGGTGTGGTGTCGAAGACCAAACAAATGTTCTATCATTTCAATAACTACCCACCGATCAAGATTCAATTCTGGGTTGTTATCAGTCCTTTCAGTATAAACCTGAAAATTCCCAACATAGCCATTGTGAGGATCAGCTTGAACCCATACTTTGATGCCCTTAATTGGTCGGCTTTAAAGACATGTACTGTCTGTAGACCAGTCTTCCCGAAAATCTAATTACTGCTTCGTCATTGGATACCTCATGATGTGGATTGTATTCTCATTTGCATGTGGTGTAAATATGAGTTTCAAATCTAATGTGACTGAATTTCAGTTCAGTTTGCCCTTACACAAATTCAATCTCGCAAAATGCCCAACTGTGGAACATATCTTTCCTCTGCTTCTTCAATATTCTCAAGATCAAATCTAAGAAATTCTTCATTTTCATTCTCACAATCATTGAAAATCTTTCTGAACTCAACCATTCTTTACTATTTTTTCAGGAATGAAATCTGTGTAATCAAAGTGCTTTTTATTCGTAAACTTGCCATATGAATAATGCTAATTTGCAGGAAAACAAGAAAACTAATTTCTGATTCCATAGTATACCACTAAATAAGCAAATGGTTTTTTAAAAGAATTTGAAACTGATCTCAATTTCAGTCCTTTGGGTCTAATAGGAAGTTTCAGTGGTGTCTTCTTCCCTGAAATCATTGGTGGGGACAATACTAGAGTATCATCATTTTTGTCTAACATACTGAACTTCAAACTGGTGAGTGGCTAGGCATAACTAATTCCTTTGGTTGTGGAGGGGCAAAGAAGCATTCTGTGCCACAGTCCAAAGATGTAGCTGGGAGATGAGATTGCTGTATACCCTGCATTATGTAATGCTCTAGCCTTCCCTGCTAATGCCACCTGGAAAGAAGGCAGGATATGCATCACATCTACTGTGCCAGCAGGGTCAAGTAGCCCACACTTAGGCATAAGGATCAAGGGCCCTGTGGTGAAGGGCACCACAGCTTGTATGGATTTATTAGGGTAATAGGGAAGGAGCGGAAACCAATCTGATACCATTCCCAAGTCTTCTTCTAGTGGGCAAACTCCCAATCCTGCACAAAATATGATGGCAAAGAGGAGAGAGGGGAGAACCAGGCCCATGTTAAATGTTTTGTTATCATTTATCAAAGTACATGGTCACAACTGTATTTTGAAATATGGTTTGAAAGAAAAAAAACAAATGCTCTTAACAGTATGTGAATAAAATAAAGATAACTGTTTCTAGTATTGGTCCAAATTTGAAGTTTCTAGCATTGTTAGTTCAAAAGTTATAATAATTTTACTAAAAATGGATGACAAAATACCTGGAACATGTATTTCAGTGTGCAGTTTCTCACGAAAACATGTCACAAATTAATCCTAGAAATATATGAGTAAGATACAGAAGAAGGTTAAGTACAATTTTTGTCCAAATTCTGAAGTCCACGTCATCACTATGTCAGTAATAAAAATATTCTATCCATTTAAATCATAACTGCAACCGAGGTGAAAAATTATCCTGGACCCAGTCCTCTTGAAAGCATTCAAAGTCGGCTTCATTCTCTGAATCACTGTCGAAAAGTGCATCAAGCCATGCATCTTTCATAAACTTGATTCAATTCTAGCACATCATTTAAATCAATATTATCATCAGAATCATCCAACATGTCAACTTCAATGTCGCTACCTTTGGTGTCAACTTCCAAGTTTACATCTGAGCTGTCATCCATCATTTTATTGATCATGTTTCAAGTCAATAATTTCATTTCCAATCATGTTTTGTTTTACATTTCACTGTGCACACATGCTTTAACCATCTTCTGTGCTGGCAAAGAAGTACATACATATTTTGTCATGTATTACACGTGTGTATAGGGACACAACACACATTCGAAGTAGAGTACAACTGTAGTCATATTCAGGATAAAATGGATTAAAGGTTGAGGATTAGACCAAGTCAGGTCACTGTCAATTTTCCTTCAAAAAAAACAAACAAACTCTGTGGATACTGTGGATTAACAAATTATCAAAATACTTACTGGGATTTCTAAAGATCTCAAGTGAACTGCCAACTATCACTATCACCCTTGTAAAGGTTCTGGTGGGTGCGATGATGGGGATGTGAAAGTACAGTATGCATCCTTAAGAAGGCCTCTCTGACCATCTCACTCAGCAAAAAACGGGTGGAAAGGTGCTTTGAACTGAGGCTGTTTGTCAGACTTTACATTCTTGACAAGCTCTGGAGAAAGGCAGTAGGGTGAGTAGGGCTGTCAAAAACCACGGAAAACTTACCCGGGTACCCGTTGCGCTGTTGAACGGGTACCCGGGTACTCGTTAGAGCATGGAAGACATACAACCCTTGAGCAACAAATTTATTTCCCACTAAATTACGCATTACGCGTAGACGTATATGGATTACGCTTTTTTGGTATATCCACCTTCCAGAAATCTCGTTTATATTAACATTTCATTAATCCCACAGACCGTATTTTAGAAAAGATTGCTTACGTAACTACAATATACGAGTAAATATACTCTTGTCCGTGGACTTGTACTTTCCTACAGTAACATGTTCTATTTATAGCAAACCTTGTTCTACTTTCCCCGTGAATTCTATTTATAGCATCTGTATGGCTTAGTGAGGAGAGAACAAACTATATTTATTTATGTGGCTACTATATAATATGTCCAACAACTTTTGGAAATTTGCTTATTGTCGATATCACGTGACTAATGCCCTAGGTTGCGAGATTTGTGTAGTCACGTGACTAGAAATGCAAATACACCGCTCCCTCGATAACTCGCGCCCTGATAACTCGCGTACCCGCTTATAACGCGGTGTCCGGCGTGGATCCCGTTTTTTTTTTTTAAAGAAAATATTTTTTAAAAATGAAGAAAATCGTGAACAGAACTGGTGAATGAAACCTTGATATATCGCCCGTTTTATCGTCGAAAATGACGGTTAGTGCCCGAAAAGTTAGAATCAACATCGTGAAATTTTCAGGTTTTAATAAGGAATCACATATCTTGTTAGATTTTATCGGAAAAAATATTTTCTCAGTTCACTGTAAATAATAATACTGTATATGTATTGGGGAAATTAGTGTTTTAATCTTTTCATTGTGTTGCAGTGTAAGCAGTATAATCGTTGCATATTCTCTTCTATTCAAACATGAAAAGAGTCAATTGACCGCCACATCGATGCCCGCGAGCACATCTGTGAGAACCTAATTAACTGCCGGCTGCGTTTTGATCGACGACTTGGGAAAGTGTTTGTTGCACAATGTAAAACTCAATTAAAATAGACCTGCTTTGTTTTATAAGGCAGTCTTTTGTATCAAATCCGGTAAAAGACGTACATTACAAAAGTTCAAAGGAATGCAAATCCTACATGCCTAAACTCTTGTGGTCAATATCGTGTCTCAACATCAATCAAATTAGATGGACCAATCGATCATGGTTTCAAATAGTATGTACTTATTGTCATTAAAGTATATATTAATCAGCAATTTATCCTAATCATTTGTAAATGTGATCATGGATAGCAAGGGAATCAAGCGAAAGGCGTACTCGGTGAACGAAAAGCTTACTGTCATAGAGAGGGCTCGTAATGGTGAATCAAGATCAAAAGTTTGTAGTGAATTTGAACTTGCCGAGTCGACACTCAGAGGCTGGCACAAGGATGAGCAAAAATTTCGGGATTATTTGCATGAAGTTGATTCTGATGATGGATTTAAACGGAAACGGACACGCACTGCAAACGACACAGAATTAGATGATGCTGTGTACACCTGGTTCACACAACAACGTGAACAAAGTGTTCAGATTTCGGGAACAATTCTCAAGGTCCAGGCAGTGAAAATGGCAAAAACTATGGATACTGAATCAGATTTCATGGCAAGCCATGGATGGCTTTGGAGATTCCAGCGCCGACATGGAATAAAACAAAATTCTTTGTCGGGAGAGATACGATCAACAAATCAGGCGGCCGCATCTAGTTATCCCAACCAACTCCGAGAGATACTGACCCGTGATGGATATACAGATGACCAAGTTTATAATTGTGATGAGGCTGGTCTATGCTATCGGATGATTTAGACATTTTTTTTAATATTTTTTTTACATGTCTCACGTTTTGACCCATTAAATTCATGGTTGGTAATGGTTTACCTTTGTAAAATTTTTTCTTTTACATTTTACTCTATCTATCTTTCTAATCAATCTATCTATGTATCTATTTAGTGATAGCAGAATTTTATGTTTTAGATCAACACAAGTTTCGATGTCGTTTTTCGATATGAATGTTATCTTTTTTGATAAAATAAATCTTGATTCATTTTGAACAAACAATAAAACTAGAATGTATCCAAATCAACACAAAAAGCAGTGACATAATACACAATGTGTTTAGCGATACACATGTTAAGAGTACTGGTACCTTGTGGAATAATGTTTGTTTTTACGATCTTTTATCCAGAAATTAAAGGTAATTTATAAAGAAAAACGAACAACACCTTTATAAAGAAATATTTATTCACAGTTATTTTCAGCACGATTATAAAACGAGTATTTAACAATGCACCCCCCCCCCCTTTTCGCCTCTGTCGATCTCCCATCTCTTTATTAGTTTTTTTTAATAGGTCCCTCGGTAACTCGCGCCCTCGCTTATAGTGCGGTCGATGTTTTTGGACCCCGTTGTGCGCGAGTTATCGAGGGAGCTGTGTAGCAAATTACTGCAATTATGTACTTTCGTCTCATCTGTCACCAGATTAAAGGCATAACAAATGCTATGCTCACGATTTTTGAGAAAATAAATCATATTCCTATCGATTTCATGCTGGTATATCTCGATGAAAGATCGTTCAAGTTTGTTGGGCCGGCATGTAAGCTACTACCCATGCCGACATCAGATGGTGTCGGCAAATTCGAACTTTTGATAGGAAATGCGCTCTGACCCTACACCCCAGCGAGAATGTCCAAATATCAAAATTGGGTTGGCAGGGGTCAGAGGAAACTCTGACTACTCAGACAAGTGTGCTGCTGCTGATATATGATATTTTGATGGTGTTGTCGACAATTTTTTTTTGTTAACGGGTACTCGTCATTAATTTTCAATACCCGGGTCTTTCGCTACGGTCAGGTACCCGAGTACCCGGGTGCCCGTTGACAGTCCTAAGGGTGAGTGCACATCTGGTCCTGTTTGAACAGGCCTGAAACTGCAGCCAGGGACCTGTGCTGCTAGTCCCTCAAATTATGTGATGCTACAGAGACGAGGCCTCTGAAGAGTCTCTCCACCTCAGGAGTGCATGATGTGATGTCTTTGTTACAGCTTCAAGCAAGCACTGAAGCAATTCTGGAGATAATTCCTCTTTAAATGAATGAAGGAGCCCACCAAAAGAGATTGGCATGTGAAGTGATTGTTGGTAGAGTGCAAATCTTATGCTCCAAGGCGTACAACATCTTAGATTGATTTCTTGTGAAGTTCAAAAATAAAAACCATGCCAAATTTACTTAATATAAGACACTCCCATGTATGAAGCTAGGATTATTTTTTTCAGAAAAGAAGAAAATATAAGGATTGCTTTGTTTTTTCAAGCTCTGTATGATGACACTAATGGTATATGAGAAGAACAGGGCTTAATAATTTGCACAAAATTCTTGACAAGTGACAGATGTAAACTGATCATTATTATTTCTAACTTGTCCATGCTGCTGAACAATGATTATTGTTTCCTTGTGAGAAAAGGGATACATTTTGCTTCTCTTCAGTAACATCACCTAGCTTGCATTCCATCATGTTACATGTATGATTTATGTGGACTCCATTGGTTTATGTTATGCACTCAAATAAACAAAACTTTCATTTACTTATGACATTTTTGAGGAATATGGGCATTTTCTGACAATGTTTGATATTCAATAGGCAGAAAAGCTTTAAATGTATTCAGATAACACAGATGCCCTGGCACAGTGATTGAAACTGACAAACCCACACCCTAACCTAGGTACAGATAGACTAGGTAAGCATTATTTGTCCAATACTGTCATAATGGCAGAGCATTGGAAGATTATAGAAAGTAATCAGTAAGTGACGAATAGGAACAGAGGAGGTATAGGTTGCATTCGATTGGGAAAATATGAAAGAAGTGTTTCCTGAGTTTAGCAACTTATTATTATATACTCACTTTATACACCTAGGATTGATTCTAAAAAGAGCATTTTGTCCCTACATGAAACACATGGAGAAAGGATGAACTGACCTAACACAATAAACACCTCTTTAGTGGTCTGCACTTGTCATCACAGTAAGGTTTATGACATAACAATCAGACATAATCAATGTCATGCAAGGGGACTATTATGGAATAACACTCAGACATCAATATCATGTAAGGACAATATTATGGCATAACACTCAGACATTATCACTGTCATGTAATGTGATTATTATGGTAAAACACTTAGACATTATCATTGTCATGCAAGGAGATTATTATGGCATAACACTCAGACATTATCACTGTCATGCAAGGAGATTATTATGGCATAATACTCAGACATTATCACTGTCATGCAAGGAGATTATTATGGCATAACACTCAGACATTATCACGGTCATGCAAGGAGATTATTATGGCACAACACTCAGACATTATCACTCATGCAAGGAGATTATTATGGCATAACACTCAGACATTATCACTCATGCAAGGAGATTATTATGGCATAACACTAAGACATTATCACTGTCATGCAAGGAGATTATTATGGCATAACACTCAGACATTATCACTGTCATGTAATGTGATTATTATGGTAAAACACTCAGACATTATCACTGTCATGTAAGGCGATTATTATGGCATAACACTCAGACATTACCACTGTCATGTAAGGAGATTATAATGGCATAACACATATTAATAGTTATGTAAGGGGATTATTATGGCATAACACTCAGACATCACAGTAAGGGGATTATTATGGTATAACATTCAGACATCACTGTCATGTAACGGGATTATTATGGCATAATACTCAGACATTATCACTGTCATGTAAAGGGATTATTATGGCATAACATTCAGACATCACTGTCATATAAAGGGATTATTATGGCATAACACTCAGACATCACTGTTATGTAAGGGGATTATTATGGCATAATACTCAGACATTATCACTGTCATGTAAGGGGATTATTCTGGCATAACATTCAAACATCACTGTCATATAAGGGGATTATTATGGCATAACATTCAGACATCACTGTCATATAAGGGGATTATTATGGCATAACACTCAGACATACCACTGATACGCCAGGTGATTATTGCAACAATGAAAACAATGAGCTTTTAGACAGGTGCCTTTTAGTTTAGAGCAATGCAGTATGGATAAATACTCAACAAGTACAACAATGTAAAGTTAATGCAGAAAAAAATAAGACTCAAGTATATAAGAAAAATTAGTAAATAAAGATAGACAAGTGTCATCATCTGCACATAAACAATCAAGGGATATATATTTTATCTAATAAGCAATCAACACGAAGAGGTAACCTATTTGGCACAATTCAAGATAAACAAAAATCAAAAGTGATATAAATCCATACTTGAATCAGTGCCAAGTAATCAAAAGTAAGACCAGTTATGTTCAAATAACCTTGAGAAGACTATTTTTAAACAAGCTATAACCTGCCTCTGTTATCCTGTGTAATACTAATTATTGACAGCGGAGACTGGAAGCTTTGAACGAGTTTTATTTAACAGTGATGTCTCTGACACTTTTCATCTTAATCGAGATGTGGAAGCAATTTTCTGAAAGTAGGGGCTCTTGACAACAAAACGAAGGCATTACTTCAAAGTACATACATGTATCATATTTTGCATGGCAGGAAATCTAACACTTTATTACAGGAAAAGTGTGAAGTATACAACCTAACAGGGTCCAGTACTTTTAAGATGCATCAAAGCTATACATAAGCCACAGATTCTCAGCTGCATTAATTCTTGTTTAAGTGGCTGGGTTCAATACAATACCGTTTTACTTCTTCATCACTGAAGCTTACAAAGTACATATAATTCATTCTTTGTTTCTTTTTCATTTTTTGAAGGACTTTATTTTATATTTTATCTCTATCCGCTATGAATACATGATTTCAGAAGCTATCAACCCCAACTAAAAGATATGAAAGTCTTATCTCCTTGTATTTTATATTTATACAAACTTTTGTATGTGCTCTGGTCTTTTAATAGGATTAATAATTAATGAATCACATCTAATGTCCCCGGTTATCAACTTTAAGCATTGTATGTCATCAAGCAAAGCATCAGGGAGTGTTTCACAGAGTACAGCAACACATCCCACATCACAGGTATTCAGCATTAAACAATATCATCAAGCAAAACATCACATTCCATGTCACAAGTCATCAGCATTAAACTGTATCATCAAGCAAAACATCACATTCCATGTCACAAATCATCAGCATTAAACAATATCATCAAGCAAAACATCACATTCCATGTCACAAGTCATCAGCATTAAACAATATCATCAAGCAAAACATCACATTCCATGTCTCAAGTCATCAGCATTAAACAATACAGGGTCAGTTTAGCTGCTGGCCTGCAGGTCTGTGGTTTGTGGGTATTGAGGTGGGCCAGTTAATACTGACAGTCACAGGAAAACATGTTCAGTTTAAGCTTTCTCAAGTTATTATTTTTATTTGATTCAGAGGGTCAGTTGATTCCTGTTGCACCAGTTGGTTACTAGGTGAACTGGCCCTGCTAGCCAATGAAAATGTGTGTTAACTTTACTCCTGCAAAGCACCAGATCACATGTTGCAGATTATCAACAAAGTGTGTCATCATGCAAAGCAATGCAACCATATCTCACATTATGAAAAGAACCTGAAATTAACACTCTTTTTTTTTAGTACTAGCAGTATTTTGATAGCTGCAATAGTTTCAAGAAGCAAAATGTCAGGCTATTATCAATGTTCATTTATATTTTCCTATCTGGAATATAAAATATCACCAGCAAAAACCTTCCAGTTTATTTTTCAGCTAACAAATGCCATAATAACAAGCAATATGCTTGCACGCAAATGTCAGTTTTGATCATTGCATAAAACTATGTGCCATGAAGCAAAGCATCAAACTGCATGTCACATACTACTGACATAACACAATCTGCATCATCAAGCAAATCATATCCTACCTAACAAACATTATTATATATGACATTGTGCAAAGAATAAAATCTCACATCACAGGTCACCAATATTAAATAATGTGTCATCAAGCAAAGCATCATAATTCATGTCTGTCTGTTACTGACATTAAATCATGAGTGTTTTCAAATTTATGCAATGATTCCTGTGCTTAATAGGGAGACCAAGGTCCATTGAACTGAAAGTTTTTAAGATTATAAACAGGAATCCTCCATGATTTTATGCAAATTAAGCATAATTTTTACTCCTTACAATACAGAACTGCCCAAAGTGAAAACATCAAGGTACAGTATAAATTCTTTTATTTTGGAGCAATAACTATAGAACTCACTTCTATCAGGGATAAAATATATCAGAAAGTCAATTTGACAGCTTAATAAATATGCTTAACACATTAATAACCCTTTAGTTTTTTTGTGTTTTTGAGTGGAATGAGCATAGGAAACTCATTTTGGGGACTATTTCTGAATACATTCTATGGCATCGGCTTCCAAGCAATATTCTATGAGACGGTTTTAGACCAATGCCTAGTGGTGCTAAAAAGGTGTTTTCCATTGGTTAGTTTGCTGGTGCATGAGCATTAGGTGAAAAGTTGGGAGTTGTTTTTTTGTGGGTTTTTTGTTTTTTTTATTTTTTTTTTAAACGGACCTATAATTTTCTTATGAAGAAGACTCTTTATTCAAAATGTCCACCTGATCCTACTTTTTGCACAGGTTCACCTGTCTGTGTGCGTTTCAGATCGGTCTGCCGTAGATTTGAGGCCAGAAAGTCTAAAATCTGGACACAAAATCAGATTCCGACCACAGACAAAGTTTGGGTGAAAAAGAAAACGGATCCAAAAATTAGGCTTTTTCCTCTGAATTTTGTAGCTGAATCTGTCTACCTTTTAATAATACCACCCACTTTATTGTATCATGCATGACCTTGATGCTACAGACCTTGGAAGTAGGCTACTACCTCATGCCCCATAAACTCAGCACTAGGGGTTAATGTGTTAAATGGTCCATAGTGTAGCTGCTGTGCACATCTGTAGCTGTTTACCCAGTCTCCTTTACTAATATAATATTTCCTGATTAGAGTTAATTTTATTATGTAATATGTATGCTACAGTATGCTTTCTGCTTCTGGGGGTCCTGGGTGTCTAAATAGTCTAAGGCATGCTTTTGATTGTAGTCATATTGCTATAATGTCTGCAGTACATCAGTTTATATTAATGTCTAGCACTAGCATTATGCCACAGACATGTAGCATGATGTCCCACATACATTATCCTGACACCAGGTCGTCTAGTCTTGACACTAACATCTTAATGTTGAAAACCATAGTAATATTATAAAAATGTTTCAGTTGAATGCAAACACTGATGCAGAAAATGACTTTCAAAAACTTTATTCCAACGCATTAACATTGCTGATGTTGCCACTGTTGCCAGTAACATCAAACAGGACTGCTATATTTCCCCACGCTTACTCAGCAGAGTCAAGAATTAGTACCCTCTCAGCAGAGACAAGAATCAGTACCCTGATCATGCATTAGATATTACTGGGGAGGTGGCATCCCACAGGTCCTGCCTGGGTAATCAAGTATTGTCCATTGGTATCAACACTCAAAGTCATCACTGTGTATTTGACAGATCAGGGTTTAACCAATTTTATACCTGGAACATTGGGTCTGGGCTACTGTATGTTTATATCAACTAGCTGACAAGGTTACTTTAGACAGGGCTATGGGCTATTTAATTTTTTTTTAAACAAACATTAAACATGTTACATGAAGAAGGATTATAAATTAATAATTGGAAAGGGAAGTCTACAGCTAACAATTTTACATTTTGCCTTTTCTGCATTACTGGTTTTAACCTTAACAACCATGTACTTTTCCTGGAAGCTCACCATGTTACAAACAGACTATGGATTATAAAAACCTATAATTTTTTTAAAACTGAAATAAAAGATACAGAGTTTAGAATAAGACAATGCAACCATGATCTAGCTTTTAACAAAGAATTAGTATACTAACAGCTGTATTTGGGTGTCCAAAATCAATCTTGAGCTGCCCCATGGCTCTAATGATAGCAATCATAGATTGGATCGTGTTGCTGTACACAACTGGCCGATACTGCAGACATTCCTCTTGTGAGTAACCCTTCTCGTGGATAATTCTGAAAATATAAATCAGTTAATTCTGAAGTATGACATGAAATGTGATTAAGCAAATGCTTAATAATCAATAATCTCTATCCTGTATTTTCATTAAAATGCTTAATAATCAATAATCTCTATCCTGTATTCTCATTAAAATGAAGAGTCCTATGTGTAGATCTTCCAGCCACTGATAAAAGTTCATGCTTTAGTAACCTTTGGAATTTCCAGTCCACTTATTTTTAGTTGACTATCAGATGAAGCATTCAAATTCTTGTTAGGGAGAATTATCATTAGCAAAGATATACTCCAAATGATGTGTGTCACTTTCAAAACTTTTCTAATTTGACTGGTGAACTGCAAGGTCAACAGAACATGACCTCATAGAGTCCATTACATCTCAATGAAGGGCTGTGAATATTTTAATCAGACGGCATCCTGCAAAACATCAAATATGAACAATTAACAGTAAAACCTATCTTGAGAGACCACTGCTATGAGAGACCACCTATTTTGAGAGACCAGAATTTTCATGCAGACTTATTGATGATAGTGTTAAGACCTGTTTTGAAAGACCATTAATTTTTGGTAGAAGTGATGGTCTTTCACTGTAGTTAGTTTCTGTAAAACAATGTAAATAAAAACAAGATATATATATATATATATATATATATATATATATATATATATATACATACATACATACATACATACATACATACATACATACATACATACATACATAAAATGGACTAACCTCAATATAAAACTAGAATTCTATCTGAGAAACACAAACTGCTGTGCTTAAACATCACAGTTAAATATGAAAGGAACTAAGAACCATTGTCAATTGAAATCATTTAATGTTCGGTATTCACTGTCCAGTCTAGGATTCAAGAATATATAAGGGCCTAGGAACCAATGTCAATTGAAATGTAGGGTATTCACTGTTCAGTCTAAGATTCAAGAATATGGAAGGACCTAGGAACCACTGTCAATTGAAATGTCGTGTATTCAGTTTTCAGTCTAGGATTCAAGAATATGGATCTGATGGCCTCTTAAATTTTCTAAAAAGGTCTGGTCAGATTGCAATGACCAATCAGCAGTGTTGTATACATATGATCCCAAAGACAAGGAAAATGCATAATGCACTCATTAATAGTGCTAGAAAAATGTTATATTCTTAATTCTTATTTGCCACTACAGTTTTGCCATCTTGATTCTGTGGTCTGCATTGTAAATATCACATTTTCCTGGAACACTTACATTATTGCAATAAAAGTTGTATCATGTGTTCAAGCAACTCAGGAAAACATTAACATGTATGAATATCTGCTTAGCCTGAAATAAGCTGCACTATGGAATATTCCATTCTGGATCTATCTCTCATTTAACTTCATTCATTATCTGCCAACTTCATTAATAAAATGATGTATTGTTTAAATGCATAATTTGAGTCTCTCTCTCTGGTCATTATTTCATCCTCAAAATAAATTAACACTTCCTCATCATAGCGGTGACTTTAACCTAGAGTACATTTTTTCTCACCTTTCATGACTATGGCCATTATTAGTTATCAAAAGAATCCACAGGGAAGTGCACAAGTCAAGATATTGGACACATTGGACAAAAAAACCTGCAAACTATTTTCATATTTAAGTCAGAGTGACCATGAGCTTTGGCCTTTTGAATCCAAAAATCTAGTTTTCTTTAGATTTTCCTTATCCTTAATGCAAGCCATCCATAACATTTGTAAATAATTGATTTTGGAAACTGAGTTATTGTGCAGACCCAATTTCTCTTCTTCCAATCTGTGAACTGGACTTTTTGACCCTGAAACAGATAGGGTTCTACCTTATCTCAAGTGCAAGCTATCCACAAAGTTTGGCAACCAGGTAAAAAAGTGAAAAACTCAAGTTTGGTTAACAGGTCAACAAGTGGAAAAAAAAGAAGTGCAAACCTTCCATTAAGCCTGGTACAATATAAGCAACTTTTGTTTTTACACAGATCGCAGTGGGGATGGATCGAGAGCATGGCAAAAATTATGAAAACGCTTCTCTACAATTTCGCCAGGCTTTGTGACAGAATTACCAAAGCTTCTCATGCAGATACATGTTATAGCTCTGCACCATGTTTTCTTGCAGAGTCACATCCAGCAATCACAGCTAAATGGACATCATGTTATAAAGTGGATCTACTTTACTCTCTATGCCCCCTGCAAGTGAGTACTAAAGAATTCATTGAGAGAAAGTATGTGGTGGAACTGTGATAAATTTACATCATTGCCCTTATAAATTAACAACCACATTGCAATTTTTCCAATCAATAACACTCATAATCATTGTTGTTGTTGTAGGTTTTATTGCCATGTTTCAGTACATGATAGGCTATACATGGCGGCCAGTATTACGGGTGGAGGAAGAGCCCGGGAAACCACCCAGAAAGAACCACAACACATGAGAAGCTAGTCACATGCTTTCTCACATACCCACATTGGCCGAAACTGAGACTCTAACCCATGCAAACAAAGGTGAAATGGCAGTGAGAACTCAATAGACCACTCAACCATTCAGGGGCCCTCATAATCATAATAATGTTTGAAACTCCATAATACTAGATGTTGTGTATGAAGTCTCCAAATTCAGATTTTTTAAATATTTTATTTAAATCCAACATTATCGGACACTACAGGTACATTCCTGATGCATTTATATCCATTGAAGTTTGTGCGATATGAAAAGACAATGAACCCATTTTTAATAAAATCCTCTTGAACTCATCATGTCTACAGGCAGCACTTGGGCGTAACGAGTTAAAAGTACTAATGATAAATCTATGCTAGTTCCAGCACAAGTGCTGCAGATGAAGGCAAATACAAAGTACTAATTTTAAAGTATTACCCCTAAAAAGGTTTTTCACCTTACTCGAGCACATTTTCCAGGAGGCAACACAGAATTCACAAACATCAACGCTGTGCTTAATGTTTCCCATGTCCTTGATGGAGCAACTGCATTGAGTGATTACACCATAGAGGCTCTTTCACAAGTTGCATGTTATTTAGACAACAAAGGAAACTTGTGGGTGGGCATATGAAACTTGCAGTACTTAACTCATTCATCCCCAATAACATCAATACACATGATCCAGTTTCTACATTCAATGGCTGATCTCGCCAGTAGTCAAAGTTTTTGACTGCATTCAATGGCTGATCGTCTTTTGTCATTTTTAATGTGTGTTAGATACAATGGTTATGATTGGTTACAAATGGTTTATTCCAAGAATCAGACCAATATTCACCAAACAGAAATGATTTTACTTTTCTTTGTGAAAATTTGAATTGTTCAAAACCAAGGGTAAACTAATGGAGGTCAGTTTCACTACATGTGTTCTGTTCATGAAAAATTGTAAATAATGACGGATAAAAAAAAGACTTGATGACGGTGAGAGCGAAAACAAGGAGTTTCCTGGGTTATATCTCAAAATTATTTAGGAAGCAAAAGAAAGATGTGTTCAGCAGTTGGATATTTTTGCACAGTTTAGATTTGAACATTGAAGTTTCTGAGACTGAATCATCATCAAAAGAGAATGCTGATAGTGATGATGATAGAATTCGTGCGGATCTTGCAGACTGTAGTGATCGTGTTAATTTTTAAATAGTGTATAAATAAGTTGTGAAGGACTTGGACAAATAGGATAAAATATTATCACTGTGTAGACAAATTCATTTGGAATAATTGGTGAAAATTATATGGATTTTTATTGGATACAAGAAAAGAAATTAAGGTAACAGTGAATGTATGTGCATGATCTTTACAAAATTGTCAAAAACAGGTAAAAGTATATGGGGAACAAGCAGCAGAGATACTATTAATAGTGCTGGGGCTGAATGAGTTAATGAAGCAGAACTAGGAAAAGAATTTCAGTCAATGGTTTTTATTCTGACAGTCTCTATTTATATATGACACTGTAGCAAAGCTGAAAACTTTCACTCACACCATCCACTAAAACTAAACATTTTATATGGTTAATGGAAGCACTATAATCATGAACCTTACTTGCCAATTGTGTGTGGATTAAGGTGACTGACTGTGATGGTATTGGAATGAAATTATAATATATTTTGATCCACACTGCATCATTACATTTTTCTGGTCAGTGTCATTAAAAGTAGGTAAAATCTTAACTGCTTCATCTGAATGAATTATGTACTTTTAGCAACTATGCCCTTACATAATGGCTGCAGTTTTTTTCATCTATTGATAATTTCAAATCATCTTCTTTCATCTACTAAATCACATGCTAATCAGATGAGCTGTCAATTTCTTGTAGCCAATGTCTGGGTAACCGCTCTGGTGGCCTAGTGGTTAGAGCATCTGCCATGGAAGCATGAGGTCATGGGTTAGATCCCAGGCCAAGTCATATCAAAGACTTACAAAAATGGTACTAACAGCTGCCTCACTTGGTGCTCAGCATTAAGAGGTTATTGTTAGACTGGTCTGCCTGGTGTCAGGATAATGTGACTGGGTGGAACATCATGCTACATGTACATGTCTGCAGCATGATGCCCCAGTGCTAGACATCACTATAAACTGCCTCAGTGCAGATATCATAGCAATATGACTGAATATTTTTTTAAAGCTCCGTTACAAATCCAAATCAAACAAAAAACCAATGTCTGGATTGGTGTTTAATTTTCTTGCATAGACATGATAATGTAAAAGCAAACACATGTTTGACAAATAGGAAATAAATATTTACATTTTAACTATATTTTTTAAATTGTAATATTTGTATTTATATAGGATTTTATTATCAATTCTAATGAAGCACTAGGCAGCTCGTGAACTCCAAATATGCCAAGACTACATACACCAAACATTCCATGTGTTAAATATTGTTTCGATGCATGTTGCTGATTTCATGGTGACTAGGTGATGATGGTAATTTATATAACACCAATATTTCATTCACAGGAATGTTTGGAAATAAAAGCACTGCATCTCTGACAATCACGTGCAAGATTCTCTAACACTCGAAATCTTTGTCACATATTATTTACAAGATTATCATAAGAGACCAATATAAAGTTACTATTTGGAAAAGAATTGCTGAAAATATGTGTTTTCACGCCACTACATAGTCGACTTGTCCAAGATTGTTTACATGACATATCACCTAATTCAAGATGAACACTAGATGATGTGTAAACATAAGCATTGAGTAGATAAAAAAATCACCCCACCCCCATGAATTCACTGACATTGAAATTATTTCAGTGTGGGATTTAGTTTTAGAATCTTTTCTGACTGGATTTCATACTAAAACACAGCATGATCAAATGAACTTTAAGTGGAAATTTGATATATAAGATGTCATGATATATTACAGTATGAATAAAATTAAGTTAACACAATTCTATTCTTGGCTGCTTCATTTTTCAGTTCATGGTCTCTTAGTTAATCATCAACCTATTAAAATCCAACAACTTCCAAACCCTAATCACTTCCAGATGTGTGTATTTTTATATCTATATGTCTAATCTTTGCTCTTAAAACTGCATGTGCATTCTAACTCTTCCTTTCTTTCCTCATCTACATTTCTATCTACCTGTACTGTTTACAAACTTCTTTTTGATACTAGTACTACTACTACTAAATGTTGTAAGGATAAAACTCAGGCTGGGCTTGGGGATCTTGCATTGTGGGAACATAAGATACATGGCATTCAGCAAAATTGTTGTGGCCGTATCCTTGACACGTTTAATTAATCTATTATTCACTGCCAATATCAAAAAGAAAAAAACAAGAACAATAATAACAACAGCAATAACAACAAAGGTAACTCAATTCACTAAAGGAATTATTCATCCTTGAGGGCATCTGTTATGTACAATAATATGACAAAAGTTATAATCCGCTATGGTGGCCTAATTGGTCAGCCATGGATGTGGGAGGTCGCAGGTTTAAACTCCAGCCAAGTTATATCAAAGACTTATAAAAATGGAACTAGCAACTGCCTCGCTTGATACTTTGCATTAAGAGTTTAGTGTTAAAACTGGTCAGCCTGGTATTAAGATTGCAAGGTTCCCGTTAAACCGTTTGACCAGTCTGTTACAGTGGGGATGATACGGTGTAGTCCTGAGGTGTTTAATTGACATCAGTCGGTTTACCTCTGCCATCACACAACTCATGAATTATGTCCCTTGATCAGTCAGGATCTCATTGGGCACTCCATCTCTTGACCAAATCCCAAACAGCAATGGTTTCTGAATCAATTTTATGCAACGAAACAGCCTCAGAATAGCATGAAGCATAACCTACAACTGTTAGAGTATACCAATTTCCGTGCAACAACGTGGGTTTTATCGGTCCAATTAAGTCCATTGATAAGAGAGGTACTCTCCATGGGGACAGATCATTGATCCATTATCGTTGCCATTCTCTGACACTTGTCACAGGAGAGAACTGCTTGACATCTCCCTGGACCCTGGCCAGTACAATTCTTTGACAAGACGGTCATGCGTCTTGGCAATTCCCATGTATCCTCCCATTCGACTTTTATGCACGACTTTTAACTTTTCGGCTCGCTTCTCTTTCAGGATGACAACTTGCTTAAAGTGTTTGCTGCCTTTCCTGGTATGGCAATACAAGATCCACTTCTTGTACACAAACTTCATCGCACCATTCAGAGTTTCCTTCTCAGTTTTCTCTGCAGTCCATTTGTGCAACTGCCCCAGAGTTGCATCCTCCTGCTGAAGCTGCCTCAATTCGGCCAGAAGTATGTTACTGACCAGTGTCGGTTTTGACTGTCAACTATTGGATCTGGTTTTATTAGGATTCAATGGCATGGGGGTGCAGGTTATGGGGTTTTAGTTGTGGCAACACATAACGACATCCCAGTATGACATCATGTGGCAGTCCAGTCAAGCACGCAGCTTCAATTTTCCCCTTCATGTACGGTGATTTAAGGTCAATGACAGCCACTGGCAACGAGTCACACATGCCGTTTGTGTACTGGACTTCAATTACCTCCCCTGTGTAGTCCTCAGGCTTGAGGTATTTCATGTTGACTAGGGCTGAAACACTACAGATAGTGTCATACAAGATGGTGGCACCTTCTCCGCTGACCGTTGTGGACACAAGGTGCGCCGGCTAGCACTCCTTTCTAGCAATGGTTCACCTGGGTCTACTGCCCTTGGGACAGTCCCTGGCAAAATGCCCTAGATGCTTGAAACATGTCAGCTACCCTCACTGACCTGCAAGTCCTTTTTTCATAGGTGAGGCCTGTCCATGTCTATTGGTGGCATCCTTACCTGTGGATCCCCTCTGCCCTTCCATCGCCCTGACGATAACGGCATCCGGCTCTCCCTCCCTCCACATGGCTTAATTCGGTGGGTTGGGGTAGGTCCGTGCCCCTGGAACCACTCTCGTATCTCTCTATCCTGCTAGAGATTTCTTTGAGCATTCGGTGTTCTCTCTCTGCCAGAAAGACTCAACTCATGATGGTACATACTCAGGACATGCTCCTTGAGTAAGACCTTAAGTAGCCTATCGTATGATTGGTCAACATTAACCATCTTCATACACTTCTAAAAAAAAAACTCGAATGCAGGTGTGGAATTGAGTGGGACTCTCTTTTTTGTCGAGTCCTGAAAAAGTTTACAATATGTTTCGGCAGTCAGCTGACATCGTAGACATCAGCCTCTTATTACCCTGTTACTGAATGGTATTAAATTGTTGTTTTTTTGAATTTCCCCTTTTTGTGTATTCATTAATTTAACTGTCAGCATTGCTGACTGCTGGTTCGAAGCTTTGTAACTCTTTATTCACTAAATTTAACCTCCACCAAATAGCACCTGGGTGGAACTTCTATAACAGTAAAATAAAATATTGTGAGCACCCCACCCCAACCATATAGTTTCTTACAAGGATTATGTGACTGGGTGGGGCATAATGCTAAAAGTCACAAATGGTCATTTAAAATGCATGTACGTTCCCAAATAAAACAATGAAGATAAAATCCTAGTACAGCTCTGGGTACAATTCATTCAGGTACCAGTATGTATGTAATCTTGAACTAATAACCTAAAGCTCAAAGGCAGCTCTCATTTTTCTTTTATTTTCCTTGCCATTGTGGTTTCAACAACACTGAATTGGAGTTAGGGTCAACAGGGTTATTTTACTGAATGAGTACTTTGTTTGACCCCTGCTTTACATGTCACTCCATTGTCTGCTTGGCCTAAAATAACAATCAATGGCAGAATGAAGAAATTGTGATTTCATCAATAAAGCTAATATATAAAGTTCATGCATTCTTTTTGTTCCTGATTTTCATTCCTTGCATCATTTATATCACCTGAGGATACATGATAATAAGGAGAGAGCTTATAATATGCAATTTGAATTTGAATAATTGAAAACATAAAATTCCAAGAAGTGTCAATGACATTTACTTTTCACTGATCATAATGTAAAACTACTAGGCTACATTGTTTTAACTTAATTTGGAATGCATCTATGCATTATTTACATGGGTCCCCAGATGGATGAGTGGTCTGTGGCACTCCCTTTATAAATAATAATAAATTTAACTGTACATTTGATTTTGTTTTTTGTTTGATTCACATTTTCAAAACAAATTTTAGTTTAAAGTCATTTTTAATGAGAAGGATGAAAGTCACATTTAAATAAAGGTACAAATTTCATTTGAGTACCAAAAAAAAAGTGTTTGATTAGGTTTTTTAACGTAGCTAAAAATTTTCAGTCATAATCGCTACGATGTCTGTATTGAGGAAGTTTATAGTGATGTAGCTTTAATAATTTTACCACCCAGTCACATTATCCTGACACCAGGCTGACAAGTCCTAATACTAACTCTTAATACTGAGCGCCAAGCCAGGCAGCTTTTAGTACCATTTTTATAAGTCTTTGGTTAGAGCCCATGACCACCCACTTCCAAGGCAGAAGCTCGAAAAAAAAAGTCAATGTTTTTAGTGGCTCTGTCTGAGATTCATGTCATAAACATGCCAGAGTGACATGCATATGCTATGCTTTCTAATAGTCATTGTCATTAGTTACAGATTTTAAATTAACAAAAAATTAAATAGAATTAATAAAAAAATAAAAAACTGATTAGATCTCTTCTCCAGCTTTACATTTATAGCATGTCTTTCAATTTTTCCTATGCAGACAGTGAGGAAGCTGGTTTTTCTTTACAGATGGCTGGCATCTAGCTTCTATGTGAATCTTTATTTCAAACTCCAAAATTACACACACACACACACAAACACACACACACACACAGAGTAGTCCCCCACACAAGTTTGTATTCAAAAGTATGTCTCAAGAATGGCCACCGCTCTAACCCGAAAAGCATTTAGTACAAAAATATAAAATGTTTCCCTCACAATCGGCCATTTTTTAAAATGTATCTAGAACTAATTTGTATTGTGACTTAAGGTAATCACTCAGATTATCTCTATTGTTGATACAAGTCTCGCAATGTCAAGTTTCCATTACTGAAGGAAGTGTACATATAACAGTAAGATTATTATTATATCGATGTCTATAAAAGCCAACATTTACAGTAAATCGGCTCAACAAAGTAAGGATAGAGATTTGGGCTTCCCATATTTGTAGAGTTCTTGAACAGGACGTAATTGTGAAGATCAAAACAAGGTCAGCACAGGCTAAAAATAGATTTTTTAAGTAACACTGAGAAATTAACCTTAAACAAACAATAGTATCAAAGACCAAAAAATCACATGACACACATTTTTCTCTTCCTTTAAGAAGAAGGCATTTCGTCCACTCGACAACAGTTTCATCTGCACAATTAAATCGCATACATTTAGCAACATCCGAATAAATCATTACCAAACATTAATATGTTATTACATAAATGGAGACATAATTTAGAAAAAAGTCTGATCTTACACTCATCGACATTGGGTGAGGTGAAGATGAGGGGACTTGCCAAACAATTTTATGTACAAAACTCATTAACAATTTTATGTTGAAAAGATTTGATTAAACAATGTCGTAACTAATAAGTTATTCAGCATCGGTGGGGATAATGGAGCGAAAAATGGAAAGAAAATTAGGTATGTACCAAGATTTAAATGACGTTTTTTTTAATGCTTTTGCAATCTGCATGACAACAATACCGGCTTGCATATCACTCTTAAGTCAAGAATAAGAATCATTAATGTATATTCAGTTGAAACAAGTCAATTATTATAAGAAGCTTTTAATAATTATTGTTACTATTAAACTAAGATATTAAATGCTTTGAAGTATGTAGTTTTCTTACTAAAAAGTTTAGTCCCCTCTGGAAGGCCACCAGTCTAATAAGGCCACTTTGCTGGTGCAGAAGTGGTGGCCATTTATGAAGGGGAATACTGTATATATCCTTGCAACAAGTAGTTAAAACATTTCTGTAACACATTCCTGTCATATTTGTCTTGATGAGGCAAGTATTTAATTGAAATATTATCAAGAAAAGTGAGCAATGAGAATCAGATATGGTGCCTGAATTTGGTAATGATTCCAACATTTTAACCAGAAGCTTGGGGTGCATAGTAACAATCTCTAAGGTGGCTGAACTTACGTAACCATTAGTAACCTTTCATCCAAGTAAACACACTACATGTACTTCTGAACTACTTTTAACTAGACTGGTTATTCAGCTGTAAACTAATAAGTATGTTTACCAAAAATCTAAATCTGTTGTTCATCTCATTCCATATTTTTCTGCCCTTACAAGCCAACTTACTGTGTAAAACAGGTTTCTATTAACACTCCCTATGACCATGATTGTTTGCCCTTCAAATCTAATTCTTCTTCTTTGCATCAGATGTGAACTACTTGCAAAGTTTGGTAATGGTAATGTTTGATGGTGGTGACCTCTAGTTATTGTACGAAATGAAATAGACTGATATAAGGACTTCATACTATGGCAAACTCTGCCAGATGATGGGTGTATAAATCTAACATTTTTATATTAGTGATCAAATAGGAATAACAGTACATCTCTGAAATGGTCTATTAGTGATTATTTTAGTATGTGATGCAGTGAAAGTAGTAAAATTAAAGATTTAAAAATACAATATTGCAAAAGAAGAATATTAAATTCAACTGCTGAAAATTATGTGCTTGGTCATTTCACTTTTCAGACAAGTTTTCAATTATTTTTATGGCCATACTACCAATGAAAACATACAATTTACAAAATTGAGAATAATCAGTGCTTCTGCTTGATGGTAATATCATGGTTTGTACAGCCCCATTGTACTTTTCCAAAAAATTTCAAAAGAATTATACAAGTCTGAAAGTATTGTATCCCCTCACAGAAATTGAACTTCTGTCACTTTGCTCGTTACAAATAATACATAAATAAGTACATACAAAACAAAAACCGATGTAACTAACAGCATATGACAACAGCAAATGGATGCTACCCCATCTCGTAACTCTCCATGATGGGTGTCATTTGATTCACCTAATTTTATACCCACTGATTAATGCACTTTACTTCTTTTTTTTTTAAAACTCTGAATTTAAATGTGATATTTTATTTTTTATGTTTTGTATTCATTTAGAAAAACTTAACATATCTGGAATCAAATTTTTCAACATATTCAAGGGCTTTTCAACAACAGATGCAACTTTTTTCTGCCAAATTTAATCGAGTTTTCCAGGAAACTTCTCAATATCAAGGATTTTTCAAACTGTGTGAACCCTAAATACAGGTGTACTCCCCTGTACTCTACACACTCTTCAAGCCTCTCTTGTCAGTACTTCTAGACCCCTCCTTAATGCCTTTCTCCAGAGTTAAAACTTATTTACTATTAATTCCTCTCATTTTGCAGTTCATGTATTGTAGAACATATGTACCAATGTGCTTATTTCTGTTTTTATTTTAAAAAAGAATGCAATTATAAATTTCATTATCAGTACAAAGCTTTAAAAAAAAAAAAAATACTCCTTTATTCATAAAGTGTTTCTATTACTAAATAAGCTCACCTTGACCTCTCATCAGTAAAAATATGTCATGTAGTTGGACAATGTAGCACTGATCTGTATTTAAATATAATGGAATCATTATTTTCTAGTAGTAGTTTAAGCTGTGCTTCAGATGCTTCTGTTTGCTGTCAAGGATGAAATAAAGAAAATATTGATGTCGGATATTAAAATAATATTGACCAATTGGTCATTCCAAAGGCGTGTACTCACTTTTAAAACTTAAATAAAAGAACAACTATAGAGGTAAGAAAACCAGTGGTTGTGGTTCTTGACAACAACTGCTCATGACCAATTATGTGTATCATTACAGTCAAAAAGTGGTACAGTATATATGCATCATTTCTATCCCACTTAAAACCATGAATAACTCTTTTTTTTATCACTTACTTCATTTGTTTTACTATGGTACTCTTCCCTGACTCTCCAGCTCCTGTAAATGTAAAAAAAGATGTTATATTAATGACCAGGTTTTTATACTATATTTACATATTACATGTAGAAAGAAGATTAACTGATTAAGCAAGTTGTAGTATCTTGAAGAAAAAAGTTCAAATTAAAGTGGATTATATTAACAAAACATTTTACCAGTAAAAAAGCACAACTTAAATATTGATACAATTTATCACTTTAAATCATCACCATCTGATTAGAATGTAAAAATCAGAATTATCCTCCCATGAAAATTATATAAATTTAAAAACACGAGTCCACTGATGGGGCTGATGTTCTACAGTCAGAAAAAAAAAAATGCTCAGGAATACTAAAATGAGTTTCTTCATTTTAACAGCTGTAAAGCAAACATTCCTCATGTATAAAGAAGGCACATAATTCATTTCCCAAGGCTGAAGCTCCAACCAGAAGAAAAACTGTTTTAAATACAAGATTTTCAAATGAGGCCTCATTAGAACATTCATAAAGGGTTTCGCCAAAGAGTTTTAGATTGATTGAAATTGCTCTCCTATAACCCTTGATTGTGGAACCCAAAGAGAGGGAAAGTAGAAAATCTGCTATTGAAGAAAGGGACACATGCAATCAGATCAGAATGTTTAATAGTACATGAATCAGGTAACTCTTGATTTGCATGATGACTCTCAAGGCAGATCTCCAGGCCTGAATGAAGCAGCTGTCAATCTTGTTAGAGAACTCTGCCTGGCAGATAGATCCCTTGAGATGAATCAAGTGTGAAGATGGAGGATAAGTCTGGGGTAAGAGGTGGTGATTTCATTTACAGCTTATGAAAGGACCAAACCTTATTTTGTTATCCAATTGAGAGGATGTCATGTGCCTGGTAGGAAGCATCAGTGGTGCTGCTTCTACCTTGAACTTATTTGAATCAATGGTAGAGATGCAACTAATTCATTGACCAGCATACTACTGGGGATTGGCTGGGCATCAGAGAGAGAGCATCAGCAAACTGTGCACTGTCCTGTAATTCAGAGTGTTTAGCACAGGGGAGACAGGAATGCTTGTCTGCTCCAGATGATGTGAGACCTCTAGCCTACTGATCTGCTGTGACCTGGTGAGGTGGAACTGAGCCTTATCATCATATCTAATTAATGCATAATACAGTAGTCAATAGTGGCATACATTACCATGACAAGGTAAAGGGTCCCTCATTCCATAAGGATTTGTTAAGATAATAGCACACATGCTAACCCCAAGAAAGGTACAAGTGTAATGTTTGCTCACATAAAAAAATTAAAAAATCAATCTGAGCAAAACAAGTTTAATATGTATTACTGCAGCTGGTTAAAATTCTTGCCAAAATCCATGTAATTAGTACTTGAATATAAACACAAAACATACTGACAAATTATTTATATGCATTAAAAACTTTAACTAGTCTGTATAAATTTGTGTAAATTCCACAAATTCTCCTAAAAATGTTGGGAGTAGTGTACCACATCATGTGTGGGAGGAGGCAACATATGTTCTTGAACATGAGAATTGCAGTGCACAACTTCCCTAACATGAGAGGGTAACAGGTTTGTGCAACACAAGTTTGGAAGTGCACCACCTTTGATGAGGGAGCGCCCTGCCCTGAACATAAAGAGTGTTTGACATCTCCCTTTTAGGGAGAGGTGATTGATTCTTGAAATGTTCAGTCCCTCCTAATGCCAAGTCCTCAAATGCCTCAGAACAAGTTGGTCCCATAAGCTTCTCGAGTTCTCTTCTGAGTTTAAGCTTATTAGATATCCTTAGTGGGTCTGTGAGAGAAAAGCAAAAATTACGATGGAGAGGAAAAATTATGTTTCCTCTGCTATCCATAGATATGGCTGGAAACAGCTCTACTCCAGGGTTCAGGAAGTTTGTAAATTGAAATGTGTACTGTACTATGACATTTTCATGTGCACTTTGGGCAACAGATGCTGCATGGGCGAGGGTCCAAAGGGCCCTTATTGTGGCTACACTGGCCTACCGCCTGTCCTAACATTATATTGAAAAAAAGAAATTGTATCCTGACAATCACCCTCTTGAATGACATGTGTGCTATGTACACTCTCATGTATACACAAGGTAAACAAATGATCCATATTACCTTTCGTCTTTTCTCTTTCTTCAATAAAGATGTCTACTATTTTAACCTTTTTAAATTAAGGAAATAAAATGCAGATACAAACAAAATTACAACTCAAAGCAAGAACACGGATATTATATACACTGAGGAAACGATGACAATAACAATCAGAAGAATATTTTACCTTTGCAGTCTTTTTTTTATTGTGAAAAAGGAATATGACTCCAGTCTATTGTTGCCCTAAAATGCCTGTAAGGTTGTTACTGTTAATTAATACAAAGATTTCCTTGTAACTTAATTGTCTATTTTCAAATGTTACATCCAAACTTGGAAAGGGTATGATACAAAAATGATCCAGTCAATGAACTGCAATTCTAAACAGAGACAAAATTAAGTTACTGGCACAGAAAAGTGATAGCTAAGAAATCTGACTTGGAAAGAACTGAAGAAGGAAGACATCTAATATTCTTCACACTTACTACAGATTTTATCTTGTGATCAAGCATGACCTCTATGGCATAATTAAGAATAAACTATACAGTAGCAATGTGCAATTAAAAATACATTCACGAACATAATGACCATGTAAAATTTTAAAATAAATATAAGCTGATGGAGATTTGAGTTTGTCCCAAAATATGACAGAATTACAACAAAAGTTATAAACATTATGCAAAACAAAATATGTGATGTTTAAAGACAATTATGTTATTTTTATTTATTTTAAAAAATCTGTTTCCATTTTATGTTGAAGATAGCTTTGCAGATATGGCAAAAGGTACCGGGTAGGGTTATGATTTTTAAAGTTGGCAAATCATACATATAAACAAATATTACAATTACTAAATAGCAATTGTGTGTGTATGGAGGAATCCTGCATATATAATTTTCTACATCATAGATTAACAATTTGCATCCAAATACGTGTTATGCATTTCCGAGAGCGCTGACCATTGATTAACAATGTCACAAACCCTCTATGTGTAACTGGTTGGTGAAATTTTGATTTATATCGCCTAATATTAGGATATACGTCATTAAATACAAATTAACACATGAACCCCTGGCTCCACGTTTATGGGGCAGGAGGTAGTAGCCTACTGCCAAGCACTGTAGCATCAAGTTTGATCTACTAAAGTGGGTGGTATTATATATAGAAAGGTAGACAAATTTAGCTCTACAATGATAACAAAAACTCTGGACATTTTAGTTGCACTACCAAATACAGAGGGAAAAACCTAATTTTTTGGACCTGTATTTTTTCACCCAAGATTTGCCTGTGGTCAGAAGCTGATTTTGTGTCCAGATTCGAGACATTTTGGCCTCAGATCTAAGGCAGACAGATCTAAACTGCACACAGGTGAATCTTCAAAAAGTAGGATAAGTTACTTGATAACTGACTGCGTTCATTGGTTGAAAAACATGCTCCAGCCATTAAATGCAGAGTATCAATAAAAAAAAAAGTGCCATGGTATAGCAGTGTTAGGGACCAGCTTCGCACTGCTAAAAGACATCGCTGAAAAGCAGAGAGGCTTTGGCTTTCCACCAGAATCACTATTCATAAACAAATCTACGAAGCCGCTAAGAAGAACGTCACAAACATAGTCCATTTAGCCAAATCATCCCACTATAGTACTAAGATCACAGAGTTCCAGCTGCAAAGAGCTCTTCGCGATAACTAACAAATTAATGTCAAGGAACAAATGTACTCCACTTCCAACAACCTCCTCTCCACTTGACCTATCAGACCAATTTGCAAATTTCTTCGATGACAATGTACAAACCATTAGAGATTCGCTTGACAGCAGAATTTCAACTGATTCGTCACCATACAGTTATGATGCAGAATTTCAGCGACAACCGTTAGGAGCATTTGAACCTGTTTCTATTGATTTAGTACAGACAAGCGTGATGAAAAGTGCACCAAAGTCTTGTGAACTTGATCCAATTCCAACATCACTGCTGCTTGAGTGCTTAGACCCAATATTGCCTTCACTAACTGATGTTATTAATATATCTCTCTTCATCAGGGGAATTCCCATCATTTTTCAAAACTGCCATTGTAAAGCCACTGCCGAAGAAACCAACACTAAACCATAACAATTTAAAAAACTACTGCCCAGTTTCTAATCTCCCATTCATATACAAAATCTTACAAAAGGTTGTTCTAACTCAACTTGTATCTCATTTGAATTCATAGTCTTTTAAGCAATGTACAGTCTGCGTATCGCCCTTGCCACAGTACGGAAACTACTCTTCTGAAAGTATTTAGTGACATTCTCTCTGCTTTGGATAGTGGAAAGATTACAGTCCTCACTCTCCTGGATTTATCTGCAGCATTTGACACAATAGACCATGATATATTAATTCACCGTCTCCAGCATGTATTTGGCATTCAGAAAATAGCCTTACAGTGGTTCAAGTCCTACTTAGTAAACAGGACACAAACTATATCTGCAAATGGAATACACTCCAGCCCAGTTGACGTATGCTGTGGTGTTCCACAGGGATCTGTTCTTGGACCTGTTCTCTTAATTCTGTACACTCAAGTGTCATAGATCATCACCCAGTATTGCACCAATTGTATGCTGATGACACCCAAATATACAAGTCTAGCCACCCAACTGAAGTTGATGCTACCATTCATGGAGTAGAGAAGTGCATTTCTGATGTGAAATCATGGATGACATGTAACAAGCAGCAGATGAATGATGATAAAACTGAGGCTATTCTGATCACAACACAAAGACTCTCTCATTCACATCCTTTACCTCAGACAAAAAATATCAGCAACACCAACATTAAATTCTCACAGTACGGAACCTAGGCGTTAATCTAGACAGTACTCTCACACTGCACCAACATGTCATGAACATATGCAAGGCTGCATATCTTGAATTGAGACGCATCAGTTCCATTCGTAAATATGTTTCAGTTGATGCCAATAAAACACTTGTGTGTTCATGACTTCACTAACTTTTACTTTCCTCACACTGAATTCACAATAAACTAGAAAATACAACCTATGTATAGTAGGTACCATGTAATGCAAAGAAATGCACAGATGGAGAGGGGGAAGCGGCGGCACAAAGGTAAAAACAGCTATGCAAAGATTTGTAAAGGGGGGAGGGGGCAAGGCAAAGGCATACAAAAGAATACCTGGGGAGTAAAGGGTTAAAAAGTAAACAATAAATTAAAATATAAAAATATTTATTCTTTATTTGTCAAAACTTACTTCAAATAGTAAATATTAACAATATCCGGTTTGCAAGAGATTATCCTGACTACAAAATGTCAAATGGCTGACTTTTAGTGTATTCCATGACAAAAATCAACAGATGAAAGAAACTGCAGCAGATATGCAGCATGACAACAAGGAAAATATAAATGCTAAATAAAAGTACGTACTTACTTACATGCATGCACACACACACACACACACACACACACATATATATATATACATACATACTGCTTAATTTATAGACAATGGAGATTGATTAATGATCCACTGTATGGGAAATTGTGCAAATTGATAATGAGCTTGAAATGTCAAATAGCATTTTCCACATTCAACTTGCATTAAATATGATCCAATTATATCAATATAATAAAGCCAAAAGAGTTTTATTTCCTTGTATCACAGTTACTGGCCCTATGACTCCTGCTTTCCAGAGTGGGGGTTGAGATAAGTGACAGTCAAGAAGATGGTTTAAAAATCCCATGTTTTTACACACTGGGGATACCGTATTTTCGCGCATATATCCCGCGGGTTATACCAGATTTTACAAACCCCGCAGGGGGGGGGGGTGTGCGGGTTATATAAGGGTGCGGGCTATATCACAATTTTTTTTACACATAATGATATTTCAACATATTGTTTGAAAAACGTGACTACATAACATATATTGTTCTAGTTTTGTTTTGCTAGGGTTGGATATTATGGCTAATACGGTGACTTTACAACAACTTACGGTATCGGGACCAAATCAACATTTCGGGATAAAAACTTAAAATTTCGTATCCGTCACGTTTTCATAATCAATATTTTCTGTTTTCAATCGAAATAACTACGGTACCTAATTTTACCGCTGGGCCACGATCCACTGCTTCAGGTCAGCTTCAAGGTGAGGCCACTTTGCTTTAGGTCCGCGATGAGCACGTTTTCGTGGATTCATCTTCTCCAACGTTCCTTTTTCTTTTCTCCAACCTCGGATTACACTCTGATCAATATCAAATTTTGTGCCTGTGGCTCTATTGCCATGCACTTCAGCATACGCAATGGCAGTTAGCTTGAAGTCGGCTGTGTAAGACTTTCGTTTCGGCATTTTTAAAATTAAACAGAAAGAAATTATTTAAACTCGAATCTACACTTCACAAAAATACAAGATTATTTAAAAATGTCCGTGTTTATGTAGCCTGTAGTTGAGGCACAGCTCCTACGCACACAAGCACTGTGTACCGTGTTTTTCCTGACTTTTATTGAGCAAAGGTCGTCGGCTTACTTTGATGATGGCGCCGCTAAAGGCTCCAGTTGAAGGGTGAAACAAATACCTGTTTGTTATTGCTGCGGCAACTTCAGATAATTGTAGAACATTGAAACAGATTTGTTTTATTTGTTTAGTATATATCAGTGCTTCAAAGGTAATCAGTTCTCTTTGAAGTGTCAGCAAACGTATTTTTTCTTCTTCCATCTGGTATTTGTTTTTAAATTAGTGTCATCTGCTTGACTGTACTCATTTTACGTTTCCGCCTTCTGCGGATTCGGATTTTGACTAGTCAGTTGCATAAAGTAATAAGGCCAGATATCATCATTAGCGGATTATGATATAACAGTGCACTGTTAGTGTGGTTTGCCAGTATGAGACAAGGACTTGTTATTTTAACAATATATTCCAGTACATTGTTTCCTGTCATGGTGCCTTTGATTTTCTCTACTCCAAACGCAAGACTGTATATACGGTTTTTATCAGCCAAATTTGGTGTCGCCACAAATATCACCAGATGGTATATTTTGTCACCAAAACGGAAAACAGAATCGCAGTTTGCTACATCAGCGAAGCCCCGTGATCCTGTAATTGATTTCATTTCCGATTGTAGCTGTATAAATATATCTATGGTTGCGGGTTATACAAAGGTGCGGGTTATGCCAACGATTTTTTTACACAAAACCCCAAAACCCGCGGGCTATATGAGGGTGCGGATTATCTGCGTGTGCGGGATATATGCGCAAAAATATGGTAAGTTACTTAAGGTATGTGTACATATTAATGTGCGCATAATAACCAAACATGAACCAGTCTACATGTAGAGTCAGTTTGCGTGATCATGCATTTTGTTTACAGACCCAAAGAGAATATTATGCAAACTGAATAAACAGAGTGACCTTTATTAAGTGCACAGATAATTCCAGGGTAAAAAGGTATTCATCATTTCATTATAGTTAAAATCTGCAAAATTACAACATTAAATTATTAGACAAAAAAGAACAACAATTTTTTAATATTAATGTTGAATGAGAAATCAGAGCCAGCATTGCAATACAGAATACAAAATTATTGTCTCATGTTGCATGATGTTAAAATAAATACTGCACAAATTATACTGTGGAAGGCCCCATGGATGATTCGTTTTATCAAATAAATGATCTTTTTTTCAATAAAATTGATACATTTGTAAGGGTGCAATTTTGTAGCACATTTTGTTGGGGTCCACATAACATGTACCCATTAAGCTTGATGTATTGGCTAGGATCACTACAGCTTGGCATTTTGTAACAGTTAATCTGTTCTGTTTTGGGCATGAAGCGAGTTTTAATTAGGACCTGCTTGTTAACAGATAAGATAAATACAACAATATGTTAACATGAGTTCATAGCCATAACCTGTCCTGATTTGATTTAAACCAGACAATATATTAGAAAATTGTGGTCTATTTGAAACAAGTGCCGTATGGTACCGTATTTTGGTGTGTATAACGCGCACCCCGATTTTCGACCCAAAATAAGTGGAAAAAACGTAGTTCTGCCATATAACGCGCATGTGATATAATGCATTTTAAAATTTTGACTACCGCTATTTCGCTCCGTTTTCATAGTGCAACAACAGTTGGTCATTTTAGATAGTGAATGAAAAAGTGGCAATATTGATATTGTATCTTTCCGATTTTATTGTTGGCCCTTAAAAGGGCCCTTTAAATGTTCGTCTAGTTGACGCAGTATATTGCATCAAATCCCTCAAATTCCACTTTGTCTTCATCACTTTCGAAAAGTCATATGTCCTGAATCAATTAAATACTGCTCACCGAGACAAAGCATTGTAACTATGTTGAGCGCATCAAAGCTTACCTGGCGCCGATTACCGTGAAAAGACCACACCGGGTCGATGAAGCATTGAAGCCATTGATCACTGTATAATCGCAAAGATATCTCAAATACTATGATTTAAGATGTGAAATAAAACTAAGTAACAAGCTTATTTTCCAAAGAGGAAAAAAATGTTTCCCGACTTCATACATTGATTATTTTGTTCCACAACGTATCAGTGTTCCCGTAAGAAAGAACCCGTAGTCGCAAAAATATATATGTCCCCAACAGATGCTCTGATGAGAACATTAACACTAGTTGAATTCTACACATATTATATTTCAATTCGACCAATAATAAATGAAGAAAAATTTGATTAGATCAACAGTTATGGAGTACGGTACTGAACATTTACGGAACAAGTACGGTAATCCACACAGTGGTATTTGTTCCGCTCCAATGCGGCACTTTGCACAGCTTTTGAACAAATTGCCAGTCGTTATGTACATGTATTTCCGGCCGTGGCACAGAACAAAACTTGACACAGTGACGTGAAATGAAACCAGTTTATTAACATAAGCAATCAAAGAACAAGACTATTTGTAAGCATTATTTATTTCTTTAATACGGCTAGTACCGGTAAACATTTTAGTTACAATGCAATGTACAATGGATTTAATATTTCACAAGTAGTGAGTGCCTTCATCCTCTTCAGATCGACCTGGAAAAAATCTTTTTTTTTTAGTTCTTGTATACAACGCGCACCCCCGACTTAAGATAAGAAAATTAGGTAAAAAAAGTGCGCGTTATACACAACAAAATACGGTATTTTTCAGAATCCTTATTATTCTTGTTTGTTTGTTTGATTAGGATTTTTAATGTAGCTCTAACAAGTTTTCAGTCATATCACTATGATGTCTGTAGTGAGGCAGTTTATAGTGATGTCTAGCACTGGGGCATCAAGAAGCAGACATGTAGCATGATGTCCCACCCAGTCACATTATCCTGACACCAGGCCGACCAGTCCTAGCACCAACTTCTTAATTCTTAATGCTGAGTGTCAAGTGAGGCAGCTCAAAATATCATTTTTGTAAGTCTTTGGTATGACTCAGCTAGGGATCGAACCCATGACCTCCTGCTTCCGCGGTGGATGCTCTAACCACTAGGCCACCTGAGCGGTTCAGAATTCTTATTAAAAAGGTGGACTAATATATATATATGAAAGGCAAATCTTGCATCGACCACATCTTCACACTGAGGCAGATACTTGAGCAGTCTCATGAGTGAAATGGATCCCTTTATGTGGTCTTTGTGGACTTTGAGAAGGCCTTCGACAGCCTGCACAGAGCCTCTATGTGGAGGATCCTACGACATTATGGCATCCCCAAGAAACTTGTCAATGTCATCAGGTCCCTGTACGAGAACTCTGAGTGCAGAGTAATTCACAACAACCAACTCACTGAACCATTCAAGGTGGGAACCGGAGTGAAGCAAGGATGCATTCTTTCTCCAATCCTCTTCTCACTGGCCATTGACTGGATCATGCGTCGCACCACAGAGGGCAAGAGGCATGGAATACAGTGGACGTTGATCTCAATGCTGAATGACCTGGACTATGCCGACGACATCGGGTTGCTGGCAAGCAGACACCAGGATATTCAACAGAAGACACAACAGTTGGTACAGACAGCAAATACCATAGGTCTTCGAGTCAACATAGGGAAGACAAAGGTCTTGAGGAAGAATACTAGAGTGGGCAACCCAATCACCATCAACGACCAGCCCCTGCAAGAACTAGACGATTTCACTTACCTGGGCAGTAAGGTCGCCACGGATGGAGATAGCACAAGGGAAGTCGTCACAAGAATCAGCAAGGCCAACCAGACATTCGCAATGCTGAAGTCCATATGGAGGACAAGAAACCTTAGCGTCCACACGAAGATCCGTATCTTCAAGAGAAACGTATTGAGCGTCCTTTTGTACGGTTCAGAGTGTTGGAAGTCCACTGCGAACATAGAACACAAGCTCGAAGTGTTTCAAACCAAATGCCTGAGACGCATCATGAGGATCTTCTGGCCAAACATGATCTCAAACGAGGAACTTCGGCACAGAGCGGGTGCAAGCACCATCTCTGAGATCATTTCAACTCGGCGATGGAGATGGCTCGGCCATGTCTGCAGAATGCCCCCTGACTCACTACCAAGGGTGGCACTGAGATGGACCACACAGGGGAGAAGGAACAGTGGCAGACCCTAAGAGACCTGGCGACGAACAGTGGAGAGAGACCTTAAGACCAGAGGCCTTACCTTTCAGACCGCCCCAGTAATAGCTGCTGACAGACGGAAATGGTGCTCCCTTTCTGTTGCCTCAAGCACCAGACGGCGCAGAGGATTGATATATATATATATATATATATATATATATATATATATATACACACACACATACATACATACATACACACACACACAGTGGAGCCTCATTAATCCAGACTCCGTTTATCCGGAAACGTCACTATCCGGACACAATTCAACGGGAATGGAATTTCTAAACGTTAATTTGCTCCGTTAATCTAGAAATCCGCGTTCCAGATCCGGATATTAAAATTGGGGACCAAAGTGTATAATTACATTAAAACTTGTCTCAATCCGGAAGTAATTTGCGCAAAACAAAGAAAATTCAAAAAATCATATATGAAATACAGTCAGTAGAATAATACATAAAACAATAGTGAACCCATTAAGAATCTATGGCCACTATCAATAACTAAATAGAGTGACCATATTGTTACCAGCGATTATATAAGCAATGTCTGTTTTAGCTATTCACCGATGGGGGTGTTAATGATTAAATAAACACACTGGGATCAAATCATCCATGCTTTTTGACATAACATATAGTAAATAAATTAAAAGTGTCATTAAGCCTCTTTGCTGTTTACCAACTGTATGTAACAATCACAGTTTATTGATGCCTGTTGACACACTTGAGCTGTGGACAGTATAGGGCTTAATTTCCGAATAAAATGGGGATGTCAATCATTAGCAACTATAACAACTGTAAAATACGACTTATAAAAATGATTGCATTTTAGTAGTTTACCATAATGCATATAACTGCGAGATAACAGTTTGTTTTCGTTGTACTTATTACATATATTATGGCGACACCATCAAGCAAGCGTAGACGAGCAGAGATACCGTAATGACAGCGTGAGTTTCAGTGACACCAACAACAAGATCAAACTGCTTTAGACATGTACAGATTATACCGACACTAACCACTACTGTCAAAGAAATTGATGATGGAGATGACATGCCATTAAGTGAGCTCACAATCTAATAAGAAGCCTTCACAACCAAGTTGAGATGTCTGCCGAGGAATACGTACGGATAGACGAAAAAGAAGAGACGGCAACAACTCAACGATGACAACATTTTACCCTGGTATCTAAAGATGAGGTTCCAGACAATGATAATGAAGAAGATGATGACACTACCGACCCCGAGGGAAAATATATTACCATCAACTAAGCCAAGGACAGTAGCAACATTAACTTCATGTTTTGAGCAGACGTCAGCAATATTCACAAGTGATGACATAAAGCACAATAGTGAAACCATTGAGAATATTGCCACTATCAATAATCATTGCAGATAGATCTGCCAAAGAATCCAGGCAAACAAAGGTTACAGATTTCTTCAGAAAATTGACATGATAACAGATAAATGTATGTACAGTGCATACATGTATAGATATATAGTGTAATGTGTTTTGATGTGTTGTCTAAACTTATATTTACTGTTTATGTACGTACAAGCGCATGTTATAATAATGTGAAATAAACACAAATTAATAGATGCATTAATTTTTTTTATCATTATTGAATATACAGTACATTACATTTAAAGCTAGCATATACATGTACATATATAGCGTAAAATAAAAAATGTGCATAATTCAATTATCCGGAAAGCTCGTTAATCCGGACATATTCACTGGGAACGAATGTGTCTGGATTAACGAGGCTCCACTGTGTGTGTGTGTGTGTGTCTATATATATATATATATATATATATATATATATATATATATATATAAATCAGGGGGTGAATTAGTACCCTTGTAATGTGAAAAAAAAGGTTTCTGTGGGAAGGCAAGAAGATCTTGACTCTGGGGGGAGCAGAAAGTGTTCTCCCATGATAAATAGTCCATGGGACAAGGGGGTCTTAAAATTGCAAAGCCTGTATATATACAAAAAGATGGATGAAATTCTCTGATGATAGCAAATGATAGCTCAAAGATGCACAAAGTTAATACAAAGGTATTCAATCATATATGTCTGTAATTATTGTTTACTTCTGTCATGCCAGGCAATCTGAGTTCAATCTGTGAATCATTCATATGATGCATTTTGTTCTATCAGTAACAGAATTGCTAAATGAAATTTCACATCATTTTTTGAATCATTCACATCATTTTTGTTTATTTAACAATTAAATTGTTGTATTTTACCTACGGGGACTTGTGTTATTCTATTCTACATGTCTTGTCCATCCTGTTATTTCATCCCTGAATTTCATGTTATTAATTACTTTCACTACCCTGCCACATTATGATTATTATCATTATTATTATTATTATTATTATTATTAAAGTCATGGTAGCTAAAATGGAAGAATACAGAAACCTTTAATCCTATGGGGGGTGGCCCCCGTTGGGGTGGGTTTGATACTGTACATATGTCCTGATTGCCCGGAACACTGTCCCTATAGTGAATTTGTCTTCTGCTGCTGCTATATGCTCCAAATTGATGCAAGGAGCTCAGAATAGTTCTCAATGGTGACAAATTACACCTGAGATTTCTTTCTTGACTTTATAGAAAAGGCACAAGTATGTTGATTGTGCCCAGGCCTGACCAGGGCAGCTGCCTCACTTCAGTTTTGGTGAAGGCACATACCTTCATTTTCCTTGGCACAATATGGCCAATATTGTGCTATTATTATCATTATCATTATTATTATCATTATTATTATTATTATTATTATTATTATTATTATTATTATTATTATACTCCAACCAAAAAATCAGTGTTCACTTCATTTAAAAGTTATTTACTCTCCTGGCCCCCTGCAGTGAATACAAAAACAAGACCAACATACTCGCTGCCAGTCTTACAAATCTTTACAACACAAACATGCATGCAAACCAGAGATCCATGGTTGTTTTGTCAAGCAATAAAGTGTTGGCTATGTACTACAGCTTATAACAAAACAACAGGGTAATTAGTCTACTGTTCAAGTTGTATGGAGGGCCAAATGCTAATAATGCTAATAATGCTACCCTGGATAACTGGTGAGTGAAATCTACAGCAGGAGCTTCAAATTGCACCTTGCATTTAGACTTCATGGTTACCAACATATATCATATATTGAGATATTCAATTGGCACAGTGGACTGACAGAGATAATTTAAGAGATTTAAAAAACATAATTAATCCAAGATATTTTACAATCTTTTTCACCTAAAGTCATTAAACTTTTAACACACTCGCTGCAATTTTTGGAAAGAAACGAAGTGTACATGGTGCAGAATTGAATCTCATAAAAAGCAACATAGATGTACCATTCTTCTGCATGAATTTAAAGCAACATACCATTCTTCTGCATGAATTTAAAGCAATATGCCATTCTTCTACATGAATTTAAAGCAATACAGTGGGACCCCGCTATAACACGGTAGTTGGGAGCCATAGAATCCGACCGGGATATGAACCGAACCGTGTTATAAGCAACCATGTACAATACCAACACATTTTTGGATTTAATTGCGGGGTGGGGGGTGGGGGTGGGGTACATAAAGACGGGTGCGAAAATGCATGGCACAATTACCATTTTTGATCAATAAATATTAAATGAGAAAAACATTTGCTGTGGTAACAGATATTGCAGATTTAATATATATCTGTATTCAGAGAACCATGCATTGGTACATACACATGTCTAATTTATATATACATGTATAATCTATTACATGAAAAGAGTATCAACACCGTGTACTCACCAGCGAATCTTGTAACATACACTGAATCCATAATACAAATATTTCCATCGAAAATATCCACACAAGGATGTAAAACATTCAATAATTTTGTCACAGATAATTATGTGACTGAATTCAATGAAAAGAAAATTTAAAAAAATTACGTAACGGGTGTACGTAATGAATGATGAAATAGTACATGTCCGTAGATTAAATAATGGAAGCTAAAGTGTATACATATAATAACTACATGTACATCTCAGGATCTTTCTGTCTCTGAATTCAGTCGTAAATTTCAGCACATTTTCCCACCCAAGCTGCTAGTCAAAGTCCTTTGAACTTGCCGCCCAGCTATTGCGTCATGTTCTTTTGATGTACTCTAATACAGCAGGCAGAACTGGCTGTATTTTAACCACTGAATTATGTCACTGTTTAGTTCGGCAGTTCACTTTGATGATAAACAATGTACTTAAATTGATTGATTTATACATTCTGGTGAGAATCTTTTATCAACCCCCGCATTGGCTATTGCTTAGTTGTGTATGAAATTAAGAGAACATATATCGGAGATTATTAGAGCAACAATTGTATTCAGAATGCATTCAAGACAAACACAAAGTAGACACGATGGCTTCATTACTCAGGAATCAGTAATTATAATATTGACACTTATGAGCTGTCATTTTTCAACAATAAACAAAGATCAAAGTTCTCAGTAGGCCCAGCAATTGGTTCGTATTTCCGACGTTTATTTTGGCACAAAACTAGAAGAAATTTTGATAATACATTTTTCTACACGTTCTTTTTTCGCACTGTTTAGACGAATATGAGAATGATAATTAAACTCTTGACTTTTTTTTCATACTTAAACAAAAAAATTTTATTTTTTTTTTTGTCTGAGAGAAAAATACCTATAATAAATTACCCGAAATTTCGGGAGCCATGCCACGACCGGGTTATATCCGAATTCGGGTTATAGCGGGGCTGTTTATAGCGGAGTCCCACTAAACACCATTCTTCTGCATGAATTTAAAGCAACATTACCATTCTTCTGCATGAATTTAAAGCAATATGCCATTCTTCTGCATGAATTTAAAGTAATATACCATTTAAATTAAAATCATTTACTAATGTTTGTTTACAGACAGATATGTGGTGAGGAGATATATTTTTCTGCCTGCAGATCAACAGAAAATATTGTTTATTCTCATATCAGGCTATCAGAATAAATAGATTGTGTATATATGTATACTAGTCATGTGTTTTACTTTCTATCAATTAGGTAAAACAAATGCACACAAGATGTAAATGCTTCTAAACTGACAAGATCAGCAATTTTTTTTATCTGATTTGTTGATGAAACACTAATGACACAAATGTTACAGCTAAACATTGCAAAAAATTATTTATTATTGTTATGTATATCTACTGTGAGTTTTGCGTATGTCTAGATTCCAAAATAGGTGTTTAAACTTGTAAACTTAATCATAATATGGTGTAGAAGTTTTAGGTAATTTTCAATGGGATAATTAAGTCAGAAGGTTCTTTTGTGACATGAAGTTTTGTGAAAATTGTCACATAAGTATTGTGACATCAGTCAAAAATGGAAAGGAGTATACAAGGCAGAGATGTGATCAATTGATTCTCATTTCCTCTGTTCCATGTTTTAATATCAGTCTGCATGTGTTGAATGTTGTGGTTAGACATATTTGAGAGGAAACATTGGATTATTTATTGGAACTACAAAATGCTCTTTGACTGACTATTATTCTGGAACTACAGTAAAAGCCGCTATGAGCAACCGTCATTTCCAAATACAATTGTAATGCAGGGCATACATGTAGTTGCCAAACCCACCGAGTACAAAAATACTGACTGCTTGCAACAAAAATCTGATTTTCAGGAACAAATACTGATTTTTAAAATTGTGATGCATATGTAATTATTTATAACATATTCAACCATCAGTAAAGTATGACAGTGCCTTACATAATTATTTCATGTCAAAGATGCCTGTGTTGCACACTGGTACCTTCTGGACATTTGGGTGCCCATTTAGAAGGTGTGCAACACACTCAGACAGTGGCTGTTTATTGGAGCCTTTTCCACACGTTTTTTTCCCCACTTCAATCATTCTTGATTTAATGTATGTGTCTCAGCTCAATAGGGGGTTTCACGGTTACTAGCTCACCAGAGGGCGTATCGGTGCAGCTCACTTCCGGATAGTTCAGTAATTAGAGATGGCAGACGTAGATCAAGAAAATGTGACAAATCGCTCAAATTTTGCAAACAGGATCGATATCTCACTATCTTAAAATGAAATTCTATCAATATTTGATAAATTGTTGTTACATCTTTAATTTTTTTTTCACTAACTTGCGCTGCAGCCAGTTTTTAAATAAATGTTTTCTGCCCGTTTCAGATCTTCATTATCTTTCCATTATTACATTATGTACTAGTTTGTGTTATTTGATTGTGCAAAAGTGCATCACTGCGTAAAAAGTTCTTGCAATTTATTTCGCTTGAAGAATATTGAAAAGATGTTTTTTTTTACAGTTTTAATCATAGCAGTAAATTTATGTTGAACGACAACAAAAAAATTTTACCTTTTAAAGTTCTCTTATTATTGATTTAGACTGTTGCATTTCTATTAATGTTAATTATATTTTAAATGAAATAACTTGAGTTTCTTTCAAAATGCACAAATGTCGTCCGTGCTTGAACAAACAGGCGCACGTACGAGTCTCCTTGATGATTATTCTAATTTTATTTCCTGGAACAGATGGAAATTTTAGAGTATATAATGTGGAGAAATATCTATGTGAGACCCACTATGCATGTATAGGACATTTTTGGTTCTCACCTATATGCCTGTCTTTCTGTATGTGTGTCTATCACATTTCATCTGGTGCATTGGGTAGGTATATCCTCGAATGAACGCGTTTGCATACATATATTACATAAACATACTTCAGGTGAAAAATGAGTATAATTTGATGCTAAGAAAGAACGAGTGACCGATAGAAAAAAAACAAAGATGAATATTTGTGAGTATTTATTTGTTCTGGACTTGTTGGGCTTTTTCTTACAAGCAGTCTCTTTTTTTAAAAAACTACTGTTTGCAATTTCACATCCGGTCATGTGGATTAATATTGAACCAAAGTAGTAGGACCAAATCTATGAAATAATTGTATTTTTAAAACTTACATCTTTAATCCAAGGAAAGTTAAACAGAATTAAGCTTATTTTAATAAGGCTGTTCATGAATTTGCAGGTGTCAATTTGAAATCTTGTTAAAGACCCTAGCAGATTTGAAAGTTATTGCATGTACTGTCCGATACTTGATGTTCAAAATTCTAAACGAAAATGAAACAAGATAAAACATCATTAATCTGAAAATTGTACAATTTTTACACCCAAATATGAAACGATATTCCATCAGCATTAATTACACTCCTTTATCGATAGCTAATGTAATTATTGCTTTGTCAAATTCATCTGAATACATTAATATACTGTTCCATTTTTAAAATTTAAAAAAACGTTTCTGATTTAAAATATTTAGCATTACATAACAGCTGCTGGATTGAATTCGTATTATAATTTTCTTATCGAACTTGTGTAATAACTTTCTTAACTCATGTTATAAACGAACTATTAGCCTTGCGAAAGTAACTGAGAAAGAAGGATATATCAACATATCAAAAATGCAAATTGTTGAGATTATTTTTTTTTAAAGTTATGTAGCCAAGAAGGTGCAAGAAATGTTTAAAATTGGAGAGCAAGGTGAAATGTTCCTACAAATGTGTCTGAAATTATGGATAGTGAATATATATTATCATGTATAATATAAATATGGACAGTGTATATAATTAATTGACATTCTTAAAGTATGGAAAGGAAATATTTAATTATCTGATATAACGTAAGTATGGACACTGAATCTAATTATCTGATTTATTGTGTATAATTATTCTCCTAGTATGAACAAAATAAGTTTGACATATATAATTGATTCATTGGTTTTCCTTTGTTAACTTTATGTTTCGCTAATCAAGTGTAGAACAGTAAACTATCAGGAACTGGAAATTTTTTTGTGGGCATGCGTATTGGAGCTAAGGGAGGTAATTTTAGGTGCTACGATCAGTAACTCTGTTGCAACCGTGAAACCCCCTATATATGCAGCCTTGCATATGTTCATGACATTCTAAATTCTGTGATTTTCTTACTGAACTGTTTTTGTTCAAGCATATGATTGCTCCTTTGCGATTTTACTGTCTTGAAAACATGTGCAAAATAAATCGCCAGCAACACTTGTAAGTTAACAGGAAATCAGTTATTATTTTTATAATTGAGAATTGGGGAATTTGTGAATTTTTTTGCATGGTACATCAGTCCTGTGCAATAGGTGCTTGTCCATAAATATAACAAAAACAATGGGTTTTCAATTTTAAACATTAAGTATATCTCTGATGAAGGAGTAAAAAATGCATAAAAAAAGGAAGATATTATCTACGTGTGCATATGTCATGGCAATGGATGATTTGCATGATGCTGTCATCAACAGACAGTATCAAAATGAGGATTATGTAAATTTACAGACAATTATTCTGAAAGTCTTTGGCAATACAATTGTGTAGCCACATGCCAGATCAACTCTGATATATACTGTCCAAAGCCAGCTTTATTTTAGGAATGAAAATTAATCTCCTTGAACTCCTGCCTCAAACCTTAACCTGTGAAGCCATCCAATTGATTTCATATCGCTAGATAGCTTGCAAACGAAATCCTAATACAACTATTTCTCAATCACAGGGCAAATTGATAAGCTGAAAAGAATGACATTACATTGTTTCTACTTAATAAAGAAATACATGTATACTTTTGATTAGGTACAGTGAGATGAGGATAAAATATTTACTGATCAGAGAAAGATATTGTTTACCATTATCTCAAGACCAAAAAAAATCCGCCAATTGGATTTAGATTTTTCACAAATCGGACCAAAAGTAATTTTCTCAAGCTATATTTGAGGATCACATTTTTCCCCAAGAACAAAGCTCTTGGAAAAATAAATCCAGGTCATTACTGATATTTTACTTCCGCAAAATCATATTGTAATATGTTGTGGTGATTACTTTGCTGACACTCTCTGCTGTATTGATTTATTAACAAGTACCTCTAGGGGATACCCTGATTTAATGTGATGTCAGAACATCTTTTCCAAAAGAGCCCATTCAATGACTAATAACCATGTCCTTCACATTTTACTTCCTGCATGCAAACCATTTATTGCTCTGATTGTCAAATACTGATAATACTTGCTCCCCTTCTACAAATTAATAAGGCGAATTAACCTGTGTGGTCTGAAATATTCTCCCCTTGCTAATTCTGTACTAATTGGTTGTTTTTTTTTAATTCCATCAGCATTGCCAGATATGGATTAGATATGTCTATGTCAACATATAGGATACTTCCATACCAGTTCCCCATGTATGATTTAAGAACCCTGTTTACAAATTATTTAAAATTCACTTATACATGAAGTTTCACTATTGCTTTGTATCTATTTTAATTGTTCTTATTGTTTTGGGGTTTAATGCATTTCTCAGCTCAAGATAAGCTACCAGTATAAGTAATGGAGACACATGGAAAACTAGTTAAGAACCACCAAACCACTGAAGCTACAAAGCAGTAGTCTCACATAAGTGAGACCAAGAGGGTTCAAACCGAATTCTGAATGATATATTTAAAGACTTTTTGAAAACTTTCGAAGACCACAAACACAGATTTCCAAGAATTATTTTGCTCACATTTTGCATACAAGTTATATGAGAAAACAACATATGCAAAATACTACAATATTGTATAATAATGAAATGAAACTGAATGAATCATCAAAAGAAAGAAACCAGGAAAACTTGACTACATCCAAATATAACAACTTTGAACAATTTTACTTGTGATTATGGAAAGAAATTTAAATGTTTAAGTTTACTTCAGTTTTCAAAGACTTTTAATTTTTAAAGACCTCAGGGTAATCTGTTCAATTTTTCCAAACTTTTAAGGTCTTGAAAATGCTACCTTGTTTTTCCCAAACTGTCCTAGACCTTCCAAGATGGTATGAACCCTGTATGGACTTGAACAAATAATAGACACCAATCAAAATTAAATGTACCGTATTTTCCGGCCTATAAGTAGATGTGGAGTGTACGTCGAATTCACTCATTTTGTAAATTTTCCAGCCTTCATCCATATATGTCGATTCAGTGTACAAGACTAGGCTAGGTCAATAACTTGGCTTCATATTTTACACTAATAACTTCCAATTTCATGAATATTAATGGCATCACTGCATGATATTCCATATTACTGGCAATCGTGAAATTGCATCACTGATGCTAACATGCTTGTGACTTTACTCCTGTACAAGGCACTGCTATATTCTGTTATCAATTGACACAGCTGAATAAACAGTCCATGCTTGTTTTAATTAGGATTTCCATTACAAGAGCCACATGGCTGTACATGCTATGTACATGTCAACTGAAGGTCTAAAGCTTTAATCTGATTATTCCAGTTGAAACCATAGTCTTTAGTGTAAGATTTAAACGATGAGATAAACTTAGTAAGGCAAACAATAGGAAAATGGGGCTATCCATTGGGAAATCAGAAATGTGAAGAAAATTAAGCAACAGAAAACAAAAGTTACAAACGTAAATTAAACAAAAAAATACTTTTTATTATACTTTAACATATCTGTGAAATGCAGTATCAAATTTACACAAATGAACCGTTTTATAATACATATTATTTAACATGTCATTAATAATTGAAAGCACATCGATGTTGTAATAAATTTTATCACCTGTAGTAGAACTGTTCCACATTCTAATTAAGAAAATGATGATTAAGAGTTCACTTAATAATCATCTCCAATATCTGAAAATCCCTCAAAGTCTTTGTTAGAGCTGTACCGATTAATCGCCCGTACGCGTAATCGGGCCGATTATTAGCACAATCGGTATAATCGGGTATCGGCAAAAATAATCGGTGCCGATGCAAATAATTTTTTTAAATAACCAATTTTTCCTGATAAATGTTGTATATACAGTCGCGTTTTGACTGACCGTAACTTAATCCTTTGTAACACTAGAGCTCGGGATATATGCAGTATGCAAACAAGTTGCTCATTAACTAACACTACTGTATTGTCGAATAACCATATATCGAGATAAACACATCGAGCCATCAATTAATCTTTTGTAACAAAGAGATTGCTCTAATAAAGTATTTAAAAAGAATTTATCTTGCTGTCAGTTGTGCGAAATTTTCAACTCCAGCATCCGGTAACATTTGTAAACTGCAGTAAACCAGACTAAAGTACATGTCGCTAACCGCCATTGTAGTGCCAAAGTCATGTGAATAGCCAGTAACGTCAAAGGGAGTAATGATGGATATATACACAAGTCAATTTTGAGGTTTGTGTTTTTTCTTTATCTTTATGAAAACTCACAAAACACCGATAGTCCTTATGTCCCAGTGAGAAATTGTTTGAAAGGGCTTCAGTGTAGGTTTGAGTACATCGTCTGTCTTTCAGTTAATCCGTAATGCCTGGAGGGTGAACGAACTCATTGTCTTTAATACTAGTAAGTGAGAATCATTTCCGGATTTTTTAAAATTATTTTTTATTTCTTTTGTTAGTGTTGCACCAAGCCACCATCTGGCAGAAGGGGCAGTCTCTCATAAGTCATAACAGGTTTTACTGTACCTTTGAAGCACCGACATATACTAAACAAATAAAACAATTCTATATCAATGTTTTACAATTATCTGATGTTGCCGCAGCAATAACGAGTATTTGTTGTTGTCAAAGCAAGCCGACGACCTTTGCTCTTAGAAAGTCGGCAATAAACTCAAAAGCATTGCCTCAATTTACATAGTGATTAGAACATATTTATTGTGCCGCGAAACGTTCCTATTTGCAACCTCCCCCCCTTCCATGCCTTTATTGTTTTCTAAATTTGTCGGCTTATACCTGAGTACATAATATGATAATCAAATAATCGGTCTCATAATCGGTATCGGCAATTTTGATAATCGGATATACGCGGTATCGGCATAATCGGCAAAAAGTGACATCGGTACAGCTCTAGTCTTTGTTTTCCATGTCGGAATAAAAATTGACAGCTATCTCAGCGCTCAGATCATTAGAAATGTTCTCATTAGCGTGATACCATCAGTCCATGACACGTGGCACATAGTGTCAAGACATATACATTTATTTATCCTCAATGTAAATCCATCTTGCTTTGCAGCCACAATTTGCTATGTTTGTTTGTGCTTGTAGCGCAATATGCAACCTTAGCCTAATGCCAATCCCAGATACATTTTTCACATTCATATTTTCTATGAACAGCCATATTCCCGCCTTTCTCTTCCATAACTTTACAACTTCCAGTTTAAAGGTAGCTGTGTAAAAATTGCGTGATTTGACAAGAGGAATTGTGAGATAAGTTGTATGATTTTTACAGGGATATTTATATGAATGATTATGACTGAAAAGATTGATCAAAACACCCAACTCATTAAAATGTGCCAGTACTATAGCAATGAAAACAATGTTCACAGCTAAATTCATTATTTGCATCCAGAGAAGGGAGCAGGCTTGTGGTTTTTAATCCACTTGATATTAAAAATTGGTAGCCTAATTAATGATAAAGAACAATGGAGTACAGGCAATACAGTAACTAGTATTGATTGCCAAAGCCAATATCACCACTCCGGTGGCCTAGTGGTTAGAGCGGGAGGTCGTGGGTTCAATTCCCAGCCGAGTCATACCAAAGACTTACAAAAATGGTACTAACAGCTGCCTCACTTGACACACAGCATTTACTGGTCAGCCTGGTGTCAGGATAATGTGACTGGGTGGACCATCATGCTACATGTCTGCGGCATGATGCCCCAGTGCTAGACATCACTATCAACTGCCTCACTGCAGACATATGATATGACTGAAAATTGTTCAAGCTACATTAAAAATCCTAATCAAACAAACAAGAGCCAATATCAGGGTTAAATTAAACAATTGAGGAAACTGGCTTGGATTGTTGGAAAACAAAAACCAGTTTATCAACTACAGGGATAATCAAAGAGAGACATCCAAATGAAGGCTGGTTTAGAATGAATACAGGTGATGTGCTGACATTACAATTTGCTTTAAACTGAAATGCGAAACTAAAAATGGATCATTGATGATGTACGAGTTGTAATTTTTATATATTTGATTTTAGTTTAGCCCCAATCCTGTCAATCCCTAAAGTGTTGCTTTCATAATTAAGTTGATATAAGTAAAAAGGATGTAATGGAACATAATTTTTTTAATTAAAGTAAACTACCTAACTCATACATGGAATACAAATATGACATGTCTTCTTTATGTTGATGTATTATATTGCTGGGCATGCCAATTGGAATTGGCTGGTGGGTGGTGGCAATTTCAAACCATTTGATATAATCACCTTGTGTTAGCTAATTTGTGGAAGGCAACTGGATGTTCTCAATAATTTTTCTTTGTTACTAACATAACAAAAGCATGTGCCTGCTACAGCTGTCTCAGATGAATTTTCAATATAAACATAAAAATGCAAAAGCAAGAAATAGTAATTCAAGACAGCTGAAACTTAAAGTAACTTGTATATGGTAATAATCATTTTATATTGATTCTTCACCTCTTGCATCATGGAAAAATATTAATCATCAATATATCAATTAATCAGTTCACCATTAGCTGAAACCATCCTAGTTATTCCTGAATAATAAGATTTTCCATTTTCTACTGCGACATCCATATTGGCTGTAAGATCTAACTATTTCATTTTGGACCAATTGCACATTGGGAAGAATGTACAGAGTCTGGTGGCAATCCCATCAGTGGTTTAGAATGAGTAGTGAGAACACTCTTCTGCTAAGGTCATGGGTGACAGGCACAAGCCCTTTCCACACTTTTTCAATAATCAGTGGAGCTGAAAACATGCAATAAAACTGCTGGGATCAAATTAACATGTCCCAAACAGCTAGTGATATGTGTATCTAAGTAATCAATCACCAGATCTCAGTGTGTGTGAACATGCAGACCCTCAGGTTAAGTAATGGTTAATGAATAGCCTTAATACATAACTGAACAAATACTGATCCAAGACCTACAAGACCCAAAAAATTACAACTATTTTATGACAGACAATATTAAACTCTTTTTCGTTGTATGCTTTGCTTCTTTACACCTCTGAATGATATTTCCACTGGTAATTATTAATAACCAACAACAGTAACAAGTGATTGCTCCACTTTCTGTACAACTAAACTTGCAATAAATGTACAAGTTGTGTGACAATCAGCAATGAAATAGCTTAGATTCCAGTATACAGCTAATAAAGGGTCACATGTGATTCATAAATTCATTAATGTATCCAGACAAGAGCATGTCCAAGTGAGATGGGGACATAAAAAGAATTTACTACAAAACAAGTGCAAATTAAACTCATAACCTGAATGTTTGTTTAAAATAAAATCTAGAACTCAATCCTCTTAGTAATAAAAAGAATCTAATGTTCTGAACACAAAATTGTTAGTTCTGGAATCACAATTGTCATGTTTTTCTGTAGTGTAGTCATATCATTATTGATGGTGTAAAGCGCTTAGAGCTTCGAATGATTAGGCGTTATACCAAGTCCTCATTATTATTATTATTATTATTATTATTATTATTATTATTATTATTATATAGTTATGTCTAGTACTGGGGCATCTTGCCGCAGACAATTGTAAGCATGCAAAGATGTTAAAAACGTTAAAATTCTAATAAATAAAAACATTTTTTCTCAATATATAAAAAAACAAAAAAACATTCCAGTAGTTTCTAGGCAATACAAAAATCAATATTTTACTTATTTACACGATACATACCAGTTTTAAAGTTTCAGTGATACAAATATGAAAAAATGCCAGATATCAGCACTATGTTGTAGCATGTTTACGTAAATTATCATAGGCTAGCATCATATTCATTATTGATCGATATTTGTTATCTACAGTATGACAGAGGACCGCCTGTATGGCCGATGATAACAAGAAATGAAAGTACCAAATATAAAAAAATGCAAAAAAGTAAAAAAAAGTTTAAAAAAACTCATTTTTCGAAGTAAAATAAAAAAAATGAAGAAAAAAGTTTTTATCATCTATGGTAGCATATCCCACAGTCACATTATCTGACACCAGGCCGACCAGTGATAACACTAACTTCTTAATGCAGTTAGTACCATGTTTTTAGAAGTCTTTGGTAAGACTTGGACGGGATCAAACCTGTAACCTCCCACATTTGAGGAGGATGCTCTAACCACTAGGTGACGAGTGGCCTGTTTAATAGGCCTATTTGCTGCATGGCCATGTACATTGTTTATTCGAGTATTAATTACAAATAAATCACACGCTTGCTTATCTTTCAGTTGAATCAACACTGCTCCGGTGGCCTAAACGGTTATAGCATATGTCTCAGATGCAGGAAGTCACAGGTCAGAATCCTGAATGAGTCGTACAAGACTCAAAAATGATACTAGCAGCTGCCTCACTTGTGGCTCACCATTAATAGGCTACCGTTTGTACTATTATGGCCTCTTTTTAGCATAATGCTATATGTCTGTGGCATGATGCTCTTGTGTTAGACATCAGTATAAACTGCCGCACTATACATCATCAGGGCTGTCAAAAACAACGGAAAACTTCACCCGAGTACCCATTGTGCCATTTAATGGTTAACCAGGTACTCGTTAGAACATGAAAAACATGTACAACCCGAGACCAACAAATTGTTCTCCACCATAAAAACATGCTGAAAACATATAAGATACAAAACACAAATAGATCTCAAAGTTTGTCTCTGCAGTCGAAACAGGTGAGTTTTAAGAGCACCTGGTATGCAAATGAACATTGTCCATATGACTTAAATGACTATATACAGCCACACTGCAGATATCGTAGCGATCCAAATCACACACATACCATATCACGATTATATGGAAAGCATTTAGCAGTTCAATACTGGTCTTTGTAAAACTTAAAGTTACACTGAAAATGAAAATGAAAATGAACCAGCAGTTATTGTCCCAAACCAACAGATATACCTATAAAAGAAAGAGTGATGGACACTATTTCAATGTGCAGTGTTTGCTGTTGAGCAAAAACCTTGACTTTGTGACTACCAGATCCAGGAAACTTCAGTTCTAATATGGAGAATTTTGATAGGAAAATTTGTTGCAAATTTCCAGTGCATCAGTAACTGACAATAATGAATATCATCAGCATTTGTACACATACCTGTAACTCACTTTGATATGACAATTGATATTTTGCTGATATATCTGTCAAATTATGAAATGTATTACTGTCCTTTTTCTCTTCATACTCCTATGTGTCTGTCACCAGTACCTTGTTTAAAGGCATGCATGTGACATCTCAACTCAGTTTTCACAAACATTGATTCACACAGTGGTCTAACATGGTATTTTTTCCTGTGCAACATAGCATGTTATTTGTTCATAATACAACTACTTTGGTATTGTCTGCCAGTATCTAAAGAATTTCCAGAGTAAATGTAGTATGAATCTAACGATAACATAAGAACAAAATATTCCATTATTTTTTTTCTTTTCTTTTGTTTTTACAAACAGGTGTATTTGTCCCAAATTTATACTGAATATTAAAATACAGTTCTATTTTATTTATGATCCTTTAATAGGCTGTGAGATGTGTCACACAGGCCAGCATGGTGGCCAATGGGATGTTATGAAACATGTTCAGCAAAATCCAACTAACTGGTTAAAAATGTCATTTTTTTATATATCTATTAGGTAAATTTTATACCTTTATTGGATTATTTGATTAACATTTTAAACATATTATCAGTCATATCGCTACAACGTCTGCAGTGAGGCAGTTTATAGTGATGTCTAGCACTGCAGCATCATGCCGTGGATGTAACATGATGTCCCACCCAGTCACATTATCCAGACACCAGGCCAACCAGTCCTAACACTAACTTCTTAATGCTGAGCACCAAGCAAGGCAGATGTTAGTACCATTTTTTAAAGTCTTTGGTATGATTTGTCCAGGAATCGAACCCACGACTTCCCACTCCCGTTGTGGACGCTCTAACAACTAGGCCATTGGAATGGTCGTTTATACCTTTAGAAAAATGAGAACCATCCTAAGATTAATAAGAGTCTGCAGTGTGGCAGTTTATAGTGATGTCTAGCACTGAGGTATCATGTGGCACAGAGGTAAGCATGATGTCCCACCCAGCCACGGTATCCTGACACCAGGCTGACCAGTCCTAACAAAACCTCTTAATGCTGAGTGTCAAGCGAGGCAGCTTTTAGTACCATTTTTTGTAATTCATTGATATGACTCAACCAGGAATCAAAACCATAACCTCATGCTTCTGTGGCGGACGCTCTAACGACTAGGCCACTGTAGCAGTTTCTACTGCTAGTAAATTACAGCCTTCAGTGCCAACACACCATTTTCATCTGCAAGTCCAATATAGCTACAGTTTTAGATCACAACTTAAACAAGAATTAACACTGAAAAATCATCTACAACACGACACTGAAATGTTCACGAACTCAGAGGAAAAGTTCAACAACTTTAATTTCATGAACTGTTGTTCATGAACAGATCATGAAGGGTTAATGAACATATTTGACTTTTCACAACCAGTTCATGAACTTCATGAAGCACTCATGAACTTTTTCTGCTGAGGTGACCAATTATTTGCCAGGGGGCTGTGATTTTCTTTTCAGCCAAGATTTTGTAATACTGTAGTAAATCTGTTTTGTAGTATCCACCTCCAATAGGTACCTCGCTATTTTAATATATACATGCAATCCATACAAATCTGGAGTGACTATTTGAGTTATATTAATTTATGCATGAAATGTACATACATACATACATACATACATACATACATACATACATACATACACACACTGTACTGGTGTACTAGGCATACAGTCTTGCCACCTAATTTCAAGTAATTTAAGTTTACTGACTGTAAAGTTCTTGTTCATATCTGTCACCTGGTGGGGGTGTTGAGGGAAAACATTTACAGATAATACCTATTGTTATCCAATGGCAAGCAAGAATTGGTACAATTCCTATTTAAGCTGAATATGTTGGAATATAATTTCATTTATAATCCAATAAGCTGTTTAAACTGTTTAAATTGATTTTTTTTCAGTAATCAATGATGTAACATCATTATCAGCATCATTTGGCGTTACCTCACTTTCTAAATTAAAATAAACAAAATTAGATTGAAAAAATATAAATCACTGATACATGTATTCAATACTTATACACTTAGCAAACGCTAAGTAGTGTTGATTTTGTTATTAGCATAAAAAAAGTGGGCACAATTACCCCTGTGAGTACACACTTAGAAAACTGCAGAAAAATATCTAAGTGCATGTCAGTATCTGTGCCAAGACTTGGTTATATTTCAGCAGGCTGCACTAGGAGTTCTGTGGGAAATATTTTACTACTTTAACATTAAGTCCAGAAAAAGAGATTAACACTGTTCCTGTCTTGATATTTAAAAAATTGCACAAGTCGACAGAAATTTCTAAAATCTCTTATCAACATAATCTGCACTTTTCAAGGCATTTATACTTCATTTTAATGTTTTAAAAATCAGCAACTTAATTTAAACATTTGCTTAAATGGAAAAAATTGTATGTCAACATTACTTTTATGATTTGTAAGTGAAGTATTTCTTCTTATAGACATAGAAAAAGTAATTATTATTGTCTGTATAGCACAAAGAATCCCAAGATTAGGGAGCTTTGCAAGCCCATCTTCCAAATTTGAGGACACAAGTGTGGCAAATTAATTCTTAGACATTTCACAAATTGTAACTGAAACGGAAATTCAAGACATTTGTAAAGGTCTGCAATACATTGTAACCTTTTTTAAAATTGAAATTTTATTCATGTAAGGACACGATTTCCTGTTTTAGAGGAATTCATCTTTATCTCATGTATAAGGGTAGTAAGTGAATGATTTACACGTCACTTATAAGCAAAGTATACTTCATTTATAAGTGAAGTGCATAATTGGCCTATAGAATCCCAATGCTTCACTTATAAGTCACCTATAAGTAATGAAAATATAAGTAATGAAAATAGCGACTTGGGTCGAGATAAAATAAATGTTTCTGATTAAACTGGTTTTAAAATTAGGGTAGGCAGGTCACTTTATATATATATATATATATATATATATATATATATATATATATATATATATATATATATATATGCCTGTGATTAAAATATAAAAAAAGTCTTTTCTTGTTTTTTTCTTAAGGGCTGGCATTTGAATAAATTGTCAAAACCATTAAAGACAGAAATGTTGGTGGTCTCAGAAATTACATTAACTAATGTTTTAAAAACAAAAAAGGGAGGTGGGGCATTGTTTAAACCAGTAAGTATTTCTCCTGCTGGGGGTAGGGGGTGAAGGAGTAAATAAATGCACATGAATGGGAAAGATTTTTGATAGAGCATGAACTGAAACAACAGGATTTGAGAAGTCCTAATAGGAAAAGGTAAAAACTTGATGAATAAAATGGTTTTTTTTTTTAATTAGGATATTTAATGTAGCTTTAACAATTTTTCAGTCATATTGCAACAATGTCTGCAGTGAGCCAGCTTTTAATGACGTCCAGCACTGGGGCATCATGACACAGACATGTAGGATGATGTCCCGCCCAGTCACATTATCCTGAACACCAGGCCAACCAGTCCTAAGTTACACTAACCTCTTAATGCTGAGTGCCAAGCGAGGCAGCTGTTAGTACCATATTTGTAAGTCTTTGGTATGACTCAGCCGGGGTACAAACCCTTGACCTCTTGCTTCCGCAGCGGACGCTCTAACCACTAGGTCACCAGAGAGATAAAATATGTATCGAAGCCACAACGTAAAAACAGGCCTCTCATGATCCCCAGCTTCCATTTCAAATATTCAGATTCTCTGAGGATATAAATTGTCTCCATGTAATATGCCCTCATTAAAATATCCCCTTTCAGGCACCCCATTCTCAGCATCATTTGCCAATCTGCAGAATACCCAAGTCTAGAGGTCAGAGCCGACTAATTAGCAGTAATCCTGTTTTGACCTGAAACCATCTTATATCCAGGGTATATGCATGTACCTGCAATTATTCAGCAAGCAAACAATTCCCTTTTAGTCTTTTAATGTTTACATTGATGGTGACACAAAACATGAAACAAATCGCAGCTTTCTGTAGTTAAGTAAACACTATTATCAAATCATCAATATGCCATAAGAATAACTGCATGATCAGTATGGCAATAGGACTAGGGCAATACAGTATCAGTTGACACTTTTTAAGAATAAATAATTGACTTGGTCAACAAAAAAGTCGGCAAAAACAAACCCTAAAATCCTCAGAAGAAATGGAGATTCACAAATTTAACCATGGTCATTTCATTGTTGTTGAGGGTAGTCCTACTACTGTATTTTCTGGCCTATAAGTCGATACTTTTTACTTGAAAGTCGGGGCTTCATCTTATACTCCGAATCGACTTATATATGGATTGTGTCAGTGAAAGTTTAAATGAGTTACCTTTGTAACTACAGGAAATAAAATGAACTACGACATGGATGTGCTTCAGTTATAATAAAACAAGCATGGATTGTTTATTCAGCTGTTTCAATTGATAACAGAATATAGCAGTGACTTGTTCAGAAGTAAAATAACAAGCATGCTAGCATCGGTAAGGCAATTTCACGATTGCCAGTAATATGGAATTATCATACGATATCATTACTAGTGTAAAATACGAAACCAAGATATTGACCTGACCTCGTCTTATACCCCGAATTGACTTATATATGGATGAAGGATAGAAAATAAGTCGAATAGGTGAATTTGGCTTATACTCTGCACAGACTTATAGGTCGGAAAATACATTACACATAATAAGACACAAGGTTTAAAAATTATACACATTATGATTAGTTTATATTGTACAACGTGCTAAGCAATTGAAATACTGTGATTTAGTACAATAGCATAGACATAAAACAAATTGATAATTTATTTGTGTGAAACACTCACTATAAGTATTTTACATGTCTAACTTTTCCTGAATGGTTTTGAATAATAAATGCTGTCTTGTATTCACAAAATTTGTAAAGTGCTCTTGCTTGGTCCTTTTCCTGATGCAACATGTTAAGTTAATAAAATCCCTCCAGTGACACAACATCCATGTGTCAATGATAAAACCTGTTTCACTTTTGAACTTAAAAACATTCTTAAAAAATAAACATGGGTACCTAGTTGCATATTTTATTACCCAGGGAATATAAATGTATGCGTGTGTGAGTGTGAGTACTGTGTGCATGATTTGGATTTTTAACATACCTTTAATAATTTTTCATGCATACTGCTATTACTGTGGTGTGGCAGTTTAAAGTACTAGGGCATCATGTTGCAAACATGTAGCATCATGTCACACCCAGAAACATTCTTCTTGACACCATGCTGACTAGTCCTAACACTAACTTCATAATGCTGAAGTCTTTGGTATCAGTTGGTCAGGGTTCAATCCAATGGCCTCCCACATCCAAGGCAGATGTTCTACATACTAGGCCACCAGAGCAGTCTCAATCCTTGTGAACAACATAGTGGGGGAGAGCAATTTATTAAAAAATAATTAGTCATTCAACCAAAGTTGTTTGTAGATATGATTAGGAATAAACAAGAATGCATCAGACTTTATAATTCTGGAAGAGGATTCAATGATTCCGCAAATTTTGTATGTGTTTTGGACTTGTCAACAAGGACCAGGGTAGCAATTGACAGCTTCAATACCAAAAGCCAGAGTAAGAGACTCGCACCAAAGAGCCAACTGAATGTGTATTGTACCAGAATCATAACTTCAGTTGAAATTCTACAAAAATTAAGGCTTTGACAGTCATTGTCAAGACTTTTATCAATTACTGACAAGAATTGCTATTTAACATAAAAGGATATCAATATCACAAACTTGTTTTGGAAAGGTGTAACAAATATTAATGTAAATAAACCAATTAATTTAGGGTGCAAAAAAAAGCTAAAAAGATGAGAGGTCAGCATATCCTAAGGACAAGGTCTAAACATGATGACTACCAATATATGCACATGGCCCAAGTGTAGAGCTATGAGCAGGCACCTGGGTAACCACCACTAGACAATAACTCAGGTAAAGAAAATGAGCCATTGGGTACCCGTTAACCATATACAAGTTTTCAATAAGTGCACATGGCCCCATAAGCCCCATAAGCTCTTGGTTTGTAAAAGCAGCACCCACTATTTTCAAGCTGACATTAATTCTGATCAACCTGCAAATTTAATTTAATACAGGGCTCCGAGTGGCAGAGTGGTCTAAAACGTTCTCCATTATGGATCACTGCCATCTCACCTCTATCTGTGTGAGTTCAAGTCACAGATTCGGCCAATGTGGGTATTTGAAATAGCTTGCCAGTAGCTGCTCATGGGTCGGTGGTTCTTTACGGGTTTTTCCTCCACCATTAATATTGGCCACTATGTATAGCCCATTGTATGCTGAAAAATGGCATTAAACCCTACAACAACAACAAATTTCTCCCTGCCAAGCAGAGATTTGCCTCTGCCAGTAAAATGTTTGACTTTAATCTCTTGGTTTTTTTTTTTCCTACTTGGCAACCTCTAATGAGCACACATGGTCAGTGGCAAGATGATATTACATTGTTATATATTTGTTGATCTTGCCACACACAAATGATACATGTTCAGTGCAACCTAACAAAGAATTAACAACTGTATGATCAAAGTGTTGTTTACATAGACCAAGCTTACAATGACCAGCCCATGATGATTTACTGAATGACAATTGATGTACTTTAACATACAATAAGAATAAATTCTTAGGCCTTGTATTATCAAATGGCATTAGAATACAATGAAATTTTCAATAGAATGGACTTAATTTTCTCATGTAAAATTAAGTTACTATGGGATAATGTGAATCAGATCATTCTGAATTAATTTCCATACTGCTATGTAATCTATATCTATCCAGAAGGGCTTATTTATTTTTTAAAAAACATGCATCTATGACTCACTGACAAGTCACCCCTTCTGAGGGATCTAACTTGCATTATACACACCAGCTTATAGACTTCAACTGATGAAAATATTCACTTTTTGCATGCACTGTTTTTAGTAAAAATGATGGGGAATAAATACTTTATGGCCTAGCATAATTATCTTAATCCTGATGCATTTTCAGCATACAGGATACATTCCAGAGGCATAATGAAGTACTTTAGTCATCCTTTAATAACCACGTTCACATAAAGTTTCTATGTCAAATTGTATCTTGTCTATGGTTTAATTAAAAGCTATGCTACCGGTGTGTCACATGGTGGAATGTTACATTGAAATCTTACTGGTGGTTATTGCTTGTTCAGGTCAACATTTAATAACTATCAATCAGGAATTAGCATAGCTTACTCTCTGCATGAAAGACAGGGAATACTGTCAGAGCACCAGATATGCAAAAGTCATTAATTGATATGTACAGTACTTGAATACAGGGTATGCAACTGCATCAATCATGCAAAATGTGTAAAAATTTGCACATTTGGGAACAGTGATTTGAGACAACTCCTGCAAATTAGTTTAAAGTCCAGGATATAAAAATGTGAGAAGTACTGAATTTTTATTTAACCATTCTTGCCAAGCCATCTGTGTTTTTGGGTAGCAATTGTACATACCGTACATCTGGGTTCTTCTAGCATGACATGAATATTTCTTAAACTAAATTTGACTGCACATTGTGCCCTGGAATAAACCTTATGGCATAGTTTGAACCATCCTTGAAGTAAGTTTTATAAATGCATGTTTAAAATATGTGCTACCTAGAAAACACCAAATATCTGATTCTCTGAGTGATGTTTTCATTTGGCAAATACTGGCTGGTGATAGTAAGATGGGAAAATTGTTAAGGGAGATACAAATGTGTGATTTCGAGCCCGAAAATAGAAATAGTGTTAAATACCAGATCACATGACGGTCATTGGTATTTCAGTGGTATTTCAAAATTTAATGCAGAACAGGCATAATAATGACATTGATTAAAATGCAGACAATTTAAAAGTAGATTGCATTTTGGTTTGTTTTCTTATCAATTTATACCTGCAGATCATATGCTACAAAACCATATATCCATATCATGGTAAAGATAAACTGAATAAATAAGGATTACAAAAATGAAAATATACAGATTCAAGTATGCTGGTGAAAAATCCATTTTGGAGCAGATGCAGTGTTTCCCTTTACCCTCCGTGATCCCCAAACTTTTAATTTGACCCCAGGAGACTTGACTCTCAGTCTTACATCCCTACTGGTTACAGAGCAGATGTATCTAAAAAGATAATATCTGTGATCTCTGGAAAAATGTACATAACACCCGCAAAGATCAGTTCCACAACATCTTCAACCTGAGAAAGCTCAGAGGAAAATACAGAAAATATTCACATACAAATAAGGAACATAGTACATGTATGCTCATAAATATTTACTAGATTCATATATAAATATATTTTAAAGATTTGATTTCAACAGAGCTCTAAGAAACTGAAGCAGAAAGAAAGAGAACAATATTGATGTGTTAGGTAAAAATGACTGTTACCATCTTCCCATTCTTCTTTTCTACTCTCCTATTCTTTTGGTTACACAGTGACAAGTCCCCCTTATGATAAAATCCTTGCAGCATATCTATTTAATTGTAAATGGGGGGGGGGGGGGGGGGGGGAAAGAACTTTGCTCCTTATGCGCTCATGTACAAGCAAAAACCCAATGGAAAACAATGTTTTTAACACAACTAGGCATTAGGCTAATGGAAAATTGGTTGTCAATACATTAGGATATATTCAGAAATAGCCCCCAAAATATGTTTTCTTCTGGCTTTTCGTGTGAAAACAGCAAAAACCTCCAGGGTTAACACATTAACCACTGCAGCCTTCATAACTCATCACACTTTACATCCCTCATCTCCCGAGTGCCTCGATAATGGGGCCGAGTTTGCATAGCTTGTATCCTGAACACCAAGTTTGAGTGGCAGTAATTTACTATGCCTGTATCCCGAGCGCCAAGTTAAATCAGCGCAAACCATTGGTTGATTTGAAGCCATTTTCTAATTATGCTGGCAGTTTAACCAATAAAATGTTAGCTTATACAGACAATGTGAACACTGCTGAAGAAAGAAGAAAAAACTTTTGATAGCGGCAAAATTAGTGGAAATATTTAGATTAGAAAATGAAGAAAATTAAGAGAATCAGCCGCTGGAAGTAGACTTTTACTTGGGACTGAAGAAGTATTTACATGAGGTTTAGTTTGCAATAGAGATTACAAGTAGAATTTGTATGTACATCAAATGGAGTGAATTTCACGTTGATTATTCAGTGTGAATTCATCGTGGATTTTTATGGATTATTCATGGCAAGAAAAACAAATTGGTACGAAATTCATTTTATCTTTATGTGTCAGTTTTATTTCTGCATGTAGTTCGAAATTTTTATACCATTTTGTACATAATTTTATTGAGAACTGCTGTGCCAAAATTTAACTTAATTAAAGGAAGGACTACCTAGCTGTTTGGCTCAGGGGTTAACATGTGAACCCTTTAGCTACTACTACTACAGCTGTTGTGCAGTTTCACTACTGCTGAGTGCTATCATATCAGTTGCTTAGACTATTGAGGCTGATTGCTAGGCTGAATACTAGAGTATCATCAAGACTGACTACAGAACCTTGCAATAAAAACATGGTTACGTTTCTATTCATTATTTCATTAGTTTTTGCTGGATTTCAATAAAATGAAAAAAAACCAGCTTACTTTGTATTTCCACTTTATATACTCCATACATCCAATCTTACAAGAAATCCCAGTCATGTAAACTGTTTTGAATCCCACAAAATAAATCCAATATTTACACAAGTACATATATAAAAACATGAATGAAATCCACACTATAATTAGTCTGGTTCTATGCTTAGTATGCTCCCTGCATTGCACTCTGCTATACTAAGTCAGGCGAACACCAACAACATATTGTCACATGATCACAGGGTTTGAATTTAACAAAAATTTGTTTGTAGCCAGAAGGAATAGTGTACTGAGAAATATAGTAGTCCTGCCAAACATTTACTAGTCCAGTCCACAAAACAATGTCACACACTTGTATTGAGATTAACAACAATTTTCTTTCATAAATAACATTATCATATGAAATGCAGAGGTATAGAAGTATAAATCCTACTTCAAATCATCAATCAATTAACATTTCTTGTTTCTCAAGATAATCTGGATCTAATTAGAGAAAGGGATCCAGGTGTCCTTTCTCATCCTCCACCTGCACTCCTGTTACAGTGGTCATGTGAATAAACAGTGATACCAGGTTATTTTTCATTCAATTTGCTGTTAGATTAATTAGGATATCAATTACCAAACTGTGACCATGATTGGCACTGTCAAGTGAAATGAACAAAATCAGATGGCTTCTTGTAATAGAAACACACATTTCTGAGGCAGAAATTGACTACATCTTCTTATGCTTATATTTTATGACTGTTTACAATGGTTACTGCGTTGATTCTATCAAATATATGCTGAAGTCACGTCTTTATTATTTTTATCGTTTCATAAAAAATATGTAAAATAAACACCCAAATACATCATCTATGTACAAATAATCCATATATTCACTTGTCTTTTTGTCCACTGAACACAACCTGTTGATTTTGCTGGCTCAATGTGCAATCATTTCTTTCATTCTCAACTAGTCTTATTCCTTTCAAGCTCCAGCATGCATTGGCGACGTGCAGTGCACATATTGATTGAGAGCTTCATTTTTTTCCGTATGCAGCTTCATTTGAAGGTGCGGTCCTGGATTCTTTCAACCACGACTTCTGAAATTTTTATATTGCAGGGCACAAAATGCCAGTCCTCGAGCATTCAGTTTTCTTATAAATTGACCAACTCAATTTCTGTCGACAATTCGTTCCAGACATTCCCTTCTGTTTTTTTTTTAAAACCTTCATCTAAACTTTACATATCATCTCTCTCAACAACTACAGTACACTTCTTCTTTCCATTGCCAATGCCATCAGTTTCCTTTACATGAAGATTCATTAGATGAATTTAAACTTTTGACCAATCAGAATAGTCTTTACGAGAGTCATGGGGTAACTAATTTATGGAGCGAATGCATTAAAAGGATTGTTGCGGAATAGGACTGAAAAGAACAGTTATAAACTAGGAAAAAAAAACGATTGGACATTTTTAAAAATAAAAACGGACTATATCAAGAAAAATCAAATTCAAGTCAGGAGAAAAGCGGAATTCCGTTTTAAACGGAGAAAAATCATGTCCGTCTTTTTTCCTTGTCAATGTTTGTTGTTTGTCCAAGATTTGATCCTCTAAAATCATGGATTTGGACAGGCAGAAAACAATTGCTCCAATCTGCTAGAACAGCAGAAACTGTTTCATTTTTGCTATCAGCATCATCTTCTGATGATTCAATCTCGAGAATCTTCAATGTCCCATTTTATATCTCGCAAATTATCCAACTGTCGAACATATCTTCCTCTACTTACTCAATATTTTTTAGATCAAACCCGAGAAACTCCTCATTTTTGCCCTCATCGCCATAAAAATCACTAGTGCTTCCGCCATCATTGTATGATTTTTCAAGAACAGAACACGTGTATTGAAACTGCTCTCAATTAGTAATCTTTGGTTTCTGAACATTTCAAGTTTGCACAAACGAAAGTAAAATCATTTCTAATTGGTTGCATTAGTCTGATTCTTGAAAAAGTCTCCATTTGCAACCAATCAGAGACATATCTACCACATATTCAAATGGAACATCAATGAGATCGGCCATTGAATGCAGTCAAGAAACTTCGCGCATTGACGGGATCTGGGCCGAATGAGTTAAGCGACACTGGGTAGTAAACTAGGCTTATCGGCACTGCATATATGCATCAGTGGGGTTCAGGAGGTATTTACAGGAGATGCTTAGGCGTATTCATAGATAACAATCTTACTTGATCTATCCACATTAAACACATTTCAAAAAAAGTTAAGTCTTATCTTTGGTTACTGAGGAAAACCAAAACATACATTCCATTTCAGTAATGGCCATCTTTTATAAAAGTTATATTAAGCCATATCTAGACTATAGTAATTTTGGGTAATATCTCATATTCAAACATAACAGTTTTAAGACACCAAAAGCGGGCTTACCTTTAAATTTTAAATTCATGTAAAGACAATTTTCAGGATGCAAGGAATAATATAAAGGTTATAACAATACATGAAAGAATATTTCTTAGAAAGGCCAAACTGATGTATTAAGTATCCAGAAAAGCAATTTCTGTCTATCTAAGCAATATCTTTCACAAAAGAGATACTGATGGAATTCCAAATTTAAGGTCCAAAAGAATACAAAATGACATTATACTATGGCCAAAGGACATTTGTAAAAATTTATTTAAAGTTTTTAACATACTTGTCCAGTAGTATGGAACAACATTCCCAGCGACATAAGACAGGCTCTTAGCATTTCCTCTTTTCATAATCAATGTCATAATTGTATGAAATCATAAGAAAAATTGGACAGTTTATTACAATAAATACATGTACTGCCTTCTTTTCTCTAATTATGCATCATTTTCATAGTTTCATTTTTAAATACAGGATGATATTTTATATTTTATATATACATGTATCATAGGTCTCGGAAATGCTTAATTACGCACAGTGGGACACAATTTTTTCATCTGGGATGCAGAAAATCATTTATGCAGGAGTCCTCCGTATGCATGCAAATAGCTGGGTTACAAATTCAAAGGTTTTCCTACTTCAATAACATACTGAGCTGGACAATGTGTTGATTATTTGATCATTTTATCTGTGCTGATATTTACATTGACAGAATTCAGTGGTTATAATACCCCCAGATGTACCTACTGTATTTATAAGAGTACATCAAAAGAACTAGGGCATAACTGATCAGCATTTTTCTACTGATTTCCGATTCTGGATTTTGGGCATGAAATTTTTCCGTTCCGGATATGATTTAATTAATTAGAAATGCTAAATCTGTATTTTTTTTCTCAAAAAAATGTCATCTTCCGTTTCCGGGTTTCTGGTTTTGCCGTGTATAGCATGTTACTTAGTACTTTACCATATCCAGCTTCATTTCCGGTTTTCACCTGCCAGTTCAAATAGATTGTCTCACAGCGTGGTTGTGTTGACCATATTGGACTTTTCTGACTTCTTATTTAACTTTATTTACACATTAACTCTTTCACTACCACTGACGTGTATATCCGCTGAATAAATATGCCTAGCCTCACCAGTGACTGACCTATCCGCTTGTAAACAGACCTCTAATTCTCCCGGTGACTGATATATCCGCTTGAATTTTACCCTTCCTGTAGCGCAGTGACTGATAGATCCGCTCTGTATGTCTATGTTACAATCGGTCGTATTGGTCAATATATAGAAGTAAAAGTCTATTCAACCAATCAAATTAGAGTTAACAAATGATTGTTCTTACTAAATCCGGTTCCTTTGTTCAAATTTGTACCGCTCATTTGTTAATACATGCATTTGTAGTTGACAATAGAAACAATGGCGTTTACGTACGATAGCGATTCAGATTCCTACTTTTCCGGTTTTTCTGAGGATGATTTTGACCACCATGAAGTAAGAAGTATCGGTAGTGATATCGATATTTCATCTTTATCAAGTTTGTCTGAAATTGAGACAGAAAGTGACGACGAAGACGACGAAGTGTGGACAAGAGAACCGCGTGCGCCGAAAGTTACAGAGTTTGCAGAAAGCGTCGGTTCAACTTTCGTTTTAGATGAGGAGAAAAAAAAATTGATTTTTTCTTTAAAATTTTTTTTCTGGCTTTGATTGAAAGCATTGTTAGTCAAACAAATGGATATGCGGCTAGATGCATTCAAGAAAAGCCCGATTCACTCTGGCAACCGACGACCATAGACGAAATGATGGCCTTTCTTGGAATTCATTTAGTTTTGTCCATCCTGGGACTTCCAGAATATAGCTTAGCTTGGCGATCAACTTGGCCCTTCCAGATAATAAGTATACCAACAATTATGACCAGATTACGTTTTGAAAAATTATCTAAATATTTTCACGTAAATGATACCAGACAGAATCCTCCAAGACGCCAGCCCGGACATGACAAGTTGTGTCACGTAAGACCAGTTTTAGATGAAGTTTCCAAAACTTGTCTTGAAAATTACACTGGTCATAAAGAGCAGAGTGTGGATGAAGGGATGATTGCTTACAAAGGTCGATTATCATTCAAGCAATATTTGCCTGCAAAGCTGACCAAGTTTGGAATTAAAGTTTGGGAACGGGCAGATCCACACAATGGTTATGTTCATGAATTTCAAGTGTATACTGGAAGAGAAGAGGGCCAGACTGGACGCACAAAAGAAGACGGCCTTGGTGCTCGTGTGGTAAATGACCTGACTGCGAAGATACGAGGGAAATCACATGTTGTTTACATGGACAATTTTTTCTCCAGTCCAACACTGTTTGAATCACTGAGAAAAGAAAAAGTATATTGCCTCGGTACAGTGCGGGCAAATAGAAAGGGAATGCCAGAAGAATTAAAATCAGCAAAATTAAAGAACAGAGGTGAGAGTTTCATAATGACAAAAGGAAGCCTATGTGCTATCGCTTGGAAGGACAAAAAAATAGTCCATTACCTATCAACAAGTTGCAATCCAAACGAAAGCAAGACTGTGCGTAGGAGACAGAAGAATGGAACATACCAGGAAGTGCCAGCTCCAATTGTCTCTGAGCTTTATAATAAATACATGTTTGGGGTTGACCTGGCAGACCAGAAAAGAATGCAATACTCAACCTGCCGCAAAGCTACCAAATGGTGGAAATATCTCTTTTGGTTCTGCTTTGATGTTGCCCTAGTAAATGCATTGATAACTATGCAGGAGTCGCCCAACCACAAACTTGTTACCAAAAAGAAGAAGGAAATCTGACGGAGACAACTGGATTTTAGAATCGCGCTCGCGCAGCAGATGATTGGGACATTTCGAGGATCAAGAAAGAGAAAGGCTGCTTCTACAATTGATAACTGTGGTAATGCACATTGGCCCATACAAGCAGAGAAACCAGGGCGCTGCAAAATGTGTAACAGCGAAAAGAGGAGACATGAAGTGTCCATCATGTGCAAACAGTGTGATGTCCGTCTCTGTGTAAAACACAACTGTTTCGCCAGATACCACGAGGAATTACTGAAGAAATAGTAGAACACAGTGACTAGGTAAGTGTGTTGTGTTATATTCCTGGATCAATGTCAGTGTTTTCAAGCAGTGTTTTGTGTTATATTCCTGGATCAATGTTAGTGTTTTCAAGCAGTGTTTTGTGTTATATTCCTGGATCAATGTTAGTGTTTTCAAGCAGTGTTTTGCGTTATATTCCTGGATCAATGTTAGTGTTTTCAAGCAGTGTTTTATATTATATTCCTGGATCAATGTTAGTGTTTTCAAGCAGTGTTTTGTGTTATATTCCTGGATCAATGTTAGTGTTTTCAAGCAGTGTTTTGTGTTCTATTCCTAGATAAATGTTAGTGTTTAAAAACAGTGTTTTGTGTTATAATTATATTCCTGGATAAATTTTAGTGTTTACAAGCAGTGTTTTGTGTTATATTCCTGGATTTCAGCAGTATAAAATAATCAAACAGATATAAGGTAGTTATAGCTTTTATATATGCATGATTTAAGCCTATAATCAGTTTATTATAGAGAAAATAACTAACACAATCTAACACAATTCAACCATACATCAGTTAAAAGTTATCATTTGGCTACAGCAGCATTTGGCTCTGGTAGTCAGCCCACAAATCAGCTGCAGTAGTGACCCCAGCAACTAGGCATAGCAGTGAGCCACTACAGTAGCTTTGGTAGTTAAAGAGTTAACCCCTAGCGACGACTTTACGGGGTATGAGGTAGTAGCCTACTTCCATGGTCTGTAGCGTCAAGGTCATACATGATACACTAAAGTGGGTGGTATCATTGAAAAGTAGACAGATATAGCTTTACAATGATAGCAAGTAATCTGGACATTTTAATTGCATTACAAAATACAGATAGAAAAACCGAAGTTTTTGGACCCGTTTTTTTTTTCATCCAAAAATCGCCCATGGTCGGATTCCGAATTTGTGTCCAGATTTTAGACTTTATGACCTCAGATCTACGGAAGACCGGTCTGAGATGCACACAGACAAGTGAACCTGTGCAAAAAGTAGGATAAGGTGGACATTTTGAATAAAGAGTCTTCTACATACGAAAATTATGGGTCCATTAAGCAAAAAAAAAAAAAAAAAAAAGGAGTCCGATTTTTGCCATTCTGCTCATGCGTCAGCAAACTAACCAATGAAAAACATTTCCTGTATCATTAGCAACCATTTGTCTAACGGATTATTGATTGGAAATCGATGTATTACAATGTATTCCGAAATAGTCCCCAAAATGTGTTTCCTACTCGCATTTCATGCGAAAACAGCAAAAACCTCCAAGGGTTAATGTGTTAAACAGTCACTTTTCATGATACCACAAAATTTTAATATTCCTCGCGTATTTAATCACTTGTGCGTCAATACTGGACATGAATTACAAATTTTGCCATTCCGAGACAGTTTTCTATTTTTTTTTGAAAATTCTTGTTAACACATTAACCCCTAGCGACGACTTTACTGGGTATGAGGTAGTAGCCTACTTCCATGGTCTGTAGCATCAAGGTCATACAAGATACACTAAAGTGGGTGGTATCATTGAAAAGTAGACAGATATAGCTTTACAATGATAGCAAGTAATCTAGACATTTTAATTGCATTACAAAATACAGAGGAAAAAATCGAAGTTTTTGGACCCGTTTTTTTTTCATCCAAAAATCGCCCATGGTCGGATTCCGAATTTGTGTCCAGATTTTAGACTTTATGACCTCAGATCTACGGAAGACCGGTCTGAGACGCACACAGACAGGTGAACCTGTGCAAAAAGTAGGATAAGGTGGACATTTTGAATAGAGTCTTCTACATAAGAAAATTATGAGTCCGTTAACACATTAACCCCTAGCGCCCCCATAACTCGTACTTTTCCTCCCTTATCTCCCGAGCGCCTCAATAACAGGGCTGAGTTTGCAATGCTTGTCTCCCGAGCGCCGAGTTTGGGTGGCAGTATTTAGCAAGTCCCATATCCCGCACGACGACTTGTGTCGTCGCAAACCATTGGTTAGTTTTAAGCTATTTTCGAAATATGCTGGCAGTTTAGCCAATGAAATTTCAGCTGACAAAGATAGAACAACAGAAAATTTTGTTTACTTCGATTGCAGCAGAAATAGTGAAGATATATAGATCTGAAAATGATGAAATTGAAGAGAATCAGGCGCTTGGAGCAGAGTTTTATTTGACAGATTCTGACGGTGAATTTTCGGGATTTTCATCAGATGAGATCGATAGTGACATCGAAATTGCTATTGATGATAACAGCGGCAGTCTGGAGAAGAATAAGAAAATGAAAGAAGAGCTGACCGGTGGATCGTAAATGATAGAACTCACGTTGACACGTTGCATTCATTGCAATGTTCATTTATGTATAGATTGTTTTAAACCATATTATGTAGATCTTTTGAAGAATCGTTAAATAAATATTTGTGAAATATTTTTTTACCATAAGTGTTCATAATTCAATGTTTGATAAATGTTTTATTAGTTTTTAAATTTTCAGTTAGAATTCTAAGAAAGAAAGGTAAGTAAAGATCAAGAAAAATATGCCAATATGTTTACAGTATTCAAAGGATGTCAAGTCTACAAAAGAGATGACAAATGTTATTTTAGTGTACATAAATATAATTATATAATGGGTTGATGGTGTTCATAATTCTGTGTGAATTCATAATTCATAATGGATTTTATGGGATATTCATGGCAAGAGAAGCAAATTTGTAAGTACATCATTTGTTGTCACCTTTATGCATGAGTTCTATTTCTGCATGTAGCATGAAATTTATACCATTATGTATGTAATTTTATTGAGAACTGCTGTGTCAAAGTTCAGATTAATTAGATGAATAGAAATAAAGTAATAACAAATTTATTGTAAGTATGCCCCTCTATAAAAATCTGCAAGCCAAGTGCTGTCAGAAAGCCTCAGGGATACAAGCACTGGTAATGCTAACACTGCTCTTGGTGATCTCTGCAATTATGCTGCAGGGGGCTGCCTAACTATTTGGCTCAGGGGTTAATGTGTTAAGCAAAAAAAAAAACAAAAAAACACAGGAGTCCGATTTTTGTCATTCTGCTCATACACCAGCAAACTAACCAATGAAAAACATTTCCTCTGGCATTAGCAACCATTTGTCTAACGGATTATTGATTGGAAATCGATGTATTACGATGTATTCTGAAATTGTCCCCAAAATGTGTTTCCTACTCGCATTTCATGCGAAAACAGCAAAAACCTCCAGGGGTTAATGTGTTAATGCACTATCGAATAACACGCAGTGTTAGACATGGTGCTATAAAAATTTGACTTTATTATTTTTATTATCCGAAATGGGCGTTCCTGCCTTATCCGACTCTGATTAATCGGAAGTTCATACTATCCGGTGGAATCTGATTTCCGGATCAAAAGTCGGTTATGCCCTAAAAAGAACACAATGCAATAGCTGGGTGGCAAGTTCAAAGATTCTGACTAGCAGCTTAGGGGAGAAAATGTGCCGATATTTATAATGACTCAATTCAGAGACAGAAAGGCCCCAAGATGTACATGTGGTTATTATAAGAGTGCAGTAACATCATTACTTTACCTTCCATTATTGTGTTCCTTTCTGATTGTAGCCAAATAAATAGTGCATGCAACCTCAAAATCAAGACACATAAAGACTTGGACAAAACATTTGCAAATCTGGATATTGTGGGATTAAATGACAAAATGACAATAATTTTTAATGAGATTCAGAATAGTGCTAAAGTTGCTAGAACTGATAGTTTGGATGGAATAGTAGACAAGTGTAAGAAAATGTGTGATGCCTGGCTTTTATGTTTGGAATAAAACCATTCCTTGGATTGACAAAATTCAGTCTCACCCCAAAAGACTAGCAAGAGTTACACCACTGTCAGGCAATTCTGCACATTTAAGGTCACATTTAAGGTCACCAATATTGGTACAAAACTTGTACTAAATTCAACTGAAAAAAATTAAATTCTGCAAGGCTAACTAATTGAAAAGCTGCAATTGTCATCACCAGAATATTCTATTCAAAAAAATACCAATTTTGGACAAATGGGATACCACCCCTATGTTTTCATGACTCTGTATATGGCGGACTATTCTGTGCATGGCTTTGAAAAGATATAATGTTTATGAATCATGCTATGGAAATTAAATACATTACTTAGAAATCATTATGTCGGCATTTCGGTCAAAACAATGCTTGATCCAATGTTTACAGAAATGATATATCGTTGTGTAAATTTACCAGATGCGCTGAATAGGCTGACACTGTTGTACATGTCAGTGTCATAAAGAAAATGGAAATTAAACTCAACGGTAACAACCAGTCATTCTAATCTGCATAGTTCAACACTGTCTGGGCTGGGATTGCAACATTTTCTGGTGGGACTTTTATTTTTACCAAAATGGAAGTCCTGGACTCCTAGTTTTAAAATCCTCGAGAGACCTCTGTATATGTCTATATTTTCACAGATGCTTGTGCATGTATTCCAGACATGATATTTTGAATTTTAAAATTACTTAATTATTTACTATCAAGCCAGATTGTTCACATAATGTTGTACATACTGTATATATTATACATAATATAATAGAAGGAATCAAGGTAGACTAATTCTGTAACTAAGTTACCTTCTCAAAATAAAGTCATTATTATTATTTATTTTTTCTTTCTTCGAATTATTGCTATTGTTTTCATGTAGCAATGGCCAATCCCTAAGTCTGAAATAGGATGTCAACAAAGAGTGTACATGTTCGCACTGAAAACAAGAGAATGATGCTTCACATAAAACAATGAAGAAAAATAGAAACATGTCATTCAAAGTAATATGGCATGGAGACAAATAGCTGGTGAACTCTTTCTCTCAATAAAACTCTTGTATATGTTTGGGTCATAAACAATAAACAATGCCAACTGTATCAACAAAGACTTGATGATTAGCTGACTGGGATCCATGAGAAGCAATGGTAATTCCATTTGAATGATCATGGTGGTGATGTTTCAAACATAATTATAAAATCATTAATCTGTACTGTGTGTTTATAATCCCTTCCTGTAAATTATGTCTATTTACATGATTTGATTAAAGAAATACTCTTCAGTACCATGTTTTTAACTGGCTTTGTCATGAATCTTGTCCACTGTGCAACCTTTTCTGGTAACAAAATGCACTTAATAACAAAAAAAAGTCATTACCACAAATAAAGCTGGACATTTAGGCTTTCTTACTGTACACTTGTTACTACTTAAATCCATGCCAAATAGGCATCACCAAGGCCACACCTTGACCAACAAGTAGTTCTCTGCCTTTTTTCCTCAAAATAATTGGAAACTGGTGTATCCATTGGTAACTGAACTGAAATTTTAATTGCTGATGCATGTATATGCAAAGCAGCATCACCCCAAGGTAAGAATAATCCATGCAGGCAGTTGAGCTAGATCTATATCACATACAACTCAATGCATCACTCTTACCTTGGGCTTTCACATGTCAATCAGCAATTTAAAAAGAGGTCAATAACTGATGGATATATCAATGATCAGTTCTGACAGGTATTAAATCTTTGAAAAGTGGGTGTTGTGAAGGATTTAATGCCAGAGGTCAAAAGATGATAGATTTTACATACCATCTACATATAAACTGAAGAAAAAAAGTTAATAACCAACAAGTGACTGATAGTCCAAACTGAAATGAGGATGAAAACTTTTCCCAAATTGTGCCCTACACAACTGGTCTCTGCTACCAATAATGTAAATAAAAAGTCCACATGCTGGTATATGCCAGCTCATGCATTCAACTAGTGCTAATAACGGTACTCCAACCCTCCCTATTCAAATATCATCTGAGAATGTGATATCATAGTTATTAGCAAAATGATTGAAGCAAAAATTGAAACAATGAGAATGAAGATGGTTTCACAAGTTAATTCACTGATTATAATTTTTAACACGGTTCTGTTTGAGCAAGTATTAATTTGAACTCTGCCTCGATCTAAAGTTCAAATCACACGGGTCATGTGGGCATTCAACACTGACAAGTTCAATAATGGGTGAACTTTTTAAAAATTTGATTATAAATATCTTTAAGTGGGAGGTATTTGCTTTAGTTGGATTATTATTATTCATCTGTATTCCATTGGCTGATCATTGTTTAGATGCCTCTAAAAGTGCATGTGGCAATATTAATGTTAAAATGTGTAGACATTTTTAAACAAAATGAATCTAAATGTGTGTACATGACCAAAACTGAATAAAAAACAGATTGATAGTTTTTGTCTGGAAGTTTCTTGATGACAGTTAAGGTATAGAGCATTCTAGTCCAACCTGTAATACATAGCACATGCTGATTTTGTTTAAGTGCTGTCTCACGATCTGAATAACAGCCTTGTTTAGTCTGTTACGATGTCATTGACATCGGAACGAGTAGTCAAAGTTTCAGGAATATCGCACATACTTGTCAACCTATATCGACACTCTTCCATTAATTTATGTTTAATCAACATACTTACTGTGCTGTTTTTATAATGGTGGAATCAATATATGACAATTGCAAATGGACGCATTTTCTTGTTCAGTTGACATACATTTGAATTTGTTGAAATATGACAGTAGTCAAGGTATGCCGAAGTATGTTCAAGTAGGTTCCAATTGGAAAGCATTTCTTGAACGAAACGAAATGTTGCTTGCTGTTCAAATACTTGATACTTTGATACTTTCATTTCATTAAAATAAAACGACCTTGCTGAATCCTACTTCAGCATTCCTCAGCTACCATTACATTGCAGCCAACTGAAATGCATGTCGAAGGAACATAAAAATGCATTCATTTGCTAGTGTCTGATTTTGAGTCGATTACGATCAAGACAACAAAATAAGTAAGTATACCAATAACTCTGAATGTTGATATTTATTGCCAAGTATATGATAATCATGAAAATTTCACCTCTTATTCTCATGTCACTAGAGTTCAAAACACACTACACAGTGTTGTTCGTTAGGCAGTAAGACCCTGAAGCCCCAAACATAAATATCAGCGTAGGGTCTTATATGTAGGACTAGGAGCATTAAAAAATCGGGATTTTAGTAGACTTATTTTAAAGAAAATTGGTGTTAAATTTTAAAAGAACCATTTATATTTCATTCAAAATGAGTCAATACACATAGATGACCTATGTGACTTTAACGATAACGGATAAGTAACTTTCGCAATCGAGAAAAAACGATTTTCACCTCTTTATGAATTTCATCCACTCTACTAGTCCTAAAAAATATGGCGTATCAAATAATTTTGTTTTGGTACCATGAAAACATAAATAACGCGTGATACGTCATGCACTGTATGACCACCATTCTACAAGACAGCTCGATTTTCAGGCACTGAGGCAGTTGTAATTTTGTGTGTTCGTGATCAATCGGTATATAAAAATTGATGATAGCATAGACGAGATGTTCTTAACACTGAATACTAACCCAATAACAGCAATTTCACTTCCCTTGCCGCCTTTTCTCCCTCTAGACGTAAATTTTTGTCAATGGCTTTCGATCTCTCCATCGCTGCCTTGTCTTCCGAACTCACAGCACACCCCATGTTAAGTTTAACTTGAACCTTTGCTGGACACAATAAAACTGCTGGACAGTGTCCAGAAGAAGAAAAAGCAAAATACTTTTCAACAATGTAAAACACTTATATTTTAGATAATCTCTCTTAAATTGGTCCTCCTTTTCCAGAAATTAATAATAATCCATATGCTTTAGTTCACTCAGTCAACACCGGTAAAGCAATTTTCATGTTTTGAATAAAACACCCGGATGAGGAAGAGCTCGTTGTCGTTATTTTGCGTGACCTCACGAGATTTATAATGAACATTGAGGGAGCATTTCAATACTCTTAACTTTCAAATTTGTCATGTAAAACATTAATTTATTTATTATGTAACTGGAAGCATTGATTGTGAGGACGAAGTCAACCGTATCATGTGGGGGAGGGAGCGTACATTTTCTATTTTCAGAGAAAAGGAGATTTTAATGATTTTAATGATTTTAATATTTGCAAAATAAAATTTTAGCTATAATTAACAGTCTGTTACTAAAATTATAACTTAAAATGTGTAGTAAACAACAAATAAACATATCGATTAATAAGAAAGTTAAAGGTGCAAATATAAATAAACTTATTTACTACAAAACCAAAATCAATAACTCAGGCTAGCTAGAAAATCAACATAACTTTTTGTCCATCAATCAATCTTACATTACAATAGTTTATAAAGAAGTTAAACGAAATGTAAAACCTAACAAACAATGCAAATCACACACACACACACACACACACGCGCGCGCGCGCGCGCATATATATATATATATATATATATATATATATATATATATGTGTGTGTGTGTGTGTGTGTGTGTGTGTGTGTGTGTGTGTATATATGTATATATATATATATATATATATATATATATATATATATATATATATATATATATATATATAGAGAGAGAGAGAGAGAGAGAGAGAGAGAGAGAGAGAGAGAGAGAGAGAGAGGTTTTAATACACATTGTCAAGTGCCAAATTTTTCGCAAGTGAAATTCATTAATTAATTATTAGTCTAGCCGACAATTAACTGTCTTGGAGTAGGAGTTTGGACGAAAGAATGTTTACTTAACTGGGTCAGGCTGTTAGAATATTGATAGTAGAACCGAACTTGGTGTTTGACACGCTTAAGAGAGAGAATTTCTCACGTATAGATGTCAAAGTGATTTGAAACAAATGGTAGGGTGATATTTCGACCCCAAGTGGCATTTTTGGCATCAAGATAGACGGTTTTTCAAAATGTCCGTAGGAATAGCATTTATTCCGATTGGTCAAATGTAGAAGGAGGGGGGGGGTCGAACCGTAGGATCGGGGAAATATATTCTCTGAGCTTATGAGTTTGAATTAGTCTAAGAATTTCTCTGCAAGAGAGAAACCGAAGGTAGAAGTAATTACCATGATTCTGAGCGAACTTTAGGAAAGGACGTTCCAGGGAAAAACTGAATGTGGAACGATTGTAAGACGCCAAAAACACAAGGTATTTAACTCAAATTCACATTTATCATGATGTAATTTATGTGATGTTTCTTTGTTACAGATGCATAATGTATTGATACTATGATACAAATAGTTCGGTATTACATTGATTTACTAACGTACTTTGATATGATGTTTCTTCGTTACAGATGCATGATGTGTTCATATTTTTGATAGTTCGGTATTACATTGATTTAATAATGTAATTTGAATTCTGAATTAGCATTTTCACCTTATATACTTAGATAGGTTAATGGGTGTTGTAGAAAACCCGCTGTGTACATTTATGATTGGAAAGTGCTACATTAATTTTGAATTTATCATATTAGTTAATATGGATTGGTGTTATGATATATTACCTCACTTTACTTAATGATTTACGGCAATATGTGTTACTTTCCCAAATTCTGATGTTGATAATTAGCAGTATAGCTCTATTGATCTGAAGACTTGTGTAGTATTTGTTAGCCGTATAAAAGTTAACACTGATAGTAAGATCTGATTGTTCGAACCAGAAAGACAGACGGACAATCTCAACTCGTAAAGCATAACAAGATACTTAGGGCGTTTTACCCTTTTCTTTTCAAAGGAAAATAGTTTGTTTGGAAAGAGTGAGAATTAGCGAGAAGTCAAGAAAAGGAGGGAAAAGAAGTCAAGAAAAGGAGGGAAAAGAAGTCAGAAGTCAGAGTGTGGAATTCCCCGTTCAATCAAAGGGCAAGCTAAAGTCGTGACGCACGCAGAAGGAAAAAACCAGTCGACGAACAAGGTCATTGTGGATCACCCAACAGTCCAATGTTGATGAACATTCGATTTCATGATGAAAGTTACTATCAGTTATTAACGGTTAAATTCATCTATTTTATTAGTGTTTGAATTTTAATTAACGTATCTGCTATTTTAAAGCTTCGTTTTTTTTAGTGCTTCTGAACGAAGAATAGTCAGAAGGAAAGAAAATTGTAATTTACTGTGTCATTCTTCTCTTAATTGTATTTTAATTAAATTCTCTTTTATCTTTACGGGAGCTCGTGTGTTGTCTTGTTCAAGATACCATCTCAGATTACCATATCCACTCTATGACCGGGCAAATTACACCGTAGAGGTCATTCCTTAGATAAACGAGTATTAACGGGAGGCGGTGTCGAGTGATGTTTTTCCAAGTTGCGCAATAACTCTGACCAGGGACTTGTGCAATATTGTACTGATAACCCTTGATACCGAGCCAGCCGTTACACACATAAACGCAGAAAAAGTGAAAACAACAGTCATTGTAAACACATATTATTTCCCTTTAGAAAGATTATAAAAATGGATACAGAACTTTCAATTTAAGAATCAAATAAAAAAAGTAACCCACGAATAATACATAATACACGAATTAAATTACAGAAGTCAAAGTAATGAAATGTTCTAATAGATTTATGTTCGAGTCCTTTTGGAAAATCGTAAATAATAATAATAATAATAATAATAATAATAATAATAATAATAATAATAATAATGACTTTGTATAGCCTAATATTTAGAAGTTGTAAGCGTTTTACAACATCTATAATGATGTGAATTAAAAGAAACAAATTTTTAAAAAAATGGTTAAAATATTTTAACTAGGAAACATTTTTACGCCTTTAAGGTTGTTTGCGCAGTCGAAAAAGGTGAGTTTTAAGAGCACTCTTGAAAGGGATCATTGTGAAATTCTGTTTAATTTCAATGGGCAATTCAGTCCACGTTGCTGAGCCCTGGTATGTAAAAGAACGTTGTCCATATTACTTCGTTTTCAAGTGGGAATAATGATTATACGATTGTCAGAAGAGGGGCGCAAGTATCTTGCTGGTGCTCATACATGGGTGAGTCCGGATAGGTATGCTGGACTGGAGTCTGTTAGTGAAACGTAGCACCGAGTACAAAATTTGTGCACGATTATGGATCGAATGGATAGCCAGTGTAGGGTACAGAGCAGTGGGGAGGTGTTCTCTGATCAGTGATCATGGTACTCTAAAGATGATCCGAGCAGCTATGTTTTTAAATTTGTGAAGTTTCTGGAGTAGATATTGAGACGAACCAGACAGAATTAAATTACAATAGTCCAGTCTTGAAAGTAATAATGAACACCCAAGTGTTTTAGTAGCATCAGCTGAAAGATATTTGTGCTAATGGAGCGGATGCGTATCAACTCAAGATATGCTGCCTTGCATATGTTCATAACATGTTGGTGCAATGTGAGAGTACTGTCTAGAGTAACACCTATATTTCGTACTGTCTGTCTAAATTTAATGTTGATGTTGCTGATATTTATTGCCTGAGTTAAAGGATGTAAATGAGAAAGTCTTTGTGTTGTGATTAGAATGGCCTCAGTATTATCATCATTCATCTGCAGCTTGTTACATGTGTTACGTGCTTAGGCTCGAATAAGCAGCAACATAGAAAGAAGTGAAAATAACAAGTTTGTAAAATTTAACAAACAATTTATTAAGCACAAATATTTTCATAAAAGAAAATAAATAAACTTACGGTTTTAGAGAATCAAGTCCAAAAATTAATCCAAAAGAGAATTCACAATATAATCCACTAGTGGAGTTGCAAGAGTCCTGATAATAAAATGTCCTAATAGTTCCCGGTTCGAATCTTGACAATGTAATCTAATATGGACGACGATGTCACGTGATGCAGTCACTTTTAGTTCATAATAATCCAAATGAAAATCTATGAGCACATATTCTTTTCCAGATAAATAATAAAATAATTCCTCTTGCTTCAAACGAATTGACACAATTTTCAGTACACGTTAATTAAAAATAACTCAAAAAGAAGACACAACTTAATATTATAAAAGCCCAACTTCTACTAAATATCTCGCTCCAAAACATCACTTATATACTTGTTTTTACGTAAACAGGAAAGGGGCCACGACCTTCCAGAATCTCTCAGAACAATCTCACGTTCAAGAAATCACGCAAACATCATGATCTATAAAGATGTCCTTGGAATCAACCAATCATTTTTAAAATAAAGCTCTAATGTCTTGGAATCGTCCAATTATTTTAGAAGCTTGTTTACACTCTGAAGCAAGGTCAGAAAATGAGGTCAATATCTGTTGTTTAATTGTAGAGGAAATTTCTATAAAAAAAATTCCCAATTAATGAATTTTTAATCCAAAATTGTCAAATTTAAATTTAACAGACAGACAATAAAAATAAATATAAATGACTTATATTAAATATACGTAACACTTGTCATCCATGATTTCACATCAGAAATGCACCTCTCTAATCCTTGGATGGAAGCATCAACTTCAGTTGGGTGGCTAGACATGTATATTTGGGTTTCATCAGCGTACAATTGGTGATACGTACACTGGGTGATTATATATGACATTATATATGATTATATATGACACTTGAGAGCGGCTGAGTATATAGAATGAAGTGAACAGGTCCAAGAACAGACCCCATTGGAACACCACAGCATAGATCAACTGGGCTGGAGTGTATTCCATTTGCAGATACAATTTGTGTCATGTTCACTAAGTAGGACTTGAACCACTGTAAGACTGCATTGTGAATGCCAAATACATGCTAGAGACGGTGAAGTAATATATCATGGTCTATTGTGTCGAATGCTACAGACAAATCAAGGAGGGTGAAGACGAAGACGTATGCTGAGATCTTTTTGCGCTTATCTACAATTCCTTGCTGAAACACAATATTTAACACTCCCCGTGTTGGAAATCCGAATAAAATGCTGATAAACTGTCTTTGTCCTAGACTTCTGAGTACATAAAATATTTACACATGTATAAATAAAAAAGCACAGTAAAACTAACTATACTTCACTAGAACAAAGATTATATCGCATTCTAATACGCAGTTTAGAAGAAGGAAAAAAAACCTATCCAAATTGCGAAATCAGGAAAAGGTGAATGTCACGTGATCATTTATATCACGTACTCCTAACATGCCCATGAGGAGAACCAATCATTTTTACTTTAAGAATTACAAAATTGTTTACTAGTGCCATCTCGACCTTGACACAAGCAATAATTTTAAAATAAATATTTTTAAAAAATGTTTTCTAACCTCACTAACCTGAAACCAAGGATAGGATCTAGGTCAACGTTCTTGTTTACCAAAGAAGATCCAGCAAACCTCGCTACTGCAACTGGGTGTAGCGTGTCAGCCCTTGTCGACAAGAAATACGTGAAGCCTGAGGTTTACACAGAGGAGGTAATGGAAGTCCATTTCGTGAAAAGCGTGCGTGACCCATTGCCAGTGGCTGTTATTGACCTCGAAGCTGCTTGCTTGGCTGGACTATAATATAACGTCATATTGGGATGTCGTTATGTATTGCCACAAACGAACCCCGAAACCGATGCCAATGAGTGCTTTGGAAACCAGATCCATGAGTTGATAGACCAAAGCGACGCCGATAGAAGTTACACCGTCACCGGTCAATAGTGTTCTTCTGGACGAATTGAACAAACTCAGCACGAAGACGCAATTCTTATGCAATTGCACAAATACGCTGAAGAAAGAACGGAGAAAGAAACTCAGAATGGCGCTGTGAAGTTCGCGTACATGAAGGGGATCTTGTATCCACACGCCCAGAAAAACCACGAACATTGCAAGCAAGTCGTAGTGCCAAACGATAAGTGAGATGAAGTGTTGAAACTCACGCATGAAAGTTTGATGGGAGGACATATAGGAAATACCAAGACGCTTTACCGTCTTGTCAAAGAATTCTACCGGGCAGGGCTCCATGGAGATGTTAAGCGGTTCTGTCTCTCTTGTGACAAGTGTCAGTGAATTGCACCGAAAACGGTTCATTGACCCGTCCCACTGAAGCACGTTTTGGGAGATGGTTAAGAGTCGGAGTTCCAGACGAGATTCTGACCGATTAAGGGACACAGTTCATGAGTTGCGTGGTGGCAGAGGTGAACGGACTGATGTCGATTAAGCACCTCACGACGACACCGTATCACCTTCAATGTAACGGGGCTGGTCGAATGGTTTTACGGTACCCTAAAAAAACACTCACAAGAAGCCGTGCGATAGCCACCCCAAAGACTGGGATCGGTATATCCATGCCATACTTTTCGCACACCGGGAAGTACCACAACCGAGTTTAGGGTTTTCTCCCTTTTAACTCTTGTATGATAGGACCATATGTGGCCAAATCGCAAGTAAAGGTCAGTGGGAATTGAACATGGGGACTATTGGACATGTACAGCGTCAAGGAAAAGTGGAGTAATTGTATAGGAACAATAGAAATGTAAGAGGTGACGTCACGGTACTAGAGATTGGTAACAAAGTTGCAACAAGTGTACGATCAGGTGTGCACCGGGTTGACCACAGTGGGGAGTAGAGATATACTCCCAATATACACAGAGTGATAGAACACATACATTATACAATAATATACAGGGACAAGCACTTCACATTATTTTGTTTGTTGAGACAAAGAAAACAAATCTTTTTGAGACATGCAAGTGGTCCTGAAAAGGGCTTTCGGTTTCTTCTTCTTCTTCTTCTTCTTGGATCAATTTAAGATGTCCCATGGCTCTAAACTTTTCCGGAATGTTTCTCTATCTGTTATTAAGTTTCTCAAAGTCCTCTTTCTTCTTATTGTTTTCTTTTTCTTTTCTCTCGTCTACCCAAGTATCTTTAATTTTCTTTACTTCTGCTTCTAACACTTTTCTCATCTTGTCTTCGCCTTTCATCATCTGGTCAACTCCCAACTTTACAAAGGACCACTCTATCCAAAACAACACGTCTTTTAGAAAGCACCTGACTTGGAAGACATTGTCAAGTGTCTTCTTTAAACTTTCCACTCTCACTTATTTTTGTGTATTACGTTTTCTTAACTTTTCCACTTTCTCCTCTAGCATACTTTCTAGCAGATTTCTCGCCATTTTGAGACTGTACACAAAGTCTAGGCTCCCTGAATATTTAAATTGCTCAAGCTTTTCCACCACATAAGTCACGTTAATTAAACAAAACAAACTGTGACTGAGTTCGTTAAATAACTCGATGACCATCTTGATTTATTCAGTGTTGAATGGCGCGAATGACAGACGCTTGAGTTTTTAAGTCAAGCATAGATGTGAAGGAAAACATCCTTTACGCTCACTTCATATATTATATACTATCCTTACAGAAGGAAAGGAAAGTAGACCACAACATATACTATCACAAATTACAATATTTATCCACACAGAAGAGAAGGAAAACAAACAATAGGTCAACCCGGTGCACACCTGTTCCTACAATTGTTACAACATTGTTACCAATCTCTAGTACCGTGACGCCACCTCATCTCCTACATTCCTATTGTTCCAATACAATCACGCTTTAATTTCACCCGGACCAATCGTAAGCAGAAGTTCAAAAAAGTTTACTAAGACAATCATTCCTTTCGTCAGTCTAGAATCTCTGAATTACATTAGATAACTCTTCCCGTTGAAGAATGACTGTTTGACATGTGTTTATGTCAAGTAGTTATGGATTGGTAGTTCAACTGTCTACAGAGGCGTAGCTGAGGGGGCGGGGAGATGTCCCCGGGCGCCAGACTAGTGAGGGCGCCAAAATGGGATTTGAAATTGGGTGATGGTGATCATATTGATGAAAATAATGGGTTTCAGACCTGAGGAGTGTAGGGGGGGGGGGGCGTAAAAATTAATGTCTCAATGCTCCAAACACTCTGATTACGCCTCTGACTGTTTGCCGTGTTAAGATATCCTGGTCATTTTCATTGAGTCGGAAATCTGGTCTTTGAAGTTTTAACAAGATGAAGAAAAGGTCAAAGTGACCCTTCACAAAGCCTTCTCTTGTTTAAATGTGATAAAATCTTAATGCTCAATGCATTCAACGTTAAGGTTCAATGCTTATTCAAAATACGACACTTCACACTAAACAAATGGACAATCTAAGCATAGAATCTTCCCTTTGTTCATAGAATCCAAAGACAATATTGAACAAATAGTTTTACGTTGTCCATAGAGCGCAGTCCTATATTATTACACCCCACCCTCCCGTCTTTAGTGCCCTCCCCTCTGTCATCAATGTTTGTCTAGAATATCCCTTTCATCCAAGACTCTTTTTATGAGACTATCACCATATCAATGCACACCTTCAAATTGTGTGTTGTTTTCTACTATTTCTCTTATTTTTCTGTTATTTATTGCAGGTTAATAGTATAAATGAATTTTGTTTGTTTCTTCTTTTACAGATATATAAAATATTATACATTTCATCATGGATGTCAAGTGTTTTTAACACAAAAAATAGCAATCGGTTATAAATTAAACCTCCCTTCAGAAAAAAAAATACATTTGCTAAATGTGCCCTTCTTCTCGATATTTTTGTACGAAATTCGAATCTAGAACACCGATTCATAACATTTTATATGCAGTTAGAAATCCGATATTATTACGACTATGTAGTTGTTGTTGGGTTTAACGCCATTTTCAGCACACGATATACATGGCGTCCAATATTATTAGTGAAGGAAGAACCCGGGAAAATCCCCTAAAAGAACCACCGACCCATTTACGACTATGTTGTCCTAAAATAAGTCATATAAAAGATTGAGAAGCAACCAACTCTGTAGAATTCAACAAATAATTTATTTTCCCCGAGTACAAAGTGAGTACAAAGTGAGGATGCACAAAAGCAGCTTAGGCATCCCAAATACTCCGAGAATGACACAATTTCTGAAGATTAAAGCTCTTAATACATTTTATTGGAAATCCAAATTAAACACATTAACACATTACTAAAAATGTTGATGTGCCGTGTCTTGGTAATGTACGAAAATCTTTTAATTGGATCCCAATAAAACAATCCAATAATTAAATACTTATTCGAAATTTTACTATAACTTCAAATCAATAAATATAATGACAATGTAATGCATGAAATTAATTTTCTGCATAACGTCTCAGAACAAGTCAGAAGAGCAAAATATTTTGCTTTGCTGCCGACATTTTGATCTGAAAGGCTGAAAGAAGACGAAGATAAAGAAAAGAGCGAGAACTATAATAGGTGTGTGTGTGTGTGTGTGTGTGTGTGTGAGAGAGAGAGAGAGAGAGAGAGAGAGAGAGAGAGAGAGAGAGAGAGAGAGAGAGAGAGAGAGAGAGAGATTGAGCACTGGAGGATTTGATACAACCCCCACAAAGCGTTCGCATAACAAGGAATGCTGATGTAAGGTCAAGGATGGCGGAAGTGTCAGCCATATTGACAACAATTCACAATCGGTAACGACACGCGATGAACTGAGAAAAGTTAAAGTTATTGCATACAGATTGTTATGACCGTTTTAATCCTGGCGTAATGGCCAGTTCAAATGGGACCTCCATGAAAGACGCCGGAGTTAGATCAGGCTTCTGGAAACGAGGAACAAGTGTTCCGGGAAGGTGACTGTCACTTTGCTTACTTCAAGATAGGTTAACTGAAAGGCTTCCTAAATTGAGGCATTCCTCTTGTCATTTGCCTGACGGGGAAAAATCAGTTCTCATCTCTGCAAAAGTAAAAACATACAGATTCGCAGTACAAATTGTTTCACCTTTAGGCTTTGAAATGCAGATCACACGCCGTTAAAAGCTGTTGGTAAAACACAATTTAGTCCCGGTGGATGGAGAATGCACGACGCCTCGTTTCGCTAGTCCTACATATAAGACCCGACGCTGATATTTATGTTTTGGGCGTCAGGGTCTTACTGCCTAACTAACAGCGCTGTGTAGTGTGTTTTGAACTCTACTGGCAGGAGAATAAGAGGTGAAATTTTCATGATTATCACATACTTGTCAACAAATATCAACATGCAGTTATTGGTATACTTACTTTGTTGTCTTGATCGTAATCGACTCAAAATCTGACACTAGCAAATGAACGCATTTTTATGTTTCTTTGACATGCACTTCAAATGGTTGCAATGCGATGGTGGCTGAGGACTGCCGAAGTAGGATTCAACATGGCCGTTTTAGTTTAACAAAATGAAAATATCAAAGTATCAAGTATTTGAACAGCAAGCAACATTTTGTTTCGTTCAAGAAATATTTTCCAATTGGAACCTACTTGAACATACTTCGGCATACCTTGACTACTGTTGCATTTCAACAAATTCAAATGTATGTTAACTGAACAAGAAAATGCATCTATTTGCAAGTGTCAGATATTGATTCCACCATTATAAAAACAGCACAGTAAGTATATTAATTAAACATAAATTAGTGGAAGAGTGTCGATATAGGTTGCCAAGTATGTGTGATATTCCTGAAACTTTGACTACTCGTTCTGATGTCAACGACATCGGAACAGACTACACAAGGCCGTTATTCGGATCGTAAGACATAGCACTTAAACAAAATCAACACATGCTATGTCTTACAGGTAGGACTACTCGCCTCACCAGATATTCGTGCTTTGGGGGACAACGTCTTACCGCCTAAATAATGGCATTGTTTAGTGTGTTCCCACATCGACAGATGATGTCAAATATGTTTCAGGAATATTAGTACTAATATTAGTTCCCCATCTCCTACCTTGTGGACTGGTTACTACCTTGAGCATGTACGTGTCAATGGAGCAAGCCAAATGTGATTCACACCCGGTGCCTTTGTAGCTTAATATTAACAATTTAACATTGCATAAACTGAGTAGTCTTATTTTATACAGGAACTAGCATCTGATTACTTCTATTCTGAGCCTTGTTTATTTATGTGCCATATTAGTCCTACTTGTAAGACATTGCACATGTTGATTTTGTTTAAGTGCTATGTGTTAAGATCCGAATAACGGCCTTGTTGAGATATATTTGGTTGAAAACGCGATGAAAGCTGGAATTGCAAAAATTGGATTAAGCTGAAATTTGTTTTTTGAACGAAACAATTAAAAACACAAAGCATTGCTTCATTTTCTTAAAGATATATATCATTCTTTTAACCAAAATATGATATTCCTGGCTTCATCGCATTCCAACCAACTGAAATGTAGGTTCACTGAACTTGAAATGATGTCCTTTTGCTTATTTGTGAATTTGAATTTGTTCCATAAAAGATAAGTGTAAGTGGTATTTACAAAAATTAGATATCCCAGTTTAAATAGATACACATGACATTAATAACATGAAGGTACACATGACATTACTAACATAACAAATTTCAACTTAATCCAATTTTGGCAATTAATAGGAAAGAGGTTAGGTATAAACTGACATTTCATATATTACTTAACTGACTGACAATGGTTAGTGAGTTTGAATACTGCAGTAGTCTGTTGAGCTAATTTGCATAGGTAGGATCAGGATATTGACAAATTCATAGGTAAGTCAAAGAGATGCTAGATATACATATTAGAAAATATTATTGCCACGAATGAGAATGTTTCAGCTATATATGTATTTTATTTTTTGACAAGTTTGTTAATGATGGCAATATTTCTTTGAAGTCAGATTTGACTGCATATATAGAATGTAAAGAAGGATCATTTCAATTGTCGCAGTAGTTTTAAGTGTAATTCATTTTTTAAGCCATTTTAGGAAGCAAGTTGCTATCAACAAAGCCCAACAAAAATATTCCCAGCATCAAAACTGTATATGGATGTAATTACAGTGATTATTTTAACTTCCAGCATCAAGTTGGTATATGGATGCAACTACAGTGGCTATTTTACTCCCAGTGTCAAGCCAGCACAGTGGGGCTTTGACTTACGAGTGTCCCAACTAACGAGTCTTTTGAGATACGAGTTGTCTCTCTGCCGATTTTTTGCTTTGAGTTGCAAGCTAAAATTCGGGTTACGAGCCAGCTTCAGATACCCAACCGCTAGTTGGCGCAGCGAACGTCACAGTGAACGCATGAACATCCGCCAAGCATCCTGTGTCTCACTCGTTCACTTTAAGCGGTCAGCTCGCAGTGGAAACATTAGTGTTGTGCTCGCATTTGTGCTTGCGGTTATTTTGCAAAGAAGCAGATGATATGCATTGAATTAAAGAAAGAAATTATGGAAAAACATGACTAAGGTATGCGTGTAGTCGACTTGACGAAGCAGTACAAGCGTAGCACTTCCACGATCTGCACCATACTGAAGCAGAAGGAGTCAATAAAGGCTATCACGCTAGCCAAGGGCGTTAAAATAATTAATAAACAGTGGACATATCTCCATGAAAATATGGAGAAGCTGCTGATGGTGGGTTGACGGAGAAGCAGCTCGGCAAAGATACCGTGACGGAGGCTATAATCTGCGAGAAGGCACGAGCTATTTACGCCGATTTGCTGCAGGTTCTCTACCTTCCACCCAACATCACCCCTATCCTACAGCCCATGGACCAGCAGGTGAATTCTTATTTCAAGAAGCTCTTTACCAAGCACCTGTTCTGACGCGGATTTGAGGTGACGGAGAGCACAAACCTCAACCTTAGAGAGTTCTGGAAGGACCACTATAACATCAGGGTATGCTTGCTTCAGAATTATCGATATTGCGGTGGTTTTGGAGGTCCGGAACGGATTAATTCCATTTCAATTCATTTCAATGGGGAAAATAGATTTGACATACGAGTAATTTGAGTTACGAGCTCAGTCACGGAACGAATTAAACTCGTAAGTCAAGGCCCCACTGTATATGGATGTAATAATAGTGATTATTTTACTTCTAGTGCCAAGCCTGTATATGGATGTAATAATGGTAATTATTTTACTTCCAGCATCAAGTTCGTATATGGATGTAATAATAGTGATTATTTTACTCCCAGTGTCAAGCCTGTATATGGATGTAATAATAGTGATTATTTTACATCCATCATCAAGTTGGTAATGTTATTCCTAGTATGAAGCCTGTATATGGATGTATTTTGTGATTATTTCACTCTCAGCGTCAAATCTGTATATGGATTAATTAAAGTGATTTTTTTTTTACTCCCAGCACCAATCCTGTATTTGAATGTAATTAGTGTGTTTATTTTACTTACAGCATCAAGCCTGTATATGGAGCACAGCATCCACCTATTCAGGAAAAGCCAAAAAGGTAATATATTATCTCCATTAGTGGAAGATAACTCAGTAACTTTGATAACTCAGCAGTCATTTGCACTAAGGTTTCTGAATAAAGCTTTTGCAACTTTCACTCTTCATATAGTGACCCATAATTATAGTTTCAGAACTCTCAATTAGAAGACTGATGAGTCCAAGGAATAAAATAATCCACTGACATTGAGAAAAGCAATACTTTAATATTTCAGAAAGTTTGATTATTTTCATGATAATACAAAAAGTTATATTTGTTTCTTACAGTTCTTAGTATTGTATTGTTGGCATCATTGTTAATGCCATTTGCCCATCACAAAAGACAACAATTCCTACTAGTCTATCAAGAATGCTTGACAGTAGATGGAAATGGAATAAAAATTTGAATTTCCCCTTTATTATTTCATGTACAAATTGGGCCACTTTCATTAAATGTCACTTTCTTATCTGTGATTTTTGTTGTTGCCCTTTCGAGCTGGGCTATGTAATTTTCATCCAATGCATCAAAAACTGATTTTATAACCAAGTGATGCACTTTTTAGAAAGGTGTATTATGTCTGTGCATCAGCCTGTCCATCTTTCACATTGTTTTTCTGTTCATCACAAAAATCATTTCTATGCCATCTAATGACGCTATATGTAATCTATAAATTGTAAAATTGTACTCATTCTTTGGAATCAAAGACAAAATTATTGTCATGGTTGTACACAATCTTTCTTTTTGAAGGTAAATGTAGGGCCTTGCAAACCTCTGAGCATACAATAACAAATTGCATTAAGTAGGATTCCATTATCTTGGCATAAATCTAAGAATAATTCCTGTCTATTAATACCTTGCTTTATAAGGTTCAATTGCAAAGATATTTATATTAGTCTGTTTGTAATTTTCACCAACAAAGTAGTGCGAACCCGCCAAAGAAAGATGGATCCATAAAAAGTGGAAAGCTGGACGCATTTCATGACTTTGAGAACAAAACATTGGATGCTTGGGATGATGGGGATGATGATCTTATCACGATGGCCAACATTCACATGTCATTAAAAGATGTCAGGTCAACAGCCAAAGCTGTACTTGATAACCACAGTCGACAGGTGAATGCTCGGTCTCAAGAGGAACTAAAAGCACGTCTGAAAGGTAATTTTACAGAAGAACTATTTTAGCTGAAATTAATATTTTTTAAAAACATTACATTTTGGCAAATTTTTTAATTGGATATTGGTATTGTAATTTTGATATTAGCATTTATTTTCAAACTCTTTTACTATTAAAGCAGCTCAAGAGCTAACAAATGATTGAGATGACCCCCATCATGTTTTTTTTTTGACAACCATATTGTTGGACGAAAACAATGTTCTCCACCTCTAATTTTGTTTTCCGAACATCACTGGGGACACCACTACCATGCTATGTACTTAACCACATCAAATAGGTAAGATAACATTATCAGTTGATAGAATGCTTGCAGAGATCAAGAGTTGCTCCTTAACTCAAGTTCAGGGGCCCTGAGTGGTCTCAAGCGCTATCCGTTATTGATCACTGCCATTTCACTTCTGTCTGCATGGGTTCAAGTCTCAGATTCAGCCAATGTGGGTATCTGAGAAAGCTTGCCAGTAGCTTCTCTTTCCAGGGGTTTTCCCAGGTTCTTCCAACACCATTAATACTGGCCGCCATGTATAGCCTATACTGTTCTGAAAAAATGGCATTAAACCATACAACAACAACAAATTAACTCAATTTCACTAAGAATATACTTTTCTGGTTTTATTATTTTTCCTCACTGTTTTTAAGGTGATAATAAGAAAATAGGTGAGAGATTTCATTTTTTAAACTTGCATTTGATTAAAAAAAATGCTGCAAATGCAGGATGACTGTTTTTGTTGTTTTGATATCACAGTTTATATTAGAATTTTCAGTAATTTTAAACTAATATTCAGACTTTATGACTATTTTTAACATTGCTAATCTTAGATCAGAAGAGTTATGCAATGACTTGTTTTCGGATGTCCATCTACCCTTGAGCACAACTTTGCTGTCTCTGTTACTCCTAAATGACTCAGAGGATTGTCATTCAACTCTAAACTCATTCATTCATTGCAAGGTCTAGTTGGTCATAATTGAAAATATCTGTTACATCTGACAGGTGCCCACTGTAAAATAGTAGTACATGTATTGGTATTTCTGGAGTTCTTAATAAAAGATGTCTAATGATGTCTAGCTGGTCCTAAATGATTGCAGCCATCATGAAAATCTTTTTGTAGTGACTCCTTGTGAATAGAATGTGATATCAGCATGATGTTTTCACCTGAAGACTTCTTATGATGTGTTCTTGGTTCTAAACAAAATTAGTTCTTATTGGTGTTTTCTCCTACACTTCTTATAGTGTCTAATTGGTTTTGAAAAAAAAACAAACAAAACATTGCAATGATCTTATATACAGTAGTGTTCTTGAAAATTATATTCCTCATAGATGGAAAGTCATATTAGTATTGAGTTTCCACCATAAGACATGTATGTAGTTAAGTTCTAAACAAAAATAGTGTCAATCTGACATCCAGTATGACCACAACAGCAACCATCTTGAATATAGTATTATTGCCACTCTGACATCCACTGTGACCACCACAGCTACCAATTGGAAAATCGTATTATTGCCACTCTGACATTCAGTATGTCTGTCACAACAGAGTTGAATGAAAATAATATAAAAGATTGTAAATGTTTTTATTTTAAAAAATGTGATCCACTGTGTTTTTATTATAGTAAGTTTTTTATTATAGTAAGTTTTAATAGGTTAGTAATTCAAGTACCAATAAAACAGGGGCCCTGCGTGGCCGAGTGGTTTAAAGCGCTCTCCATTACGGATCACTACCATCTCCCCTTTTTCTGCGTGGGTTTGAGTCTAAGAATCGGCTAATGTAGTTTTGTGAGAAAACTTACTAGTAGCTTCTTGTGGGTCAGTGTTTCTTTCTGGGAGTTTTTCAGGGTTCTTCCTCCACCAACAATACTAGCCGCCATGTATAGCCTATCTTGTGCTGAAAAATAGCGTTAAACCCATCGAAACAAACAAACAAACCAATAAGACAAGTCTATTTACTCATGAGATTGGATGTACAGTAGTCCCCCTCTTATATGGCCACCCCTTCTGCACTACGGCCACCCCTTCAACAAAAACAGTCATCCTGCATATATATATATATATGGCCTTATTTTCCAGAAGGGGACTAAATTTTTTTTAATGAAAAGTATATGTAATGTACATAGTAAAAAAGTTGCATTCTTAAAAGCATTTAATATCTTTGTTTAACAGTAACATTAATAATTAAAATGTTTTCTTGTTATAATAACAAACATATTTCAACTGAATATATGTTAATAGTTCTTTTTCTTGACGTAAGTGTGATATGTGAGCGGGTATTGTTGTAATGCACATAGCAATTGCATTAAAAAAAATCATTTAAATCTTGGTACATAATTATCTTTCAATTTGCTCCATTTTTCCACTCCTGCTGTATAATCTTCATATCGGTTATGACTTTGTTTATTCGAGTCATTTCAACATAAACTTGTTTTTTCGAGTCTTTTCTACATCAAATTGTTTGGCAAGTTCCCCCTCCACCCCACCAATGTCGTCTAGTAGTATAACTGACTTTCTTCTAAACTAATGTCTTTGTTAACATGATGACATGTTAATGTTTGGTAATGATTTATTTAGTTGTTGCTAACTGTATGCGATTTAATTATGCCAACAAAACATGTGTTCAGTGGATGAAATGCAGTCTTTGTAAAGGAAGCCATAAATGTGTTGTCATGTGATTTTTTGGTTTCTGTCTGGTACCTTGTTTTCTCAAGGTTTTCTGTGTGTGTCAGTGCACAAAATCTATTTTTAGCCTATGCTAACAATTACGTCTGGTTATAATCATCAAAGAGAAGAACTTGACATAGGTGTCAAGCCCCAAACTCTGTCATAACATGATTGAGCCCATTTCCTGTAAACATAGACTTTTATAGATAATTATATACTATTAATCTTTAGTCAACACTTCTGACGAAAGCAGGGGGACTAAGAGGGAGACTACTGTTTAAGAGGGAGACTACTGTACTTGTTTACAAACTTCATTTAAATTCTGGCTTTGTTGTGTCTTTGGTGACAAGGATAACTATCTGTGATGACTATTCAAATGAAAATTGAATACAGGTTATGTATATTTTAATAGTGAGCAAAGCTATTTAACACTAGAAACCATTCTTTTTGTCTCATTTGTTAAGTATAGAACTATGAGAGATATAATTGCATATAAGCTGGATCCACTAGCAAACAGTATAAATCCTAATGCAAACAGTATAGACCCTAATGCAAACAGTATAGACCCTAATGCAGTTTGTTTATTACAAATCAGTTGAACAAACTTGGACTCGAATCTGAATTCTTATTATACACTGACAGATCAGGGTGTATGTTCAGTTGTTGTTAAGTTGAATCTGAGATCTGAGTATATAAGATTTTAGTCTTAAATACATGTAGTTCATATACTGATTATTTTTGTTGTTGTGTCCACATGAATTTATTCCCTTCAAACATATTACCCAATCATATTTACAAAATTTTTGAATCCTAGGTATTACTGACATCCTTAAAGGTAGATCAGTGACCCAATCGAGTCTTGATGCATTGCCATTATACCATTGATGCTGAAAATTACATGTGTGTATTACTCCACAATGATGGTTGGGTGCACAGAAAAAAATAAAAGTAGCACCATTTCACACTCTAATTCAACTGTATTGTTTTAAAACAAGATTTTCACAAGCATAAAACCTAATTATCTCAGAAAGTATCTATCCAATAATCTTTATTTTAATGTACTTTGGTCCATCCTGCAATGTTCTCTCTATTTCTAAAAATAGTGTTCATATTTTTATTTTTGAGGTTTATTTAGTCAGTTAGAGGATGATTCTCAGAGGTAACATAAATACTACTTATTGTACGATTGTTGTGCAAATAATTTACAGATCTTTTAGTAAACAATAAGGAGATGAGAAGAGATATTTATAATTATTTTATTAGAAGAACATGAAAGATGAGGAAAGTAGCTTAAAGAACAAAGACAACTAGGAAATTAGATCAAATATAATGGTTATGGGAACAATGTAAATGTCTGTGAATAACTTTTTCAGGTAGTTCAGCCCTCTCCTCTACAATTGGTTCCAACAGAACAGGACCAGGGGTGGGTGTGCGGTTGAACAACACATGGCAGCCCCCAAAGCAGATGCCAATACGCTACACACAGCCATCTCAAGAGGAGAGAGATGCCAGTAAATTAGAGAAATTTAAAGCTGTTTTGGCTGGTCCAAACACAGATTTAGGTTTGTAAAATGTCAGTATTTCTAGTTTTCAGCCATTGTTCACAGATACACAAGTGTCGCATTATGCCAGTGTTGCTTTTGTTTGTGTGAAGGTTTGCCATTGTCAGACCTAGCATTTGTACAGGTCAGGACCATCTGTACATTTATTAGACCACCTGATACATGCAAATAACCTAGATTGAGGAAATCATATCTGGTAGGAAGGAGGCAAAAGATAGGTACTGATCAGAGGTTGTGCTATTTTTAATGTTTGTATAACCATGTGTTTGGTTAATAATGCCATTAGGGTAAATTAATGAGTTTAAACTAACAATTAATCAAAATTACTGTCTCCCAACAGTAATGGTGAAATTTCTAATGCTGTTGGATTTATTTTGACATGAGTACGTGTTTAGTACAATGGCCTGTTTCCTGAAGGAAAAAAGAACAACCTAAAGACAAAAATAGCCTGGTAATGATTTTCAGAACCCAATTTGTACAGGGGCTAAAGCCTACATTAGTGCTAATTATGTGTACACCTGTCGAAGGCTGTTTGGTTTGGTTTGATGTTTTATGACACCGCAACACAAGTAGGTTTTTTTAATGCTGAGGCATTTGGAGTAAAACACATTTCCTCAGTACACCATAATAGATGAACCATTGTGGCTACTTGTCTGAAAGTGTTGTTAATGACTGAGTTAATATTTTTATATATAAATAATAAAATAGTTTATGTCATCAAGGTTTGGTCATTGGAAAGTTTCTTACTCAATTGAAATGCATTGATATATGATTTTTTTTCTTCTCCCTTGTGTGTGTAATTAGTTACATTATAGAAATTAGCCATGGACAGCACTTATATATGTGGAATGATACATTCTGTAATTAACAGGTTAGATTTGTCATCAAAACCAGGATACTATGGATGTCTACTTTGTTACTTGGGTCAATAATATATAATGAAAAATTCTCATCCTTTTACTCATTAACTTAAATAATATTTAATCTAGGTCAAACAGAAGACCTTGAGTAATTAACTTTTTGTTTTGCTGATCTGGTTAAAGATATACATTTATTATGTCAACAGATGAACTTAGAAAACTCAGCTGGTCTGGAATTCCAAAGAAAGTTCGTCCTACAGCCTGGAAAATTCTCTCTGTAAGTACAATTTGTAACACACCTTTATATGTACCATTTTGTAACACATTGTTTTGTAAAATCTTGCTGTAAGTACCATTATGTAACACTTTTGTTTGGACCATTTTGTAAGACATCTCCAACATATACACCTTTGTATGGACCAATTTGTGATCTCATGCTCTAAGTACCATCTTGTAACACCTATGTATGGACCAATTTGTGATCTCATGCTCTAAATACCATCTTGTAACACCTTTGTATGGACTAATTTGTGATCTCATGCTCTAAGTACCATCTTGTAACACCTTTGTATGGACCAATTTGTGATCTCATGCTCTAAGTGCCATCTTATAACACCTTTGTATGGACCAATTTGTGATCTCATGCTCTAAGTACCATCTTGTAACACCTTTGTATGGACCAATTTGTGATCTCATGCTCTAAGTACCATCTTGTAACACCTTTGTATGGATCACTTTGTAACACATCTCTCTGTAACATCTTGACTTAAGTATGATTATATAACGCACTTTTGTATGGACCATTGTATAACATGCCTCTGTTTAAAAACATTTTATAATAAATCTCTTTGAATACCATTGTTACACATCTCTGCATTGCATTATATAATACATCTCTGAAACAAAAATTCATCCTTGACTCATGACTGTAGGTTGCAATATGTAACACATGTCTTGAGTTCCATTTTGTGACACATTTGTTATGTAACACATCTTTCTGTAAGTACCATTATGTAACACACCTGCAAGATTTTCTCTGTAATTACATTTTTGAAACACATTTACTGCAGGATTTGAAATTGATTTTACCTTGCATTTAATATGCATTGCATCAGAATTCCAAGAGATATATAGAAAATCATCTACAAGTGGTGATTAAAATGTACTAGATAAATTTAAATTTAAAACAAGTTTGAAATCATCCAGCATGTTTGGTAAATTTCAACATAAATTTTTATGATAAAATTCATTGATCATATTAAATGTACAAGTTTGGTATAATAAAATGGCTCAGAAGTACTCAGATGCCTTTCACTACCTGCAATTTTGACTAGATTGGTATTTTCACTAGTCCTTCAGCATACCATAATCCCCTCAAGACCGTTTGTTTCTCGAGTCTCAAATTTGTCCTTCTTTATCATCTTTTTTCACCAGTAAACCGAAACCTCTCAATTCCAAAAACAATAAAAAATTTGGCTCCCAAAATTAAATTTGTATACTTAACATCCTGCCATCAGACTGAAAATCACATCATACTTGGATATGTAATATGCAAGTTAAATTCAGACATAAACATTAGTCACAGTTAGCAAGTACTGTAGATGGCTTTTATATGAGACAAAGATTCGGAATAGGTCCAAAGAGCTTGTGATGTTATAACAATGCTTGAGACATGCTCTGACATGGATTATTGTTAACAATCAATCTTACTTCTCTACACTATAAAAAATAGAGCCATCTTTCAAGGTGAAGTATTGAAAACTAAACCTTTATAATTCCAATTTTTATAAATGAAATGGATTTTCTGCTATAGGATTGGCTTTAAACAATCACGTGATACTGATCTGGAATTTTTGTACACATCAGTAAATTCTGGGACTACTTTCGGTTTGTGTACTGTTTGCAATATAAATCAACATTGCAGACACGCCATTGTTAATGGATTATTTCATCTTTTAATTTTTTTATTCAGCAAATAAATATAAATTATACCCATAAAATGCATAGTTTACAATTTTGCACTCATCTGCTACTTAGTCATGCAAAATGGCAGTGTAAATTGATTTTTGACTGCAATATTTTCTGCTGAGTTTTTTGAATAATTAGATGACAAGGAGTTAAAAGATATAATAGCAGTGATTGAAGCAGAAGAAGATGGGTTTGACAGTAATGTGATGGCTGTTACAAACATTGAAAAAGGAACAGCACAACTGAGATTGATAAATTTCCGCACATAGAACCCAATAACCTCAGTCACCCATGCCATACACAACAACAATAATAACATGTGAACTGGGCCAGTCAGTTTTGATGTAGATGAATTATATAAACCAAGATTAAGAAATTATCTGAGGAGGACTTTAAAATAAATCAATACTCAGAGGCTACTGAACGAAACACCAAATGGGGCATTGGTGATTTCAATGGTTTTTGTTTTAATTTTAATTTTGTTTGCTTTTATGTAAAAAAAAACATGTATGGGTGTTGGTGGCATGGTGTGAATATGACCACTTACACAAAAATAAAAACAAATTAGTATGAGGCCATTATTCAAAGATTGAATACAGTTTTAATTGGTAAAACTTCAATCTCCACCAATATGACTTAGCGCCATTGAAAAATGTTTATAATAATCCATAAATGTGATTGTTTTGCTAATTTAAATTATTTTGGATGTGTAATCATTAATTCATTCCAGCACTCAACTATGCAACCAAACAAAACAGAATGGGCGATTGTGTGAGCAACTCTACATTGTTCATTTAATTTCCCATTAGATATCTGAAAGGGTCTTGTTAAGTATTAATGCTGATGAAAAAGATGTAAAATTTTGTTCCTGTATATGTCATATTTAAATTAAATTTTAAAAAATGTTATTTTGTTTTAAATGAAAAGAAATTTGCTTACACCATGGGTATAGATAGATAAAGAGAGAGAGAGAGAGAGAGAGAGAGAGAGAGAGAGAGAGAGAGAGAGAGAGAGAGAGAGAGGACTGCATTATTACTAATGGTGACTGAAATCTCTTAGTACTGTCATTTATTAAGAGGCGACAATTAATTTCAGTGAAAGGAACACATTTATTAGATCCAGATTTAAAATTTAATTGCCTGTCCAGTTATTTGTGTTCTGAGTTAAAGTACAAAATCACTGCTGACCACTAGTAAAGCATATTTGTAAAATTTTGTTAAAGATAGCTCCAATAAACATTTACTAGAGAAATTACCAGAAAAATTTCATGGTGATATAATAATTACATTTCTGAAAACAAAAATACATCCTTGACTAGTGTGCAGACTAGTAATGTTTTTTCCCTTTTTTTAATCATGGTGTTACTTTTTCAAATATTAATAGTTTTCATATTTTCATCATACTTTAAAGTAGCCACCTAAAATTAAAATGTAATGGCTGCATGAATACAACAATGTAACAAAAAATGTATGAGTTGTAAAAGTCTATGGATACAATTTGAGGAGGTGCACTATTTGTCACAAAATGAAAAGTTGTGACACTGGTTATTTCATTCATAATGTATTTTTAACGCTGTCAGGTAGATAAAAATTCCATAAATTGTTTCTATTTCTCCTTTGAATACGTTCCCCAATCACATTACTTTAGGGTAGCAAGGGGATATTAGCCTGCTACCTCGCGAATCCATCCCTACCAAAAGACGAAAATTCGTCTTTCCTGTCTATGTCATATAGACAAAGGGCAATAACTCTTGCCCCTTACCTCCCCTTGCTACCCGCTAGGTGTCGCTGTTTCTTTAGTTTTTTAGCTTCGCTGTACGCGAAAACACGTACAATTAGACCTCCAATGAATCCAAGCCATCTTAGTGTAAATTCTGACCATCCGAAGTTAAATTTGGAATTACTGTGTTGGATAATCATTCCTCTACAGGTCGTATACATTATTTTACAATATTTTCCAATCTGAGTGACTTTGTCACCTTTTCTAGACTTCGGACCAGGTTGCAACGTGGTCAAAAGCACGCTTATGGCGGTACTAGCATGTAATACATGTAGCACTCAATAATTTCGCTTATTCCGTATGTAACGTTTACGATATTAGCGACTAATAACGTGCTGCATTGATAATTTGTGCTTTATTTATCTTCTTTGACGTTTCAGTAGACTTCAAAAAAGTCTTTGAACGACCAATTTGCGACTTTTTAATGGCGGACTTCGTGTTGTAGTCACGAATTCACGCGACACTTAATCATTTCGCTTCCTCCGTTAGTTACGGTTATGGAATAGCGACTTAATAGCGAACTGAATTGTTAATTTGTGCTTTGTTTATCTTCTTTTCCGTTTCAGTAGACTTCGTCTCTGAACGACCAGTTGCGACTATTTAATGGCGGAATTTCGTGTTGTAGTCACGAGTTCACGCGACACTAAATCATTTCGCTTCCTCCGTTAGTTACGGTTATGGTAATAGCGACTTAATGGCGTGTTGAATTGCTAAATGTGCTTTGTTTATCATCTTTTCGTTTCAGTAGACTTCGTCTTGAACGACATATTGCAACACGCTCACGGCGATAACTAGTGTGGTCATTAAGAGTTAACATGGCACAGAATAATTTGACTACTCCGTTAATAACGGTTATAGTATTATCGAATTAATAATATGCTGAATTTTTTAATTTGTGCTTTGTTCTCTTCTTTTGTCATTTCAGTAGCAAAGTCGACAACGAAGGCATGAATGGCAAAATGGGTGTTGGCAATGTGGAAATGGAGGAAATTATGTTGACATGGTTTAGGCTGCCCAGTGGATGTAAATTTCACCGCAGGTCCGTGCATGGCTTTCGGGCCTGTAAGTCCGGACGCATGGAGTCTAGGCTGGATCAATTGGATCCATTTTATTATGCACTTTTGCCGGCCGCCCAGCCGACACCGTCAGTTCAGCCGGCACTTCAGCAGGCACCAACCGGCACTAGCCGTCCATCCGGCACCGTACGTTCAGCCCAAATGGCACCGGACGGCCAGCCGACCTTCCAGCTTGCATCAACAGGCACCGGCCGTTCAGCCCAAATGGCATCAACCTACACCGGCCGTCCATCCGGCAACGATCGTTCAGCCCAAATGGCACCGGTCGTCCAGCCGACCTTCCAGCCGGCATCAACCTGCACCGGCCGTCCATCCGGCAACGACCGTTCAGCCCAAATGGCACCGGTCTTCCAGCCGGCATCAACCTGCACCGGCTGTACATCGGATTTACGGAGATTATAGTGATGTACCCGTCAGTCAATTTGTACTACTGGTTACATATCACTACCATGAGAGAGATGTTATAGATGTATCTCCGTCCAATCAGACCATTCGAGAGGCAGGTGCCGGTCATAGCCGGACCTTCGCCGACATTCCGGCCGACCATATACCAGACAAATCAGTCGGTATTGCCAGTGTACACCTTCCGTCACGTCAAATACGTGACGGTGTGATTTTAAAACAAGGGAGAATTAGTGACATTATCAGAGATGACGGAATTGAGTTATCTATGCCACTTGGTATGCGCTACCCAGATATGGCAGCTTTACCAGAACAGGACTTTCAGGCCGACCATTCGCCAGTTCAATCAGCCGTTAGTGCCGTCCGTCCATATGTTCACGGCTTCTCCACAAGGGAGATTTAGTGAAAGTGTCAATTATGACAGAATTGTGTCATCTAGGTCACCTGGTATGCTGTACAGATATGCAAGCTGTACCAGGACCAACATTCCCTCTGAGCGAATGGTAGATGGGTGCACAGTGCTGGCCGCACTACATAAGCATTATGTAATTATTATTACCTTCCAGCCGGCACCAACCGGCACCGGGCGTCCATCCGGCAATGAGCGTTCAGCCCATATGGCTCCGGTCATCCAGCCGACCTTCCAGCCGGCACTAACCGGCACCGGGCGTCGATCCGGCAATGACCGTTCAACCCAAATGGCACCGGTCGTCCAGCCAAGCTTCCAGCCAACACTTGCCGGCACTGACAGTCCATCCGGCTCCGGCCGTCCAGCCCAACAGGCACCGGTCGTCCAACCGTATGGAGATTTTAGTCATATACCAGTCCGTCCGACTGTACCGCTGTACCAGCACGGGGACTTTTATCATACCGCAATCCGCACAAATCGGATTGACGATGATTCTAGTGATGTTTCCGTCTGTCAATCCGTACTACCGGTTACATATCACTACCATGACACAGATGTTGGCGATGAATCTCTCGATCCAACCCGACCATTCGAGCGGTCGGTGCCGGTCATAGCCGGCCCGTCGCAGACGTTCAGGCCAAACATATGCCAATCAATTCATTCGGCATTGCCGGCCGTCCATAGGCTAACAGCTCATCCACAAGGGAGAGTGAATGCCTTTATCAGAGATTACGGAATCGAGTCATCTATGCCACCTGGTATGCATTACCCCGATATGGATTCTTTACCAGAGCAAGATTATGCACATAGTGAGTGCGATGAATCGCAGGCAAATCAGCTGTATGCAGATCCAACTATGGAACGGACTGAGTTCAGCTTCAAAGCCGCAGTGGAGGAAATTTATAGGGTGTTAAGGCCCCTTCAGAATGCCCTCCACCTCCTGCTGCCATTACCGACTATAGGGTTAGAGCGTCGGTCAATCTGGATGAGGGGGAAGAGACTCTATCCTTCCGCCTCCTTCCCCAGTCGACAAAAATTAAGGAAATTAATGACCGTCTGTCAACACGTATAGGGGATCCAGGAAATGCTAAGGCGTTCTTTTCTGAAAGCCAAGTACCAGCGTCGTTTTCAGGTTGATGGTACAAATCTCACTCCGATGCGTTCAGTACTGAGGTCCTGGCTCGGGATAAAATATGGCAGCAGTCCATATGTCTGCGGCATTGTCTTATAAAGTGGACAAAACTGTGTTCAATGCCACGTCCAAGCTGGTTCGAAATGTAGTCGCTACGTCTTCACTGTTAGACCTAGCCTCCCTAGCCATTTTCAGGATCGCTGAAAAATCTGGCAATGAACATGCTTGGGAATCGACGGCCCGGTTAGCTAGGGTTCTTAACAGGGCAGCTCACCATTCCATGGCCAATGCACTGACTGCTTCTGCCAATCTAGACCTGATACGTCGTGACGCATGTCTGAAGGGCACGTCGCTTAAACCCCATCATAAGCTGGCTAGATATGACCGATGCACATTTCACGTCCCTATCCCACGAGTAGCGGACATTCTCCGTTGTGCTTGTCGGGACTCGGCTTATCAGTTCCATGTCATACCTTTTGGCCTTAATTTAAGCCCTTGGGCTAGTACCAAGGTTATGGATTACGTCGTCACCCTGTTCCGCTCGACTTCATCTATTGCGTCGGCAGTATATTTGGACGACATCCTCCAGAAACATCTGTCAAGTTCTACTCTGCTCAAAGGCAGAAACGATCTTATATCACTTTACATCATATAGGCTTTCTCGTGAACTGGATAAAGTCTGATCTCTGTCCAATCCAGATTTTGGTCCATCTGGGTGTGGAGTTTCTCCCGATCTGAATCTGGTAAGGCTTCCTCGAGTTTGCGATCATCCAGATAATTTCACTCGTAGAGTCCGTTTCCGACAGGATGCGCATTTTAGCGAGAGAGTTGCAGATCCTCGGATTATTCACTGCGGCAGCAGTCTTGATCCCGCTCAGCTATCCTTTTATGCACCCTTTACAAAGGACGTTGCTAGCGTAATTGCGCCCTTTTCAAGTCCCTTCGATCCCAGAAAACAGTCATGCTCACGCCAGAGATACGATCATTCTTGAGTCAATGGCACAACCCCTGTAGGCTGTCCACAGGGATTACTCTGGAGATACCCCAAGCGGGGATAACGGTATGTTCCGCCACTAATACCTACGGCTGGGGTGCCCACCTGTTGCCGGACTTCGATACTGTCAGCGGCACGTGGGTACCAGGGGCGAGCCCCTTTCCACATCAACCTTTCAGAAATAATGGCTGTCATCAATGCCTTTCATTTCGGGCAGGATCAACTCTTATTACAAACTGCCCTCATTATGTCAGACAACATTGTGGTGGTGCCTTGCCTCAAAACAAGGGGACACCAATCACCAGACCTGTGCATTCTGAACTGGCAGTTTCTACATTGGTTCGACAATCTCCACCTCAATGTACAATTCAGACACATTCTTGGCAGACTCAATGTCTTGGCTGACACTCTATCTAGTCATTCACACAGAATGGTCACTCCATCAATCAGACTTTCTTCCAATTGACACACTTTGGGGACGTCCGATGATTGATCTTTTGCAACAAGGTGGAATCGCAAGTTCTTCACCTTTCATCTCACAGGTTCCAGACCCAGAAGCTTGGGTCGTGGATGCTCGATCAATCACCTGGGAAGGGTTGTGGTCATTCTCCTACCCTCCCACGGTCTTGGTACTGAAATTAATCCAGAAGTTAAGGGGTCAGAACTGTCAGATGGTTCTGATTGCCCCTCTCAGATGGAACAACTCCTGGGTCTCCGATGTACTCAATCTAGGCGATAGATCTACCCAGGAAGATTACAGTCAGCACAAGTATTCACAAGCAACCACGGCCAGGGGTGTTTCACCCCTGTCCGGACCGTCTTTATGTTCAAGCTTGGCTCTTGTCCAGACAGCCTTGCAAGACAAACAATTTAAATCTTTGATTGCGGAGAGAATCTCGAGAGCAAGAAGGCCCTCTAATCTGAAGGTTTACGAGGGCAAGTGGCATGTTTTCAGAGACTGGTACCATATCATTCACATTGTTCCTCTGAGTGTCACAATCCCTCAACTGGCCAACTTTTCTCTGGCTTTTCGAGGAGAAACAGCTGGCTCCAGTTATTCTCAAATGCTACCGCTCCATGATATCAGACACATTCCGCCATTCTGGTACATGTGCTATCAGCCATGACAAAGATTTGTCAGATCTTTTAGACATTTTAAAAATTCAATCGACTTATATCCCTCACCCTGTTTCCAAATGGAATCTGTCCTGGGTTTTAACATGACTCAATTCAGACAGTATTGAGTCTTTAACCCACGATTAGTTAAAGCTACTATCATACAAATTGGGTTTCTTGGTAGTCCTAGCTTCAGCATGCAGGGTGAGCGAGTTACATGTCCTTTCTAGTGACCCGAACTCTCTTCCATTCCGATCAGAGGGTTTGATGGTCCTCTTGACGCAGCCAGGCTTCGTAGTCCAAAATAGATTACCATACATTGGCGATCAACGAGTCGTCATTAGCTCGCTTTCTTTATAGATAAGTCAGGATCAACAGCCATGTAAGATCCTGTTTGTGCACTCTAGCACCATTTCAATGCATAGAGGTGAGTCAGGTCACATACAAGCACCTCTTTCTTCTGGTGATAGCTGGGATATGAGATATCACCATTCAAGCCCTTGCGTCATGGCTGTAGTGGGTTATACGCTCGGCGTACTCTGAGAATTCGCAAATCAGTCACCTTATAGAAGTTGTTGGCTGACATGCAGAGTCAACCTTCTACAGTTTTATCTTCAAGTTTGTACTCGCAGTGGCAAACATTGATTCTAGTAGGTCCGGTGTTGGGCAGCCCAGACGCCCACCAGACCCATGTGCAACAATCAGCACAGCCTATTAGCTTCGCTGGATTCGCCAGATAAATTTTCTTAGGTAAGAAGATTTCAATAACTATCTTCTTAACCGTATAAAGGGGTCACATATCACGTGACCCTGGGCTGTGTTGCTGATTGAAAATTAGGAGACCGGGTTATCATTCACATGGGGAATCCAACCATCATTCCCTAGAGGATACCCGGGGTGGAGGTCGGATGCTCCGCATTCCCTCCTCCTATTACTTATTCTCCTAAAGTAATGTGATTGGGGAATGTATTCAAAGGAGAAAGCAAATTTTGTAGTAAATTATGTTTCTCCGAGAATACTTACCCAATCACATTACTAAGAAACCCTCCCAACCACCCCGCCATGCGAGCATCCTCGTGTTTTATATACCGCTCAGCTTAAAAACTAAAGAAACAGCGACACCTAGCGGGTAGCAAGGGGAGGTAAGGGGCAAGAGTTATTGCCCTTTGTCTATATGACATAGACAGGAAAGACAAATTTTCGTCTTTTGGTAGGGCTGGATTCGTGAGGTAGCAGGCTAATATCCCCTTGCTACCCTAAAGTAATGTGATTGGGTAAGTATTCTCGGAGAAACATAATTTACTACAAAATTTGCTTTCCTTTTGTCTGCATCCAAGAAAACTGCTCCGGTAGCCTAGTGGTTGAAGCATCTGCTGCAGAAGCAGGATGTCATGGGTTCAATCCCCAGCCGAGTCATACCAATGACTTACAAAAATGATACTAACAGCTGCCTCACTTGGCGCTCAACATTAAGAGGTTAGTGTTAGGACTGGTCTGCCTGGTGTCAGGATAATGTGACTGGGTGGGACATCATGCTACATGTCTGCGGCATGATGCCCCAGTGCTAGACATCACTATAAACTGCCTCACTTCAGACATCGTAGTGATATGACTGAAAAATTGTTAAAGCTATGTTAAAAATCCTAATCACACACACACATGCTACCAAGAAAAGTACTGCACAGAATCAAGGATTAATAATGTACTTCGATGTAGCAGTTGGTGCCCATTCTCATCAGTTTATAAAATAGGTTTTAAGTCAGCTGCCAATAATAGTGGTTCCCCTTGGGTTTCCCAAGAAGGTATTTTCTGTATCTGCCATTATTCCACTGATTTTTTTTTTTTTTTTTTTTTTTTTTTTTTTTTTTTTTTTTTTTTTTTTTTTTTACAAATCTCCATATCTTGACTGTTATAGGCGGTACAAGTACAGGAAATATCCCATTATACAGGTGCAACACTGCATTGATTATTAAACAATATCCCACTTATGTTTCATTTGCTATCTTCTAGGGTTATCTTCCAGCGTCTTTAGACAGAAGGCAACCAACCTTGGAGCGAAAGAGAAAGGAATATTTTGGCTTTATAGATCAGTATTATGCTACACGACACGATGAGATGAATCAAGACACCTTCAGACAGGTATGTATAACTCTGCTATAGATTTGTACTGGCAATGCTTTTGTTATAATCTGACAGAAACGTCATTGTAAAATATTTTGTAATGTTAACAGCTTTTAATTGTTCATGAGATTTTGAAGTTGTACATTGATACTATCAACTTTTGCTTATTGACTAGGTTATTATTCTGCTATAGTTATTGATTTAATTGTTATATTAATTCTTCATTGGTCATAAATCTTTTTTCTATTGCTGTTTCATCACTTAATTCTTTTTATTGATTCTTTGTCTCATGAACATTAAGTCCTTTGTTATCCCATCACAACCTGAGTTGGTAGGGGATAATTCATTGTGACCTAATTTGGATACTTGGGTGATCCATGTGTTTTCAGTTGTTCACTTATTTTTTACATCCTCAGTATATTGGACCATATTTCACTAGCACTTGTGAAAATTCATCGGAACATTTGCTTGGACTAAATATCTTGAAGTGGTTTTTTTGCATTCTCAAGGTAAACTTGGTATATTGATTATCTTGGCAGAAGTAACCAAACCAAACCAAACCCAAATAATGGGCAGTGCGACCTTAGTTGCCATGATTTAGTGAGTATTGTATTTTCAGCTATTCATTAGGCCTTATATCTTTGACCTTATTTCACCTACACCAATGAAACTGGTATGTGACTCCATCTGAAAGATTTTAACTGATTTCATGCTTGTCATGTTTTTAATCTTCAGCAGTTCATTATTACACCTTCAGTATCTTAGACCTAAAGTCATGAAAACTATTATGTGGGTACGTGTTAATGAGTAACTCATCTACAGTAATCCAACACTGTCACTGACAGTACAATTACACTTGAGTAGCATTTTAGTTTTAGCTTTCTTCATAGACATTTTTAACATATATTATCTTGAAATATGTATTGAAAGTAGCTTGTGTATTAGTTTATCCATTCTCAATCTCAAAATGGGCTAATTCTTAAAAGAATATAATTCCAATTTTTATGAATTAAACTAATTTCCTGTAATATGATTGGATGTAAACAGTCACGTGATGTTGATCAGGAATTGTTTACACTTCGATAAATTCTGGGACTACTTTCGGTTTTTGAAATATAAATAAACATTGCAGACACGTTATTGTGAAACGATTTTGTCATCTGTAAAATATATAATTCTGCAAATAAATATAACTTTTACACTTTTTATACCTTTTCCAATATTCTTTGATTCAAATGCATAGTTTACTATACAATTTAGCATTCGTCTGCTACATTTCATTTCTCACTAGATCACCGAGTGGGTCTTGTTAAGTATTAACGCTGCTGAGAATGACATAAAATGTTACTCTTGTATAGAATTTATTTCATTGTTACCTTTATATAGTAAGGGATAGCATCATCTTGTTCATATTTCCATAAAAATTGGAAGTATTCACTGAAAAAATCCATAATGATTTCAGGTTTGATTGAAATTTAATTTAGCACACTTGTTGAGTCGGTATCAGTTACATGTATTATGTAAGGTCATGGTCATCTGACGTAACAGATGGGACTGACTAAAATTGAACAAGAATGTTGTCAGTAAACAAAATGTGTTAAAAACCACGGTAACCATTGCCTATGATGTAAAAGATGAAGTTTATGAATAAACGTAACTGTGGCTGTAGTCAATTTCTTCGTGTGATTCTGTACAGGTTATGTATTACGGGGCGGTGTGAAACGCCGAATGAAAGGTAACTACGCGCTACGTAAATTCGAATGCATTGTTGATGGAATAAGTTAATTTGACAATAGAATTGATAAAATTGTAATTATAAGGATTAAATGATCATGGTTGGGTATTTATTGATGTGTAAATTTTACCTAATCACTCACAAAGTAAATAAAGTCCGAACTTATTCCATCAATAATGCATTCGAATTTACGTAGCGCATAGTTACCTTTCATTCGGCGTTTCACACCGCCCCGTAATACATAACCTGTACAGAATCACACGAATAAATTGACTACAGCCACAGTTACGTTTATTCATTAACTTCATCTTTTACATCATAGGCAATGGTTACCGTGGTTTTTAACACATTTTGTTTACTGACAACATTCTTGTTCAATTTTAGTCAGTCCCATCTGTTACGTCAGATGACCATGACCTTACATAATAACAACTGATACCGTCTCAACAATTGTACTAAATTAAATTTCACTCAAACCTGAAATCATTATGGATTTTTTCAGTGAATACTTCCAATTTTTATGGAAATATGAACAAGATGATGCTATCCCTTACTATATAAAGGTAACAATGAAATAAATTGTATACAAGAGTAACATTTTATGTCATTCTCAGCAGTGTTAATACTTAACAAGACCCACTCGGTGATCTACTGAGAAATGAAATGTGACTACTGTCACAGTTACGTTGTAGCAGACGAATGCTAAATTGTATAGTAAACTATTAATTTGAATCAAAGAATATTGGAAAAAGTATAAAAAGTGTAAAAGTTATATTTATTTGCAGAATTATATATTTTACAGATGACAAAATCGTTTCACAATAACGTGTCTGCAATGTTTATTTATATTTCAAAAACCGAAAGTAGTCCCAGAATTTATCGAAGTGTAAACAATTCCTGATCAACATCACGTGACCGTTTACATCCAATCATATTACAGGAAATTCGTTTAATTCATAAAAATTGGAATTATTTGTTGTAAAACATTGTTTCTTTGTGTTGTTTAATTTTATTTTTAATAATTTGTTCTGATAACATAATACATGTTTCTTAAATTATACTTTTTCGTGATGCAAAGTAGAAATTACCCATTACCATGTCAAAAGAAATGTTGATACACTGTGCATTATCACTTAGCATGATCACAGTAAGAATCTTTACATGTCTTTTTCCAACGAAAAAGACAGTGATTGAATTAAACAGTTGTAACTCATAACATACTATTATTCAGTGTTTTTTATACATTTAATATCAAACAAACATTGGTGGACGATCCTCCATGAACAATTTGTATAGGCGTTTCATGTCAGTAGCTATGAAGCAGTAATATTTTTAGAGCATTGATCACAAAGTGTAACTAGCAGCATCAGCCCCTTTAGTTTAAATGAATAGGAAATGAATAGCTTTTCTACTATTTCAGATACATATAGATATTCCTCGAATGAATCCTTTAATTCCTATATTTCAACAATTATTAGTTCAAGAAGTGAGTATTGGTGTCTTGATATTACCTTTCATAATGGGCATGCTTCCGTTGCTATCCATGTCTGCTGGTTGGCATGGTATGAAAAATCTGAACACTATCTCAGGGTCAAAAATATCCAAGAAAGTCAAAGTTTGCAAAACTATCCAGGGTTAATACAGTAATATTAGAAAGGATGATGCTTCAGGAGAAATACCTTATTACAGGTGCACAAAGCAAACCATTGAGTACAATGTACACCCAGATCCAGAATTTGTTTGACGTTGTCATTGCATATTGATCCTTATTTTGCATCTTAGGCACAAGAAAGTTGCCTCTAGGGTTTTTCTATAAATGTTTGGTCATATAGTTTTAGAAAAGTAATAATTATGTGCAAAAGTTTGCCTCAGAAGTCAGTCAGATTATTAAATAGGATTACTGTTATTGTAAGAATAATGATCAGTTTGATGTGTGCAGATGTTTGACAGAACACTTAAGAGGATTGTTTATTAGGATTACTGTTCATGCAAGAATTATGATCAGAAACAGCTTGTTTTGTTCAGATGTTTGCTATTGTATATAGGGATTACTCATCAGGATTTCTGTACACGTAAGAATGATGATCATACACAGTTTTCTATGTGCAAATGTTTGCCAGAGTATACCTGGGGATTACTCATTTGGATCACTGTTAATGTAAGAATCATAAATATACACAAGTTTTCTGTGTCCTTAAAGTTTGCCAGAGAACTCCAGGTATTACACATTAAGATCCTTGTTTATGTAAAAATGATTATACACAGTTTGCTCTGCACAAATGCTGGTACACAGCAAACTGTGTTTGATCATTATAACACTTAAGCAGATCAGGATTATACTTTTTGCTGTATATGTTTTTAATCGACTGTCATAGATTATTATCTGTTTGACCATTACACAATGGCAGATCTGGTTCTGTGGTGTTGGCATTTGGGTGTTCATTGTGCTCTATAGCATTTGGTATTTAACAAATCAAGAAGATTTTGAAATTTTAAAATGTGTGGAAACTCATAGAAAAATCATCCTAGTTGGAGATTTAGTGAATTTTACTGGTAAAGTGTATCTGCACAAATCATCACTTAATTTTGCTCCAGCACTGTTAAGATTTTTCATTGTAGTTGAAACCTTTGTTTTTTGTTTCAAATGGTCTTCTTTGAATTATTTATTTAGACACATGAATTTTACTAATTAATTTACAAACACAAAAATTAAAAATTTGTTATGACAAAGAAGTCTGTTTGAATAGCTTCAGGCTTTTCTAATATGTCTGCACATTTAAATAAAAGCAGCGTTTTAAATATTGACTTTTCATTTCATTGTTGCAGTAACAAAAATTGATTCTTTCAATTGCATCTAGTTCTTTACTGAGCAAAAACTTGCCATAATGTTAAATGTAGCTATCAGGTAATTTCTTTGCCATGTTTTTCCTGCTATTGTACTTAGCGCTTTCTCAAATTTTCAGACCAATAATTGAAATTTTAAAAAAAAATCACACAGTCAGCTAATTAATATAATGTGTTTGCAGACATGTTAGAAAACCAGCTAGGAAAACGTATCATCTGTACTATTCTTATGTGCATGTGTGTTATTTGCAATGACTTGCTTGTTTTACAGATATTGAAAGATATCCCTCGAATGACTTCATTAGCTCATTTGTTCCAACAAAAACCTATTCAAGAAGTGAGTACTATACATGTAAAAATGCAGGGGTTAGCCTGTAGATGAACATATTCTCATACTTTGCTAAACTGATTCTGGTCTGATAAAAATCATTGCATTGTGATAACTTATTTTTGCAAAAAATAATGATCTGTTAAAAAAAAAACAATGCATTTGACAAGTTGTTTTTTTAAAAAAATATATGAAGGATCCAATATTGAGCAGAATGTGAATGGATCTGGATTGTGGCAAAAAATAATATTCCAGCTGGTGAAAAATAAAATCAGTTTGGCAAAATTACAGGACATTTTACAGTGAAAGGCTTACCCCTGAGAATGCCAATTAGCATCAGTATACTCACATTATATTTGCATTATTAATACCACCAATGACCACTCATGAATAATCCATAATCTTCATGTGCTTTTTTAGTTTTGTAACAACAAATTACTCCACAGAATTTGTTTATCCCATGAAATGGGGCTTTATGGGAAAAGATAATATTTATACAGGATGCCATTTTAAATCTATTTTGTGTTAAGAGTTACTTCACTGTTGTCATAAACTGACATTTCAGATTTACTTTGATTCATTTTCATTGGCATCAGAATTCATGGTTTGGCAAAAAAATGAAAGTTTTAGTATTACTTAAAGGTCAAATAAGAAGCATATTCAATGAGTAAACGTTTTCATTAATTTTTGTAATATAAACTAAAATTAGTTTTGATGGTAAAATTTACCTCCACTGAATTTTTGAAGTTTACCAAGAAATGAATGATAAGTTATTTGTCCAAATTTACACAGCCTGCATCATCTCGCTTCACTGAGGACCAGTTTGCTAATAATTGTGGGATCATTCTACAATGAGCATGCATTACTTTACAGGTGTATTGACTGTTATTCTTGTGTTCAATTTATTTATCGTTCCAAATAAAACTGAAATTTGTTGGGGTGCAGCATGATGTCGTAGCTTGTAATTAAAAAAGTTTTTATAGGAAGAAAAGTGATAAAATAATGATTTTAGAATTGGAACTCTGTCCAGCTGAAAGCATCATAAAGAGCTTCACTAGTATTGCTCCTTCTAACTATTCTTCCAAGCATATTGTTACATGCTGTCAAATCATTGCAGATTATTCAGAACATGGAAGAATGATTTTTATATAAATTGTAGGCAATCAGTATGGGAGAAATGGAAAAGAGAAAAGAAGAAATTGACAAATATGGCATCTACTTTCATAGGGTGAAGACATTTTAATTGAAAAAAATAAATCTTCACTTCAACCATTGGATTAATATAAACTTAGATGTTAAGTAGAAAATCATGAACTCATGGAGACCAGGTACGCATTTAAGCAGAGGGAATTTACAATTGTAAAGAACTGCAGTTTGTTTTTAAAGAATCATTGTATAAAATTTTGACCAGAGGTGTAGAAAATTCTTCCTAACCCCCCAATAAAACAAGATCGCTCTACAGCATTGTAATTATTTTCTTAATTGCATCCAATATTTGTCAACAGTGAAAGTTTCATTTTCTCTCTCATTATTTATTACTATTAAAACTGTAGAAAAAGCATTAATTTTTGAATTTTCACTGTTCATTACATAATCAAAATTTCCCAAACTGTAATCTCTACTTCAGCAATGTCTTGGGGCTAGTGATCGTTACTTCAGTATAGCAATGTCTTGGGGCTAGTGATCGTTACTTCAGTATAGCAAGTTGCAGCAAATTAGGCAATTCAGGACATTGTGTAAAGATTGATCCATTCCAACTGTAGGGATTTCTCCTTTTGAATACATTCAACAATCACATTAACATCAGGTAAATGCTCCACTATCTCTTGAATTCAGTAATCATGGAAAGGTAAAACAAGGTGTCATTCACATCTATACTTCATAAAGATGAATGGAAGCAACTCTTCCCCATACCTCTTATCACCACTAGGTGGCTATGGTTGTTTACCAGTGTATTGTTATGCTTATAAGAATTACATATCTACACCTCAAGGAATATAATTTTGTGGACTTTTTTTTACAACCCTCGATTGAAACATTGATATAGTATTGATAGTAAAGATTTATACTAAAATGTTGCAGTCATTATTATTTTTAAAAAATATGACTTTTGTGCAGTAGTATATTGTTTTTTTTTTTGGGGGGGGGGGGAAGGTTTGTTGTTTTTTCTTTCTGACTACATGTCCCAGTACACTATATTCAGTACCCATTGTTGGTTATTTCTTGCATCAACCATGGACAATAAGCTGCTTATTCAATTGATAAGCAATGTTTTTTCCAAAACATTTTTCATCATTCTTGCCTTTCAGAAAATTTACCATGATGTTAGTGAAATATAAAAGGTTTTAAGGTTGTGAAAATACGCATGAAATTAGTCTTGTGTGTACTAAATATGCATCAGTGACTACATACAGTGCATGTGAAGTACCATGGAACACATTATTTTTGTGGGTTTTACATTTTGCAGACATACATGTGTACCTAATATTATGATTCCATTAATTGGTAAGACAAGGTCTGAACTGCTCAATCAAGTGATGTCCCCAAGCAGCAGAGGAGGCGAGCTTCACTTTTTCCCTAAAATTCGACCCCATTTTGCAACTTTAAGTCTCCATTCATCAATCTGAGCCTTAATGAAAAATCGCTAACTCGTATTTTGCCGATCTGACACTTTATCATTTAGGCAAACATTATTGTATTCACTTTAGTAGAGAGAGGAGGCGAGCTTCACTTTTTCCCTAAAATTCGACCCCATTTTGCAACTTTAAGTCTCCATTCATCAATCTGAGCCTTAATGAAAAATCGCTAACTCGTATTTTGCCGATCTGACACTTTATCATTTAGGCAAACATTATTGTATTCACTTTAGTAGAGAGAGGAGGCGAGCTTCACTTTTTCCTTAAAATCCGACCCCCATTTTGCAACTTTAAGTCTCCATTTCCGATTCTGAGCCTTAACAAAAAATCGCAAACTCGTATTTTGCCGATCTGACACTTTATCATTTAGGCAAACATTATTGTCTTCACTTTTTAAAAAAAAATCCGACCCTAAATCCGACCTTTAAGTCTCCATTCGTCAAAATACGACTTAAAAAAAAAAACTGCTCGTTTATGAAATCATCAAAATAAATCAAAATTTGTTTACTTCAAAATCCTTTCAGGACTGTACAAACAAACTAATTTGTAAAACCTCACCTCGTAAATCAATCAGATTATTAGATTGGTCAGTGAGTTTAAAATTAATTCTCGTTAACAAATTATTATGACATCGCATATAGACTAGATTAGTTGGGTCTTCAATAATTAGAAATCCTGGAGGAGCCGTTGGTGCAAATGAATATAAAATATATCCTTGCTGAGCTTGATTTGATTGTTCGAGATTTATTTGATAATTTCCTTCGATAACATCACATACTAAATTGAGCGCAATCACCGTTGAAATATTCACATTGTTCGGAGCAATATGTCTACCGCCGCCTTCTGGATCATTATTAAATTTCAGAATATTTGTTGTAGGATTCTTCAATTTTTTCCAATTATCGTGGATTCTTTTGAACCCAATATTAATAGCATCGTCAAGTTGTTTCTTTAGTTTATCCGGGTTATATCCAGGGATTTTAAAATCTTTAATCTCCGTTTTATTAATATTGTATAGATCCGCAAACTTATCATGTAATATCTCTTCATTTAATACTTCTTGAATAATTTTCGAGTGAAATATTTTCATATCGTCGATGATTTTATTACCCGTTTCTACGACGTTGATAAATTCATCCTTGGTGAGAGAGCCGGATTTAATAGATATTAGCAGTAGTGAAAAATCATTATTCATTGCTGTGAAATTTCCGTTAATGAGAGGAACATAAATTGATTCAAAAATTTCTTTATTAAAGAATTTATTAGGAGCATAATCTTGATAACTCTTGACTTCATTGACGGGTTTTATTTTGTCGGTGATATAATCGGATTTCTTAGGTTCGGGTGGAAAATCCTTCGAATTTTCTCGCGAGTTATCCGGTGGTAATTCAGGCCATCCTAACACTGATCTTATAGAACTCTGATAAATATCTACAACGTATCCTTCTGTATTTATCTCGATAGCGGATGATAATGTTGGTTCGTGAACTGTTATAGCGATTTTTGATTCTTTTCCAGTGAGAGATTTTATTCTGCGTTGAAATTCAGCATTGATCTGTTCGATTTGGTATGATCCTGTTGGTATAGAAACAACCTGCCAATCTGGTGTTCCGTCTTCACGATTCTTGTTTGCAAATACCAAGGAATTATTCGGTTGTTGACCACCAAATGCTTTCGATCTAATATTAGGCCAGCTATGATACACTCGTAGTTTTGCTAATGCGATCTCGCTCACGGGAACGGGGTTTGGAAAATTAACACTAAATTCGGGACGTGTTGAGGTTATTGATATCGTGCTTGTTTTCACTGGTGTTGTATTTGTTACTATTTGTTGAAGTAGTTCTTGCGACAACATTATTATTATTATTCTGCTCTAATTTCAGCATTGTTGATTTATACAATTGAGCCATAGTTGAGAATTCGCTATCTGATATTGTTGTGTCATCCAACGACGATGATATCAACGAGGACAATTGCGAGTAACCGGCAGATGCAATGTGAAATTTTATTACATAATTGTGAAGTTTACTCTGGCTACACGATGATAGTTTTTTTGTGATCCCGGTTAATATCCCGGCGATTGTAGCTATCGAAGAAATAACAATTGGTACTACAACCGGAGCAATCATAGTAACCGAAGACAGTATTATTCCAGCAGCAGTGATTATTCCCGATACTGAATACACAGTGACATCAACTGCGGTTATTCTTCGTTGGTATTTTTTTATTTTTATTTGATACTCCTCACAGAGAGAACTGAGTTTAGTTTGAAACTCTTTGACTTGATCATAGCGATACTGATTCGATGATGGGGTCATTTTATTTTAAAAGCGCTAGCATTTTCAATTACAAATTACTTTGTAATTTTGAATCGTGAAAGAATTTTTAAATTAATTTAATTGTTTACTTAAATCCACTACGAATTCTACGTACCACGTTACTGAAACCCTGACTAGATTTCTATCTGTAGTCATTATCGTGAATTGTTCAGTTATATCCTTGTCGATTATCGTTGATACCGTATTATTGACTCCAGATGAACTACTTGATGATATATTAAACTGATTCGGTGATACTATTGTTAATCGATAAATACCCTTGACTGCTGCGGTTATGTTTAAAATGTTGTTTGTGGGAGTCCACATAAATGAGCCGTGTTGAATCGTGTGTACTACGTTGTTGACGATAGATTTATCATGAGGAATTTTTACTTTTTCAACAACGCTTATCATCCTCGTTGCATCATCCTTTATTGCGTTGTTGAATGTTTTAAGTTCATCGATGGATTTTTTAATATCGGGAAGTGTTATTTCAATTTTATCAAATGGGCTCCCAATAAACTTATCCATGAGGTTTTTACGAAACGTCATAAATAGTTTCGTGTGTTTTTCATATTCGGATTGAAGAGTTGCTAGTTCCAATATAGAATCTTTTATTGTGGTGAGTTTTGGTGTGGTTACTGGTGGATTTCCAAAAAATTCTAGCAGGGGTTTATCAATTTTGTCAACTATATTTCTTTGTAATGTAGTAAACTGATCAAATACAATTATATGATCATCATACTTATCATTAAGCGATTTTAATGAATTCACCGTGTTATCGTATGTTGTTAATTTATCCGTAATTGTTGAAACAAGTACACCTGGTTTGAGTTTACCCTCAGAAGAAAATAACGCGATAGTATCCTCTACTGCGTCTCGTCGTTTAACTAAAATATCATTAAGAGAGATATTACTACTTTTCAATTTACCCTGACGATCTTGAAATACAACTATTTCACCAGGATCAACATTTGCTAGGTTTAATATTTCAGCTATTTCATCTTCGATTAGTTTTTTAATATCCTTGTTATCAATGGTTTCAACTCCACTATCAGGTTTTTTCAGCGATGATAAAGATCGTCCCCAAATATCAATCATTATTATAGAAATATTTTCATCGTTTAAATCCGATGGATTTTCAATCTAAAGATTTTTAATCCAAAATTCTTTCAGAATTTTTTAAAGAGATTTGCCGCTAGTATACTCATTTACTACTATATGAGGTGGTTTCGAAAATCTTTTGGATATAGCATCAAGTACGTTTAATACTTCATTACCACATATTGGTGGATCAAGCATTGTTTGTGTTGGTAACGTAGAATACCAAGTCTTCATTGGAAAATCTTTTATATAACGCATAAATTCTTTCGGCGGCGCTAATCCATATGAGTCAAAATAAATAATCCCACGTGGATCAATCGCGTATGCAACCCAGTGAGTTCCAGGTCCGGAGCTGTTATCTAAATTAATAATACCGGTTTCAACATCATTTGGTTGTGCTGGTAACTGATCTCTCATAAAAACCCCTCTGAAATTTTTTATTTTTAATTTTTTAGCGGTATCAATTAAATCAAAATTGGACATGGGAACCATCGGTTCCTGAACTATATCGTTCCTGGAATTCGAAGACCCTTTCCGCTGTACCATGAACTCGGGGTTCCTGGTAGTCTTAGACCCTTTCCTTTTTTTTTATACCCCTTTCCAGTTGCCTTTTTCAACGCCATTCCTGCTGCGGTACCAATAGCTCCTAACGCTGCCGCCTTCGCCACCGCTGGGGCTGCTGCGGCAATCAACCCTGGAATCAACCCTAACAACGGGAATATACCACCAGTCTTTTCCATGTTTTTAATCGCGCTCGTAGAAAGAGTAATCTGAACTCCTTTTTTTTCTTTCAGCGCTTTATTAAAATGATTAGTTTGAGTTTTTGTCAGCGATAGTTTATTTACCCCGCCATTCATTTGATTAGGTTTCAGCGTTATTGTGGTTCCACATTGCTTAGCTGATTTGGATTGTAATTTTTTTAGCTGACCAGGTGTCAACGTAACATTGATATTACTATACGACATTATACAAAATAGATTGATTCTAAATTCAAATTGCTTTGCAATTTTCAATGCAAGTATTTCTAAATTCAATTATAGATTTTCAACTGGTGCATCTACTAGTCTCATTCGTCCACCAACACCTTCAAGTATCATTGATTTATCACTGAGAATGACAGCAACCGCTCTATAATTATCAATACCAGCAGGACGGGTTACACGAGCTCGGAAGTGTATGTCAACTACGGACTGTTTCATCAAGTCAAGATGTTCTAGGGAAAAGTAATAAATCGGATACAGACCTTTAAAATCTAATTGTGATATTTGTAGACCAGTATCTACATTTTGATCACGTCCCATAAATGATAGCAATCGATGATAAACTCGTGCAATATGGTTTTGACCGTAATTAAGTTGTATATCCTCTGATGGTTCTTGTTGTCCGTTTATTTTAAGTGAAACTTCATTACATCCGATTTGATCAAATATCATATGGGAACGTTCTTGATTATCCAATCGCGCTTTATCCTGTAGAGCAATAAAAATATGCCGTGGAGCTGAAACACCCTGTCGTGCTGCCAAATGCCATGTAAGTGTACCATCAATATTAGAATCCATGGTATCTGTGGACGTTGTCAACCAGCTTAATAATCTCTTTCCCCCTTGATCCATAAATGATAGCAACCGCGGTTCTACTGACAATGATGGAGTCAACACTGGCATCCATAGTGATAGTTTTGTTAAAATTACTTTACCTACAGCAAGAGGAGTACCATCAGCAAGAGCAGCAGGACGCCAAATTGCACTATTATCATCACCTTTTCTCACTAGTGCTACAGTATGCTTTACTCCATAAATAACCTTTCTAACATTTCTACAAAATCCAAATATGTGATGGAGCGGAATAGCACATGAAAACCGTCGATGATCTCCTTGTAATGTTGCTAATCGTGTTGCAAATCCTAGGTTATATTCAAGATTAGTATTTATAATCATATTCTCGATACCACCAGCAGCACCAGCAATAAAATTAACAGGATTAGCAGCACGATCCCTTGGTTGCCTTACTAGATAAGGATTACTATTAGCATTATCAGTAATATCCTTTGCAAACATCATAGATGGACCGGCCGATCTTGTATAATCGTCAGAGTATCTTGCTAGCCCTAGTATTGTTGTTGCTACATCAACTTCACGTTCAATAGATTCGATTTCTTTTCCATCAATGAGATATCTTGCGCTTTCAAATAAAGCCATGATACCATTATTGACAAAACCAACTTGGATATTATCTGCATATGGTGTATTAGCTACAACATCTGTTACAAGTTCACCTTCGACTTCAATAAAGGCTTCAGCGGGTAAAAAGTATTTACTGGTATCATGAACTTGAAGTTCAATTCTTCCTCGAAGATTAGGTTGTACTGCGTGATAAGCAAAAAATTGATAATCACGTACAGAAGTATCTTTAAGTACTGGGGCTTCCATGTCAAATGCAACATCAGGGTTCTGTTTGAACATTTTTTATTATATACCCGTTGGTCTAAATTAGAAATCGGAAACGCTAGCATTTTTGAGGTGAAATCACTCAAGATGATGCAAAATAAAAAAAAAATAATATTATGTTAAATCAATTATTTAGTTGAGTATATATCAATAATGTTGCTGATGAAAACAAATCTAGATAATGAAGATCAAATCGAAAATGCTAGCATTTCTACAATAACTATAACAACTGAGAATCCTATTCAAATAACCAGAAACATTAGTGTTTCTAACACTAGTGTTTCTAACACTAGTATAAGAAATGCTAGCAATTCTAGTGATGATTTTTGAGAAAATATTATTCACCGACGACGACGACTTTGTCGTAAGCCACTTCCCGGAAGTCCACTTCCGGCTATCATATTTGCTGTTATATTATCCTGGGCGTTAGTCATTAACGACTGTAGTTTTTTATCCACGGCGTTATTTATTATTTTACTAACCTGTGTAGGCATTACTGCAGTAGATGGCAGTGAAGTCATTCTAGAAATGCTAGCATTTCCAGGTTTTGATTGGAAATTCGAAGAATTTCGTCGTCGAACTAGCGCTGTTAGTTTATCCCGAGCGGCTGAAAATGCCTTACTAGCAAGATCACCAACAGTGTTAATACCCTTATCTCGGATAACATCAATTGCTTTCATTGCTGCCTGTTTTGCAAATGGAGCCACTTTTGGAGCCATTCTTGAAAATAATCCCATTATAGTATTACCGAGACCATCTCCATAGTATACTCGGTATTTTGGTAATCGTGAGTTTACCACGTAGACGTTAGTTGGTTTATCATGGTTGTAGTGTATGATCATTCTCTATATAGAAACACTAATGTTTCCAAATGCTTTAGCATTTCCAATTATCTAATCGTGGTGACATTAGTCACTGTGATAACCGTAGAAATTCGAAGAATTTTCGGCTAACTCCTCAATGAAATCTCTATATGTTGCAATATCCATGATACCACCTTGAAATAATCGCCTACAGATATCAGCTGCTTCATTGATTATTTCTGGTGAGTTATTCCCGGCTCGTTTTCCTCCTACGAGTACTTCTAATCGTGCTATATCACCGAGAATATTGCCAGGGCAGAAACTCGAAGAATTTCCAACTAAACCACTACCTGTTTTTGAAAATTTTTTGGATTTTTTAGTGATACCAGTTGCACCCTTCAGAGTTTCCAACTCCGGGGTTTTACTCTGGGAATCAGCCTCTGCCATTATTTGTATTTCATCAGGGATTGGGTCTGCTGTGTATACTGGCGGTGCTACTGTGATCCCCTTTACCATAGCTAGAAATTGGTCATAATCAGGTTTTATTTTTTTGTTGATTTTGTTTTCCTTCTTGTTTGCTAAAAACACCTTATTTGCCCAAAGGTGTTTATTGTTTATAAAATTTTTAGACGTGTCGTCTATTAAATACTTATCTCTCTTTGCTTTTTTAATGTTGTCGTTGGTAAATTTAGCTAATCCAGCAAGTGTTGGGATATTTCTGATTGTATTTAACGCATCAACTGTAAATATATTTTCAGGATTATAGTCCCCCTTTGGAACAGCTTCTTGTTGTTGTTCTTCTTGAAATTCTTGAAATTCTTCGAATTTTCGTTCAGGTGGAAATGCTTGCATTTCTAGTGAGGAAATATCAACATCACCTAATCGTTCAATTTCTTCCTGAAGTACTCGTTGTTGTTCTTCTTGTCGTCTTGCAGTAGTTATTATATCACCAGGAAGTGTTTTTAATGATTTTTTTGTTTGTTTAGTTCGTTTTGCTATTTTCTCTAATACAGGGAGAAAGGACTCTTTCTGCGCGCTTTCTTGTTTAGAGATTGCTGTTTTCACATCTGTAGTTGCCTTGACAACCGGTTTGAAGAGTTGTTCTGTATCCTCTGTGAAGTCGGTGGCCATTGATTGCCGTTGTTGAAGTTTTTCACGTATACGATCACGAAGGGGTAATATTTTCTTAAGAGCTTCAAGTCTTTCTCTAGCTAGTCTGGTTGTTAATGATTCTCCTACCATTATTATATAAAAATACTAGTATTTTTTAATTAATGTTTTTAATGTAGTTATTAAATTATTTTTTCATCGATTTTAGGTCATTTTTCATTGATTTTCAGATTACAATTTTGATTTTTAAATTAAAAAATAAAAAAAACATATAATATAATGAATCAATCGATCGTTAACGATATCGTAACGCAACTTAACCGTGTACATAAAATCCCAGAAATCACTACAATTGTATCACAAAAAAAAATACAACACTTCAATACTGATTACCTTGTAGATGAATTCCGTAAGATTGAATCTGCACGTGCTAAGGACTATCCAACTTATCGATCAGAATATCGTGTAGTTAAAACATTAATCAGGCAGCGTAATATGATAATTTATCAACTTAAGTTAAATAAACAAGATGATGTACTAGATGAATTTATTGAACTCAGTAAATTGTTAAATCCGCTATTGAAAGCCATTGGAGATGTATTTGAGGAGGAAAAAAATATAGCTCAGTTTGCCGAGCAATTTGATAATAGTTGTATGTGAAAATTGCAAAGCAATTTTTAATTACAAAGCAATTTTTATGACCATGCGAATGATACCCTACAATCGAATTTATCAGAGTATGATGAGGTATAATCGCTATCAGCACATCGTATTACAGATGTATTATAAATATTAAAAAACCTAGCAGCGGATTGTGTCGATGGAAATTCTGTGATTACGCTGTTATAAAACGCAGTCACCGGTCTTGGAACACGATTTTTACTAGAATCCGGGTTTCTATTAAGACAATTTTCTTGTTGAGTAACAACCCTTAAATTTTCAACTCGATTATTTAATTTATTTCGATCGATATGGTCAACAACATATCCGGATGGAATATCTCTGATATAAATTTCAGCGATGAATCGATGAGCATAATAATTTTTTATTTTTCCTCCAAGAGGTATACTAATAAGTAAATAACCGGTATTATTAACAATCCCAATTGGGTTTTTTAATCGCTTATTTCTAATAATTCCATCAGCGCTGGCCTCGTAGTTAACGTAAATCGGATGTGTGCGGTATTCGTTCGTCATTATATTTTATATAGGAATTTATTTGTTTAAATGTTATTTAAGAAATTCGAAGATTTTCTACCTTGGTTTGTTTATGTAGTCTTCTGGAGTCTGAATAACCGGAGTTCTATGATTAATATGAGTGTACACATCATAATATCTTTTTAATTCCCTATATTTTTTTCCTCCGTGTTCCAGACATAATTCTGTTTTACCACGAACCCCTACACCACACACAATACATGGTTTAGGTCCTGTACTTCCTCGTCGAATTAATACTTGATGTTGTCCGCAGTATTCTTTTTTCGCTAATTTATTACACGTATCAGTCGAGCCGATTAGCAACCACTTACAATTATACATTATATAACTACGCACATATTTAATTAAATTTTAAACAATTGTTTTAATTAATTTTTTGAATTAGATATTTGCTTTAATATAATGAGTAAAAATTATTTTTCATTAGATGCAAGATCTGGATTATCGTTAAGAGGACTCAATAGAGACCTTAAAAAACTAAGAAAACTCGCTATGAAAGAATTTAGGAAAGATGGTGCAGAACACATGTATGGTAGTTATCGAATAACTGATGGAGAAAGACTTTATGACGGCACAATAGATATAGTTCGCTCGATGAATATAATATCGTTGTTAGGTAATTATAAATATTATCTTAAAGTGAAATGGTTAAAATATAATGATGGTGAATGGACTATACAAAATAATAATCGTCCGATAATGAAAAATGGGAAAAATGTAATATTTAGTCGTGATATGGATCCCGGGGTGTTAGTTGGAATTGATGGTAATTATTATAATAGGGCCTATCCGGAAATTATTGTGATGTATGGGCTATATAGAATTCATGTGGATATTGATCATGATAGAATGTACCCAATGAGAAAATCATCATCACCACAAAGTAATTTGAATTGCGTTGCAGAACGAGTTATGGAACATTTTAAAAATTCTTCACGAGGAAATGGATTAACTAAACAACGTGAAGAAAAAATAATGATCTGGGGAAAAGAGATGGTGGAAAAAGGAGGAGCTACAATTAGTGATGTTGCCAGGTTGGAAACATCTTTAAAATACCCAATTATTGTAAAATCGTTAACAGGAGAAATATTAAAAGATTGTAAATATAAAAAAAATAAATTACCCCCGATTGAGATCATTGACCATAATGGCCACGCCTGGAATTCTGGTATTACTGAGTTCCCTAAAAAAAAGATTGTGAAATATATAAGAGAGAACGGGAATATATTTGATGTGATTAAGGGGATTCATAAAGATGATCCAACAGGAGTTTGGTTATTTAAGAGTGATGAATCTTCTGGAATGGATTTTGATCAATTTGTAAAAAATAACGGGGAATTATACCGAACTGAAGAATTAAATAATCGTATGAAAAATATTACAAAAGATTTTGTTGATAATTTTGATGAAAATATATTATGTAATTGTTTTACTGTACCATCCGTGACAGCCCATTACGCCAGAGAATTAAATTCCTGGAAAAAAAACCCAAAAGGATTGATGGATGACGTAAAATCAAGTTGTATTGAGTATGGACATGGCGGGTTGTGGAATACTAAGTATGATATTGGTCATTTAATTTCCGCAGATATGATTGCTAGTTATCCAGGAGGGTTTTTAGGAATGGGAGAATGTTCTGAATACTTTAAACGTTTCGGACATCCAACACATGAAATGACGCGTGTTTCTATAAATGGAAATCTACCTGATTTTGATTTAACTGGATTTGCTAAAGTTGTTGCGTTTAGAATGAAGGATGGACTACATCCTTGTAGTTATCTATGGCTCGGTAAATATATGTCTGAGAAAGGTTGGATGCCAATAGTATTACTACGATGGATGTTAGATAGCGGGATGTTAACTTCGTTGACCGTTGGAGAAGCTATTATAAGTTATAATTCTCAAAAAGAAGTTTGGTTACCTAAACCTAACTTAGATAGAGAGATTAAGAAGGTGAAAGAAAAGTTTCCAGAATACAGCGAAGAAAAAATTCTAGAAGTTGCTAAACAAGTGTATTGTGGAAGAGAGAAATCAGCAAAAGACCTAGGACGAAAAATAATAGGAAAATTTACTCAAGGAGGGAGTGATAATACTAGAACCTCTTCTAGATTGGTAATTGATCCAACTGAAGAAAAAATTATTATGAAAAATCTCATTGACACCAATAGATTTGTAACTAGTTATAAAGAGAGATTATCTAACGGAGAAGAATATGGTACTGTTATAACCCATAAAGATGGGGAGAGTGTTCAATATCCACATTTAAGATCTTCTATGTTAGCTTATACAAGTATTAATTTATTCTCTATGATAAATAGATTTCCAGATATCGCTGTAAGAGTCGCCACAGACTCTATGTATTTTCATAAGAAACATATTGATGTTGTTAAACCATATTTAGGAGAAGGTTGGGGAACCTGGAGAATTAAAAAGGAACAGTTACATTCTTATAATCGTCACGTAGATGTTGAAATACTTGATAGTTATCGAGGAAAAAATCTTGAAAATGAGGTTTCTAACGCCCCATCTGTATTTGATCCGATAACTCGCTATAAGTTAATTTACTTAAATGGTTGTGGTGGAAGTGGAAAGACTGAAAGAGTTATTAGATTATATAAAGATTTTGGTATAATAGCGCTAACACATACCCACGCACTAGCAAAATCCTTGAAAGAACGAGGAATTAATGCTTGTACTTATCACAGCTTTTTTAGATATAAAGGTGATGAATGGACCCCAGAAAGAATGGGTAATAAATTTATTCCACATTTTATACTCTGGGATGAAATATGTACAGTACCAGTAAATATACTAAAAAAGTTTCTAAAATGGTTACGTACAAAGAATGTTAAAATAATATTTTGTGGCGATGATGGTCAACCACCACCATTTGTAGGAGAATCACCACATAAATGGCTAAAAAATAATGTTAACTACTATGAAGAAATCACAGATGATTATAGATCATTAGATGATGAAATAAAAGATTTAAAACGTAGAATTAGACGACAATCTAATTATGAACAATGTAGAGTTCTCAGAGAAGTTATTAAAGAAACATTGGAAGATGAATTTTGGGAATTATGGAAACCAACTGATATAGTATTTTCGAGTTTAAAAATAACTCGAGATGATATTCAGAGACGATTATTTGAGATACATAAAGAGAAATTTCCTAATGAAAAAGTACCACTATGTTATAGACCGTCTGATACAAGAAAACAAAATATTGATGTTGAGATTCCCGGAAATGAAGTTTCTGTTGAGAATTTAGTGTTAAATGATATTGTATATGTTGACATTAATGTAGTTGAAGACGCGTTAAATATTAAAAATTCACCTTGGATATTAGGATACGCCGCCACAATACACTCTTCACAAGGATTAACTATTGAGGATAAAATTATCTGGATTGTAGATAATCGTATTGAGTGGTCTAATTTAGTTTATTTGACTGTATCTAGAGCTAGACGAATAAATCAATTGAGAAGAATTATAATTGGCGATCTAACTAATTTTTCGTGGCGGTAATTGAGTGTCGTGGGGGATAACTTGTAGTTGTTCACGTGTAAATCCTCGCTGAGGTGCGGATAAATCTAATCTATAAATTACTGGTCTAGAAGAAGATCGTGTCGATGATGATATTTTATGTGTAGTGATACTCCAAATAGGATCAGTGGCTCTTGCGCCACCACCTTCGAGTTCACCTGGTTCATATAAATATCTTACAGTGACATCACTAAGAATTGGTTGGAAATTAGAAGTATTTTTATAAGAAATATTTCTAGGTACATACTCCTTTATTGCGATGTTAGGTTTAATACCAATCATTCTAGTTATTTCGTTATTTAATGCAGATACTACTTTTGGTAATCTTGAAACCCATTCACGAGAGCGAGTTTCCTGAGTAAATTCTTTCGCGTATTGATATCCAAATAATCGCTCAGCGAGAGTTCTATTAAATCGCTCTACAATTGCTTGATCACGATGTATTCCAACATGTCCACGTCTGATAGAGACATTATGATTTTTCATAAGAGATGTAACATTACCTTGAAATTCCTTGCCGGGATCAACCTGTAATAGATTTGGCCATTTTAATGGACCTTTACGATAAATCTTTTCAAATGCATCAGAGACTTCTCTTGATGACTTTGTTTTTAATGGTATTGCTTGTTTATATCTACTAGCGATATCAACTACAGTTAATGCATATTTGTAACCATTATCACTAGGAAGAAATAATATATCAGCTTGATGAACTTCATTCGGTACAAAAACATCAAAATGAGAATAATTAATTTTTTTAGGACCCGGAAGATAAATTTGCCATAACGCCTGTTTGGATAACCAATCTTTCGCGGTCTTATATTTCACTGATGCAGCACTAGAGAGTTTTTTAATGGCTGCGTAACCTTTCCAGTATCCTCTCGGAGAATAATAAATAGATTCCATATTAAAATGCTAGCATTTTCAATTACCAGCACGAGAAGCTCCACTTCCAAGCATCAGTTTACCCTTCATAGCTGATTTTACCAACCACGAAGCTAATTTTTCCTTGAAGGATTTATCAGGAATAGCATTTAACGCATGAATTAATTTTACATCTGCGAGATGTCTGTGTTGAAGATTGCTGCTTTTATAAGCAACATCATGAACATGACACGCTTTATCAATAGCGTTTATTGGATATTCACCGGGTTTGGGTAGATTTTGATCATCAAGTCTTATATCTAATCGTGTTCCTGGTCCACAGTAACTATATCCTGGAAGGTGCTTTTCTCCTGGATACTTTGCCCACGGTGTTCCTGGGAGTTTTGTCAATTTGGCTGCAATATCACCTCCTCGTTTTTTTTTAAAGGTTTCGTGGAAGTAAATCTAAATTTCTTTGTACTACATTGTACGCATTTACCAGAAAGCGCTGATCGATTATTTTTCGTTGTAATAGTCGTCAAGTCATTTGTGCCAGTACGCGTCCTACATTTCACACAATATAAATCCATAATTATATTATATAACGGCATGAATGTAATTGATTATTCAGCTACTCGACGACGGGAACCTATTAGACACCATGCAATGTTACCAAATTCTATTCGCGCGATTATCATCGGACCATCTGGAAGTGGTAAAACACAATTGCTACTTAATTTGATAACGAGATGGATGAAGTGGGATAAGTTGTATATGATTGCTCCGAGTGTAGATGATCAACGATGTTATGAAGTATTAAAGGATTTTAATGATGCCGCGCGAGAAATTAACGGTGATGGTGTTATTGAGTTTATAACCGATATCGAAGAAGCACCGAACATTGATGATATTGATGGAAGTATTAACAATTTAGTCGTATATGATGATATCATGTTAGATAATCAAAAGAATCCTGCTAGAATATTTTCCAGAGGTAGACATAAAAACACCGATGTGATATATATCACTCAACGTTACACTCAAATACCAAAAGTGATCAGAGATAATTGCAATATGTTATGCGTGTTTAACGGAGTTGATACTCATACTCTTAGAAATATTTGGCAAACTTGGTGCGGTGGTGATATGGATCATAATCAATTTAAAAATTTCTTTAGTGTGGCTAAAGCCACTCCACACGGATTTGTGACGATAAATTTATCAGACCCTCGGACAAGATATCGTGTAGGACTTGATCAAATATTTAGCTAAGAATAATGAAATTTTTCTAATTGTTTCTGTGTTCGCGTTAGTTCATCAGCATAATATTCCAGTTCTTCTATGTATCTATTTTCGATAGTAGTACAATTTTCACAAATGGTCAATTTTCCACCACCAGAGATTACTTGTTGTTGGTATTTATCACATTGTTGTTGCAGTTGTTCTATCTCTTCCCTATATTTTCCATGTTGATGATGTAATAGTTTTTTTAATTTATCTATTTGATTCTGTTGCCGTTGAAAATCCTCTTGTTGCTGTTCTACCTGCTTCTGGTATTTATCACATTGTTGTTGGAACTGCTGTTGCTCACGTAATTGTTGTTGTGATTTTTCATTGAGATTATAATTTATAAGCTCCAGATTACTGATTATACTATCTTTTTTTGTTATTTTTGAATTCAGTTGATAGATTTCTTCTTGAGATTTTTTTAGTTGATGGATTTCCTCTTGAGATTTTTTTAACTCGTTTCGTAAATTCTTAAGATCATTCTCATAATCATCTTTTACGATTTTAAGATCATTCTCATAAGTATTTTTTAAATTCTCGAGATCATTCTCATAATCGTTTTTTGAATTATCAGCGGTATTATCATTAACAGTCTCTATATCCTCAATAGAGTGTAATGCATTATCAACAATCCCATCAGAGTGGATTAATGACTTTTCAATAGTTGGATTCTCATCTGCGATTTTATTGAGAAATTTATTTAATATACTTAATTTTTTACGACTATTTAACGGCATTCCCCATATAGAATATATCCTAGGAATCCCAATATGATATCGTTGTGCAATATTCGCAATAGTATCTCTACCACGAGCTTGTTGGATTTCTCGAATTTGTTCAGGAGTTAATGAGGTCGATTTTATTGGCATTATAAATTATTAAACAAAAAAAAATTATTGATAATTATTCATGATAGATCAATAATATATTCGTTAATTATCATATTGTTTGATAATATAATTATCGATAATTATTCATAAATGAAATCACCCTCACCTCGAAGACAATAATGTTTGCCTAAATGATAAAGTGTCAGATCGGCAAAATACGAGTTTGCGATTTTTTGTTAAGGCTCAGAATCGGAAATGGAGACTTAAAGTTGCAAAATGGGGGTCGGATTTTAAGGAAAAAGTGAAGCTCGCCTCCTCTCTCTACTAAAGTGAATACAATAATGTTTGCCTAAATGATAAAGTGTCAGATCGGCAAAATACGAGTTAGCGATTTTTCATTAAGGCTCAGATTGATGAATGGAGACTTAAAGTTGCAAAATGGGGTCGAATTTTAGGGAAAAAGTGAAGCTCGCCTCCTCTCTCTACTAAAGTGAATACAATAATGTTTGCCTAAATGATAAAGTGTCAGATCGGCAAAATACGAGTTAGCGATTTTTCATTAAGGCTCAGATTGATGAATGGAGACTTAAAGTTGCAAAATGGGGTCGAATTTTAGGGAAAAAGTGAAGCTCGCCTCCTCTGCTGCTCCCCAGAATGATACAGCTGAAACACAACCTGCTCAAAGTAGCCATGGTCACATTTGTATTTCATCAATGCCCCAGCAGGCTACTCTTTTGTGCCTAGATATTTTCATCAAAACCTTGTAAACAAAAGTTTCCACCTTCTGTCATGGAGAGAATCTCACAAGCTAGAAGGCCCTGCATTGTGAAGGTGTATGTAAGGAAATGGCACATTTTTAGAAACTAGTGCATTAGCAACATCAACATCATTCCTTTGTGTCTCTGACTCAAAGAATTTGCATAGTTTTTCTAGTAGCTCTGTATGTAAAAATAGCTGACTAATCATGATTGAAGGCAACCATTCCGTGCTCTCTGATCATGATTAAAGGCAACCATTCTGTGCTTTCAGATCATGCTTAAAGGCAACCATTCTGTGCTTTCTGATTATGATAAAAGGCAACCATTCCATGCTCTTTGATCATGATTAAGGCAGCCATTCCGTGCTCTCTGATCATGATTAAAGGCAACTATTCCACACTTTCTGATCATGATTAAAGGCAACCATTCCATGCTCTTTGATCATGATTAAGGCAACTATTCCATGCTTTCTGATCATGATTAAAGGCAACCATAATGTGCTCTCTGTTCATGATTAAAGGCAACTATTCCATGCTTTCTGATCATGATTAAAGGCAACCATTCCATGCTCTTTGATCATGATTAAGGCAGCCATTCCGTGCTTTCTGATCATGATTAAAGGCAACTATTCCATGCTTTCTGATCATGATTAAAGGCAACCATTCCATGCTCTTTGATCATGATAAAGGCAACTATTCCATGCTTTCTGATCATGATTAAAGGCAACCATTCCATGCTCTTTGATCATGATTAAAGGCAACCATTCCGTGCTTTCTGATCATGATTAAAGGCAACCATTCCATGCTCTTTGATCATGATTAAGGTAACTATTCCATGCTTTCTGATCATGATTAAAGGCAACCATTCCATGTTCTCTGATCATGATTAAAGGCAACCATTCTGTGCTTTCTGATCATGATTAAAGGAAACCATTCTGTGCTCTCTGATCATGATTAAAGGCAACCATTCTGTGCTTTCTGATCATGATTAAAGGCAACCATTCTGTGCTTTCTGATCATGATTAAAGGCAACCATTCTGTGCTTTCTTATTATGATTAAAGGCAACCATTCCATGCTTTCTGTTCATGATTAAAGGCAACCATTCCGTATGATTAAGGCAACCATTCCATGCTCTCTGATCATGATTAAAGGCTACCATTCCGTGCTCCCTGACACATTGCAGCATCTCAGTAGAGCAGATACAGGTCATGGTAAGGATTTAATGGACATTCAGGTCAATTTCAGACCAAAATTTCTCACCATGTTTTCCAAGTGAAATTTATTGTGGGTACTGACATGTCTAAATTCAAGTCAGTTTGAGCCCTCAGCCATCACCTCCTTCAAGTGGCAATCATGTAAAACCTGTTTCTTGATATACTTTGCTTCATCATGAGGGTTCAGTAAGTGGCATTCCCTTTTGGTAGACCCATACTATCTACAGTTCAAATCAGATGGTTCATTGATCTGGATGGTGTAACCAGGCATTATAAATTTAAGGAAGTAATTAGTGCATAACCATGCACTAAAACACAATATAAATCACACTGAAAAGTGTGAAGGGGGGAGGGGCATGATGCCTCTTTCTTCTGGTTAGTATGGGGAAAGATGATATAATTATCATAATCCTAGCAACATGTCAAAAGTGGGTATTTGGTATATTCTAAAATTGATAGATATGACTCATGAAAATTTCAGAACACAAAATTATCTTAGCAAGCCTCATATTCAAACAGAAAGTGGCTCTGTGACATGATATATACAGTTAGCTGGCATGCACAGCTATCCTTCTTGAGTTGCTGTCTGCATGATCTAGCTTCACAGAGACAATAACTGAATCTGGTCGGTCTGATGGCTGCAGCCAAGAACATCAATCAACCAGTCTAATTTTAGTACAGTGTTATCGCAGGCATGGAAGAGTGTTTTAACTTGATACAACAAGAATGTACAAGCATGTTTCAGACATGTTTAATAAGCAACAACAACGTACAGGCATATGTCAGACATGTTACAAAAGCATAGAGATTAGGAAAAATCAAGACACTGGAGAAACAAAGTGAAGGAAATGATTGAATAGAATCTTGAACAATCTTGATTTAAATCTTAAAAATATGTAATTAAAAATGTTTTTGTCTTAAACTTTTTGGCATTTATATTGACAGTGTTCTTCATTCAAGTATACAGGATGATAATGTTTTGTAAATTACTTGTAAATTAGAAATACCTCCCTTGTGCTTGATAATTTTCTATATTTGGAAGCTGTTTAGGATAATACCATGACAGAATTTTATGATTACAAAAAAGAGTGACACATATACTGGACCAACCTTTTGATTCTTATTCTGTAAATTCATGTTGCTGGAAATTGACAGAAGAACTGATCACAGTAAATCTGATTTAGTATACAAGTTGGTAGATGGAAGTGCACCACAATATTTGCAAGACATTTTTAGATGGATACAATTTTATTATACTAATATTTTTAACAAGTATTGTCTGGAACAACTTGTCTTCGAATAAAAAAAAATATTCATATTCACTAAGCACATTTTGAAATGTTTCAACTACATGTTAAATATGCATAAAAGAGCTGTATTCTGTTATTATCAGTGTACATAAAGTTTTTATGATACACAAGTTGATTTTAGACAAAACTTCCCAAGGAAATAGTTTTGTGCTAACATAGTTAAAATATATAAATAAAGCATTACTAATTTACTACTATTATTATTATTAATTTTATTTTTATTATTATTATTATTATTATTATTATTATTATTATTATTATTATTATTATTATTAATTATTATTATTATTATTATTCCTTATTAAATATTAATGTGCTTATTTTCATTAGAATATTTTCAATGAAATTTAGCATATGTGATCCAGCTTAGTCGTAAGACTTAACTTCATCCCAATATAAATTTAACCAAAATGAGAATGATTTAAAGAATGTTTCATATCCCTTTATATGTTATTGAAGTTGATTAGACACATTTCATGAGCAAAGTCAGACTAATTCACTTTTGACCTAATTCATTTGTAGTACTTTGTTGTGTATTGCCACTATATTGAATTTACTTTTGACAGAATTAGTATGTTAAACTTTCATTTTCTGTTCTTCAGATTTTTGAGAGAATATTATACATATGGGCGATTCGTCACCCAGCCAGTGGTTATGTTCAGGGCATCAATGATTTGGTGACACCTTTCTTTGTTGTTTTCCTGTCAGAGTATATAGATAATGGTAGGTATATATGCAAAACTGTGTAGATATTTTATTCTGAGTCATTAGAAAAATGAGTTTGATATTGAATCCCAATACATCAGTCATCAGGATATATATATATATATATATATATATATATATATATATATATATATATATATATATATATATATATATATACCAAAAAGAACACAAAGTTTCTTTTGTACTTATTAATTACCCCATCTTTTACCATTCTTCAGATTTTTTTTATATATATTGGGGTTTACATGTAAATTTGATTCATTGCATCAAAGAATATTGAGCCATGGACATAAGTGAAATCACCTTAATAATTCTAGTTGGGTGTGCAATACATAAATACATATTGAACTTCCATAATGAACTTGTGTAAGATTAGATGGGTATGTGTTATCATAGTTCTGGTATTTTTGGAGTCAGATTGTCAACACCAACATGAAAACATTTTGTTTGTAAACTTTGGGTTCCTGTATTTGAATGTGACATCATGGACATTTTATCATATCATTCTTTGCAAGTAGAATACTGTTAAGCAGAACATGTTTCTTGAATACATGAATCTATCAAGGGGCAGTTAGCTCAATCTAATAAAGTTTACATTGATCCATGCACATATTACAGCTGTAGTAATTTTTTTTCGTTTTTCCTCTTTGGTACATTGATGATTGATTAGACAACTGCCTGCCGTTTTGTCAGTATGTGATTGCTGTACTCAAAGTATATATTGCTGTAATTTGCCTCATTATTAAAATTGTGTCACACAGAAAATCATTTTTGTATAATCTGCAAAAAATAGATGAGACAGAAGGATCACTTTTCTAGAGTGGCATAAGTGTTCAGATTTTAAATTTATGTGTATAAAATAATACACAGTACATGTAGCATACATAGTTTTTACAAGTTAAGTCGAACTGCAAACAACAAAGATCATAATCTGCAGTAGCATAATGCACCTTCAGGTCAGGGTCTGTGTTTTTTGTTCTACTGATTACTTGTAACAAACTGCATGGAACCAGATCTGCCAGTGTATTTTGTGCAGTTTGTCCCATGTTTTAAGTGAGTATATATGGTTCATTTTAGCAAGGTTCACAGGATTTATTAAGGCTTCCAAAACTGGTCATAACTGCAGAACACATCCTGCATTTTGCAGTTTTGGTTGAAAGCAATTCTGCATTTTACAGTTTTGGTTGGACCTGTCTTGCCAGAAAAAGTTTAAAAGAAAAGTCTACCAATACTAGTCAATATCATTTTCTTTGTCAGGTTCTCAGAAACTTTGGCCAGGAATTGATATATTTATTTAAAACAAAGAATTGGTTTGTATATCCATTTTTAATCGATACTAGAACTAGCTTGATTCACTGCATGATATGATCCACTGCCTTGATTTGTTGAATTCATGTTTTGTTACACACACCACTCCCAGTGCTACTGATTAACTTCTTGACAGAATGAGTGCTATGACTTTGACAGTTGTACACTCACAGCCACATCGAGTGTTATTGGTTTACTCCTTGATGGAATGAATGATCTGATTTTAGCAGTTGTACATAAAACCACATCCAATGTTATTGGTTTACTCTTTGATAGAATGAATGTTTTGACTTGGGCATTTGTATATGGACAACCACATTTTGTGTTATTAGTTTATTTTTTGACAGAATGAGTGCTATGGTTATATACAAGGTACTAAACCTTCAGCTGCTAGTACAAATCAGTGGCAAGCAGCCATATGAGACCATTGATTATTACCATAAAATGGGGCTGTGGTATGCAAAACAGAGTATAAACACTTTCTGAGAGAGATTATTTTTATATGTAAGTATTTTTACATGTAAGATTTGAATGAGTAAATATTTTGTACTTCTCACATTGATTGAACATTACCCTAAGTACTTTGAGTGAAAATTTTGAGCATCCCGACCAAGAATTTTACTTGACTAGGATTTACTCGATCCTGCATTTATTTCTATGTTCTATGTAGAGAACAATGGCATTAAGCCACATAAAACCAAATCATTTACTTGAGAATTGATAATTACATGAGGCATTTTGTGATTCATTATGAAAAGACCATAACACAAGTTAAATGGATGTCATTTTACCTTTATATGGAGCTCTTTACAATAGTTCTATGCAGGCCAGTGTATGATTTATTTTTAGTACATGATAGTTTTCCCTTTCCAATGTCCATGGCATGTAAGCATTATCATTAAAACACAATGCTATGCAATTAACAGAAATGACATGGACCCTCACTTGAAGCATCAACAGTGCACTTTTCCTTCACAAGTAAATGGTAGCACATTCACTAAGTAGACTTCTGTTATATTGTATGGACATGGTTAGAGAAAATGTTGACATTGTACTCAGAACTAAGTTCTTATGCGATGTTGGCCTTGCAGGGAAGGCAGTATGTACCCTTTGTGACTTTCTTAGCAATTATAGTTTCAGAGGATTTAGATCTCTTTCATATAATGCCTACAATTTATTTTATAAAAACACTTTGAGAAACTAAAATTGCTATGTGTTTCTCTCGATTCAATTACTGAATGTAAGCATGTACCCAATTTATGGTCATAGAGAATTAAAATTACCAGCTTACATTAAATTATTTTACTCTTGTAGTTTAAACATTCACAAAATCCCAATCATATGTGAAAATATTCAGAAGATAAAGAACATTTTTGTCTTTATCCATTCTAATTTATGAGTTCGATCCCTGGCAGAGTCATACCAAAGACTTACAAAAATGGTACTAACAGCTACCTCACTAGGCGCTCAGCATTAAGAGGTTAGTGTTAGGACTGGTTGGCCTGGCGTCAGGATATTGTGACATCACTATAAAGTGCCATGCTACAGATTTCATAGCGATATGATATTTCTTTAAAGCTACATTAAAAATCCAAATCACACATATAAAGAGAACTTTCTCATCCCATGAGTTTCATTGATTTTGACTTTGGTATGGTTTTCTGAAGTTGTAATTAATATTTGTTGTAATGAATTTCAGTGTTTGATTGTTTTGGGAAAAAGGTCATTTTGCGTGTATGGTATCATATAAGTACATGTCAGTTTCTACTGGTTTATTTTGCTTTGTGGTAGGGCATTTTTGCTTTGTTTGTTAGACCTTTCAGAGGTCTTGCTAGGATTTTACAATTAAAACTCCAAGACTCCTATTTGGGTTTTTAAAAAAATGAGTCCCACTAACAAAAGTTGCAGTTATCTCCCTTAAGCATATTGGGCATACTTAAAAATGGCTAAATGTCCAGATGAGAAGAACCAGTGGTTGTCATTGAGCTTACTTTCCAAATTCTTTACACCACTGACATTTAGCCTTTGTTTGTCCATTAAAATCAGACTTGAATTTTTTCAGTTCAAGGAAAGACCTTATTCCAAACAATGCCATGCATAACACACTTTCTTACTCTTGGCTACTGTTCCATCTAAACTATCAGTTCTAGCAACTTTAGTACTCTTCTGAATTTCATTACAGTCTCCATTAATTTGCCTGTTAACCCCAAAACTCTTATCCAAATTTGCAAATGGTATTTTGTCCAAGTCTTGATTTCGATGTTATATGCACTACTTATTCAGCTACACTAGGAAGTTAACAAGATAAAGAAAACTAAAGTTGTTCACTTTCTATTATCTTACAATGATCGCATTTACATCTCAGGGACATTTCTGCCTCTAAATTAAGTCATTGTAAATATCAGCACATTTTCTCACCACTCAGCAGCTAGTCTAAGTCTTTGAACTTGCTGCCCAGCTGTTGTGTCATGTTCTTTTGATATATTCTGATAGTGACAATATAAACATCTGGTCGCCTTTCAACCACTGAATTCTGACTTTGAAATTATCAGCCCAGCTAAAATGTTCATTTGATAAATACATTTTCCTGCTTAGCAGGTAGTTGAAACGGGCGAGCCATCAAATTTGCCACACAAGCTAATTCATACTTATGGATCACTCGTGCGTGTGATTTTCATTCCTTGATAAAACAGTTTGCATCTAGTTAAGCATGATTAAGCATTTCTGAGACCTTAGCCTTTGTAATAATCTGTCTTTTTAATGGTTTCCAAATTCAATATGGAGGCCATACTTGGGAATCATATTCATATGCAACAACAATGTCTGCTTATTTCTAGATTGTTTTCTATTTAATCTTCTTAAACCATTGATTTGGGGTCCCACACTATACATACTATTCAAAATAGGTTTAATTATTGTAAGCTAATTTTTTTTGCATTTTGTGGGCAAGATGTCTTTATGGTACAATTTGCTTAGGTGCATAATCTTCATTTGCTGATGACCTAGCGCTCTTGTCCCACAGTCAGCAGCAAATGTAGGACAAGACCGACATACTGGCAGCCACATCTGCACAGGTTGGCCTAAACATCCATAAAGACAAGACCAAGATCCTCAAGATCAACTATACCAGTAACAACTAAGTCACACTGCAGGGAAGTCCCCTGGAAGAGGTGGAGTCCTTTACGTAATTAGGCAGTATTATCAACCAGCAGGGTGGCACAGATGCAGATGTCAAGGCAAGGATCGGAAAGGCGAGAGCAGCTTTCATTCAGCTCAAGAACATCTGGAGCTCCAAACAAATTTCCTTGACTACCAAAATCAGACTGTTCAACTCCAACGTGAAGTCAGTCCAACTGTATGGAGCAGAACTTGGAGAACCACCAAGTCCACAGTAAAGAGAGTTCAGGCCTTCATCAACAGCTGCCTAAGTACTACTGAAGCTACTTTGAGATATTGCAAATGTCCAAATTGTTGAAAGAGGTGTTAAAGCACTGTCAACATCTTTGAAGATGGTTCTTTAAGTACTTATGATGTATATCATGCTGACTACAAACTTTTGATGGGTTTAAACCAAATTTTGAATTCTCAAACTGGTTACTGCTGTATTATTCGTTTTTTTATGCTTTTGTGAAGTTACGTGATGAAGTTATCTGACTGAAATGCAGACATGATTTTTCTCCATTTTAAAGCGGAATTCTGCTTTCCTCCTGGCTTGAAGCAGATTTTTCTTGATACAGTCCGTTTTTTATATCATCTCCAATCCAGTTTTTAAAAAATTTACTGGCCAGTCCGATTCTGCAACAACCCTGGTAAATTATTCGTTCCATACCAGTAAATTAGTTAGCACACAACTCTCATAAAGAGTATTCTGATTGGTCAAAAGTTCAAATTCATCCAATGAATTTTCGTGTAATGGAAACTGATAGCGCTGTAAAGAAGAAGCATGCTTGCAAAACATGGCATCTTGAGTTTTTGAGAGAGACCATAACATGAAAAGTTTCGATAATGGTTTAAAAAAAACGCATGGAAATGGGAATGGTTGGTAGCATAAGTGGACGTAAATTTTGTAAACTTCAAATTCCATAATACAAAAAAGGGTTAAAAGTTGTACTGGCACTGAATTATAGGTTCATCCTGGTTAGTTCATGCTGGTATTTTCAGTTGACTTGTGAGTAAGGACATGATTCGCATTGCATGGAAGTGCTTATGGGTATCACATTTTCTTTTGATTCATATTTCATTGGATGTTGCACTGTTTATTGTGAAAATCTCTCATATTTATGATGATTACACTGAAACTGAATTAAGATAAAAATAAAACAAGTTTTCACTAAACTAGACTGTCAGTTATTTCTTAAAGTGTTTTTTTACCAATGTGCATTGCTCACATTTTGATGGATCAATATTTTTGTTGTATATTGTTATTTATATGTGCAATGAGAATTGTTTTTAAATAAAAGTAAATTTGGCAAAATTGATGATTTGTTTAAACATAAGATTTCATGATATTGATTAAAATTTTCTGGAGACAAAGGGCAGTTTTCACAATAAAACAAGCAATTTTTCATGGGTATACACATATGTGGAAAGATTTTTTTTGCACCATTGCTATGTCTGGTATAAAAATAATTGCAGTTCTGGACTGTTACTTATGGACATGAGTAATGTGGTTTCAAGATACACAGTTTTAAATTTTCACAATTAATGTCTTCAACTAGTGTAAAAATTTGACATTAGACCAAAATATTTAAAAAAGAAAGAAGCAGAGAAAGAATTAAATTACAGAGAAAACATTAAGATGCTAAAAAAGGCTAAAAGCAGCAGAGTTGGACTTGAAATGGATAACTCCAGAACACAATCATTTTGTGGTCCTTCTATTGAACATACCATTATTTGTGTAGTGCAAAATTGTTTCGATTGTATGTGGTAATAAGGTTTTCAATCTAGTTAAGAGTTTCATGAAATTTGTGGTTTGCATATACATATTTTGATTGTAGTAGGAAGGTAAATTGAAACTTGTTGGGATCATCCTTAATATTTATACCTTTTCAGATGTAGAAGTAGAGAATGTAGATTTGACAGAACTGTCTGAGACAACATTGAGGATTATTGAAGCTGACACATTCTGGTGCACATCCAAACTTCTGGATGGAATCCAGGACAACTATACTTTTGCCCAACCAGGGATTCAAACCAAGGTCAATGCTCTCAGGGAACTTATCAAAAGAATAGATGGTAAGCAATTGAGTCATATTTGAAAGACAAGCAAGAGGAATCATCCATGTGCTAACAGAAGTTATGTCAATAACTGTTTGAGTTGTTCATCCCACAAAACATATTCTTTCAGATGCACAACAGACTACAGGGTCTTCATGGCAACCATTACTTTCTGGCTGGATTGTTAAGCATTTCTGGTTTCTGGATTGATAATTTCTATTGTCGAATTGTCCATCTGTATGGCATTAATACTGTTTAGGGTTCATGTTTAGATCATTTCCTCAGAAACTCTTATAAAGTCACATGACTGTGAGTACTACTACTAGAGCCATCAGTGAAATTATGGAATGGGCAGAATTTAGTCCACAAAAGGGATCAAGAAAATCTACTGATTTTGTCTCCATCACAATGTCATCCTGTACCTTCCATCAGCTCATACCTACAAGGTCAATACCTTGGTAGATGTAGATAATGATGATTACAGTTTGTAATTCAGTTATTAAAGATTGTTAAAATTGTCAGACATTTCTTAGAGCATTCACTATCATTGTAATGCAGGAACTTCATTGCAATGAGTTATTGGCATGAAACTTTCACATAACATTCATCACATTTACAGTTGTGTTCCCCACATATACCTTCTCTAGATATTAATAAAGTGCAACATCAGAGTTGTCAGAAATGTGTTGTTGACTTCCTCACTGCTTAATTTCACACATCTGATAATTTATTTCTTCTAGCGAAAAGCCACTAGAGATTATTGCTGTTTTTTCTATATGTTCCTTCCGCTTCTGTTAGGGGATCAAATTTAGGTAAGCAAGAGGTACAAGAGTTGCCCTTTAACTTATCTCTGCATGACCCTGTTAAGTAACATTGTAAGAGAAGGTATGAAATTTGCAAGAGAATTTGCAGTAGTGGTTCTCAACAATGGCAGGTTTTTCTGGGTGTTTTTTTCTCCTTACAAAGCAAATGATAGGCAGTCATATCCCCTGTTTTCACATGTTGCCAGGGAATGGTGAGAGATGAACACTGTTTCTTCTTGCCTAGGTCTCTGATGCACCAGACTATTCCCTTTAAGTCAGACTTGGACCAACCATTTTCACAAAACAGTGGGTGATCCAAACTATCTCAGTGGGTCTCTGGATTTTGTTTTCCAATCCCTCACTTTTATATTTCCTGAATTAATGAACTCCCAAGCAATCCCATGAAGGAGGATGTTTTTACTCCAGAAAATCCAGTTCTGCTTGTAAATGGCAGTGTACATAGTATGAAAACTGTACAAACTGGTCTAGAACATTCTGTTTTAGAAAGTCCAATATCAGTTGACACATGCACTAGAGATTAAATGAGTATGGGATCAGTCTTGATATTTCTAATGTGTACTTCCATATACTGATTTATGTGGTCCCAATATTAGCCCTTTGGCTTTCACTACAAGTTCAGGACACCAGCTACAGAGACAATGATGTTCCTGAATAATATACACCAGGAAACAGTTGGTTTGGGTTCCTGACATGAACAACCTTTTTTTCCTCATTGTGTGGTGGATAAATAATGTTGAGAAGTCAGGCCTTGTCCCTTCTCATCATTTGGTACATCCTTGTATAGTATCTTTTAACTGCATCAAGAGAATTTTGAGAAAAAAATATTTTCATTGGACCTTCGGCCATGTCATATCTTAGTTAAGGACATCATCCACAGAGAATGCAACATTCCTGGATGACACACTACAAAACCTTATTATCTTTCTCATACATGCATTGATAGTATAGCTCATATACTTGAGAAACAGTACATTTTTTTGGTGAAGAAGTTTCTTACAGCTCCTTAGACTACTCATTATGGTGGACTTGTTACTATGCCATTTTACCACTGGAACTGTGTTTGTCAGTAGCATATGGATTCTTCAGGAGAAGGCTCCTCACCTCAGTCTCTTGGAAATGAAAGCTATTCTTAATGCCTTCCACATGTGGGCAGAACATATTCATGAGACATGGTCTTGATCCTGTTGGACAATTCACTTGTAACATACAACTGCATGGTGGGAGAATACTAACCAAACCTTTACCTCATGATAAGGGAACACTTTTATGGGTACACCCAATATCAGGTAATATTTAAGTCTGACATGGCTTTACTGGTTATCAACCCCATACGCTCTGGCCACTTAGTCAAATGGAGCTATTAAACCAATATGCTTGAAAAATCGCACAGGATCAGTTACGCTAATATAGATTTCAGCTCATAGAATACGAGTAACTTCCTTAAACCTGACCGTGACTGTAATTTCTCTTTTTGGGATGGAGCAGAGGCAGGAGACCTGTATTCCCAGTCTGCATTCTCTGGTTTCCATTTACATGGCATGGCATCGCTAAGGACATGAATTTGCCACTTTAACTGGATTAGCTGGGATGGTGCCACAATAATCAAGTGGAGAATCCCAGTATATAAACAAATTGTCTCTTGTTGTGCACAACTAAGATTAGGAGAAGTTAATTCATTTAGTTGGACAATCATGCCTTCACTGGCTGACATAAGATTGAGGTAGGATGGTCAGCATTTCGGCCTTCTCTTACCTATTCTCCTAATGTATTGTGATTATGTGATGTATTTGATGCAGATTTGTTTTAGTAAATTATGTTTCTCCAATATTACTTACGAGAACACATTACAAATAATCCCTCTCACCCTTCCAAGCAATGTGAGCATCCTTTAAGGTGTTGCACAAGTGAAACTGGTTTCAACTGAGTATAATGGCAGCCACCTGGCAGATAGAAAGGGAGTTAAAATTTAAAATTTAAAAGTTGATTCCCTTTTGTATAGATACAAATTACTAAACAAATTTGCTTATCATGGGTACTATGATTGGTGGATTAGCCTTTGTCGAGTAACATAAACTCAAAATGACACAGACAAACAAAACTACTGACAACAAAGCATGGTCATATGAATAGTGGCTAAAACAATACTACTTCTATTTTAAGCACAAATTAAAGAACTGCCAAAGTCAATTTCTTTTACCATACTTTTCTGATTTTTCAATGTCAGACATAGATGGGTCAGCAAACAACCCCAAGCCAGATGATTATTGAAGCATATCTATATAACAGGATTTTTTTTACCCACTGCCCATCAGGTTGCACCATCAGTACGTTATGTTGATCATGGAATTAACATAGTGGCTCAAGAGTAGTAAAGGGGCTTGAGTGGCCGAGTGGTCTAAAGCGCTCTCCATTATGTATCACTGCCATCTCACCTCTGTCTGCATGGGTTCAAGTCTAAGATTCGGCTAATGTAGTTATGTGAGAAAGCTTGCCAGTAGCTTCTCGTGGGTCGGTGGTTCTTTCTGGGGGTTTTCCTGGGTTCTTCCTCCACCAATAATACTGGCTGTCATGTATAGCCTATCATGTGCTGAAAAATGGCGTTAAACCCTACAACAACAACAACAACAAGAGTAGTAAAATTCTTATAAATATGTGGATGATGTCATCATTTTTCAATCTAACCAATGGCCACATACCCAGTGGAGCCAGCAAGCAAGCTGTAGTCATCTTTGATGTGTACAGAACCAGTGAATTACAGAAATGCTAGCTAAACTGAAAGATATGGAATTATTTCTTTATTTTTGCCAACTTTGTGTATGGATAAACTCTGACTAATACTCGGCAGTATGCATTTACTGCCAAGAAATAAAATCAGACTTTGATATGTGAAACAGGTCATAGAGATAATTAGGGGAAAATATACATCATTGGTAAAGACCAGTGTACATTGTTTGTGAACCTTCAAACATTAACATTTAAGCATATTCATGCTAATTGGATAATCACAGCTTGTGAGAAATGTTATGATTGATCCAAACTAGTATTATGTGGCTTTTGGAAAACCGGACTTGTGTATTTCTGTACATATGTTTGTCGCAGCCAATGTGGGCATGTGTAAAAGCTTGCCAGTTGCTTCCTGTTAGTTAGTGCTTCTTACATGGTTTCTCAGGTTCTTCCACCACCAGTTGTACTGGCTGCCATGTAAAGCCTATTATGCACTGAAAATTTGCATAAAACCCAAAGCAACAACACCACCACCAACAAATCTGTAGGTATTCCAGCAGATGTTTAAGTTAATGTTTGTTTTGTACAGAAATTAGCTAAGTGTAAACTTTAGTGCTGTGCTGTAGTTAATGTATATACAAAAGGTTTACTTGGCACTTTTGCTCCAAGGAATAGTTCATATATTTGACAGCCTCTTTTTTCCTTTAAATTAAAAATTGATAAAATCATATGTGCTTTTGGGGAGAATAGAAATTCAAGAATGAAAGTTCGTTACTTGTAATTAAAAGTATCATTGTTTGCATGCTTTATATAAGTTATTCATTCATATGGATCATGACAGTGGTTAAATCTGAATTCACAGAGAATATAATAAGGGTTGTTCCATTTAAACATACATGGTACCCAGTTATGGCAGTTTTTTGAAAATATATGCCAGGGTAATTTGATTTAACAAAATTGACATTAAAATGAATATATACTTGCATCAATGGTTGAGTACTCCACCTTGCCTTCTCTGGACTCGAGGTATGTTTTACTTGAACAGAGCTAAGTGCAGGTGTGCAACTCTTTCGTGCAATTATTTAGAACAGCAGTTACGCCTGAATGATAAGAATAAATCATTCTTTATTCTTTCATTTATTGTAATACTGGTATTTAAATACTTTTAACTCTGTCTAGCACAAATATATATATATATATATAATGTGTTTGGAATAGATACCAGTTAACAGCTTTATTGATTGATAGGAATGTACCCTTCAGAAAATGGGATACTTTCTGAAACTTGTGGTGTAGGGCAACCATGATTTATCAAAATTGGTCTTCCATAAAAAAAAGTTCATAGTTAAAAGTACCACAACATTTAGACAAAACATAGATTTGCAGTCTGGTCATTATCTTGTCTCACCTGATGACTTAAAATAGAATCCATTTAAAAAGAACCTTGGAGATGTGAAGAATTTGTTAATTAAAACAGAATTTCCCGTACACACAGCTATTCATAGAGTGTTGAATTAGGGTTTTAAATCAGCATTAAGTTAAATATATTATTTCCTTAATACCAGTTTTGTCACTTTTGATGTATCAAGTTGAATGCTCCATACCATTAGGTATATATTTATTTAAAATTAGTTTTGTGTGTCTTTTCAGCCCAGCTCCATGCACACATGGAGGAACATAGTGTAGAATATTTACAGTTTTCATTTCGGTGGATGAACAACTTGCTAATGAGGGAAATCCCATTGAGGTGTACTGTACGACTATGGGATACATATCAGGTAAAGAATGAATGCATGTACACCAAACTCCATCATTGTTTGTATATTAACTTGTTAGACATGTATATGCTGTATTTATTGCAAATCTAAGCTAGTTCCTAATATTTACATAGTATTTCCAGATACCTGCCAGCTTTTGCGATGTTGCATTAAGTCGTATGAAAATTACCCTTAAAATACTGGCTTATGGCTTAAAAGTTAAAACCATGGAAAAGTGGTTATTGTCAACAAATCCAGATAATTTTTTTATCCATGTTAAATTTGGATCTGGATTTGATATTGTTACGTGCTTAGGCTCGAATAAGCAGCAACACAGAAAGAGTGAAAACTAGCAAGCTTGTATAACTTGAACAATGATTTTATTCAGTACAATTATTTTCATAAAATAAAAAAACTTACAGTTTTAGAGAATCAAATCCAACATTAATCCAATATAGAATTCACAAAAATAATCCACTAATGGAATTGTAAGAGTCCTGATAAATAAATGTTCTAATAGTTCCAGGTTCGAATCTTGACAATGTAATCCAAAATGGCTGACAATGTCACGTGATGCAGTTCTTGATTTAATATCATCCAGATGAAATTATGAAATGTATGTCCTGTTTCCAAATAAATAGAATAATTCTTCTTTTCCAACGAATTGACACAAAGTCCAGAAAAAATTAACACTCAAACATGAAATACACAACTAATAACTTACAGCCCAAAGATTCTACTAAAGTTAGCCTCCAAAACACAGCTATATATATATATATATATATATATATATATATATATATATATATATATATATATATATATATATATATATATATATATATATATGTAATTCCCTCGTAAACAAGAGGAATCATGTGATTCTGGAAGGTCACAGAAAGAAGCTACCTTCTCCAAGTCACGTAATAATGGAATGTTCTAGAAGGAAATCATTCACTTCCCACCCTCGAGAACTAAAAATAAAAGTTATCCTTGAAATTGACCAATAGTTTTAGAGGCTTGTTGACAATGTCTAAAGCAAGGTCAGGATTTAGGTCAAACAAGCCAAGGTCAAAACTTGTTTAGAATTAGAGAATCTAAGTCAGCCTAAACTTTCTAGAATAATTTCCCAATTAATGGATATTAAACCCTAAATGATAAATTTGGATTTAACAATTAAAAAAAAAAATAAATTAAATCCAATAGCCATAACACCTTCTCCCATAAAATAAGAAGAAAGGTTTATATGATAAAACTTTCTTTTTATCATAAACCAATTTACATCTGATGTTAAAAGAACTAGTATAAATTACACAATATAATAAATTGTTATACACAGGAAAAACGTCTGCAATTATATTATCAAGAAATAGCCTCACATTTTTAACTTGTCCATGTCCCACAAAATGTCCTAAGAAAGCTACTCTAGCAAGGCAGAACTCACTTTTAAATAAATTAACAGTCAGACACGCATTAGTGAGTCTGTCAAAGAATTTTCTAATTGTTGCTAGATGTTCTCTCCAGGTGTCGCTGTAGATGATGACGTCACAATTTTCTAGACCAGAGATGATCATTTTTATGAGACGTTGAAATGGACTTTCTTTATATTGGTAGAGTCCCTTTTGGAGTCACAATATTAAGTTTTCCTTTGCTCTCTCTCCGTAGTGGAATCTGCCAAAATCCTTTCAGAAGGTCAAACTTTGGTGACATACTTGGCATTCCCAATTTTATCAATACAGTTGTCAATTCTTGGTAATGGGAATGAATCTGTTTTTGTCACTCTGTTCAACTTCCTTTAATCAGTGCACATACGGAAAGTTTTATCTGGTTTTGAAACAAGTATGCATGGTGAACTCCAATCACTTTTACTGGGCTTGATAAAATCATTCTCCAGCAAATATTGAATTTCCTTTTTCAAGTATTCCTGTTTGAGTGGACAGTTTCAACGTCATGAAAATTTTGTTTGTCCTTGTAAGAATATCTGGACATAAGTGCTCATATAATAATAACTTTCAGTTCATTTCTTTCTTGCACTTGCAACTGTGAAAGTTTCTGGTCTAGATTTGTTTATAATTTCTGAATTCCATCAATTCGTCGCTCCAATGTCAGTAGAATCCGATGACATTTCTTCACCGAGTGGGACAGATACAACTAAATTAATTACATATTTAACATGGCTATTTCTTTCAATACACTGGTACTCCTATAATTAATTTAGATCCCAGGAGCACTAATACTATAATTTAACTAATTCATTTTCTTCTTAACTTTGTACGGGCCATAATATCTAATTTGAAGAAAAGTAAGAAGAATGAACAAGAGTAACACAACTCCATTATCAGACTCAAAAGTTCTCTCCCTTTCAGTTCTTTCAAACCATAGTTTCATTTTTAACTTTAATTGATTACTTGACTTGGTCTTAGATAAGGGATCTACACACTCTACCATAATTCCACTGAATGTTTCATCAAATGCAGGAATAGGTTGCAGATGAGCCTTAGGTATCTTCTGATTGGGTTTTCCTACCATTTGACAAGTACGACAAGATCTACAGTATTTGACAACATCACTTTTGATTTTTGGCCAATAGAAGTGAGTCAAGATCTTGTGATACGTTTTATTAATCCCTAAATGACCAGCCAAAGGAGTTTCATGGGCCAAATTAAGTATTTCCAGTCTGTAAGGTTTTGGACCTACTATTTGATAGTTCACTGACCACTCATCACCAACAGGTACCTCGGAAGGTCTCCATTTTCTCATAAGAATTCCATTTTTAATGAAATAACAGACAGGAACTTCAGTGACTTCAGTCTCATTTATGACCCTTTGAAACAAACAGGAGATCTCAGGATCTTTTTCCTGTTCGACGACAAGTGACTGTCGTTTATCACCCTGATTAAGAGAATGAGTTGTTAAAAGAGAATCACTATGATCAATACCTTCTGATTGATCTAAACCAAGAGTAAAAGTGACCTCATCAAAAACCTGACCTATACAAAGGTCAGTTGAAGGAATGCTGCCTTCTGTTACATCATTCTCAAAATCATCACCCTGATTAGAATAAAGAGAATGAGTTGTCAAAAGAGGATCACTATGATCAATACCTTCTGATTGATCCAAACAAGAAGTAAATGTGACCTCATTAAAAACCTGACCTTTACAAGCGTCAGTTGAAGGAATACTGGCTTTTTCAACACAAGCCTGACCCACGCAGGTGTCAGATAAGGGAATACTGACCTCAATAACATAAACCTGACCCATGCATGTGTCAACAAAGGGAATACTGCCCTTTTCAACTTCATTCTCAAGAGCTTTCTTTACCATAGCTCTAGTAACTGTACAAGCTTGAAATATATCAGGGATTTCTTTTTCAATTGGATCATCTTTCTGATCCAAATTAGGCTTGTCAGTCACAAGTGGATTAACCACAACTTTGTCTCCAGCTAAGTCGTTGCCTAGCAATAAATCTATTCCCTCAACAGGTAAAACTGAGACCATTCCGATTGTCACAGGTCCTGATACTAAGTCTGATGACAAATTTACACAATGGAGAGGAACATTAACAACGCCGCACTCTACTCCCTTAATAAGAACACTTTCATTAGAAGATTACTTCTCAGAAAAAGGCAAAGTACCTGATAATAAAAGACTCTGAGAGGCTTCTGTGTCCCTTAAAATTTTAATAGGGGTTGGATTGGCTGAATCACCCAAGAGTGATATAGAACCCTTCGATATGAATGGTTCATAATTCTCCATATCAAAATCAGACTGGGATTTATTAGACCCAACAAATGTATTGCTTTCAATACATGACTGTGACCTTGACCTCTTGTAAATAAGAGCATTTGGAACAGGTCTATCTTGATTCTGATGCCTATTTTTCAATTTGTAGCAATCAGAAATAACGTGTCCTTTTTTCTTGCAAAAGTTACACGTCGGAAGAGACAAGGATCTAGAATCAAACTTCTCTGAAGTCTGATCTTTGAAAGTTGTGTTAGTTTGAGTTTTAGAAGGGCTTGAATTAGGCGGAAATTCTTTTCTGCCATTAAATTGTTGAGTAGAAGTCTTGTTAACAAAAGGAACTTTATGTGTCAAAGAATATTCGTCAGCAGCTCGAGCAGCATTTTCCAAGGTTTCAATTTGATGCTCCTCAAGATAAGTTTTAACATCACTATGAACACAGTTTTTGAACTCTTCAATTAATATAATTTGCTTGAGATTTTGATAATCTTGCTCGACTTTCTTGGCTAAACACCATCTATCAAACAACTGCTCTTTTTATCTAGCAAATTCGACATGAGTTTGTCCAGCTTCTTTTCTATAATTTCTGAATTTTTGTCGATAAGCTTCAGGAACTAACTCATAACCTCTTAAAATGCATTCTTTGACTACGTCATAATCACCACTTTGCTGAACAGACAGTGAAGTGTAAATCTCACTAGCCTTACCTGTAATTACACATTGTAGTAACTGAGTCCAATTCTCTCTTGGCCACTTTAAATTTTCTGCAACTTTTTCAAAAAGGATGAAATATTTATCTACTTCTTTTTATTTGAAAGGGGGCACTAATCTAATATTCCTTGCTAAATCAAAATTTTGATTTGAAGTATGATGGTGATTCTCACTTGCCAGCTCCATTTCTTTCATTCTAATTTCATATTTTAATTGTTTTTCCTTCTCCCTTTCCTGTCTCTCTCTCTCCTCTTTTTCAAATTGTAATTGTCTTTCTTTATCCCTTTCCTGAAATTCCATTTTCTTAAACTTTTAATTCCCTCTCTCTCTCCTCTCTCTCTCTATCAATCTGCATCTGCTCTTTTTGTAATTCAGTTTGCTTTTCTTTCTCCCTTTCCTGTCTCTCATTCTCCTTTTCCTCTTCATCAATCCGCAATTGCACTTTTTGTAATTCAATTTGTTTCTCTTTCTCCTCTCTCTCATATTGTAATTGCTTTTCTCTCTCCCTTTCCTGAAATTCTAGCTTCTTCAACTCTAATTCCATCTTGAATTTTAATTCTATTCCTTCAGTTTAAGGTCAGAGTCTGGTGTAGACTTAATGACTGGAATCAAAGTACTTTGTTCCAAAACATCCTGTTCTACCAAATACTGGACCAAAATCTTTTTGATATCTTGTTCCGTTAAAGAAGCCTTCACTTCAGAAAGATCGTATTTCCTGGCAAGTTGAACCAACTCATCTTTTTTGAAAAGATCTAATTGTTCCTGGGTAGGATTAGAAAGAAATATTTCTACCTTAGATGTCATTTTGATACAAGCGTGTCAGTCTCACTAAAGATTTAAATTTTTCAAAAAAAACTAGGGGAAATTCAAATTTAAATTCAAATTTATTTAAATCCCGGACGAGCCCCCAATTCTATGTTACGTGTTTAGGCTCGAATAAGCAGCAACACAGAAAGAGTGAAAACTAACAAGCTTGTATAACTTGAACAATGATTTTATTCAGTACAATTATTTTCATAAAATAAAAAAACTTACAGTTTTAGAGAATCAAATCCAACATTAATCCAATATAGAATTCACAAAAATAATCCACTAATGGAATTGTAAGAGTCCTGATAAATAAATGTTCTAATAGTTCCAGGTTCGAATCTTGACAATGTAATCCAAAATGGCTGACAATGTCACGTGATACAGTTCTTGATTTAATATCATCCAGATGAAATTATGAAATGTATGTCCTGTTTCCAAATAAATAGAATAATTCTTCTTTTCCAACGAATTGACACAAAGTCCAGAAAAAATTAACACTCAAACATGAAATACACAACTAATAACTTACAGCCCAAAGATTCTACTAAAGTTAGCCTCCAAAACACAGCTATATATATATGTAATTCCCTCGTAAACAAGAGGAATCATGTGATTCTGGAAGGTCACAGAAAGAAGCTACCTTCTCCAAGTCACGTAATAATGGAATGTTCTAGAAGGAAATCATTCACTCCCCACCCTCGAGAACTAAAAATAAAAGTTATCCTTGAAATTGACCAATAGTTTTAGAGGCTTGTTGACAATGTCTAAAGCAAGGTCAGGATTTAGGTCAAACAAGGCAAGGTCAAAAGTTGTTTAGAATTAGAGAATCTAAGTCAGCCTAAACTTTCTAGAATAATTTCCCAATTAATGGATATTAAACCCTAAATGATAAATTTGGATTTAACAATTAAAAAAAATAAATAAATTAAATCCAATAGCCGTAACAATATTAAAATGTAGTGGAATTGATCAGGGAACAAGACTAACTTTACAACATCACCTCAGATGCTTTAAACTGCACCTATTTTTTTCAAGCGAAGCATGTGCATAATCAAACTGTTGATTTTAGATTTTTTTTTAATGGCATCCAGCGAGCGATGCATGTTTAAGATGAAAAGGAAAATAAGCCTCTTGAAAAGTGTTAATAACACAGAAGAATAAAAAGGAATATTCTGATTTTTGTGAATTAAAGCAGGAAGGGACACAGTTATATTTATTGGACATCACCAGTCTATTTGAGGATGCATGTTTTGAATACCAAACTTTTAATTAACATTTACCAGCTTTCCAATAAAAGCTTATGATATTTTGTTTTGTGGACAAAAAAATAAGGGAAAAAATTTACTCCCTTAGACTTGTCATGGTTGGCAGGTCTTTATTTCAGCATCATGTACTTGCTGTAAATAATAATGTCAGTTTTTTAAAAATATATTTGAGTCCAATGTGTTCAATAATAATCATTTGTTTATTTGCTTAATGATGTTGATTTCTCGTCTGTTTACTTTAATTTACTGGCATTTTGGAACCTACAGGTAGCTTCTTGACTCCTTTGGTATATGAACAAAAAAAATCATTAAAAATGAGCAAAAACTGAGGTCTGTAATTTCACGATAAATTTATCGAAGTTTATTGTAATAAAAATGTTTTAATACCAATTGTAATTTTAAATTAGCAAATTGTATTTTAATTGTATCCTAAATCTAAATCAAACATTCACTTTTAAAAAAAACTGGTTTATTCAAATAATTTATTTTCATCTTTAGTCTTTAGCAGTTTATTTTGTACCCCATTTTAACACTATTTTGTTGCCATTCTGAAATCTTTTTGGGGAGTGGGTGGGTACTACTAAACTATTTCACACTCTTCAGTTGGAGCTTCCTTGACCTTATCTCTCATGCAAGCAGCTTATCAAGAACAAGGCTACCAGTGTTAAGCAACTGTCTGAGAGCAGTGCAATGCAACATTATTAAGCATTTTATACTTTTAAAAATGTATCCATTTAATTCTTTAATTCATGGGGTCAGATATATATATATATATATATATATATATATATATATATATATATATATATATATATATATATATATATATATATACACCAAGCATTTTGCCCCCTCTTCAGCAAGTGATTGCATTGTATAGAATTTTTAATTTATTTGAGTCAGGTTTTAAAAGAATTCGAGATATGGTTAGTATATTTGTTTTATAATGTGCATATAATTACTTGTATGGAAGTCAGCCAAGGACACCCAGGACAATAAATTACAAAGGTGATGATTACTATGTATTCCTCATGGCTTGTTTAGGAAAGTACTTTCACATCCATGCAACAGAAATTTGCCTTTTTTTATCTGTCTGGTTTTCTCAGTCAAGAGGTGATGGAAGCTATATTGAGAAAATAATATATGGTAATTATAATGCATCAACCTTGAAACATTATTACAGATAATTTGATTTTGTAGAGTCCAACTGATTTGCACATTTTGTTGTTGCATGTGACAAAATTGAGATCATAATACAGCAGGACACTTTATCTGGATGCCAATTTTTTAAATTGTTTACTTGCACAGACTCGCTTCATTTCCCTGGAAATTTACATCCCTAAATGATGAAAATTGACCATCCATATGATCAGATTTCCAAACAAAATCATTGTCTCTGAGCATGATGGATAATCACTGCTTATGTGTATCTAGCTTTTAAAATATATTTATCCACAGACCCTATTTGAACACTTTTTTTTGTTTCATTCAATTTTAAAGTCTTTCTCACAATCTAGGACCATTGATGTCCAGTAACAAAGCTAGCCAGGCTGTTTAGATTTAAAAGTTCACTGTTGAATTTAATGCACAAACAATAAAACATACACTCACTGTAAGTGTTACTTTTGATCAGCATCATGCTTTGTTTTCATGTTGGCATTCAGCAAAAAAAATCTTTGAATTTGTTTATTGCACGGCAGGAACTATCAAGTATAGTATACACATTGGATTTAGTAAATGTGAAAGCACCACTCTGTAAAGGATAATTATATGCTGATATGACCATACCGAAGGAAGAAAAGATGGCTGCTGTCTTTCAGTGTTTTTCGTATATGCAGGATATGATATAGAAAAAAAGGCTGCTTAATGTCAAGCTCCTATGGTTTGAGTTTTTGCATGGTATCATGAAGGGGGCATAAACAATATGTTATTTTGTTTAGTACAGGGTGAAATGCAAGCTTTTCGAAATAGACAATTTGTTCACAAGGTTGCACATTATTGTAGTAATCCATCATTTTATCAACTGCCCATCGCGTACTCATTATTGTAGTAATCCATCATTTTATCAACTGCCCATCCCGTACACATTATTGTAGTAATCCATCATTTTATCAACTGCCCATCCCGTACACATTATTGTAGTAATCCATCATTTTATCAACTGCCCAGCGCATACACATTATTGTAGTAATCCATCATTTTATCAACTGCCCATCGCGTACTCATTATTGTAGTAATCCATCATTTTATCAACTGCCCATCGCGTACTCATTATTGTAGTAACCCATCATTTTATCAACTGCCCATCGTGTACACATTATTGTAGTAATCCATCATTTTATCAACTGCCCATCGCGTACTCATTATTGTAGTAATCCATCATTTTATCAACTGCCCATCGCGTACACATTATTGTAGTAATCCATCATTTTATCAACTGCCCATCGCGTACACATTATTGTAGTAATCCATCATTTTATCAACTGACCATCGTGTACACATTATTGTAGTAATCCATCATTTTATCAACTGCCCATCGCGTACTCATTATTGTAGTAATCCATCATTTTATCAACTGCCCATCGCGTACACATTATTGTAGTAATCCATCATTTTATCAACTGCCCATCGCGTACACATTATTGTAGTAATCCATCATTTTATCAACTGCCCATCACGTACTCATTATTGTAGTAATCCATCATTTTATCAACTGCCCATCCCGTACTCATCAGCACATTTTATCAACTGCCCATCGCGTACTCATCAGCACAATGATTGCAATTTTTTTATGAATTTGCCATGAAACTTTTCATCATATGTTTATGTGCATAATAGATGACTTTGATCCCACAATTTTTGTTCTTGTCATTGCTTTTCTTGTTTTGTAGTTAACTGCAGTATTTAGTACAATCTCATTAGTACAGTTAGTTCCAAAATTTGTCAAGTCAAGGCTCTTACAAAAAGTAGCAGGAATTTAGTGAAGACATCAAGCTTTGTAAAATTTAACAATATATTTCCCTAAAAAAAATCAAGTGAAAATGAGAAAAAAGATTGTATGGTTTTACAAATCAAATTAAAAAATATACAGTGGGACCCCGCAATAACATGGTAGTTGGGAGCCATAGAATCCGACCGTGTTATGAACCGAACAGTGTTATAAGCAACCGTGTACAATATAAACACATTTTTGGATTTAATGGGGGGGGGGGTACATAAAGATGGGTGTGAAAATGCATGGCACAATTACCATTTTCGATCAATATTTATTAAAATGAGAAAAGCATTTGCTGTGGTAACAGAAATTGCAGATATAGTATATTACTTTATTCAGAGAACCATGCATTGGTACATACACGTGTCTAATTTATATATACATGTATAATCTATTGCATGAAAAGAGTATCAACATCGTGTACTCACCAGCGAATCTTGTAACATACATTGAATCCATAATACAAATATTTCCATCGAAAATATCCACGCACGGATGTAAAATATTCAATAATTTTGTCACAGATCATTATGTGATTGAATTCAATGAAAAGAAAATAACAAAAATTACGTAACGGGTGTACGTAATGAATGATGAAATAGTACATGTCCGTAGATTAAATAATAGCTAAAGTGTATTCTTATAATAACTACATGTACATCTCAGGATCTTTCTGTCTCTGAATTCAGTCATTGTAAATTTCAGAACATTTTCCCACCCAAGCTACTAGTCAAAGTCCTTTGAACTTGCCGCCCAGCTATTGCGTCATGTTCTTTTGATGTACTATAATAAATACAGCAGGCAGAACTGGCTGTATTTTAACCACTGAATTATGTCACTGTAAATATCAGCACAGCTAAAATGATAAAGTAATCAACACTAACTTTGTCCCCCAGCTATTTGCATGTGTACGGAGGACTCCTGCATGGAGTGATTTATGTGTCCCAGATCAAATATTTGCATTCAAATATGTGTAATTAAGCATTTCCGAGACCTCTGTGTTGTATACATTTTATACCATTACATTTCTCATCTGTCAATAGTTATTATTTTTTGAAAATCTCAGATTTTTAGCTGCTTTCTGCTAATGTCACGTTTGCTCTTGGCAAAGTCAATTATAGTTCTCAGTTGCAGAATTCGAATTTACTAGTCAACAGTTGCATAAAACAATACCGCCAAGCCACCCACACATGTTGGCGGTTTTTTGTTTCTTTGATGCTGTATGAATCGTTTCCCCCTGATTTGAACAAGTTTAGCTCTGCAGTTCACTTTGATGATAAACTTAGTACTTAAATTAATTGATTTATACATTCTGGTGAGAATCTTTTATCAACCCCCGCATTAGCTGTTGCTTAGTTGTGTATGAAATTAAGAGAACATATATCGGAGATTATTAGAGCAACGATTGTATTCAGAATGCATTCAAGACAAACACAAAGTAGACACGATGGCTTCATTGCTCAGGGATCAGTAATAATAATATTGACACTTATGAGCTGTCATTTTTCAACAATAAACAAAGATCAAAGTTCTCAGTAGGCCCAGCAATTGGTTTGTATTTCCAATGTTTATTCTGGCACAAAACTAGAAGAAATTTGTTAATTTTTGAAATTTTAGGAGTCATACAATGATGATTTTATATTCGATTTTGTGTGTGATTTCCTCCCCAAAATGATAATACATTTTCTACACGATTTTTTTCGCACTTTTTAGACAAGTATGAGAATGATAATTAAACTCTTGACATATTTTATTTTTCATACTTAAAAAGATCTTTTTTTTGGTCTTTGAGAAAAATACCTGCAATAAATTACCTGAAATTTCGGGAGCCATGCCATGACCGTGTTATATCCAAATTTGTGTTATAACGGGGCATGTTATAGTGGGGTCCCACTGTACCAGGAATTGAAAATAGAAGTCCTTGTAATAATAAGTTCTGAATGAAACTGATTTTGAGTCCTGATGAAATAAAAAATGGAAGACGATGATGCCTGTTGTTACCTGCAAAGTGCTGCAGTGTCAACAGTCTCTTGTTCAATAACAGAAAATATTATTCCAGTTTTTTAATTCTGTATAAATTTTGATATATGTCCTTGTCCACGAATTAATTTAGTTCACTAGCTTTTTCAGGGAAAAGAATTCAAAATATTTTAAGAAATTAAAATAATTAGCCCAAACTGGACATGACATAAAACACCTTGATGTCTCAAGTGTTACAGCACGACTGACTATTCTTTCTCAAAACAAAACAGATGCAAAACAGATGCCCGGATGGGGTCAACCCATACATGCTAATCCTTACGATTTTTCAATAAATTACGCGTTACGCATATACTTATATGGATTATGCTTTTTTGATATATTTACCTTCCCAAAAAATCAATTATTTATTTTCTTGTTTTTATTAACATTTCATTAATCCCACATACCATATTTTAGAAAAGACGGCTTTTATATAACTACAATATAATGTATATCATGTTCTATTTATAGCAACTATCCTATTACCAAGAAACAGCCTAATACTTTCAAACTTCTGACCTCAATTCTATTTGTAGCATCTATATGGCTTAGTGAGGAGAGAACAGACTGGTTTTCTAAGTTTAATCTTTAAGTGCAGATTCTTTGTATTAATTTATATTTAGTGCAGAACTAGTCTAAAGGAATTTGGAACTAAGAAGTATATTTTATTTTAGTCTATGCATATATTAGAGCAGAAATATCGCCTTTCAAAAAATTTCAGACAGATTAGAAAAAGGCACAAAAAAATGAAACAAAATAATAACAGAATCTCCCAAATATGAAGACACGAGTAAAGCATCACGTGACATCTATTTCCAGCCATGTGAAAAAATTTAATATTTGATGCTAAAAGTCTTAAGATGGATTCTAGTATATGTGTGTGTAAAGCTAAAAGTGCTACATATGAAAATTTGAAACAGTAAAAGATGTTAAAAGATGAAAGGGGCAAATAAAGCATTGTTTATTGAAATTTTAGCATTTTATATGTGGATTATGCCTTTTCTGCCTGAATTCTGCATTTTGACCACTTTGATTACCCTTTTTCCTTGTCAGGGGCTGGCATGTATGTCAGCCTTCTAGATATGGAAGTTTGTTACATGATAAATATCACTAATCCAGGTATGGCCTTGACTTAACTTAATAATTCTTACTCTAGGAAAGAATTTTTAATTTTTAAAAAAATAGTTGTTTTCCTAAAATTGTCACTGGTTCTGAATCAGAATTTAGAAACTAGATACAATGTTCTATTATTAGGTCTTTACCAATGACAATTTTAAAAAAGTCAGGTCAAACAACTGAACTTAATTCTATAAAATATCAAGTCCAATAACAATATTCCATTACAATGAAATGGAATTTTAAAAAAACAAAACAATTATTAAACAAACAATTAAATTCTTTGTTTTTAGCTCATTTGACAATAAGACCACATTGATCTTTGGTGTGGTCCTTTCCTGTGCATTGTTGGTAATGTGTTGTCTGTTGCTAGCAAAGTGTTGATGGAAATACCCATGAATGATTTTGAGCCACAAATTTTTGTGGAACTGGATTCTTATGTACATGCTAGATTGACGTGAAAAGATGGCACGCCTGTCAGTCCCCATTCACTGGTAATTCAAAATTAAATGTCAGGAGTTCATTGAAGACTTATTTTTAGATGGCGAGAAATTTGCATATGATAGTAGATCAAACAAATCGTTATGCATATCAGAGAATTCATGGGAAAGTGATGAAGGAAAACAGTTGCATGAAGAAATGGCAGCCTGTCACGCCTGAGCATCTAAAACTTTCTTGCATTGATTATGTCAATGGGTTTGGTACATACATCTGATCTTGATTCTTACTGGGCTACTGATGATGTTATATCAACTGCATACTTCAGCAAAAAATGAGTATGGGATCAATTTAAAGCTATTCTAAGCAATTTACACCTGGCAGACAATGATAACAATCAAGGTGACCCTTTACACAAAATTGGCCCAATGATTGAAAAAAAAGAAACCTTTGCTGAGGATATGAACCTCGGTTTTGATGATATTAGAATAAATAACAGGTGAAAGTTTTTCATGAACATTAATTACTGACTGAGAGGTTTAAACTTACTTCTGACATTCATGGAATGGATGTTTACAAAACTGTCACCTTTTCTTTACCTCTGATTTTCACAATTTAGAGATAACATTGTGACAGACATAACATGTACTTGGTTGAACTACTAAAGAATATAATCCGCCATCATTTTTTTTATAGGGTTTGTGTATCTCTTGTGTATATTTACTGAAATACATGCAATTTAAAAACTGCAGTTTTCTTCTGTTTTTCCCCCAAACAATTCAGCACTGAGAGATCTTGTACTGCAAAAAAACAATATAGTACTTTAAGGGTTAAAAGGAAGGTGGAAATAAAGAAAAAGAAGCTTTATGTCATTTTTGTGTTAACCTGATGTATTTAAATGTCAGAAATTGCATTGCTTTTAGTAGAATTCTTGCCAAACAATGAATGCATTACCCTTGAAAAACAGTTGAAAATTGAACTTATGTAGCCCAGTCTGGATTATATTAGGACTTAGTAAACATATCCTGGTCTGATAAAAAATAATCATAGTATCCAATATTTCGTGACACAGATTTATGAAAGAAATCTTCTGGTGTGGAAATGGCTGCCCATTTTCAACCATAATCTGTATTCCTTTTTTTTTTTGGTGTTGTACAACATCAATAGGAGAAAGAAGAAAACAACAGAAGTAATGTTTTACAAGTATCTCAACACAGAAACAGGTTTTGTCAAATGCACATTTTTTTTGTTTAGTTCAGTATTATCATTTATGTTCCTTGAAGAAGAAAAATTAATCCGAGAATCCAGGTAAAGACCTGGAAATTTTGTTTCAAAAAGTGGGGGATACCTGCATATCATATGATTTTTGTAAGTTATTTCCCTTTGTGACAGACAATTGGATACAGTGTTTGACAGAATTTTGTGAATGGAACTACTCATACCATTATTAGTGGATAGGTGTGACAAAATTTTGTCAGGGTCATGAACTTTTGCTGGTTTTGAAAAGGCTCAACTTTGATAATTTTAACATGTTTTGGGGAAAAGCATGTACTTTATGACCAGTATAACATCCTGAAATCAGTGCCAGACTTGCTTTTATTACCAAGTTATAGAAAAATCTTGATACCTGATTCATTTTTGTTGTTTATAATTCTTTGTATAATCTGACTAGAAAACTGAAAAGCTTCAACAGTCTCGAGCTATTCCATACATTTATTTTAGGTACTCTTGTCAAACAGTTAGTTACATGTGGAAGAAAAGTTTGTGATTTTTTTTAAAAACAAAATGTTCTGCCTTGATATTGTGGAAAATAGCATTAAAGATGATTGGCTTGGAAACATTGATTTTTTAAAAAAAAATGACATTTGATATGTATTTATCTACAAAATCTTTTCAATTTTCAGTCTGAGCTAAATGGTTTTGCAGACTTCCATCTTTATGTGTGTGCAGCATTCTTAAAAAGATTTTCTCAAGACATTCTGAGGGAGAAAGATTTTCAGGTAAAAATGAAAAATCTGTTTGCTATAATGTAATGTAAACTAGAAGGCCACCCGAATGTGCTTGGTATGCTCCCATGTATCAGTAATCTATAAACTGACATTGCCCCAGGGTGTGGACCAAGTTGACATGTTATTACTTTTCTGATTTACCTTATGTCTGTATGCTGTATACTTGCTAACCATTACACATTTGGCGTACCCATTATACATTTTTTTTCAATAAAATACATTTTCCACTACACTGTATATGGATTACACTTTTCTGCTACATTATAAAATATTTTAAAAAATACAGCAATAAAAAGTTCTTTGTGTCATTTTTATGATCACCTCTTTAATTTCATTTATAAATTGGAGAATATACTTTAAAAGATGAATGCTGCTTGAGAATAGCACAAATTCATTGTCCTTATTTGTTATTTATAGCAACAGTATTTGATCCATTTGCAAGAGAACAGACAGGTTTCATGAAAAGTGAACTTTGCCTTACAGATTCATTTATTGATGTGCATGTTAGGTAATGAACTGGTCAATATTTTTAAAGAAAATGGCACCACCTGTTAAGTGAAACTCTTTATGGTGTGAGTTTTGGATGTTATGTGATGGAAAATATTGTAGCAGATAGATCATTTCAAAATTCAAAACATGTCAGATCAGAAAAATGAACAAATCAAGACCACTTTACAACTTCAACACATGTCAGATCAGAAAAATGGACAAATCAACACCTCTTTACAAGCTTCAAAACATGTCAGATCAGAAAAAATGACATCATCATCGCTTTACAAGCTTCAAAACATGTCAGATCAGAAAAATGGACAAATCAACACCACTTTACAAACTTCAAAACATGTCAGATCTGAAAAAAAATGACAAATCAACATCGCTTTACAAACTTCTAAACATGTCAGATCAGAAAAATGGACAAATTAACACTGCTTTACAAACTTCAAAACATGTCAGATCAGAAAAATGGACAAATTAACACCACCTTATAAACTTCAAAATATGTCAGATCAGAAAAATGGACAAATCAACACCACTTTACAAACTTTAAAAGAAGAACATGAGAGTAATGTTCAGGTTAGTAGTAAACATATCTTTTTCATACATTATGCAGCTGTGACAGGTAAGATATAGATTACACCCAAACTATGTTTTTTTGACACTTACAATAGCAATAATTACGCTTATACCTGTTGGGGTTGGGGTGGCATGTATGATGTTGTCTGCAACCCATGATAATGGGTGGCTAAGTTCAGCTAGCTAAGATGATTTCAAGTTAAATAAACACAGTATGGCATGTCAAGTTGTTGAGATCAATTTTATTAATAGCAGCAGACAGGATATAGAATCAGTTTTTGATCTCTTAATACATTAACCTTTGCATGAGATACTAAACTCTGAAAGGGGCATGGGGAAACTTTCTCATATTTGTAATAGCCAGATTCAAACTAAAATAACCTGAAATAAGGGTCATCAATAGTTGTAATGGGTCTCATGCCAAAGTTCCTTTTTTCTGCAGGGAATCCTGATGTTTCTACAAAACCTCCCAACATATCACTGGTCAGATGGTGAGATTGGAGAACTGCTGGCAGAAGCCTTCAAACTGAAGTACATGTTCGCGGATGCTCCAAACCATCTCAGTCAGACGGGCAAATCCTGAGAGTCAGCTTGCCTTAGAGTACTGTGACAAATCTATGCTGTGATAGACTACTGTAAAGAACCTGCAGACTACATGTTAGTACTTATTTGTCTGCTATAAGGCAGTCCATGGACTCTGTTTCGACTGGTGGTTTAGTGAATGGTGGCTTAGTGAGTAAATCACCCCATACTCTCAGCATATGTGCAAAATCTGCATCAGTGTTTTTCAAGCTGCTCCACTTTCCAGAGCAAACCTTAGTCAGAATTCTTGTAAACTCATGATAATAAAGGAAGTTTCATTCAGATGAGTCCAACTGCAAACTCCACAAACCAAGATCTGCCAAAGCATAATGTGATGGCAAATCTGGGTCTGCACAGTTTGTTATGAATCATGCATTTTGATAGACAGATCACTATTAGTTTGTACATTTACTGTACATCTGTTATTTATAGCATTTAGTGTGATTGGGGTGTGTAACATTAGTCCATTCTAGACAAAAAATGTACTATTGAATTATCATGCCATAGTAAGACTCTTGGAGTCTCTGTTTATTTTTTATTATCATGTGTGAAATCATCACATTTAGTTTACACTACTATGCATTCCTTCCTCCTGCAAAGAACTAGAAAATCATTTAAGAATTTATTTGCTGGATGTGAGAATGGAGTGAATAGTGAGAGAATGCATTTGTTAATCATATTTGGTCCTGTTTAACCATGTCAAAAAAGATTAGTTTTGAGAATAACATATATTCACATTGATCATAGCAAAAGTTTATTAAAGATATTTGTTGAATAGCTACTGCCACAGATTAGTTAAATTTCTTAATTTTTGGGATTTGTGCAGAAAGTTTTAATTAATGTAAATGAAAGTTTATAATTTTATAACTATTTGATAAATTACAATTAAGATTAAGGAACTGACTTTGATAGTATGATCAGTTTTAACTCAACTTGGTGAATCATACCAGAGTTTCTCTATGACACCATTGAGAGAAAGTCCAAGGCTCCCAGAGATGCCTGAAAACATGCAAGGGACTCTTTTTGTGTGTGTGTGTGTGTGTGTGTGTGTATGTGTGTGTGTGTGCAAAACATCTTTATAAATTTCTTTGGACTGATGGGACTGTCATTGAAAAAATCCTTAGAAAACTCTGAATACTTGCTTTTAGATGTTTTTCTCTTGTATCATGGTATTATCAGCATGTATGCATAGTTTGATTGTAAATATTATAAACTGTATTTTATGCATCTAGACATAGTACCTGATGAAATCATTGCCAAATGGCAGAGACCACTACAGTGATACAATTTTTAACTAGGGCAAAGTGTATTTGTTTTGTGTGGATGAAAGTTAAAGCATAGATATATATGCCTTGAAAGATGTGGTGGAAAAATGTTCAGAAACAGGGCTTGAAAAATCTGTTCATCTGCTAATCCATAAAAGTGGTGTTATGGCAAAGTTGAGTGTTGAGATGGCATGTTTGAATGGTGGTATGGCAAGATTGAGTTGTGGGATGGCAAGGTTGAGTTTTGGGATGGCAAGATGAGTGGCCCTTTTTGCTTTTGCAAACAAACACCATAGACTTATAGTTACATTACAATTTCATGTCAAGCAATTTAATACATTTTGTGTGGGTTTTTTTTGGAAGCATGGTCTAAAATAGTTGTCTTTTAGAGATATGCCATTTCTATGTATATTTCTGTGTGGCCTTAAGTCAGCAGTTAAATTTCTTAAATTTCATTGCTCATTTCTACTAGATTGATAAACAGGAACCCTGTCATCTACTGTGGTATATGAACAACTAATAAGGGCAAATAAGAGTGGTCAACCTTCAGTCCACAAGACTTGGCAGTGAGTCATATGAGAGTTCAGTTAAAAACAAGCAATGGCAATTTTTAGTCTGTGTGATTGTGATAGGTCGGAACTGTAAACACCATATAAGGTGAAGAATTAAGATGCATGCTGTGTGTAAAATAGTGGGTGTGTATTTACCAACATACAAGTTTTAATTCATCCTCAAGACAAATATAACAAGTAAAATGTATATATGATTTTAAGGTTTGTTTGGTTGAGATTAATACATTGTAGACCATTGTTATCTTAGCCCCGACTGGTTCTTTGTGTTAGTTTAGCACAGAAAATGACCAGATACCGGTTAACTAGATTAAATAATGAAACCTGCATCCATGGGAAGTATATATACCAGGGAAATATTATGGAGATGGTGGAAAAAATTTGATATATTTTAAAAGTGTTTTTGAAAAGTCTTTATAAGAAAGAAAAATTAATCAGATTTTAGAGTTATGTTTGATCAGATATACAATGAAGTTTGTCAAAATTGAAATCGTCTGTCAATCAGATGAAGTTTGAAGTGACAATTTTATCATGGACAAAACGTTATGTGTATTTTAGTGATACCATCAGCCCTGTCTATAATCTAAGTGTGGCCTTTTTGAAAATCATATCACTACTCCTCCTGTGCAAATGGTTATGTCACCTAGGGTTTTCATTATAAGAATTTTTAGGATGTCTAGTTAATCCTAGATGAAAATATTATAGATCTGAAATCCAGTATGGCTACCTTGGCAGCCATCTTGAAAACCTTGTTAATGCTACTCCTGAATGAATCATCATATCAACATAAGGTCTATTTCTTTCTAGGGTTCTGAATTAAAATGTTGCCCATGGACACCAGTTTTGGACAGGCCATCTGAAACATCTTATCACTAATATGCCTAAGGGAACACTTTACTGATCTAGGGCTATTGCTCAAGATATCTAGTTGGTCCTATATGAAAATGCTGTCCCATGGACATCAATAAAACTAGTTGTAATGTCTGGTTAGTCCTTAATGCAAATGCTGTCCCATCGACATCAACAAGACTTGCAATGTCTAGTTGGTCCTATATGAAAATGCTGTCCCATGGACATCAATAAAACTAGTTGTAATGTCTGGTTAGTCCTTAATGCAAATGCTGTCCCATCGACATCAACAAGACTTGCAATGTCTAGTTGGTCCTATATGAAAATGCTGTCCCATGGACATCAATAAAACTAGTTGTAATGTCTGGTTAGTCCTTAATGCAAATGCTGTCCCATCGACATCAACAAGACTTGCAATGTCTAGTTGGTCCTTAATGAAAATGCTGTCCCATGGACATCAGTAAGACTAGTTGTAATGTCTGGTTGGTCCTAAGTGAAAATGCTGCCCCATGGACAAAAATTAGACTCGTAATGTCTGGTTGGTCCTAATGAAATTAATGATAAACTGACTACAGATTTAAAGACCATCATTTAAATCTTACAAACTTCTCCAGAACTGATAATTATAACAGCATTGTGTTTTCATTAAAAAACTATGTTATTTGTTCTAAATGAAAAAAGTGCTAATCAGACCTACAGTATGACTGCTAAGGTAATAATATTGAAGATTGTGTTATGGCCTCAGCTTCTGAAAAAAAAAAATTATCCTTTAGTCATGGGGTTTTCACTGAAAAAGCTAATGATGTCTCTATTTCCTAAATAAAATGGTTCTGAGCAGTAGTAGCTATCTTACAAATCTTGTTATCACTAGTTGTGAAGGGGTAGTTATTTCATTAAAATACTTCCCTATTTTTTGTCATAAATAAAATGATGCCAGTTCAACCTTCCTAACTTTGACAAATCCTATAATTCTCTTAAATGAATGATTACTGACAGTACAAACAAAGGTACCACTTTTTTCTTGCAATATATAGATATTCCTAGTTATTCCTATATTAAAATGATGCTGGTGTAATTTCAAAATGGCTGCCTTGACAGTCATCCAGAAAAGATTATAGCACTGCATCTGAATGGATGGCATCAATCACATGGGGGTTTCTGCTTAAACACTATTTTAGCAATACACGTATGTAGCTTCTTTTGAATTAATTGTGTTATTGACATGGGGGTTTTCCATTGAAACAGTGTTATAGCAATGTCCAATCATTAATTGTGATCAGATATGTATTTTCAGAGAAATGTAATTTACTATAAAATTTCATTTTTCGTTGTATACTATTCTACAGAAAGTAGATTCAAGATCATTTTGACATCATGCTTTTTCTAATATTAGCATGGTTAGTAAAACAAAACAGTAGCATAATGCCATTTCAGGCTTTTTTAATACTTCGGGCTTTTTTATATATTGTGAAATTATTGACATTTTTGCTCATTGTCTTCATGGTTAAATGTAATTTATCATCTACTGTTAACAATATTTTATTGTACAAAACAACAATAACAACAAATACTGAAATGACTAGAATGTTGTTTAAATCATATTTCATATGCTAACAATTAAATTTTCCTATTGTACAGCAATGTTTCTTTGTAAAATATCAAAAATTTGTATCAGATTGGTGCTCATATATGTTGGCTGTATTTTTTAATTATCAGAAGCAGTGTGTATTCAGTAATTGTATATTACATGAATTTTGTTTAGCTGAGATTTTGTTGATACCAGTCCATGTATCAGGGATAATTTATAACTTTCCTCGCAATTTTTTAAAAATTCTTTTGACTTGTGTTTGAAAAGAATAGTGATGGGTTCCTATCATGTTAATGGCAGTGTGATATTGAAAGGGAAAGGCAGGAAAATGATTTTTTGTTTTGTTGAAGTATGAAAATTATGTGTATGTACCCCTCCAGGACAAGAGACATGTTTTGTGTTCTCCAGCCAACCTTCCTTCTATCACATTTGCCATTTAAGAAATAAAAAATCTCAAATTATATTGAACTAAATCAGTCCTAATAGGACATTTAGAGATCGTGAGGCATTAGGACCTATCTAGGTTATGTTGACTGTTTCTTAATTTTCAGATCATAGTAATATTTTGTGTTAATCAAGGAATCAACTTGCAAACAAGTCAAGGACATCAGTTTGTAAGCAAGATTTCATCTCCATTACTGTTTGACCAAACTGGACTAAATTTGAAATGTCGCGAACATCCAATCCTTTGTGCAAAATGATAATCAGTGACCATGGCAATCAGTTAAGGTTATAAGATTCAAAATTACCATAATTAACCTTACTAGCAAAGTCTCTGAAAATTTTTGGACTCCATATTTTCAGTAAATAATAAAATAATTTGTAATAGTACAAACTATTCCAAGTTAAAATAAATTAAAGGAAAGGAAAAAAACCACTTATGATGGGGAACACAAACTGATGTTTTTATACATGATCAAAAACATGTATCTCAATAGTTGACTGTCAGACCAAGTAACTGCGTTAGGTACCCACATTATCTCAGAAATAATGTTATTGTCAATGGGTAGCAATAAAAACTTTGTCATTACTCAGTGTGATATTCCTGAAGAGTTTCATTTAACTGGAGTGATATAAAGTTTCCTTTTACAGTGAAATTAGTTTTATTTATTTTGGATATAGTGGTCAACAACACCAACATATGAATTTTGCAAGTTCATGTTGCCTAACATTTATTTAGTGACAGATTACTTCATTTTGGCCTAAGTTGTAGTTTGGTCTTTTTACTGAAAGTGTTACTACAGATAATGGTGTTTTGCAAATGAAATTCCAGTATCAGTCAAAGTGATTTTACTCGTCTGCATTTTTTAGGTAGTCATCACTATATATAGAATTGTCATGTTGAGATCATGTTAAATATTTTTGAAAGAAAACAATGAATTATCTTAGATATTGTTAGATTGAACGTCATGAGAATAGATTCATATTATTGTTATGATGCATTTGATTTTCAGAGTCAACATTGTATTGTGAAACAGTATCAACTAGATTTGGCTGAAAGCAGAAATTTAAAGACATTATGATCAGGGTCTTATGTTTGTTTATAACTATGATTGAGACTTGTTTTAGTCCATTTTGTTTATATTTTACTGAAACAGATTAAGCAGCATGGACTGTTTCACAGTAAACTTTCCCAGAGATTGTAGCACAATAATTATACCATAAAAAAAGGCTAACGCACATGTACTAGACAAAACGACTGACATAGTTTTACAAACAAGAAAATACAAGAAATGCAATCAAAATTCATTAATTATATATATATATATATATATATATATATATATATATATATATATATATAACACTGTAACATTATCATTGACATACAAGTATATAAGGCAACTTATCAGCTATAGACTGCATGCAACTGGTATTGAACTTGCTGGATGCATTGATTTCAGGAAATAAATATATTAGGAAAAGTTGATATTTTTCAATTGAACACAAACTATCGAGATAGAGAAACTTAATAATTGTATTATGTCTTTATGTTTAGGTCAAGGAGACATCATAGTGATATAACTGGAAAATTGTTAAAGCAAAATTAAAAATCCAGTCACACCCACCGACTTTTACATGCATAATATTGCCCATTAACCATCAAAATCAGAAACTTTCTATCTGATACTCCTAACAAATTTGAATTTCATTCACCAAACAAGATATTCTTTTCTTCTGTCCCTGAACTACATTGTTTGCTGATCTTGCATAACTCCTGTGTAAATCCCATCATTGGGACTGCAAATCAGACATGTATATGATTCTTTTGATATAAAAAAATTTGAGTTTCATCTGTGAGACCTATTACATTGGTGCTATGAATTTGAATAGTGCTACAATTTGAAATAATATCAGATGAATATTATGCAGGTATAAAGAAATTGATCAACTGCAACATCTACAATGACAACAGGGTGTCAGAATATGTACTCATATGATCAACACAAGATGATAATAATTGGATGCAACAGGCTTAATATTATAAACTATCCAAATAAATTTTCTTGTCATTCAATCCTTTTGAATGGGCTTGTCAAAGTGGATGACTGTACTTACATAACCACTTAAATAACTGCTGAATATGCTCTTTTTAAACATAAAGAACTTATTGCATCATGGCCTTTTTAATCCTTGAAAATATTTTTCAAATAATAGGTCATGTACTTTTTGATTTATTCTGGTTAATATTTTCACACCTGAACAATGTTTGCAGTTCTATGCTTACTCTGTACCACACACTGGCTCTTCATCTACCTCTGCTAAAATGCATTCCATATGCTGTTTCAATTAATGCACAACATTTTTAATGTAAGCAAGGGTCTGTCTCTATTGATTTAGAATGTGTGTGTGTGTGTGTGTGTAGTTAAGCAACCACAAAGTGCATCCTTTAACTGTCCAGTTTGACATGCATAATATTCAAGAATTGAGGAATTCAGGACAAAATTTGATGTTGCAGGTGCCATGGCGCCTTACTTGTGTATATTTTGCACAAAAAATGACAACAGCATCTGCTGTAGCTAGTTTCCAGAGCAGGAGTGATATTTCTACTCTTTGAATGGACCACATAAAGAACAGGGAACTGTATGTACCTGTTTCTATAAGTTCATTCAGGAAGAATGCATTTTGCTGTTGGGGTCTTAAATAGTGACACCGTCCTTATCTATTCTTATGTGCTGTGTTTATCTGTTCAGAAGAATATGATAATAAATGTGTTTTTAAACTGTATATATCTCATCATTGTTTAATCTACATTTAAATGAAAAAAGAAAGGAAAATTTAGCTTATCCTACAATGGAGTTATGCAGTACAACAAATGATTATTTTACAGAAACTCGCTTGTATCTTTTTCAGTTTATTGACGTATGCAGTACTGTTATGATATATATTTTTGTGTTACAGCATAGCTTGTGAAACCAGCTTGTCACACCCCTTTTCTGCTGTATTTACTTAAACCAAAAATCTTTCTTACATTTTATTAGCAAAACTGCTTGCAGAATCGATCACATTTTTCCAGAGACCTTGATTGTTGTTTTTTTTTTTTACCCATGTGCCAATATTTTCTGAGTCATCCACATTGTGGACATGGGCCAATTAAAGTTATCCACTGAAACTGAAGAGCCCCAGTTAAATTGTCAATCTACAATTGACCTATTACATATTGATGACTGTCATTTTGTATATCATATTTTCTGTAGAATCTGCATTTTCAATATTAATCCCTTTCTTTAATTTGTTATCATCATGATCTGAATTGTTTGTAGAGATTCTTGAAAACAGAATATTGACAAATGACAAGCATCAGTAGAAAACATTGTGATCACTGTATTTATGGTTTTAACACACACCACAATTGAGACTGAGTATAATGGTTTGATCACAATACCACAAAATCAAATTTAATGTTAATGCAGTTGAATCAAACTTGCTTGCTTGAATGTTTGATCCTCAGAAATTTGTCCTCGTGATCCTCCATCATTTTTAACAGCTTACATTTGCTTCTTGAGGAACTCTCTTAGTCTCTCACTCCCGTTGAGCAACATTTCATTTAGATTTTATAAAGTTGGCAAAATATTTGGAAAGGGCATTGGACAAGGACAGTTTTTGTACATCTGTTAAATTATTTGAAAAATGTGCCAACCAATTTTGACACACATTGAAGGACATGGACTGCTGCTTGACAAAATTTGATCAAATTTTTCTGTTCTTGACTGATTATAACCTGAATTCTGTAAATACATCAAACATCAGAATAGTTTGAAAAGAAATTCATATTCTGTCAAAAAATATTCATTTTTTAATTAAGAAGCACAGGAATGCATATCTCATGGTATTTGTACATGCCTTACAGTCTCAGTTTCCAGTTCATGACTGGAACACTGAAATGTAGCTAAAGTTGTATGTAGGAAATATTTTTTACAACTTAACATTGACTTATTCAGGCATTAATGATATACATTCATATTTTTTTAAATTCTGCTAGATTTCCAACATACAGTCACCAAAACATCAATATCGCCAACTACTTGATATATCCACAAATTCTCAAAACCATATTAAAATTCTCTTTGACTTTAGTAGCCCAAGCTATTGAGAAGTCATCTGCTTCCGTTAGAATCTTGTAGCCATGATGTAGATATTGGTCATACTCCATTTGCAAAAGTTTAAACCAGTATTCAGTTCTTTGCCCTTTTGAAGTGTAAATCACTGTCATCTACCAGTTTTAATGGGTTTTTAAAAAAATTGTCATGAAAACAAAATGCAAATAAGTATCATATATCAGTTTGATTTAGGCGTGTCTGATGTTTCTTATTAACTTTTTCTTGATTACTAAGTGCAAATCACTATCATATAACACAGTTTGATTCAGTCATGCAACATTTATCTTAAAATACTCATAAGCAGAGAGCTCTGACCTACATTTGTACACTCTACCACATCATTAGTAATGGCACTGTTATCCTTGTCCATCTGTCCATCCAGCTCACCTTGGTTAAATTTAGTATTTAGGTATTTAGGTTAGTTATGTACTGTCAAGGGGCATACATGTTTTCTTAATGTGTTACTGTATTTTTTTCTTTACAGTTTGACAAAGAAGCTAACTTCGCACAGTTTTTATTTTCCAATGGAGATTATGATTGTTTAATGAAAAATTAATCAATATTTCATGCTTTGAATATGCTTAATTTATTAAATCCATTACTTAAAATAATTAAATTGAATCATGCTACATGTTGATTTATTAAACAGGGTGATATTAACGGAACTATCTGAAGACAGAAAAGACTTTACATTATAGGCTGTTAAGTGTATGAAATGTGCAAAACTGATTCCTAGTATGCATACCATTAGATAACATTAAAATTCAAAATACTTTATTCCAGTAATATTTTCACCGTAGTTGTATACACCACAGCTGCAGGAACATTCTATTTTGAATTTTAATGTTATCTGAAATTATAGTATGTTTACTGTTAGTGAATCAGTTCATACCTGTGATAAAGAAAACAAGTACTTCAATATTTTAGTTGTCCAATCACTTATTATTATAGATCTATTATTCTAGCACTTTCTGTTATCATGTATATTGCCAGAAGAAAATGATAAAACCATTAAAACTATGATAAAGAATTGAAATTTGTTATTATTATTTGGCTTACATGACAGTTAGGCCAACGAAGTTTGTAGTGTGGCCCCGTGTCCACTATTCATCAGAATCACAATATTCTTAATACTCCAGATGATATATTTCAGATACAATTTTGATCAGTGATAGAATATGGTTATATATCATCGGTATATTGGGAAAGTCTGACTGTGAATGAAATTAATGATCTATCCTAAATTTAGTTGGCTTTAAATGTTGCAGCTTGCATATTTTTAGTCAAATTTTAATTTTTAGACTTATTAATGAGTTCATCTTGCATCTTAAAGGATGAAATTTTCATCTCTCTAGAGATCAGAATAGGAATGGTAATTGGATATTATTAAAACCAGAGATATATGTGAAGTTTTGTGTCCTCAAAATCTTGGATGAGTTATGAGTGAGATGCAAATTTTAAATATAACTTTATCTTTGGAAAGAAGTTTATCATACTATAGTAAAATAGGTAAAATTCTATAAGAATAATTTACATTTGGTTATATTTAAATGTTAACACAATATAAGCTGCTTATTGAAACTATGTTATGCTAGCCAGGTGGGTGATATCAGATGCATTTTTAAAAAATGTTTGAAACAATTTATATAGTAAAGGTGAAATACAAATATAACACTCCTGTAATTTATACAATAGGTCTTTCATTAGAATATGTTTTAATGTCTGCATACATTAACATTGTTGTACAGTCTTCTTATATTGTTTAACTGCCAATTTTCAGGGTCATTTTGAAATACCTCATAATTTTGTTACCTTTTCTTTAATAATGAAGATGGATGACTGCAGATCCATTCACATATGCTCTATTTTTTGCATGCATTTTGCAGTGTAGTTGAACTTGTGCTACACTGTATAAAAAGCATGATGTATGCAATATAAGGCCAATGTTGGCCATTTTTTATTGCTTGGCCTGATGCCATTGATAGAAAATACCTTTCTGTCCATTGATGTATGCTTTATTGTGGCATAACCCTTCCAAATCTTAAGAGTTTGGCGAGTCATAATATTAAGCTATATGTCATTTGTAGAATTGATGTGGCATCACCCTTTATATCAAATGATTTGTGTTTTGATATTGCACTAATTACCATATTTTACTGTCTATAATGCTCACTCAGAATTGCTTCCATATAATACACAGATCAGGATTCAGTATGCTTGAAATGATGGAATTAGCTTCCATATGATACACAGATCAGATTTAACCCTTTGAACCCTAATCTCCCCCATATTTCGGCACATTAACCCTATCCTCCCCGGCAATTTTTGACAATTTTATAAAAAGTAAAATTTTGCAAAATACAAGTAATATTATGCCTTAGAATGATAATCCACTATGATATAACAGCAAATATCAAATTGTCTCTTTTCAAACATGCTTATAAAATGCTTTTTATTACTATGACTATGTAACAAACTGTCTCGAAATTTTGTTCATGTTGTACCATTCATGCAAGATCTATATTTCACTGACCATCTAGCGAATAACATAACACAGGCCGGGATACTTTCTTATTTATTAACTCCAGTCATTCCATTAGTGATCGCATCTTGTTTTAATTATGTCTTTGAAATACCATCTTTGCTTGTGAGGGAAGACTACACCACTTGTTCCTATACCACCCACAAAATCCTGATCCAGATTTCTTATTGACAGAGCTACCATTGATAGAGTTATACCTGTTACAGTGGCTATATTAGATATAGTAACATACCTTTTTGAAAACTTTGTTTCTGCCATTCACATATTGGTCATGTTTATCAATCTTTTTAAGACATTTGTTTCAATTTTTTCGATGAAAGCATCAACTGTGTTAGATGCCTAACCAACTATTCCCTTGTGCTTTAAACAATTTCCAGCTGTTTTGCTTCAGAGGTTTTTGATGGGTCTTTTTATTTTCTGATTTCTCTTTCTCACCAGTATTTCAATGACTTTTACATGCATTTAGATATTAACTGTAACATTTCTTTTTGAATTGATGAGTGCTACTGCATCAGCATATTTCTCTTCTATATTGTATAATGAACAATATTTTCACTGCATATGTTATTCTTAAGTGTAAATTCTATCATAACACTCATCAGTTATCATCTCCACTTCTGTCATTTATCTCATTTTGTCTCTTCTTTGTGACTCTTATTCCTCGCATACCTTCCTTGGTTACTTTGTTACAAAATCATTAGTAAGATATATAATATGTACAGGTTCTATTTGAATATATCTACAACAACAACCACATTAAAATAGGGAAAAAACATGGGCTAAAAATTTAAATATAAAAAATTAGGATCATCACCGTCTTTATCTATAAGGATTTTCAAATCAATATTAAAAATGGAGTTAGTTTATTTGGTGCACTTTTAATGTAGCTTTAACAAATTTGGTCATATAGCTACGGCATTTGCCAGATGGCAGTTTACAGTAATGTCTAGTTCTGAGGCTTCAGGTACAATTAGTCCCACTCAGTCACATTATCCTAACATCAGGATGACCAGTTCTAACACAAACCTCTTAATGCGGAGAACCGAGTTGCTAGTACCATATTTATAAGTCTTTGGTATGACTCAGCCAAGGTTTGAACCTGTGGCCTCTTGCATCCATGACCAATGCTCTGACCTCTAAGGCCACCACAGTGGTTCCCTTTAAAATTTACAATTTTAAATAACCACCATCCTTGATTAAAATGTGAAAAAAATGGATAAAAGACAGCTAGAATAAAGGTTATTGAGGAAACAAATGGCAATAGCACCAATTCTTCATAAATTGAAGGATTCACAGAATATTTGAAATTTTGAGTACAAACAGAATATACAGAGAGATAAAAGAATAAAGTTAAAAACTGAAATGTTTTGGAAAAATTGGACAAGAAACAAATGTAGACTATCTCTGTCATTACTAGAGTTGAGAAAATTTTCACATCATTTTCTTATATCTTAACGTCATTGATTAACAGATTTGTTCCAGTGGAGAACTTGGTTTACAGAATGAACTGGAGCAGGACTAAATGACTTCAGGTAGAAATACATTATTCACTGGATTTTCGTCATTTAAATTGAAATTATTACCAATATTTGCATTGAGTGCCATGTTTATTTTATTGAAAATTTGAATATCAAAAGCTAACCAAATAGATGCTGTGAAAATTCTTCCTGAATAAATGTGTTGTGGTTGCTTTATTGTTGAGTTATTTGTGCATTTAACCAGAATTGTTACAATAGCTGCTATTACAGATGTGAAGTTAGTGGTGATTTGACAAACATTGCATGGTGCTGAAATTCCTCATTGATTAGGTTAGCACTCTTAATTGATTATACTGTTCATGTCATCTACATATACAGGGTATTTGATGAATGAAAACATTTTCATTGCAGATCTTGTGTCAGTGAGGTCAAAATGAAAAGATCAGTGTCAAAGTAACATTCACTTGTACCTTAGTCATTTTTGGTAAAATAAGATTAAATACAGTAATTTCAAAGTTGTATCTGATTTAGTGCTGTTCTTTACCCCATGTACATGTATAGTTATTCTTCTTGCAAGATTATTTTATCAAGTGTTTATTTTCTTGTTATGGTGGTGATATCTTAGTTGTATTTTATATTGCTCTCTTGTCAGTCTTTTTTTTTTTCTGTCATATTCATCCTTGTACTTTGTTTGATCTTTTGGCTTCTGACCAGTTTTTAAGATATTTTACGTTTGCATTGTTTGTTATAAATACTGCTAAAATCAAATTACGTTTTCTTCTCACTTGAAGCATGCTTTGAAATCCATCTATTTTATTGATCAAATTTCAAATTGATCTTTTCTACTGAATCTAATCTTTAAAGAAGACAAAATTAATCATGAATTGATTAGTTTAGATTTAGTATGCAAATTTCCTTTCTGAATTAAATGAAACTAGCAAGCACAAAATGAAAAGTAGAACAATGTCAGCAAAAAAGCTGATAAAACATTCACAATTAATTGGTAGATGAACTTGTGAAACATGGAATATGCAATTAAACACCATGAAAGAAAAGAAATTCACATTTGTTTTAGGTATTTTGTTCACGTAGTACAAATGCGGAGTTCTTTCTTCTCAAGTATTGCATGATCAAAAAGATCACGGATTTAACAATTTGTAGTCTGGACAAAATGCAATTGTGAAAGTATCCCACAATGCAGTACTTTAATGCTGTATGTGATAATAACAGCAAATGTAGACAAATGTCAACCGAAACTCTTCTCTGTTCTTCCCATTGCAGTTTTCGAGAGTAACTGAGGTTTACAAGTGTCGCATTATTAACGGTACATATTAAAGTTTTAAAGTTCATTATAACAATTTCTTTTTGACAGTTCACAAATGAGTTCATAAGAGTGAATTTAGTTGTATCTGACAAAATTGTTCTTCAGTAGTGTAACATTTACAGTCAGAACGAGTACCTATATACCAAATAACTTATATTTCTGTTTCTAAACGCAAGGTGAAAGAAACGTGATAACTACAAAAGTACAACGTAAAACAGCAGATCGTCATTGCAGACAGAAGGTATTACTACGCATAATGTACAAAATCAGCAATAATAGCACTAAAGAACTTGTTAAGAATGGGATGGGGAGAGGGGGGGTGTCAGTGATAGAGCTACTAAAAAAATCTACAACAAGATCTGGCAGACAGGTGAATGGCCAACACAGTGGACCCGTTCACCGATTTTAACAAAAAAAGCAATCTCCAGCTGTGCCAAAATTACAGAACTATCCGTTTGATCAGCCATGCTAGTAAGGTGATGCTGAAGATTATCTTGAACAGACCGAAACCAGAAGCAGAAGAAATAATCGCTGACGAACAGGCAGAGTTCCTGGGTGGAAGAAGCACAGCGGACCAAATATTCAATCTCAGGGTTTTGTGTGAAAAGTACTCACAACATCAACAAGACATCTATCATGTATTCATATATTTCAAAAAAAACTTTTGACAGTGTTGCATGAAGCATTTTGGGCCACAATGGAGAAGTACATGGGTCAAACGTTGACCAATACCATTAAGCAGCTGTACACCAAGGCTACCAATGCAGTAACTGCTCAAGATTCTGAGGGGGACTGGTTCAAGACAACAGTTGGAGTACGTCAAGGCTGTCTCCTGTCACCCACGCTTTTCAACATCTACTTAGAGTGCACCATGAGCGAAGCCCTGAAAAACCACTGTGAGACAGTCAGCTTTGGAGGACGTAACATCACCAACCTCCGCTTTGCAGACGACATTGATGGGCTGTCAGGCAGTGAAGACGAGCTTGCTACTTTAGTGAAGAACCTGGATGAAACATCTTCCAGATTTGACATGGAGATAAGCGCTGAGAATACAAAGCTGATGACAAATAGTATCTAACAAATTCTCGGCCAAGATTAAAGTCAGAGGACAGGAACTGGAAATATTAAGCCAGTTCAAATATCTTGGTTCCATAAACACCGAAGAGGGGTGAAGAGCAAACATTTTGTCGAGAGCATCACAAACAACGCCAGCTATGACAAAGCTATGACCCATCTGGAGAGACAAGAATATCTGTCTGAAAACTAAAAACAGACTAATGAAAACACAAGTAATTTCAATATTTTTGTATTCATGTGAGGCATGGACCCTGACAGTAGAAATTCCAACGACGATTTCATGCAGATGAAATGAGATGCTACAGAACCATCCTTGGCATCTCTTACATGGACCACATCACAAATGAAGAAGTGCGTAACACCATCAGGCACAAAGTAGGCCATAATGAAGACCTCCTCACCACTGTCAAAATGATAAATTTGAAATTGTATGGTTATATTTTTTGAGCCAACAGTCTATCCATAACAGTACTGCAAGGCAGCGTCCATGGTGGCAGAAGGAGAGGTAGACACCAAATAGTGGACTGACAAATTCACAGAATGGACCAGGAAAAGGTTTGCAGAGACACAGGCATTGGCGCATGATCGAGACAAGTGGAGGGAACTGGTAAGATGTTCAGCAGCAAAGTTAATCAACGACCATACTAGGTCCAGAGACTGATGATTATGATTAACGTTAGTGGAGGTTAGGTTAAGGTCTAGGTCGTTCATCATAAGATTGAAGAGTATAGGACTGAGCACGCTTGTTTGTGTGGTGCCGTTTTCCAGGGGATGGGTGTCTTTTGAGTGCGTATTGCCTACACCAATTATGATTTTACCTGTTAGAAAGTTTTGAATCTAGTTGAACATGCATCTTGTAATTCCGAAGTTGTTGAGTTTGACAATCAATCCTGTTGTACAGTCTAGGTCAAAGGCTTTTTCTATGTGAAGAAAGATAGCTTTGAGATTTCTATCTGGTTTCCTCATGGAGTTGAATGCTAATTTTATGTCCGTTTCTAATCTTTATAATTGATCAGTGGTGGATTGCTTGTTACGAAAGCCGCATTGTTCTTTTTTAATAACAGGTTGCTGCTTGCTTTCGAGGTGATATTTTAACCTGTTCGAGAGTATAGTCTCCATAATTTTACATTTTTTGTGTGGGAGATGGTCGATATAAGGTTATGTTATATCCTCGTATATAAGGATGATGACTTTGTTTACAAAGAAGCCTACTCCATTTATGAGCTTGTCCAACTCGCCACTATAGTAGAATATATGCCCATCTTCAGTTTGGTGTTATCCTGGGGCTTTTCATCTGACTTCACAGAGTCTCAGAATGTACCATGTGTAGTGTGTCAACTCTTGGAGTGTTCCAATTTGCGCCAGAGTTCTAAATGTCCAGCTGGCGATTTCGATGCTGTCTCTCGCCCTGATGTCATGCAAAGTACCAGTAGCACACTTGTCACCTCCGTCCTGGTGGACAACGGCAGGCGATGTCCTTGTTGACACGGGCGATGACCGATCCGGTATGGTAACCAGATTTGTTCAGCATTTTCAGTGTCTTGCGCAAAAGTCGTCTGGCGGAGCCCATCTCACTCTAAACCAAGGAGTTGCCAGAACGGGTAGTAGGCTGCCTTAGGGTCTCCACTCCGGATTTTCTTTTCGGTTTTACTCTCTTAGCTTTTGGCTAATCAAAGCCGACCTGCATGGCAGCAGGAGACTCGTGTATGGGCGGGTGTGTCCATTTCCCGAGCAGATAAAGCATCTACCCACTAAAGTTAATATCTCGCAATTTGCTGATGATGGTGGCATTTGGAGAGCAGGAAACCCCGCAAGCAAACCAGTCATTACTGAAATCCACAATAGCTTAGATAACATAGGGAGATGGGAGGATAAATGGGGGTTTAAAATCTCACATGAAAAAATATTAGCGATCATATTTACCTCAAAACGAAACAAACAAAATAGTTTACCCTAACCTTTACCCTCAAAACCAACTAATCAAATGTGTTAAAGTAGTAAGGTTCCCAGGGATGTATTTTGACGATTACCTAACCTGGGAACACCATATTGATCTGCTAATTCAAAATGCAATAAAGAACTAAACCTCCTACGAAACCTCAAAGATACCACATCCGGATCCAACCAAGAAACCTTGCGTACCACTTATCAAGCCCTTATAAGATCCAAACTAGACTATGGTTGCCAAGTGTACAATTCGGCAAAACAAACGCTCCTAGACAAATTAATCGTTTGCACAGGCACACTCCCCTCCACCTCACTGGACGAGCTCCATGTCCTCACTGGAAACTACTACTAAAACTGAGAAGACAGGAAATGCTACTCAGATACTCCATCCGATTAGCTAGCCACGCCAACACACATCCCACTAAAATTGCCATTTACAGATGTAACGTTGCTTAGAGTCCCAAACCTAGAACTAGAACCTAGGGATCAACTCTCAATCCTTGAACAACAGGAAGAATACAGCAAACCACCTGAACAAACCCCTTGGACACCAATCAAACCAAGGATAAACACTGTGGCAATGGCATACAGAAACAAACTGGAACAAGAAATTAAACTAAAATTCATAATCGCAAATGACATAAGGACACCAACCCTGGTTTCATAAAAAAATATACACAGACGGGTCAAAATCAGATGAACCACCCAGAATGGCAGCCGCAGTGGTAATCATGGATTTCGACATCGAAATGTGAACTAGGCTACCAGACCATTACTCTATTTACACTACTGAATTCTGGGCAATTACTGAATCACTTAAATAGATTAAGAGCAACAATATTCCAAAAGAAATTCAATTAAAAACCGTAACACCAACTCAAGAGAGACATTCCTTGCCGAGGTCTTCCATGTGCTGTAAGAATTAACCACAAGAGGTCAGATAGACACGTTCATGTGGGTATCATCGCATTTCGGAATCCCGAGCTAAGTAGCTAAACGTAAGCTAAGAGACCTAAATCCTACCACACTTAGATATAGCATCACAGAAGCACAATGCTTCGTAAAAACCTTTACCAACCAAAAATTACAGGAACACTGGATTCCACTCCTAAAGGCGGGAAACTACACTCCATCCTCAAATCAATCAAAGTCAGCAGCAGTGTGAACCAAAACTAATCAATCATATAACGACAGGTAAAACCAAATTAGCCAACAGCTTCGGCATATATATATATATATATATATATATATATATATATATATATATATATATATATATATATATATATATATATATATAACTTGTAAACATACATTGTTACCACTGCAACAAATTAGAAGATCTGCAGCATATATTCAACGATTGCACGAAATACCAACTAGCAAGAACCAACTTGAGAAAAAAGGACAAAAAAGCAATTGGATCCCCATATATATTTCCAGAATTCCTAGACCAAAAAACCTTAATAAACAATAACATCCCATAATATATTAAAATATATAGCAAAAACGGAACTCCAAAATAAGATATAACAGGTCCCATTTATCCAGTAAAACACCCACCCACCACAACAAACAAACAAAATCACCCTCAATCTATTAAAACATCAAATAAAGCAAATCGAACATTCACCGCCAAATCCAATAACCCCAAATTAAACAACCGCATCTTATGAACACTGATATTCACATGGGTTCATTGAAGAGCAATATTTCGTTTAAAACAAATCACCTCTACCTGCCTGCTCTAACTAACCATATACAACCTCTACTACCGCAACAGTGACCGTCGAATAGCAACAACAATCCATACAAATTCGAACACAAGGACCATCAGACGCAGCTGTACAATGTGGCACATACAATAGTTAGCAACTCATTGTAACCCAAAACACTTCATTCACGACGGTGGTCTCAAACACAGGACCATCAGGCCCAGCTGCACAATGCGGCACATAAAATAATTAGTAAATTTACTATGATCCAAAACTTAAATTCTATAAGGTGGTCTAAAACCCAGGACTATCAAGCCCAGATGCACAATGCAGCAACTTGAACAGCTAGGAACAACCTTTAGGACCACAAACGTTTACTGTATAAGGTGGTCTAAAATCTCAAGACCACCAGTTCCGGCTGCACAATGCGGCACCGAAATAACCACCTTACCCCGCCCCTGCAAAACAGACGGTCACTGACATGGTACTAACCTTCTCTTAAAACAGCACAGAATTTATTGTCATAATTCAGATACTTTCTTTCGGCAACCACTCTATTCAGCCAAATTCAAATTTCAAGCATAACGCCACCTCAGACGCATCGCGTGGAAACCACAAACACCTCCACAGTGGACAACCATCTGCCTCCCCTGCACCTTTCTTCCTTTGCCTCTGCTGGACACCACATGCCAGCACGCAATGTGCACATAAATGTTTCTATAAAAATAACCAACGTATACCGTCAAGTGAGACATCCTCCTTTTAAAACATGAGCGTGTGTTGGGTCCATTCCCACTCATGTCAGCCCTACATTCGGGTCATTAGGGACCTAAATGTATCCATAACCCAAGGCTAAATTAACAGTGCTCATTTGGGGATGAGGATCTTATTCCGTCCCCTATGAACAATTAACATACTGCTGAGCGGCCATAAACTCGAGGTACATGCACTTAATGTGCGCACATCTTGTTAATTCAAACAAACAAAAACAAACCCCACAGTTGTTAAATTATGCGAACGTGACAATAACATGTAGCAATTGTTTCAAACTAAAATTTTACCCCAGGAGATTAACCAGCATCCAGGCATCTGTTTTGCGCCGTAGTCAGATTTAATATTGATGCATTGGGAAATAGTAGTTAGAATTTGCGAGATTAACGTGTTTTATGTTGTGACCATTTTTTAAAAATATTTTTTAAGCGGTGTGTGTGTGTGTGTGTGTGTGTGTGTGTGTGTGTGTGTGTGTTAATTACTTGTTTTCTTAGAATTATTTGGATTATAAGAGATTATTTTCCCCTGGAAATTGTGCTCTAAATTAATTTTTGGACAAGGACAGTTATCGAAATTTACAAAGAATTCAAAGACTGGAATATTATTTTCTTGGATTCAGCAAAGAACTGTTGACACGTCAGTATGACGCTGATCACAGCATACGCCATCGCCTTCCATTTTGGATTTCATTTAGATTCGGAATCACTTTCATAAGGACATTTTATTACTAGGACTTTTATTTTATAATTCTTGGATTATTTTTTTTGGATTCGATTCGTAAAACCGTAAGTTCTTTTTATCATTTTTACTTTAATTTTATCGGAAAATAAATTATTTGTTAAATTTTATAAAACTTGTTGTCTTCACTCTTTTCTCGTTGCATTTTTGTAGAGCCTAAACGAAACAGTCAAAGTTGTATGTCATCCATTTTTATACCAATAGCACTGTAAAACCTCCGAAATATCATTTGATTAATTTGATTTTCTTGCTTTTCAAACCGACTTATGTCAAGTCATCTCCAACAACTGTCCGTCTGTTAAACTGTTAGTCTCTCTGACATTTTAAAACAAGACAGTTTTTCTTTTTACTTGCTTTTACTGTTGTTTCTTACCTTAGAATTTCCACGATTGCTGAATACACTATATTGGTTGTTAATAGTTAAGTACATAATGCAGGGTCTTTCATATCCACCATCATTTTTGTATGGGATCATCTTTGTTTAAGTCGTATACGTTATATGCTTAGTATAAACTATGCGACCTTGTGCCACTTCCACCTCTTTGACCACACAGGTATCATGACATTTGTTTAAAAAATTCAAGTCCTACACCCGATATCTTTAACTCTGCATCGTGTATCATTTCGTGAGTATCATAAAGTGAGCAGGTGTAGTTTATAATTTCCTGATGTAAAACATTTTAATTCTTAAATAAATGTCGCATATAAATTATCTTCGTTTACGTAATAGCCATGCAGATCTCCATGTGGTGTAAGGGTGAAATGACGTTCTGAACATAATGATATGTTTGCGTATTGAGTAAAATGTTTACATTAGTGGTATCATCATCATCATCATCATCATCATCATCATCATCATCATCATCATCATCATGTCTCTTGACCTAGTGTGGTCGTTGAGGCACTGTGCTGCTGAACATCTGACCAGTTCCCGCCACTTGTCTTGATTATGTGCCAATGCCTGTGTCTCGGCAAAACTTTTCCTGGTCCATTCTGTAATGTTCTCACTCTACTTTTTTTTTCTGTCTACCTCTCCTTCAACCGCCTTGGACACTACCCTGCAGTACTGTTGAGGATAGACTGTTGGCTCTAGTGACATGGCCATACCATTTCAGTGGTACAGACCTGTCATCAAACATTTTAAAGATATGTATATACTCAAATGGGTAAAGTTATTTCCTCACTCAGATTACATACTTCAAAGCATTTTAGTGTTTCTGTAAATCTTTCATCACTTTGCTATTTGTCAAATCTTCTATAGATAGTCCCATGAGTCTACAACTATTTACAAACTAGGTTACCCTTGTGACGGTTATGTTCGTTTCTTCTTCCTGTTTCATGTACCTTATTGTTATGGTATTATGTATATCAACTTTATATTGGTTGTAACGTTTGGTACATAATTGCATCTATGTTAGGTGTAATTTTTGTTCATAACTGTAAATTGAGGTAAATATCTATAAAGAAGATATTACATAGCTAATTTTTTACATTAGCATATATTCTATTTTACGTTATCACAGTAACTGTAGTTTACATAAATTATATTAATTGATGTTTCTTAAAATTAAACTTGTTGAAAAGTTTATTGTAATTTCTCATTGGCTGCTGGGGTCAGGTGGGTTCTAATAAGAATTAAGTTATATACCATTGGATGGGTTAGGTCATATGAACAGGTATTTTGAAATATTAGATTGAGTAGTAAGATTATACTTTTCTGCCTTTATTCTTCAAAAGCTATCGTTATAATCTTACTTAACGCACGTTTTGTTGAAACAAATTGGCAATTGTTGCAGCCAGAAATATTAAATCGTATACATTGTGGACAAAACTTTAAACTGTAAAAGAAAATGTGATTGCATGTCTTGTAACAAAGTTAAAATCGATATGTACTATCGTATCACTTTACAAAACATTTACCCGCATGGTATAACCTACATAAGCCATGATATACATTGAAACAAAGTCAAAGACGATTAGTTGCCATCGCTCTACAAAACAATTATCAACATGGTATGATAGAACAGAGTCACAAAGTGCATTGTCACAAAGCCGACAACAATCTGTACGTATCACTTCTCAAACCATTTATCAATGCATAACGTTTACACGGGGTCGGTGAGTAGACTAGGATAAAGCGAAAACATTGCTTTATTGCAGTTGGTGGAGTTTCTTAGCAACTGACCCTGACAAGAGTTGTTTGTCCCCTCGGCTTTGACTTTTCATGTTAGAAATACGGAATGTATACGGGCAGACGTGTCTGCAGAAGATGAAAGTAAGTTTTATTTGTGATATTTTGTACTCTGCAAATAAGAAATTAAATTACAGAAACTAATGTTTAAGGAATTTTACAATATTCTTTATTATAAAGACGAACAATGCAACATCACAGACAAGGAAGTAAGAATAATTTACAAAAACGTGAACTCAAATTTGTCACCGCATTGTAGATACTATGTATTTATGAGAAGAAAAGACTTCGCGCCCGATAATGCTTCTTGAAGTGTCCTCTGGTGCATCAGAACACTTTAGTTGTTGAGCTGGACATATTTAAGTGTTAATTTTGAAGAAGAAAAAAGTACGTCATCCTTCGATCTACTGTTTATATATGTAATTCTGTCTATTTCAATAGCAACGTGAATAATTTTCACTCGCATCACCAGTGAATTTGTGTGTATACAAGTTTTTATTAAGAATTAGCCAGTCATTGTCCGTAAGCGTTTATGTATTTTGCTATTTTTCATGCTAATTTCCATGCGCCCCAATTGTCACAACAAGCATGACAGTCAGTTTGTAAGTTCTTACTTTGTTTTGACAAAATGTGTCAACGGCACAGAGGAACAGTTGAGATAACAATAGAGAAAAATTGCGTACCTAATGTGGACAATATTGTGTATGTGTTATTCATCAATGACGCATTGTGTTCTGTGCGCCACATATACTGACTTCATTTATTACAGAGTAAGTTATTCTAGATCTTAAATCATATGTCAGAATGAAGCGAAATGAAAACGTTTAGCGAAATCAACAATAATTCCTATATATACTATCACGAGTCCAAAATAGGAATGCAGCTTCAGAAATTTGAAAGCGAATCAGATTACCGTATTCGCAACATTGATCGTCATCAGCCATACTACTCAGTCCCCGAAACGCAAAGGTGTAAAACTTCATCCGATTGGCTAATAAAATTATCGATTATGGTAATAACATAGATCACCAGAATATGACCCTTAGTGGTCGCTCTCGATCTTCACGTAGGACATTAGAGATCTGATTTTAATCAGACTTGGAAAAACTAATTATTTCCATAGAAAATCAAAATAACCTTTGAACTCAAATTCTAATAAACATCTTCTTTGCCACTTATATACTAGACGAAAGTCAGGTTTCAAATCTATATCCACACCTATATCACGGTCAAAAGTGAAGGACACAATATAAATGAAATATACAAAACAGTTGAGTGGGCACATTAAAGTGTTGATTTGAAGACAAAAGCATTACATTATTTTTTAATACAAATTTTTATTCTTTCTACCTGCCTGACCCCCACCCACCCACCCCCTCTCCCTCCCCCCCCCCCCCTCTCTCTCTCTCTCTCTCTCTCTCTCTCTCTCTCTCTCTCTCTCTCTCAAAATAACAATATGAATAATATAAGGCTGAGCGTATGCTAAAATGTTTTAATTTATTGCATTGTTGCAGTTGCTAGCCTGGAATAATTCAAATATTCCTATCAGTCGAAAAAAGAAGAATCAGAATTTCATTGGGTCTCTCCAATTTCAGAAATGCACTCTGAACATAGACTAATTTCTCATAATTTCCGGTTTTCCCAGTCATAAAAACGTGTTTGTCTGACATTAATAATATTTGTCTGTCTCTCTCTTCATCCTATTAAAATTCACACAAATGACTGTAGCAACATCGTAATGTTTAATTCTTCTTTGACTCCATGCCCTCATAAGTTAAATTCCCATATATCAACATACAGATCAGTCCATGTTAAATTCACACACACACACACACACACACACACATATATATATATATATATATATATATATATATATATATATATATATATATATATATATATATATATATATATATATATATATATATGACTACACTACAGAAAAACAGATGACAAAATCAATGAAATTGGAAAACATAAAAACATGCTGAAAACATATAAGATGCAAAACACAGTTAGGTCTCTAAGTTTGTCCCTGCAATCGAAACAGGTGAGTCTCAAGAGCACTCTTAAAAGGGACCACTGTGTCTTTGTGTCTAATTTCAATGGGCAATTCGTTCAACGTCACCGGGCCCTGGTATGCAAACGAACATTGTCCATATGACTTTGTTTTCACCGTGGGAACAATGAGTATACGATTATCAGAAGAAGAGCGTAAGTATCTAGTTGGTTTATACAAATGGGTGAGGCTGGATAGGCATGTTGGACTGGAGTCTGTCATTGAAACATAGCACAGAGAACAAATTTTGTGTTTGATTCTGTATCGAATCGATAGCCAGTGTTGGGTACAGAGCAGTGGTGAGGTGTGCTCTGATCGAGGTACTCTAAAGATGATCCGTGCAGCTGTGTTTTGAACTTTTTGAAGTTTCTGGAGTAAATATTGTGACGAACCAGACAGAATTGATTTACACTAGTCCAGTTTTGAAAGTACTAATGAACACACAAGTGTTTTAGTGACATCAACTGAAAGATATTTACGAATGGAACGGATGCGTCTCAATTCAAGATATGCAGCCTTGCATATGTTCATGACATGTTGGTGCAATGTGAGAGTACTGTCTAGAGTAACGCCTAGTTTTCGTACTGACTGTGAGAATTTAATGTTGGTGTTGCTGATATTTATTGTCTGAGGTAAAGGATGTAAATGAGAAAGTCTTTGTGTTGTGATCAGAATAGCCTCAGTTTTATCATCATTCATCTGCAGCTTGTTACATGTCATCCATGATTTCTCATCAGAAATGCACCTCTCTACTCCATGGATGGTAGCATCAACATCAGTTGAGTGGCTAGACTTGTATTTTTGGGTGTCATCAGCATACAAATGGTGCGACACTGGGTGATGATCTATAACACTTGAGAGCGGCTGAGTGTACAGAATGAAGAGAACAGGTCCAAGAACAGATCCCTGCCCTGTGGAGCACCACAACATACGTCAACTGGGCTGGAGTGTATTCCATTTACAAATATTCTTTTGTCTCGTTCACTAAGTAGGACTTGAACCACTGTAAGGCTATTTTTCTGAATGCCAAATACATGCTGGAGACGGTGAAGTAATATCTCATGGTCTATTATGTCAAATGCTGCAGATAAATCTAGGAGAGTGAGGACTGTAATCTTTCCACTATCCAAAGCAGAGAGAATGTCATTAAATAATTTCAAAAGAGTAGTTTCCGTACTGTGGCAAGGGCGATATGCAGACTGTACATTGCTAAAAAGACTGTTTGAATTCAATGAAACACAAGATGGGTTAGAACAACCTTTTCTAAGATTTTTTATATGAATGGGAGATTAGAAACTAAGCGGTAGTTCTTTAAATCGGTATGGTCAAGTGTTGGTTTCTTCTGCAGTGGCTTTACAATGGCAGTTTTTTTTAAAAATGAAGGGAGTTACCCCGATGAGAGAGAGAGAGAGAGATATATTAATAACATCAGTTAGTGAAGGCAATATTGGGTCTAAGCACTCAAGCAGCAGTGATGTCGGAATTGGATCAAGTTCACAAGACTTTGGTGCACTTTTTATCACGATTGTCCGTACTATATCAATATAAACAGGTTCAAATGCACCTAACGGTTGTCGCTGAAATTCTGCATCATAACTGTATGGTGACGAGTCAGTTTAAATTGTGCTGTCAAGCGAATCTCAAATGGTTTGTACTTTGTCACGGAAGAAATTTGCAAATTGGCCCGGAAGGTCTAGTGGAGAGAAAATTGTTGGAAGTAGTGTACATTTGTTCCTTGACATTAGTTTGTATATATATATATGTATATATATATATATATATATATATATATATATATATATATATATATATATATATATAAATAATCAATCAATCAATCAATCCTCTCTGCGCCGTCTGGTGCTTGAGGCAACAGCAAGGGAGCACCATTTCCGTCTGTCGTCAGCTATTGCAGGGGCGGTCTGATAGGTGAGGCCTCTGGTCTTAAGGTCTCTCTCCACTGTTCGTCGCCAGGTCTCTTTGGGTCTGCCACGGTTCCTTTTACCCTGTGGGATCCATCTCAGTGCCACCCTTGGTAGTGAGTCAGGAGGCATTCTGCAGACATGGCCGAGCCATCTCCATCGCCGAGTTGAAATGATCTCAGAGATGGTGCTTGCACCCGCTCTGTGCCGAAGTTCCTCATTTGAGATCATGTTTGGCCAGAAAATCCTCATGATGCGTCGCAGGCATTTGGTTTGAAACACTTCGAGCTTGTGTTCTATGTTCGCAGTGGACTTCCAACACTCTGAGCCGTACAAAAGGACGCTCAACACGTTGCTCTTGAAGATACGGATCTTTGTGTGGACACTGAGGTTTCTTGTCCTCCATATGGGCTTCAGCATTGCGAAGGTCTGGTTGGCCTTGCCGATTCTTGTGACGACTTCCCTTGTGCTATCTCCATCCGTGGCGACCTTGCTACCGAGGTAAGTGAAATCGTCTAGTTCTTGCAGAGGCTGGTCATTGATGGTGATTGGGTTGCCCACTCTAGTATTCTTCCTCAAGACTTTTGTCTTCCCTATGTTGACTCGAAGACCTATGGTATTTGCTGTCTGTACCAACTGTTGTGTCTTCTGTTGAATATCCTGGTGTCTGCTTGCCAGCAACCCGATGTCGTCGGCATAGTCCAGGTCATCCAGCATTGAGGTCAACGTCCATTGTATTCCATGCCTCTTGCCCTCTGTGGTGCGACGCATGATCCAGTCAATGGCCAGTGAGAAGAGAATTGGAGAGAGAATGCATCCTTGCTTCACTCCGGTTTCCACCTTGAATGGTTCAGTGAGTTGGTTGTTGTGGATTACTCTGCACTCAGAGTTTTCGTACAGGGACCTGATGACATTGACAATTTTCTTGGGGATGCCATAATGTCGTAGGATCCTCCACATAGAGTCTCGGTGCAGGCTGTCGAAGGCCTTCTCAAAGTCCACAAAGACCACATAAAGGGATCCATTCCATTCATGAGACTGCTCAAGTATCTGCCTCAGTGTGAAGATGTGGTCGATGCAAGATTTGCCTTTCCTGAAGCCTGCTTGTTCCTGGCGTAGGATGCCGTCCACAGCTGTTGTGATGCGTTGAAGAATGATGCGGCTAAAGATCTTACTGGAGAGGGATAGCAATGTGATTCCTCGCCAGTTGTTGCAGTTTCCCAGATCTCCTTTCTTGAGAAGTTTAACTATGATTCCGGTTTTCCAGTCATTTGGTGCTTTTTCACTATCCCATATCTTTTGGAGAATCTGGCAAAGAAGCTTCGGCGTCTCTGTGTCTTCTGCCTTCAGCATCTCGGAACACACTCCATCATCGCCAGGTGCCTTTCCATTCTTCAGCTTGTGACTGGCCTGCTTGACCTCCTCAACAGTGATGTCGTTGCAATTGATGTCAAGGTCCTCCTCTGCTTCAGGAATGTCAGCGAGTACGGGTGGGTCTGGGCGATTCAGGATATACTCGAAATGTTGCTTCCATCTTTCCATCTTCTCCTCCTCCACTGTGACATAGTTTCCAACTTCGTCTCTCACTGGAAGATCGTGGTGCTGACTATAGTCGCCCTTCAGTTTCTTTGTGTTTTGATACACCGTTTTCATGTCTTTCTGCCCTGCTGCTACCTCTGCCTCCTTGGCTAGCCTCTCTGCAAATTCTCTCTTGTCTCTCCTTACTGATTTCTTCACCTCCTTGTCTTTTCCTCCATACTCCTGCATAATTCTCTCTTTCAGTCTTGGTGATTTTGAATCCAAAAGTCTCTTCTTAATCTGTCTTCTCTCTTCTATGCGAGTCCATGTCTCTTCTGATATCCACTCTGTCTTCCTATTATTCCTGTAACCTAAAACTTCTTCTCCTGCTTCCTTCATTGCTCTGTTAAAATTGTCGATGGTCAGCGATGTCTCATCTCCTAGAGCACTAAACCGATTCCTTAAAGCCAGCCTGAATTCATCCTTTACTTTTGGATTCTTTAGTTTGTCCACATCAAAGCGTTTATTCCTGGAGACCCCTATCCTAACTTTCCTAAGCTTCAAAGTCGCCTTAGCCACCAGAAGAAAATGGTCGCTGCCAACGTCAGCGTTCCGCATCACTCGCACATCCTGCAAAGAGTGTTTCCACCGACCGTTGATGATGATGTGGTCGATCTGGCTCTGGGTTCTGCCGTCTGGTGACGTCCATGTAAGCTTGTGGATGTCCTTGTGCTCGAACAGAGTCCCTCCTATGACCAAGTCATTCTCTTGACAGAAGTTGACCAGCCTTTCCCCGTTATCAGTCATCATGCCTATTCCATGGCACCCTCTTCTATATATATATATATATATATATATATATATATATATATATATATATATATATATATATATATATATATATATATATCAGTCCATGTTAAAATCCCAGTTCCCCGTAACTGTCGTGATAATTAGAATGATGTCATGTATTTGCCTCTCTGCTTGCGTTATTGTTGTAACAGGGTTGATAAAATTTCTTTCCATTTTGATGTCTGCCCCTTTCAACATTTCATATGCAGTTAGTAATATATCAAACGTATTTCACAAATTTCAGTATGTTCAATGTTAAATTGAAACCTTATTTTAAACCTATGACTGTATTTGTCTCAGTTGTGTTTTTATGGTCTATCTGCACGATCAATTTGTTGGTTATTTAGCACAGATTCCAGAGCATAAAAGAACACCGAACATTTTCAACTTTCACGTTGACACGTCCTTTTTAGTCTTATACCATTCAAGATAATCTCTGCCTACGTTTTTCATGAGAACAAAAGCCATCTTGAATTATAGGTTATGTTCTATCCAAATTTCGTGTGAGTTATGTCGAATGAACATCGATCTTTGGTCGGTATATTTAGAAACCTTGTCCAGAGCAAAATTCTTTATACTTGACTCGTTAAAGAGCCTTGTTTAGTCGTTTCCTTAGAATTATAGTTAAATCTAGCTGGACGTATACATAACCAAACTCTCAACTTTTTTTTCATTGTCAGTTTTCTTAAAATCTAGTTCAGTATCGTTGATACGTTCCTACAAATATTGCCTGTGAAATCTATACTCATTAAATGTTTTTTTTATAAAAATTAATTGCTTTACTCTTTCAGTGATAATTTTGCAAAACAAATTTTTTTATTGATATGATCCAAATCAATACTGGTTGAGCATCGATTACAAGTACTTGCACATGTTTCACCGTGTGTTGGTACAATTTAATTATACACAGTAGTCATCGTTTTGATTTATTAAAGCAGGAAACAAAATCAATATTTGATATTTACATGTTTGTTAAAACGCGTAGGCTACTGTCTGTTCTATCAGAACCCTGTGTTCTTTCTCAGTATAATCCTTTTTATAAAAGCCAAAGCAGCACTCATTATCTCAGAAACAGTTGTTTTCGTTTGTCTTTTTATGGCAAACCTCTTGAACATACATTTGTGTAAGAGTAACCTTTGTATGTGTGGTCTTCGCCATTTTGCTTTTAAAAACCTGTCTGATTGGCAGTCGAAATAATACAAGCACAGAAAGAAAAAATTCAATACAGGTATAAATTGTCACACAGAAGAAGAAAAAAAACGTACAGGTTTCTGTATCACACAGAAATAAAACTGTACACATTTACTTTATCACAGAAAAACAACTTACAGGTTTACATTATCACACAGAAAAAAACTTACAGGTTACTTTATCACAGAGAAAAACTCTTACAGATTTACTTTAGCACACGGGAAAATCTTATGCAGAATAAATACCAGACAACGGATGGTATTATTTATCTTCATAAATTTACATAGCTTAATTATTGCCTAGAAATTAATTACTGTAAAGCAGTGTGAGCCAATAGAAAATCAGTTACATATCCATATATTTTGGTATAAAATCAAGTTTAAAGAAACTAGTTTTGTTCGCTTTTTGTAAATAAGAGAAGATCAGTGACAATTATAAATTGCCCATTTGATAAGACATGTCTTACACAACCCGCATGATAAATAAGATATTTAAAAAGTAATTTGCTGTACGCAGGACCAACGAGGTTCTAGTTGGCAACTGGACTACATGCAAGCTCATTGTGACACATCTGATAGGCTTTATTAGTATATGCAGATCATTTAAAATTTATAAACCAAAATATCCGATTAATAATTATATAAGAAAATACTAATGCTAATCTCTATCCCCCAAAAATAAAAGAACAATTTAATTTTCGTTTCAAAATTGAACAAAGACAGTTTTCACATAAAAAAACCTACTCTTTCATCTGATGGTAAAACTTACTAATATAGCATTTTATTCATGACAGCATATACAATAAATAAATTAAAAATTGTATTACGTGTAGGTTGAGACAGTATAAATTAATTGCTACTACCAGTCATCAACATGCACAGGCACAGACACATGTAAGAAGAAAACGATCAATTTGGATATAACGTTTGTCTGTTAAAGCGTTCTGAAAATCCCGTGCAAAATTTTGCATGAATACAAACTAGACCAACGGTCATTTACATTTAGTACACCTGAACAAGCTATCATTGAAAATGTAACATTAAGTGAGATATAAACATAAATGCTAACTGATGCTAAAATGTTTTAAATGATGTAACTCAATTCTGTCTGGTTCGCCTCAATATCTACTCCAGAAACTTCAAAAAGTTCAAAACACAGCTGCTCGGATCATCTTTAGAACACCACGATCAGAGCACACCTCCCCACTGTTGAACTGTACTCGACACTGGCTATCCATTCGATCTAGAATCAAACACAAAATGTGTTCTCTGTGCCACGTTTCACTGACGGACTCCAGTCCAACATACTTATCTGGCGTTACCAATATGTACACACCAGCAAGATACTTACACTCTTCTTCTGACAATCGTATACTTATTATTCCCACAATGAAAACGAAGTCATATGGACAACATTCTTTTTCATACAAGGGCCCAGCAACGTGGAACGAATTACCCATTGAATTAGACACAAAGACAGTGACCCCTTTCAAGAGTGCTCTGAAACTCACCTTTCTCGACTGCAAGAACAAACTTATAGACTTAATACTATTTCCTACCTTAAATATTGTCAGCATTTTTATGTTTTCTAATCTTACGGTGTCTTTTTTGTTTGTTTGCTTGTTTGTTTGTTTTTTGTGTTTGTTTGGGGGGTGGGGGTGGGTGGTAATATATCATTATAGATGTAAAGCGCTTAGAGCTTCTAAAGATTAGGCGCTATACAAAGTCCTCATTATTATTATTATTATTATTATTATTATTATTATTATTATTAGTAGTAGTAGTAGTAGTAGTAGTAGTAGTAGTAGTATTGTTATTATTATTATTATTATTATTATTATTATTATTATTATTATTATTATTCAGTCTGGAATAACAGCAGGAATAAATATGCCGCATAACGTGATCTGCTGAAGTAAATCATTAGTGTTGTGAAGACACAGTTAATTGTTAATAATAATGGAGAAACCGATGCATCAAAGTCAAGGTGATGCATGATGTGTCAACAATAAGTTATATGGATAAGCACTGGGTCAGACCATGCCCATAAAAAAAACTTTCACTGGGCAGACGAAAAAGAAATTGAAACCTAGCCAATAATGGAGTGATTGCCATTAAACTAGTCGAATTCTAAAAGTAGATTTAGAAATACTAACTTCTGCATGACTATTTTAAACTTTATCGTTTGACAATTTAGGAAAAAAAACTAATTCCATGTCAAGATTTCTGTCGCTACAAAATAATTTTAGCAGAATACTTTCAATGATTAAATTATTATTTATATGTGGGGCAAACACACAAAGAAACAATTCATTATTACTTTCAAGCTGTATTTTCAGTTATAACATTCTAGAAGATAATAACAATATTTTCAATCATTAGAACTGGTCAAAATTAAACGTGTTTTAAAAAAAGCTTTGAAGAAAATAAACACTTTTAAGTTAAGGAATAATATTATCATTGGAAAAAAATGGTAAAATCTGAAATAAATCTGATCTGAAAATATGTACCGACAAAACGAAATTTTCGTTTATCAGATGTGCGACGACAGTTACACGAAGAATCAACAAACACAAATCCATTCGACGAAAATGTTTCAGATGTCGAACTAAAATAGCTGATATCAATCATCGACGGTAAGCCTATTCAGCTGATGCCTCTCATTCGACAGCTTACATTTGTAGTCAGAAATATTTGTTTTGTGTCATAAATTAGACATTGAATTCGCATAGTTTCTATGCGTTTCGTTAAACGTTTCATTAAATGAAACTATAATTGGAAGTAATTATCTAGTTGAACGACCGATTGCTTTCGTGTCACTGGACATCTACGTGGACGTGTTCCTCCCATCTGTTAATTAGAAGACATGAACGCGCGCGCGCGTGTGTGTGTGTGTGTGTGATTTGGATATTTTTAAAGTAGCTTTAACAATTTTTCAGTTATATCGCTATGATGTCTGCAGTGTGACAGTTTATAGTGATAGCACTATTGCATCATGCCGGAGACATGTAGCATCATATCCCACCCATATTATCCTGACACCAGGCTGACCAGTCCTAACAATAACATCGTAATGCTGAGCGCCAGCCACCATTCTTCCAGTCACAACCTTAGCAGTAAATCTCTTTTGGAATATTTGGAATATCATTCTCCTTTTAACGAATGGCTACTCTGTATGCCAGAACCATCATGATTATGATGAAGGTGGAATACATATCACTATTGGTGCGAGTTTGTACATCCTCACTATCTTCCTGTCAATAAATCATATTTTGGCAGTGTCAGAAGTTAGAAATGAAAAGAAATCTGGGCCAAACTATTCTATTCTCGAAGGTAAAAGTGACGGTGAAATATTTTCAAAAAGTAATCTCCATTAAGTTGTGACTAATGTAGTATGTGTACCAAGGAGTCGCTTCACAACGAGGACATGGTTTTGAAGATATATTAAAATCAGGTTGTGTATGGTAACAACCGTCTTGAAACCGAAGGTGACTCGTGGATTGCATTCTTTAAAAGATGCTGCACTTACGCAAGGAAAAGAATTTCTTCAATATGTTCTCATCGACAAACAAATTCCCAAAGAAGCCTCCGTGAGATCAAGTAGAAAATGTGTTACTTCAAACTGAAAAAGACTTTCTTGTCGTCGAGACATCCCTGTAAATGTGCTGCATAGGGCTGACCAAATACAGAGACGATCAAAAACAAACATTGGCTCGTACGAACTTCATTTTACTAATGAAAAAAAAAAAAAAACTGCTGATCTCATCGTCTAATGTTTGCTATACTCCAACTAACAAATCTTGCATGCACGCAAAAAGAAAACAACCTAACTTCTTCCTTCCTGATCAGGCTATTGGTGCCAGAAATAATTAAAGAAAACCCACAGCTTAAAGAACACTCAAACCACACAATGTAGTTCTAATCCCAGACAAGCAGACACGCTGCACAAGGTGGCAATGCTTGGTTCACTCATAACAGATCAACTGAAGGACCTGCCAATCTGACCCAATACCTTACGAAAATAAGGTGGTTCAAGCTAAGGGAATGAACCGCAGGACTCGCTAATTTGACCCCTTAATTAGTATATAAAAATGTAAGGTGGTCAGAACATCAGGGCGAACCGCACAAAGCGGTATCTATCTTAGAACCCGAAACAAATATTGGTTAGCAACAGGGCCGGCGCCTCCGCTAGGCGAACTAAGCAATCGCCTAGGGTGCTGGGCTAAGGGTTTATTTCATGATGGGCGGGTGGGGGAGGGCGTGAGTGGAAGGGGGATGGGGGTGCGCCAGATATCTGATCTCGCCTAGGGCACCAAATTATCTTGCACCGGCGCTGGTTAGGAACAGCACCAATAAATACACAATACCAAACGTGGCCCATTATTATTATTGTTAACTATACATGTATCTAAAAATATACATGTAATCATTTATATGAAGATCCAGATGTTTATTCGTAAGTGTGTGTTTGATGCAACTTAATATGGTCAATAAAGTTTGGAACTGTCTTTGATTTGACTTACTATGGCCATTACAGGAAGCCTAGGCGGGTGGAGTTCAAGATAAATTGACGTCAACAATGTTATTATTTTTTTTACAATAAATTTAATTAATAAAAAATAGGAAATAGGAAAATGGGAAGATGAAAGAAGCTACAATATCAAGTCACGATTTTTTCATGAATTCAAAGTGTTATGGTCAATTTGAAATCTGTTAAACAAGTAAAAAAAAAAGGTATTAAAATCTATTTGTTGACCTTTTGATTTCCATAATTAAATTTTTAACATAAAAGTCAGCCGTATAAAATATTATTAGTTTGTAAGGGGTGTGTGTGTGTAAATTTTTCTTGACATATTTGTATTAGGGGGTCGCTGAAAGTTTGACAGTTATTGACAACGGGGGTGGAGGGTAGTAAAAATTGCCTAAAAAGTGTAAAAATTGTTGATATAATTAATGGATGTCCCGATACGTCCTGCCTACCATGTATGAATGACAGCTGTAATACAAGATCAGCCAGTTAGTCGTACAATCAGTCCTCTTCTAAGAGACCAGGATGCAAAATGCATTGTTACGAGAACTAGAAATGGATTTGATCATCCCTATTCATGCCCTGAGCGCAATTAAAAAGCTTATCCCTCGACCTATCTTGGATTTGGGTGCATCGTACTAGCCCAGGCAAGAAGAAGAACTACATTTTTGCTTATATGGGAGAAATAACAACAAGCCAGAGAGAGAGAGAGAGAGAGAGAGAGAGAGAGAGAGAGAGAGAGAGAGAGAGAATCGGACAACGTTTTCAAGGAAAAATTTTACTACTGCATTTCCTATGGGGATCTTTCAAACAAAATGGATTGCAACGTCGTTGTCACTCACCCTCTCTGCTGCTATGGGTTACGGTGAAAATCGCTACGATTTCAACCGAATATTTTATCAAGTCCGTGTCCTAGGGCGAAAATCCTTTCAGGATGAAAGTCCTTAGGACTTTACAAACAGACTAATTTGTAAAACTTCACCTTGTAAATCAATCAGATTATTGGACTGGTCAGTGAGTTTGAAATTAATTCTGGTTAATGAATTATTATGACATCGCATATAGACTGGATTAGTTGGATCTTCAATAATTAGAAACCCTGGAGGAGCTGTTGGTGCAAATGAATACAAAATATATCCCTGCTGAGCTTGATTTGATCGTCCAAGATTTATTTGATAGCTTCCTTCGATAACATCACATACTAAATTGAGCGCTATCACCGATGAAATATTCACATTTTGAGGAGCAATATGCCTGCCGCCACCATCTGGGTCATTATTGTGTGTCAGGATAGTTGTTAGTGGTTGTGATGGTGTTTTTTTTCCACGTATCATGAATTATTTTAAAACCAATATCGATGGTGTCACTGAGATGTTTTTGTAGCTGTGGTACGTTATATCCTGGTAGTTTAAATACTGGAATATCTTCTATGCGGATCTTATAGTCTGTTGCAAATAAATCTCTTGTTTTAGGATTACTGTCACCTTAATACCTCTTGAATGATTTGCGCATTAAATGTTTCCATGTCATTGATGATTTTGTTACATGTTTCTACAACGTTGATAAATTCATCTCGGGTGAGAGTGCCGGATCTAAGGGATATAAACAACAACGAAATATCGCTATTCATCGCTCTGAAATTTACAGTGGGGTCATCCGGTCGAAGATAGTGGTAGATCTTCTTAGTGGGAGGATCTACCAATTCAAGAAAAAAATTCAATTTATCATAATCGCTATAGCTTTTTACTGGATTGTCAGATTTTATCCTGTCGGTGATATAATCAGTTTTTTGTGGTTCAGGTAGTAATTTAACGGTTTTTTTCCCCGGGTGGGATTTCAGGCCATCCCAGTACGGTCCTTATTGAGCTTTGATAGATATCTACGACATAACCCTCTGTGCTTATTTCAATGGCAGATGATAGTGTCGGCTCATGAACTGTTATAGCTATTTTTGATTCTTTTCCAGTAATCGATTTTATTCTACGCGCTAATTCGTTATTGATTTGTTCAATTTGGTATGATCCGGTTGGTATGGAAACAACGTTCCAGTCTGGGGTACCGTCGTCTTTATTCTTATTTGCAAACACCAGTGAATTATTCGGTTGTTGACCACCAAATGATTTTGATCTGATATTAGGCCAACTGTGGTATACTCGTAATTTTGCTAACGCGATTTCCTTCACGGGGACTGGGGTAGGGAAATTCACACTGAATTCTGGATTCGTTGAGGTTATTGATATGATGCTGGTTTGTACTGGGTTTGTGTTCTCCACTATTTGTTGAAGTAATTCCATCTGTGTTGTCATTGTTATTATACTCATGATGTATTTCTAATTTTGACATCGCAGAATCGTAAATACCTACCATCGCTGAAAACTCACTATCTGATATAATTGTATCATCGAGAGATGACGATATCAATGAGGATAATTGCGAGTATGCAGTGGACACAACACGAAATTGAATTATGTAGTCTTGTAGTTTCCGTTGGCTGCATGATGATATTTTTTTTGTTATTATTGAAATAATTCCAGCGATTGTTGTTGCCGCAGAAATGCAAATTGGAACAGCTATCGGGGCAATCATTGTCACTGAAGACAGTATAATACCAGCTCCGGTGATTACACCACTCACAGCGTACACAGTAACATCAATTGCGGTAATTCTCCTGCGATATTTTTTAATTTTCATTGCATACTCCTCGGCAAGGGTTTTGAGTCTATTTTGAAATTCTCTGACCTGATCATAACGATATTGCGATGATGAAATCATTTTTATTTTAAAAACGCTAGAGATTTCAATTACGATTTCAATTGAAACCGTTAGTGAAATTGCTTTGCAATTTTCAACTTAAATCCGCTACAAATTCCAAATACCATGTTGTTGAAACCCTAACCAAATTTTTATCAGTAGATGTTATCGTGAACTTTTCAGTTGTATTCTTGTCGATGATCGTTGAAATCGTATTATTGACCCCGGATGAACTGGACGATGAAATATTAAATTGAGTCAATGGTGTTACTAGTGTTAATCGATAAATACCCTTAACGGTTGCAGTGATATCTAATTTGTTGTTTGTAGGTGTCCACGCAAATGATCCGTGTTGGATCGTGTATACTACGTTGTTGGTTTTCTCATGAGGAATTTTTGTTTTTTCAATGATTGTTATCATCCTCGAAAAATCATTTTTGATGGCCTCGGTGAAGATTTTCGTCTCATCGATGGATTTTTTAATATCAGGAAGTTTTATTTCAATTTTATCTAACGGGGTTCCAATAAATTTATCAATGATATTTCTACGGAATGAGGTAAACTGTTTTACCCTTAACGGTTGCAGTGATATCTAATTTGTTGTTTGTAGGTGTCCACGCAAATGATCCGTGTTGGATCGTGTATACTACGTTGTTGGTTTTCTCATGAGGAATTTTTGTTTTTTCAATGATTGTTATCATCCTCGAAAAATCATTTTTGATGGCCTCGGTGAAGATTTTCGTCTCATCGATGGATTTTTTAATATCAGGGAGTTTTATTTCAATTTTATCTAACGGGGTTCCAATAAATTTATCAATGATATTTCTACGGAATTAGGTAAACTGTTTTCCGTGTTCTTCACTTTTAGATTGAAGTATTGTTAGTTCCAACACAGAACTTTTTAATTCATCGTTGAGAGTTTTTAATCTATCTGTAATCGTCGAAATAAGTACACCCGGTTTGAGTTTACCCTGATCGGAAAATAACGCGATAGTATTCTCGATTGCGTGTCGCTGTTTAACTAAAATATCATCCAGAGAGACATTACCAGTTTTCTATTTACCCTGTTTGTCTTGAAATACATCTATCTCATTAGGATCAACACTTGCTAAATTCAACGTCTCAGCGATTTCATCTTCAATTATTTTTTTTATATCACCGGTTGCAGTGTTATCGGGTTTGAGTTTCAAAGATCTCCCCCAAATATCAATCATGATATTTTATACAACTCTCTCTAAAAAGCGATTACTAGTGTATTCATTTACGACAATGTGTGGTGGTTTTCTAGATGCTGAAATAGCGTTAAGGACATTTAATACTTCACTGCCGCATATTGGTGGGTCATTGATTTGTTGTGTTGGTAGCGTAGAATACCAAGTCTTCATTGGAAATTTTTTTTATGTAACGCATAAATTCTTTTGGCGGGGCTAATCCATATGAATCAAAATAGACGATTGCCCGTGGATCAATAGCGTATGCAACCCAGTGAGTTCCAGGTCCGGTGCTGTTATCTAAATTAATAATACCGGTTTCAACATCATTGGGTTGATGTGGTAATTGATCTTTCATAAAGACACCTCTGAAATTTTTAATCGCCAATTTTTTTAGCAGCATCCATTAAATCAAAATTGGACATTGGAACCATCGGTTCCTCAATTAATAAACCGTTCCTGGGATTCTCAGGCCTTTTCCGCTGTACCATGAATACGGGGTTCCTGGTAGTCTTAGACTCCTTCCCTTTTTTTTGTATCCGGATCCACCAGTTCTCTTTTTTAGTACCCCCTAAGAATTCCTAACTCTGCTGCTTTAGTTATCAATGGGGTAATGGCTCTTAACGCTACCTCTGAACTCCCTTGAATGGATCCACCGGTTGCTTGATTAAACAACTTCCCTGCCGCGGCACCAACGGTTCCTAACGCTGCCACTTTAGCCAACGCTGGGGCTGCTGCGGCTATCATCGCTGGAATAGCAGCTAACAACGGGAAGATACCGCCTGTTTTAATCATATTTTTGATAGCAGCCGCAGAAAGAGTAATCTGAATACCTTCTTTTGCTACAAGTGAATCATTGAAATGTTTTATTTGACGAGTTGTCAGTGATAATTTATTTGCACCACCAGTCATTTGATTAGGTTTCAACGTGATTGTGGTTCCACATTTTTTACCCGATTCTGATTGCAATTTTTTGATTTGACCGGGGGTTAACGCAACACTAATATTACTATATGACATTATACATAATTGATTGATTCTAAATCGTTTACAATTTCAATGAAAAATCGTTTACATATTTTCCACTGGTGCATCAATGATTCTCATTCTTCCTCCAACACCTTCAAGTAACATTGATTTATCACTGAGAATGACAGCAGCTGCTCTATAATTAGCAATACCGCCAGGACGGGTTACACGGGCTCTAAAGTGTATATCAACGACAGATTGTCTTGTTTAATCAAGATTTTCCAATGAAAAGTAATAAATCGGATAGAGGCTTTTAAAATCCAATTGTGATATTTGCAAACCAGTATCCACATTTTGATCACGTGCCATAAATGAAAACAGGTTATGATAGACACGTGCAATATGGTTAGTGGTGTAATCAAGTTGCATATCTTCAGATGGTTCCTGTTGGCCGTTTATTCTCAGTGAGACTTCATTAACACCTAACTGATCAAATATCATATGACTTCGTTCTTGAGTACCAACTCGTGCATTATTCTGTAACGCAATAAATATATGACGTAGAGCTGAACCCCTTGTTTTGATGCCAGATGCCATGTAAATGTACCATCAACATTATCCTGTTTGATATCCGTAGTCACTGATAACCAACTCAACAATGATTTTCCCCCCTGGTCCATAAATGATAACAATTTTTCTTCTGCTGTGATTGATGGAGTTAACACTGGCATCCATAATGATAGTTTTGTTAAAATGACTTTACCATCAGCAACACCAGCATCACGCCATATTGCATCATCATCAGTACCCTTTCGTACAAGTGCTACTGTATGCTTCGCTCCATAAATAACCTTTCTAACATTTCTACAGAATCCGAAAATATGATGCAGTGGAATCGCACATGAAAATCGTCGACGCTGTCCATGCAACGTTGCTACGCGTGTTGCAAACCCTAGGTTGTAGTTAGTAATATTATTAATGACATCAAAAGTACCAGCTGGTCTTGTATATCCAGCTGGTGCTGGATCAACTGCAGTGGCTAGTGTTGCCTTGACTCTAGAATACTGGACGTGTTCAGGGTGATCAGTAATATCCTTAGAAAACATCATAGATGGACCAGCTGATCTTGTATAATCATCAGAATATCTTGCTAACCCTATGATTGTTGTGGCCACATCAACTTCACGGTCAATGGATTCAATTTCTTTTCCATCAATGAGATATCTTGCACTTTCAAATAACGCCATAATACCGTTATTGACAAAACCAACTTTGATAGATGGGTTATTGTCATATGGGGTATCAGCTGCAACATTGGTTACAAGTTCTCCTTCTACTTCAATAAATGCCTCACACGGTAGAAAATATTTACTGGTGTCATGAACTTGAAGTTCAATTCGCGATCGGAGATCTGGTTGTACTGCGTGATAAGAATAAAATCGAAAATCGCGTACAAAATCATCTTTACGCATTGGGGCATCCATATCAAATGCTGGATCAGGTGACCTTTTGAACATTTTATTCTATTTATCAGAGTCTAAATTGTGAAATCGTAAAAGATTTTTCATCGTCGTGTTTTTTTAAAGCCACTTCCTGCTATCATGTTTGCTATCATGTTATCTTGGTCACTTGGAGTCACCAGCGATGCTAATTTTTCATCTACTGCGTTATTTATTATTTTACCAACACTTGCAGGCATTTCCGCTGTAGATGGCAATGGTACCTGTTTCTTTTTTCGTCTAACTAATGATGTTAATTTTTTCTTCGCAGTTGAAAACGTTTTTCCCGCAAGATCTCCAACAGCACCAATACCCTTATCACGAATAACATCAATGGCTTTCATTCCTAATTGTTTAGCTAACGGCATCACTTTTGGGGCCATTCTCGCAAAAAAACCTGCAATGGTATTACCTAAACCATCTCCGTAGTATGCTCTATAAAATGGAAACCGTGAATTAACTACATAGACGGGGGTTGGTTTATCATGATTGTAGTGTATGATCATTATTATAAAAACACTAGTGTTTTCAATATTTATTTATCTAATCAATTCAGTCACTATGATACCCACTTTCCGCTAACTCGCCAATAAAATCTCGATATGTTTTGATATCCATGATACCACCTTGAAATAACCGTCTACAGATATCAGCTGCTTCATTAATTATTTCTGGAGAGTTATTTCCAGCTCGTTTTCCTCCGATTAGAACATCTAATTGTGATATATCATTGATAACACTATCAGGACATGAAACGCTAGCATTTTCAACTACACGATTTTCCCCTGAAATTCCACTCCCCAGAAATTCCTTCTCATCGTATGGCTGTCTTATTTGGAGTTGAAATTTTCTCTTGAAGTCTCTGTATTCCTTCATCCTTCTATCTAAATTCCCAGTATTTATTTCATACACTATATCAGCCCATTCATTATGTGACATTCTATAATTCCTATAAATGTCCTTGAAAAACTTCTCTTGTGAATCATAGCTGTTAGCAGCAAATTCACCTAAATTGTCTATATCCTCGTTGAGTATTCGTTTTTTAGCGCTATCGGTAAATATAATTGATATAGGTAGTTGTCTACTAACTAGTTCTTCCTGAAATCCTTCAAATTTTCGTTCTGATATATTTTTATATTATATGTTTTTAATGATTTTTTTGTTTCTTTAGTTCTTTTTGCTATTTTTTCTAACACAGGGAGAAAAGTCTCTTCTTGTTTTTTTCCTTGTTCAGAGATTGTTGACACTATCTGTTTCGTTGTTGCAGTTATTGGTTTAAACAACTCTTCAGATCCCTCAGCAAAATCAGTCTGAAGACTCTGTCGTTGTTGCAGTTTATTCCTGACAGAGTCGCGAATTGGTATAAATCTCTTAATTGCATCTAGTCGCTCACGAGCCAATCGGGTCGTTAATGCTTCATTGACCATTATTAAAAATCGTAGATTTCAATTGTAAAACAATTTTTCAATTTGAATTCCCGTAGCCTTTTTCGATTGGTAATTGTTGGATTGATTTTATTTTTTATAAACAGAAATTTTATTTTTTATTCACTGTGAAATATTTTTTATAAACAGAAATTTTATTTTTAATTCATTGTTTTTGGTGGTTTTTCATTGATTTTCATTGATTTTTTGACTGTTTTGGTGGTTTTCAGTTGAAAATATCTTTGAGATTTTACGGTCAAGTAGTCGATTTTGCATGGGATTTTCCATAGGGAAAAGCTGTTAGGATTCATTTTTGATGATTTTTGACAAAAAAATCGATAATTTCAGTCAATAAATGCCAAAAAATGACAAAAACAACCAAAAATCACCAATAATTTCAGTCGGGTCAAGTAGTCGATTTTGCATTAGATTTTCCATAGGGAAAAGCTGTTAGGATGATTTTTTTTACCAATTTTCATTGATTTTCATTGATTTTTGATAAAAAAAAAAACGTAGGGTAAAGTAGTCAATTTCCCATAGGATTTTCATGATTGCTGCAACTAACATTTTTATTGCTGTGAAATATTTGTAATGCATTTTATCAATTTTACGGTCACGGTCAAAATAGTTCATTTTTTTGAATTAATGCCCGTATATTTCTAATTTTAGAATTAACCTCTTTTTTCAATTCATATTCCCTACCAAATTCTTTTCGTATTCCTTCCACGATAGTATATAACGGGACAAACACACCTACTTCACTGGAAAATGCAAGAGAGTCTCTAATAGAATTTTGAATTTTTTGATGAGCGCATATTTCTTTGGTAGCATATTCTTGTTATTGTTAACCCCGTATTCTGTATCCTGAAAATCCGACTTGATTTGATCAGGATTTAACCCATCTGACAATTTAATATCCTGGCTTTTCAATTTTGCAATTTCAACTATAATGCTATTCATATTTTCAGAATTCATATATGATAATACATATTTCTAATTCATTTTTCAAAATAAATGAGCCGTTAATATTTTCAAAATTCAGTCTGTACATAAATATATTTTTAAAATAATTCTGTATATATAAATATATTTTTTAAAATTAATTCTGTATATAAATATATTTTTCAAAAATAAATGAGCCGTTAATATTTTCAAAAAAAATTCTGTATATATAAATATATTTTTTAAAAATAATTCTGTATATATAAATATATTTTTTAAAATTAATTCTGTATATATAAATATATTTTTTAAAAATAATTCTGTATATACAAATATATTTTTTAAAATTAATTCTGTATATACAAATATATTTTTTAAAATTAATTCTGTATATATAAATATAATTTTTAAAATTAATTCTGTATATATAAATATATTTTTTAAAATTAATTCTGTATATATAAATATATTTTTTAAAATTAATTCTGTATATATAAATATATTTTTTTAAAATTAATTCTGTAAATATATAAATATATTTTTTAAAAATAATTCTGTATATATAAATATATTTATCAAAAATAATTCTGTATATATAAATATATTTTTTAAAAATAATTCTGTATATATAAATATATTTTTTAAAAATAATTCTGTATATATAAATATATTTTTTAAAATTAATTCTGTATATATAAATATATTTTTTAAAATTAATTCTGTATATATAAATATATTTTTTAAAATTAATTCTGTATATATAAATATATTTTTTAAAATTAATTCTGTATATATAAATATATTTTTTAAAAATAATTCTGTATATATAAATATATTTATCAAAAATAATTCTGTATATATAAATATATTTTTTAAAAATAATTCTGTATATATAAATATATTTTTTAAAAATAATTCTGTATATATAAATATATTTTTTAAAATTAATTCTGTATATATAAATATATTTTTTAAAAATAAATGCAGACAAAAATAAATAACAACCATGATGAGCGGTTATCAGTCATTTGGCCCCCTTGATATAGGCCGCTGTGGTTCTATTTGCATTCATTGGATCCCTTATTAGGCCTTTGTGTCTATCATAGGGTCCTTAGTTTAGAGCATGTTTTGGGTTTATATCAGAATGTTTTTTTTTTTTTTTGCTCTTTGAGATATGACCCTATGACCGTTTCTTTTAGCCGATAATTCATTCTGAACTATCCTGTGGGGTTACCCAATGTGCATCCACGAACCTTTTTTTGGCCGGTAATTCATTTTGAACACCATACGGGGCTACCCAAATGTGACGGAGAGCTAATTACATCCATGGATGTTATTTATTTTAGGGCATGTGGCACCTACCAATCAAAAGCAACCCATGAAATTAAACCCGGTTGCATGATTGAGAAAAGACAACCACGCCCACGAGTCAATTGTGGGTTGCTTTTGATCGGTCGAATTGGCCTTTGAAAGCCCAAGCTTTAAACCTTTCATTTAGTTTATAAGGTGACTAATACAGCAGCGTCAATCCACAGGGTGTGTTATTTTATTTTCTTGAATTACTTATTAATGGTGTTTCACAGTATTTAAATGAGACAGAATATTTGAATTAAACACTAAAAAAAAAGAATACAATTGTTTGAAAACATTTTATATTTGATTTCGTTTCTTACAAAACAGATAATTAATTATGCCCCGCCGCTGAATCAGAATCTAAGGGAGATAACCCATAAACAAGTTGACACAATCTAAGGGAGATAACTACCTTGGTTATATTTAAGAGTTATCTCCCTTGGTTATATTTAAGAGTTATCTCCCTTGGTTATATTTAAGAGTGATCTCCCCTGGTGTTATTAGACATACGAAAATCGAATTTTTTGTTCAATGTTTTTAGAAAAAGCCGAATTTTGTACTCCTGTTGCAACAAATTGTACTTAGGATATACAAATATTAAAATATTTACCGGCTTCATTCATAGATTGGAATATTTTTTCTTCGTTAGTAACTGTATTGAATGATTTTATAGGCCTCGCTTTTTTCGAGTATATTCCAGTGTTTCCTCGTTTTAAATTCTCACTTTGTGAAATAGCCTGTAGGTTTGATAAAGAATTATTCTGAGAATCGGAATCAATATGATCGATAACAAAACCATCCCTGATTATTCCATTAAACACCTCGAAGACGAATCTGTGACAGAAATAATTTTTCTTCCCAGCACTAAACCTCAAATACCCTCGATTAGTCACAAATCCAACTGGCTTCTTCAATCTGCGGTGTCTGATAATACCATCACGGGATGCTTCATAATTAACAAGCACGGGGTGAGGTCTGAATTCTTGGCTCATTTGTATAATAATACTATTTTTCTAATTCATTGTTTGGTTTAATGATAAATCTTTCAATGTAGTCTTGGGGGGGTTCTTATGATTTTGTCGCTGACGTTGTCAGTGTCAGGTTCATAATTTCTGATTGATTGTCCATTTTTTATTCTTTTATCATAATAACGCTTCAACTCCCTGTATCGCTTACCACCACAATTTAGACATAATTGCGATTTTCCCCTAACCCCAGCCCCACATCGAATACAGGGTAACGGACCAAGGCTTCCACGACGAAAACTTTGCATATGATACACACAGAATTCATTTCTGCATGATTTGTTACACGGTGTCACTGATCCAATCATGAGCCATTTGCAATGATTCATTATACTTAAATCTTTCATTTAAATGCTTGTTTTAATTATAGTATGGAGGAGTTTGAGAGATTATCGAAAATTAAGCCCTGGAAAAGTGTTCAATTCAATCTTGATAGAGTTTCTGACACACCAAAGAATAAAATTCTTGTTAGAACCATGATTAGTAAAATCAGAGACTGTTTTAATGAATTCAAGCGTGATGGGGCATCTCATTGTTGGTCAACATTTCGAATTGATGGTGTTGTTGACGCTACCATGAATGATGAAAAAGCAGCAGTGATAATCTCAAATCTTGGGGAAGAAAGAAATTTTTTTCGAATCAAATTCCTTATTCGTGATGATGGAAAATGGATCATTAGGGACAAATACGAGCCCATTCTCAAGGACAAAAAAACTGTCACCGTGAATCAGGATTCAAAACCAGGAATTTTGACTGGAATTAATAAACCATACTACGAAAGATCTTATCCTGTCACAGCAGTTGTTTACAGGATATATCCGCTCAATGACAAACCTGATATTGCAAATCTAGCACCCATGAAATATTCTTCGTCAAGGGTCATTTGTGTAGCAACACGAATAATGGAACACTTCACAAATGCGTCCCGGGGAAATAAACTAACTGATTTAAGACGAAAAAAAATAACCGAATGGGAACTGACAGTGAAGCAGCATGGGGCAACAATTCAGGATATAGCTAAATTAGAAACATCATTGAGATTTCCAATATCAGTAACGACAATAACCGGAGAAGTATTATACGAATCGAAATATAAATCAAAAGGAGCCCCAATACAGATTATTGATCATAACGAACATGCGTGGTCATCTGCAGTAACAATATTTCCACGGGATAGAACCGTAAAATATATCCCCCAAACTCTATTTGGAACAGAAGAGTTTTTTTCAGAGCAGAAATTATTGATGCTATTTACCATTTGAGTAAAAACGATCCTGTGTCAATGTGGCTATTTCACAGTGCTGCAGACGAGGAATGTAGATTTGATCAGTTTGTAAGACCCAACGGAGAATTGTAACGTACTGAAGAGCTGCATAATCAAATGAAAAAACTAGCTAGTGAGTTTTCTCCAGAGAGTTCTCTGGGGGAAGACAACGATCAATTATTAGCAAACTGTTTTACACTTCCATCAGTTGTAGCACATTTTGCTAGAAAGAAAAGCGCGTGGAAACCAACGAGAAGTGAGTTTTTATCAGATGTCAGATTGTCCTGTCTTGAATACAGCCATGGAGGGTTATGGAATACAAAATATGACACTGAAACCGTTATTTCCGTTGATATGATTGCGTGTTATCCAGGAAGTTTTCTTGGGTATGGAGAATGCGAGAAATATTTTAAACGATTTGGACACCCCACACACGAAATGACCCGTGTTACTATTAATGGACCACTGCCTGATTTTGATTTAACAGGATTCGCTAGTGTAGTATCATTTGAAATGGCTACAGGACTTCATCCGTGTAGTTATCTTTGGATTGGTAAACACATGTCTAAAAAAACACTGGATGCCAATAGTGTTATTACGGTATATGCTTGATTGTAAGATGTTAAAATCATTAATTGTCAGTGAAGCAATTATATCCTATCGAGCACAGAAATCAGTCTGGTTACCACAACCTGATCTAGAAAAAATAATTAGTGAACAGCGAAAACTGTTTCCTGGTGGAAATTCTTCGAATTTCAGTGAACAACAAATCATGGATTGGTCCAAACAGTTATTTGAAATCAGAAACAACGAAGCAAAAGATCTTGGACGAAGAATAATCGGTAAATTCACCCAGGGTGGTAAATACGATAATACAAGATATTCTTCACGATTGATTATAGACAATGCTGAATACGATATTGTAATCGCGGATTTAACAAATAAGGGAATATATGTCAATCGTAAGGACGCATTTATGTCCGATGGAACCAAATTGGGTACAATTGTTACTTACAATGATGGATACAATCCGCAGTACACACATTTGAGAGCTTCTATGCTTGGTTATGCTTCTATTAATCTGTTTTCGATGATCAATAAATTTCCTAACACCGCAGTTAGAGTTGCCACTGATTCATTTTACATAAAAAGCGATATGGCTGATTTTATAAACGGTAGCAACGAGAATTGGGGGTCATGGAGAATTAAGCGAGAAATGCTTCATGATTATATTCCATCAGCAGATGTTACGATTGAAAATAATTAACGAAATCTCAAAGAGATTCAATCAGAATTTTCTAATGCACCACCGTGTTCTGATCCAATCTGTAGATATAAAACAGTTTATTTAAACGGCTGTGGTGGGTCAGGAAAAACAACCCGGGCAATTGAGTTATTTCGTGGGAAATCAAATATGATTGTACTAACACCGACTCACAGACTTGCAAGAGAAATGATACAGAGAGGGGTAAATGCCTGTACCTATCACAGTTTTTTCCGATGGAAGGGAGATAAATGGACTCCTGAGCGCATGGGAGAGAAATTTATTCCTGAAATTATCATTTGGGATGAAATAGACACAGTGTCAGAAGATGTATTAAAAATATTTCTTGAGTGGTTGTTATTGAAAAATACAAAAATCGTCATGTGCGGTGATCACGGCCAACCACCACCATTTGTCTGTGCATCCCCCCATGAATGGCTAAAGGGTTTTGTAGACTATTATGAAGAAATTGATACCGATCATAGATCACTTGATAATGAATTAAAAGAATTTAAGAAATTAATTAGATTACAACCGGATAAAATCCAGTGTGAAATAGCCCGTGAAATAATTTCAGAAACTCCAATGAATGAGTTTTGGGAAGCATGGAGACCAAATGATTTGATAATTGCAAATAGAAAAATAGTCAGGGACACACTTCAGATGAAGTTATTTGAATTGCATAAACAAAAATTTGCAACACTTCCAGTGCCTCTTTGTTATAGGCCTTCGGATACACGAAAACAGAACATTGAAGTTGATATTCCAGGCCTGACAGAGTCAGGAAGTGAAAAACAAATTCTGGTATTAAATGATATTGTGCTGGTTGATATCAATGTCGTTGAAGATGCATTGCGTGCTAATAAATCCCCGTGGACGCTAGGATACGCAGCAACAATACATTCTTCACAGGGATTGACTATATCGGATACAATTGTTTGGATGGTAGATAATCGCATCGAATGGTCAAATTTAATCTATCTTGCAGTATCCAGAGTACGAAAAATAAATCAACTTCGAAGAATTGTTTTCGATGATAATGACACCACAATGGATGATATTGATGTTAAAATTATTGATAAAAAACTTTCCGGTTACAAACAACAAGACAAAAAAAAAAAACAACGAGAATTTGATATTGATGCTAAATTAATAATCACTTTGAAGCAACAACAGAATAATTACTGCGCAAGTTGCAATTGTATAATGCGTTGGCAGTATTCGGATAAAGATCCTCGCCAATTTACCGTTGACAGAAAAAATAACAGTCTCGGTCATGTCAGAAACAATGTGATGTTGACTTGTCTTGAGTGCAATAGACGCAACGGCGCTAGTTAAGACCATGGGGTGGCAATTGAGTATCCTCGGGTATCACTTGTAATTGTTGTCTAGTAAATCCTCGTTGAGGGGCAGTTGAATCCAGTTTATAGATTGGAGGTCTACCCGTAGATCGTGTTATACTAGATATCTTGTGTACAGTAACACTCCAAATAGGATCAGTAGCCCTTTTTCTGCCACCCTCAAGCTCTCCTGGTTCGTATAAATACCTAACAGTGATATTACTACCAAGAATTGGTTCTTTGAAATCTTTTTGTGAAATTCTTTGAATTTCCATTTCAGGTATTGACTTCTTTTTAATCGCATTGATAGGTTTCAAATTAATTGTTCTAGTAATCTCATTATTCAGTGCGGTAATCACAGCTCGTAATCTTTTAACCCATTCACGGGATCTTTTTTCTTGGATGAATTCTTTTGCGTATTGATATCCAAATAACCGCTCAGCAAGGGTTTTATTAAACTGTTCTACAATTGCCTGATCGCGATGTAGCGCAGTATGCCCCGTCTGATAGTAACATTATGATGTTTCATTGTTGATAAGACTGCACCCTGAAATTCCTTGCCAGGATCAATTTGTAATAGATTTGGCCAGTGTAGAGGACCCCTTCGATAAATCTTTTCAAATGCAGAAGCAACTTCAGTGGCTGATTTTGTTTTTAACGGTTCTGCTTCTTTGCATCGACTTGCAATATCAACTACGGTTAATGTGTTTTTGTACCCACCATCATGTGGCAGAAATAATATATCAGCCTGATGAACTTCATTAGGAAAGGTCACATCAAAATGCGAGAAATTAATTTGTTTAGGCGGTGGTAGATAAATTTGCCATAGTGCCTGTTTAGATAACCAATGAGCCGCAGTGTTTTTTTTTTCACTTTTGCAGCGCTAGCGAGTTTATGGATTGCTGATTTACCCCTCCAGTATCCTTTCGGAGAATAATAAATAGATTCCATGTTGTTATTAATTACCAGCACCTAACATCAATTTACTTTTCATAGCCGATTTTATCAAAAATTAAGCCAATTTTTCTTTGAAAGATTTATCAGGAATGGCATTTAACGCATGAATTAATTTCACATCTGCTAGATGCCTGTGGTGCAGATTGCTGCTTTTATAAGCGACATCATGAAGGTGACAGGCCTTATCAATGGCGACATCATGAAGGTGACAGGCCTTATCAATGGCGTTTGTTGGTTCTTCACCGGGTCGGGGCTGATTTTGATTATTGAGTCTGATATCAAGTCTGGTTCCCGGTCCACAGTAGCTATATCCTGGAAGGTGTTTTTCTCCAGGGTATTTTGCCCATGGGGTTCCAGGGAGTTTAGCTAGCTTGGCTGCGATATCACCTCCTCGTTTTTTTTTTAAAGGTTCCTTGGGTTTAGAAACAAATCTAAATTTCTTTGTACTACATTGTATGCATTTACCAGAAAGCGCTGATCGGTTATTTTTAGTTGTAATCGTCGTCAAGTCATCTGTGCCCGTACGTTTTTTACACTTCACACAATATAGATCCATAATTTATATATAACAGCATGAATATAATTGATTATTCAGCTACCCGACGACGGGAACATATTAAACACCATGAAATGTTGCCGAATTCAATTAGAATGATTATAATCGGACCATCTGGAAGCGGAAAGACACAATTGCTACTTAATTTAATAACGAGATGAATGAAATGGAACAAATTGTATTTAATAGCCCCGAGTGTAAACGATCAGCGATGCTATTAAGTGCTAAAGGATTTTAACGAGAAAGCAAAAGAATTTCAAATCGATGATGATATTATTGAATTTATTACTGATATTGATGAAGCACCGAGCATTGATGCTATTGATGGAAGTATTAACAATTTAGTGGTATACGATGATATCATGTTAGATAATCAAAAGAATCCTGCTAGAATATTTTCCCGAGGCAGGCATAAAAGCACTGATGTGATATATGTCACTCAACGATACACTCAGATACCAAAAGTGATCAGAGATAATTGCAATGTGTTGTGTGTATTTAACGGCGTTGATACTCATACGCTACGAAATATTCATCAGACCTGGTGCAGCGGTGATATGAATCATAATCAATTTAGAAATTTCTTTAGTCACGCTCAGTCAAAACCACACGGATTTGTGACAATAAATTTAGCAGACCCTAGGACACGATATCGTATCGGACTTGATAAAATATTCGGTTGAAATCGTAGCGATTTTCACCGTAACCCATAGCAGCAGAGAGGGTGAGTGACAACGACGTTGCAATCCATTTTGTTTGAAAGATCCCATAGGAAATACAGTAGTAAAATTTTTGCTTGAAAACGTTGTCCGATTCACCCTCTCTGCTGCTGAGAGAGAGAGAGAGAGAGAGAGAGAGAGAGAGAGAGAGAGAGAGAGAGAGAGAGAGAGAGAGAGAGAGAGAGAGAGAGAGAGGATCTGTAAGTCTAGGCGACCGTTGTACTAATTAAAACGTTGTTTACACAGGAGCCAGAGCTGACTGCTGGCGACCTTGTAAAGTTTCATTTTATCACGAAAGTGTCAGAATTGAAACAATGCAGAGATTCTGTTACTTAAACCCAAAGCATGTCATATTGACCATGACGTAAGCGACAGTTGAGAGACACACCAAAAAACACACAGAGGTATTGTCGCAATTCCACGTTTATTGTGATGCAATTTATATAATGTTTGCTTCGTTTACAGGTCTGCACGATTTCATTTGGTACATTTGTATAATTGATTTAATTTGATACAGTTGTATAATAATGTCTTTTGTATTATGAATCAAAAGTATTTGCATGAATTCATTTGATACATTTATTTAATAATGTTTTTTTTGACTTATGAATTAGAATTCTTACCTTAATTCTTAGTTACGAATGACATAGTGTTAATTTATGTCGTAAAAAGCTATTTTGAGTTATGGATAGAAAGTGTTTCGTTAATTCTTGAACTTATCATATTATTTGAATAATGATTGTGTTCTAAAAATTTAAAGTATTACATTAGTTAATGATTTACAAGAATACATGTGAATTCACGGAATTTTGATGTCATAGATAATTTAGCGACATTGTATAATTCAACGCCTCGCTTAATGTATTAGGTCAAGACAAAACGAATTAACAATTGATTTAACTACATTCATTTGAGGACATGTGTAGGTAATTACTAGCCGTAAAATTGTTATCACTGATAGAATATTTGATTGTTCGAACCAGGAATGATGGACAGTTTCAACTATAACCATTGTAACGAGAGACTTAGATTGTTTTAATTTTCTTTTGGAAGGAAGAAAATAGCTTTTGGTGAAGAAAGTGAAGAACGGGAATAAACAATTGTTAAGGGGAAATCGCCGTGTATGCATGATACAGTGGACAAGTCTGGGTTCAAGCGGAACATCCACGAGGGCAGATTATCTAGAGAGACAGGAATTTCTAGAACAATATTGGATTGAACAGTGAACGTGGTTCGAGGATAACAGGTTATGAAAATCGAACAAAGCTCAGGTTACCATATACATTCTCTTACCTCGAACCGGGCAATTATACCGAGGGCGGTCATCTCTTAGATAACGAGTATTAAAGGGGAGTGGGTTGTATTATTATTATTATTATTATTATTATTATTATTATTATTATTATTATTATATGTTGTGCAATACCACTTGACAAAGTGGGACGTAACACTTACCCTTTGACAAGTGGGGTATATACAATATTATACGAATAACGCTCATAACCCGCGGAGAACCTGACACATGGTATCACGGTACCAATTGTTTTTCCATATACCTCAATGGCAATATTTTGGGAGATAAATATATTTCTATCCTATTTTAGAATGCATGTCACACACTGTCATAGAAAACAATTTTCGATTGTCAATATGACGGTGACAGAACCAGGTACCCCATTGCATATAAGAGATATAACTCTGCTTGAACTAGACAGGGGTATGAGTTATCTAGTCACAACAGACTTATTTGCATTCATATATACCACATTTTCAAAAAATCATAAAAAATAAAAGTATGATCTAGATGGGAAGTAGCATAAATTCACATGTTGCCAAGATGCTTAACATATTTAAGCCTAACAGAAAGTACAACTCTTACATAATCCACCAATCATAGCCAGTGTTGTTGTTTATTTCTGAATGCAATGTTCCATGCACCTTAAACTCCATACACCTTAAACTCCATACACCTTAAACTCCATCCACCTAGATTTGCGCAGTAAATACCTTTATACCATATAGAGGCAACAGCGATACGATCGGTGAGCAAAAATAAAGGAGCACCGATAATGTAACTACCTCGCGCAGAAATTACAAAGCAACAGCCTGTATGCAAAATCACGGAGCTCCCATTACACAGACTGCGGAAAGACCAGCCGAGACGAGGAAGACTGAAGCCATGCAGCCGCCTTCGCCTACACCAATACCAAAGAAACAGGTGGCAATATATATGCATGGCCAAACAGTATCAGTGGGACTGGACAAGCTGAAAGAGGACAGGGCAGCAGTTCGTCATCATACTGATTGCATCCGAATATTATCATCTGCTAGTATGAGACCAAAGTATGAGGAACAAGTGGAACTGCTCACGTCCGGCAAATCCCAGAAAGCAGCGGAAGGCGGTAAAAAAAAGTACAGTGGTTGCCAGATTATCCTAGCCACGCTAATTGCAAATTAATTGAGTCTCGGAATCTGTCGTCTCAACCAGTCACAGTCTGGCCTCCTTTACGGTAAGTGGCTGACCTAATAGATTCTAACATCACCAAGTGGCGAATGAAGCACAAGTTTGAACCTCTCCAACATATACAATCGTTCCTGCTTCTGTCAGCTGATGTCAGACGTCAGCCCTTTTAAGGACTTCTAAACAAAATTTCATTTTATGCCGAAGGGAGTTCACTTTGGCTTCAAATCCATTTTAGACAAAAACTTACATAATATACAACCATAATCCATTTGTCCACCGGTCGAAAAGAATACTCGTATATTATCAAATTAAGATTACAAAAATTAATGGATCACATGGACCTGATATTGTTTGTTGTTATTTCTAAATTCTAAAATCAAGGAAAGTAGAAAAACTCACAACTAGTTAGAGTGATTCTAAATACAGTATGTGATTTACACCCAAATGATTGTAGGGAATAGACCAAATAAGCAATGAACGGAATTTGATTTTTAGTACATCTTTGGCGTTTCGTATAAGTTCGGCTGACGTTCGTGGACTCCGGCCAGAATACCGTACTCTTTTTCCTCGACAATTAAATTATATAATATGCATGGATGTATTAAAACGATGTGTGGGATTGTTCCATCCTTCGAAAATTAATTAGCGTGCCGTGCACACACAAACCTAGTTTATTTATATGTGCCTTATAAGGTGTAATCTCGTCGAGTGGTAGTTCCTGTTTTCCACTCGGCTATCAATTAAGAAATCGGTGTATGCCGTACAAAGGCTGAATTGCCGTACATGACCTTAATCTATGAATGATGATGATGAGTCCTAACATTCGTCTTCAAACAAAAAAACCGACAACAGTGCAGAACATTGCAAGGTGCAATAGTTACAGGAATTCTATAGCAGCTCCTATAACAAATAGGGGAAAGATGGTATATTTTTGGTCGTGTTCGCCAGGAAGTAACCGCACTTCAAAAAGCAAAGAATCTTGCCAAATAAATAATAGCTGAGGAAGGAGAAAAGATATGGGGCAGATGGAAAGCGGAGAGAGCGGAAAAAATTAGTTGCGCATGGAAAGAGGAGAGAACAGAAATACAGAAAAGAAAAGATAAGGGCCACATGGAAAGAGGAGAGAACAGAAAAGCAGAAAAGATTAAGGGCATGTGGAAAGAGGAGAAAAGGGAAAAGCAGAACAGATTAGGGGCACATGGAAAGAGGAGAGAACAGAAAAGCGTAAGAGCCAGATAAAAGAACGCATCAGTGCCAACTGGATAAATGTCCAGGGGAAAAAAATTGAAATTTGTGTTTTCCAGATTGGATCTCTACTGAGGAAAAAGAAGGACGAATTGTCTTCACGAAGCCATCATAGACGAAGTGGTGGTCATGTATAAAGGATAAGTAAAAGAAAACAAATGGCCTGTTCTGGGCCACCCACATCTCTAGAAAATAGAGATACTACTAAATCATTGCCATTTATGTTCGCATGCTTTAATAGACGTACTGGCTGTTTGTTTGTCGATGTTGATGTTGATAACGACAAGCTAAAACTTCAAACCCCTTGACCCTATTACCCTTGACTATCTTAACATTGCAATAAAAAGGTAGTTTTTAATAAATCTTTAATCTTACTGGTTGATCGCGTGTTGAATATTTATGTTCAATCCGTTTTTCCATGTCGTACATCAAGGCTAAAATTGTTCAAGGGTTTTTAGAATGATATGTGGAGGAGAGAATACAAATAAATATGGGTAGAATTTGCGTGAGCCAAAATTTAGATCGAAGACAGTAAGAATGATAAAATAATATCACAAAGAATAAAGCTGGAAAAGGGTTTGTTGAAATAAGTCCACACAGCTGACAAGTATATTGCACACAATATTATGTTAATACGATATCAAATTATACAGTTGACAAAACAATAACGCTTCTAGAGTATGTGAAATAACAACTTAGATTGAAATTTCATTGAAAGTTCTACTCTGACAAATTGACAGACGACTAGATTGTACTAACGTACCCAGGCCTGCATTAAAGATTTTTATACCACAAACTAGAATCATCTAATTAGGAGCTGAGACGTCCATGATACAGGAACCTTTATTAGGACACAAACAACACCATTTGTACATGAAATAACAAAATTGAAACTTTTAATTCATCTCAGTTTGTTTCAGTCTGTAATGTATAGTACAAGAAATAATGACAAGCGTTAAGAACGAGTATTAGATACATAACCACATTCATTTTCTTCATAGTCAGGGACAGAACAAAACATGGGTGGATTTTTCTGTATCCTCAACAATTAAACCATATTTGAAGATTTTAAATATGTTCAATTTAAAGCACCATGGTTTCTTATATAAATCTCTGTACAAAATTAATATAAAATCGTACTATTTGGATTGGATTCATTTAGTTCCGCGACATGGTGGGAAGTTTTTGTTGTACACTTTACTGCCTCTCACAATTATCGTAAACTTTAAAAAGAAAAGTAAATTCTCACCCAATCGTACAAGGAAATTATGAGTGGAGTTTATATTTTTGTATATTTTATTTAATGTGCACGATTGTTAATAAAGATCAGATGTAAAATGTATTTGGGAATATAAAGGTGCTTTTAGAAAATCTGCCTTTAAAATTTGACACATAAAAATCAAACCAAATTTAACCGTGAACGATACGGTTCCTACCTTTTTATTTCTTATGACAGTCGTTTATGACCAGGTTTACGCAGGAAACAGTTGAAATAAACGTTGTTCTTGTTTACCATTTATTGAATTATTTATTTATTTTATTCAAATCTCATCACTCATATCATCTGTAACGCTGATTGCGACATACAATACAAGTCTCCGCTGTATCTGTTCACAATAATTCAAATTTTAAAATAATCTGTTTCAAGTTATTAGTCCGTGTTATATCTATAATTTATTAATAAAACATACAAAAAATAAAAATAAATGTTAGATCAGTCAAATCAAATATAAATTCGCTACTGACAAACGTTATGTACACAAACATTGCATTGGGTGTCGTATCAACCCAGTATCAATGCAGTTATTTCCCTTTATCTGCCAGTTCATCAAGTTCTCTGACATTCAACGATATCGACAAGTTTGTTGTTATGTTGCTTCTTTAAAATTTTATCCATCATAATTTACTTCTCACGTATTTCGTATTTTAATTATTAATTAATTGTAATATATTATGATAATATAATAACTGCATACGTTATAAAAGATGAAATTAGTATTTTTCGTATGAATAAAACCAATAAAGAGAACAGCAGACAGTGTGAGAATATAAATATTTTGATATCAACCAATGGAATACAAGTTAGGTCAAGGCTTACTATCTCCAGCCAATGAAAACTTACAAACATTTGTAGGAGCAGTGCTCACGTAGGATGGCGTCTGGTGGCGTAAGTAAATTATTACACTTGAGTAATCTTTATTAATTCGATAATATTTCCTATAATTTATGTGCAAGTTCAACGTGAATTGCGTACTTGCTCGTAGAAATTGTGATAAGCAGTTGTCACCCTAAATATTCATAAACTTTCATAAATAATCTGAGTTTCAAAAACATTTTCTGTCCTGTGCAAACTTGGCAAAGTTTGTGACATCTCAAATTTAGCCCTTTGAAACAGATGTCCGCTGTTGACAGCACGCATCAAACATTCCAATAGCGACAAAATCCGTTGCTACATATACTGTTGATGCACACATACAATCATTGTTTTTGAAAATTGTATTATGACTGCAACCGTGGCCTGAATTCAAAACAGTCGTAAGGGGTTGTATCAAATGGTTTAGATTTGAAAATGGGATTATTCTCAGGGTTTAATGTAACGCAAGCAATTAATCATTTTAAATACAAAATAAGTCCAAAATTCAGTTTACTATTGTTATCTTCATAAATTTTTGGCGTACGATGTATGTATTTAATATTTTAGAACTTTGAGAAACTAGTTGCCAATTAAATTGTTTTTGTGTGTATGTATCTTTTGAGTCTCCCCTCTAACGATGAGGTCATCTGAGGTAAGCACGCTCTGATTCGGATAAAATTGTCCCATCTGTGGTAGATTAGGGGTAATAAGAAGCTAAAAGTGACGTAGGTCTGAACAGATTGCACGTGGGTAGCTTTTGTTAGATAACAAGTTCAAAAGTGAACGCAGAAAATCATTTTTCTAGAGATGACCAGATTAAGCAAACACATTAAAGTTTGCTTAGGTTATGATACCAACCATTTTTGTGTTAGTACTATATATTAAAAGTAAACGTTGACAATATAATTATTTCATTATTGAACTGTAAATGTTGTCTTTTATTTTATCAAAAAATAACAAGTGAGCTTGTGAGAATAGGACATACAGTCTAGCATTTGCAAGAACTGTTCTAGATGAAATTCTGAGAGTTTAATCAACGTCTGCACAACACCTTTTTAAACTTTATAAACTTTTTTCCTTCAAAATTTCAGTTTTGTGTTCCATGCATGATAGGTTGGACAGATTTCTGTTCTTACTAAAAACAGTTTGAGAAAGCCATAAGTCACTATTTAGGACCCCTCACCCAAATTATGAACCCCTCTCAACCCTCAATGAACTATGTGAATATTCAATATTTTGTTCAATGCCTTTAACACTGGTAAATCATAATGCTGAACATGTATAAAATGCTCACAATACATGTGTACCTGCAATATAAAAGATGCATGTTCAGTTATATATTATCACTATTGTTTCATTTTCTGACTTATGTTTCATGGTTAATTTTTATAACTTTTTTCTCAAGCTGAAATTTGTTTATGTGTGCCAAAAAATTTCATTAATTTATTGATTTCTTTTTGCGTAAAATATTTTATATCTATGGTGTGACAGTTTCAGTTTTGATCTACTACCTGGTAAGGGTGATGTAGGGAAAGAGGTCTTTGAATTAAAGTCTTTATTTTATTCCAACAGTGTAAACATTTGGCTAGTTACATTGAATTGTTTTTGCCCAACAATGCTATTTTTGTTGACTGGACAAGTTGGTTTGAGGAATCAGTGTGACCTTTTTACCCTAAGGCTGATAAGTATAAAATATTTTAAAGAGTTTTAATTTTTTTAATACATTTATAATAAGTATAATGAAAATAAGTTATTTCCCTTGTTGTTGAGATTAAATATCTTTCCCTTCACTGACAACAGTTTAATTGGATATGCATGATTCCAGTATTTTCACTGTTCATCAATTCACAAATGTAACATTTTAGTGGATCCTGTCGCATTCTCAAATCAGAGCAACCTCTTTTTTTTTCTTCTGCACTAAGAGCATATTGTGGGTTAGGTGTAATGCCAGTAACAAAGACAATATTCGCTCACTATTTCTCACTTTATTTGGAGTAATCACTTTTCCTTTTTAAATTTACTTGTCATTTATTTACTCCACTAGTTCTTCCTTAAAGAATTCTTAGAAAATCTCATTTTTTGCACCAAACACTGATTTTTTCAAGCTGTATTCCCATGTTACTACTACAAGTCAAACAAAGAAGGAAAGTTACATTGGGGATAAAATTTACAGTGGTGGTCAGATTTTGCTGTCATAGTTTCTTTTGGTAGAGCATTGGACATTTAATCCATGGATTGTGGATTCGATAGAAGCCCAGGCCAGCATAGGTTGTCTGCCTTGGTAAAGTCATTATGAAAGTCATTTTTCCTCTGCATAGTATAGCCAGTAATGTGTTGAAAACACTGTTAAAACCAACAAAGACAAAGCAAATGTTATTAGCAACATTAAAAGATCATTTACAAGTAAGTTTAATTTTATGAGATGAGTGGAATTTGTATTTATTGCAGTGTATTTATCCTCAGACCCTTTCTTTAATATATTTATTCTTGTTTTGACATTAAAGTCTTTCTTACGAACTATGACTTATCTCTGATTGTGTGGGTTTGTGTCTCAGAATCTGCAGATGTTGGTATGTGAGAAAGCTTGCCAGTAGCTTCTCGTGGGTCAGCGGTTCTTTCCGGGGGTTTTCCCTGATTCTTTCTCCACCATTAATACTGGCCACCATGTATAGCCTATCGTGTGCTGAAAAATGGCATTAAACCCTACAACAACAACAATGACCATTAATATTCATTATCAGAGTTGATAGGCTGTTCAGCAAGAATAGTATGACAGTGTCTTTAGTACACATACAGGATGCATAAATCCTGAGGCTTGTTTTCAGTCAAAAGCATTGGATTATCATCTGTATTTGCAAATAAGACAAGTCCAACTGCAAACTGCACAGATCCATATCTTCCATCACATAATGCACTGGCAGATCTGGGTCTGTACAGTTTGTTAGCAGTAATCAGTAGAACAAACAAATAGACCCTGATCTGCAGACACATTATGTTTTGTCAGATCAGGATATTTTTGGTTTTGTAGTTTTAGTTGACTTATAAGCAAGTGTGTACAATATCTTTGATTAGCAGCAGTTGTGAAATTCTTCTGTTTTCATGGAGGATATTAATGTTTCTATATCAAAACATTTTTGGGCACACAAACAGTAACACACACAAAAGCCAGGATTCATTACCTATAAAATTCTTTATTATGGTAGAAATAATGAAATATATACACTATTTCTGAGATTACTTGCATGGAAAGCACAGGAGGCCAGCATCCAACATTGTTTAAAATACAGTGTCATATAGAAGATTGCCCGTTCTTGTATAGAATGTGTTTATCACCAATCATTGATATGTACTAGTAGTATAAGAGTAATGATGAAACAATTAGCAAGGGTTGCATCAGGTGTTTAAAGGTAATATTGTAACATTGTATCCTTTTTGGTAAAATATGTTTGAGTGGAAGAGGTGTCATCATTCTCTCATAGATGGCCATGTCACAATGGAGGATAAAAATGAAAAGAACTAAGGCTAACAAAAAATGTGTTTTCTATTGCACTGGTTCTAAAACTAAAGTAGGTGGATTTTTTTTTTAAAACACTATATTATTTATCATAATGATTTGGATATTATTATGTACTAAATATTTCAATATTTCAAGTAATGGGCGAAACTGGCTCAATGAGATGCAAAAATCCATTTGAAATTTGTTAAAAATTTGTTGTTGTTGTTGGTGGGGGCAGGTGCTATGTCAGCACCCAAAAAAAGGGATGGTCTGGCAGCTAGAAACATATTTCCTTTTTGACCAAGATTTAAGTGATATTAACCTGCATTCAATATAAAGTAAAGTAAATATTCTAAAATTGGTGTTATTATTATTATTAATGTTATCTCTAAAGTTTGTTAAGTACATGGTAATTGTATACAGAAATACATTTTTGAATGAATGAAGTCTCCATATTGACATTTATGGAGAAATTTTCTGTTTGTAATTTTTAAAAAATATGATCTCATTTTGATGGCACTAGAATTGTTACTTCCTAAGTTTCCGCACTAGAATTGTTACTTCCTAAGTTTCCCATTCGGTCAATTGGTTTAAGGTGCTAGCCTTTTCAGATCATTGTCATGTCTTTCTGCATGGTTTCAAGTCTCTCGCTGTCAAAATATGTGAGAAACTTTGTTAGGAGATTCCCATGAATTGGTGGCCCTTCCTGTGGTTTTCCTGGGTTCTTCCTCCACCAGATAAACTGGCTGACATGTATAGCATATAACATGCTGAAAAATGGCATTAAACTCATATCAACCAACCAACCCAAAATTTCAGATGTTTAACTCTCAAAGTGTATATATATTGGATCTTTTTCAGAATAACATTATATTTAGATATAAACGAAACTGACAAAGTCTTGTAAGAAACAAAAGGTTTGAACCAACAGCACTTAAACCAACTAAAAAAAAGTGGACATTTTGAATAAATTCCTTTGTCAAAATGTAACTTCTAAAGGTTATAGTTCAGGGCAGGGCTATAGGTTGAGACAAGCACTGTGAAGATATCTCTTATTAATAGTTTTAATGCAAGCTGTATGTGTTTTTTTAATTATTTCATTATATTTTAAAGAATTTTTAAACTGAACAAAAACAATGTGTTGTATTACTGTAGTAGATATTGACCATGTTTTATTTTCATTACTATACCCCATATATACTCGCTTATAAGTCAGCTAATAATTTAATTTTCCTCTGTAATTAATTTTGTAATTGTTTGATTAAATATAGTTTCTGTTTTCTAGGTAGCAAACGTATCTAGTTGGTTTCTCATCTTCTTCTATCCATTTTACTCTGGATATAAGCATACTTCTTCGAACCTTATCTTTTCTTAAACTTTCAAACTCCTTTATTTTAGACTTCAGTGTTTATGAATCATATGATCATATGGATTCATTCTTTATGGATTGGTTTTGTTCCGTATGTTTGATTGTATTTTGCTGCACAAGTTATATTTCCTGTTTTAATTTACATTTCTTTCTATATGAAGCATATGAAATAGTTATTCTACTGATTTTCATCAGCGTTGTATCTAGAAATAACGAATCTGATATATTCACTCTTAGATTGTCAGTACTGTATTTCCATCATAATCAGTAGTGCAGCATATTGTAATTTTATTCTTTTATGCAATTTTTAATTTCACCATAATTGCTTTTATCAAACAGTAAACTGTTATTAAACTTTCACAAACTTTTACATCTGATAAAATTTTTTGAATTCAAATGCTATGTTACTATTAGTGATTAGACCTATAACTTGGTTCAATTTTCACTTTTCATAAACTTAGCATAAGAGGTTCTGCCACAAGAAGAAAATCCAATCATGCTTGTTTTAGAAAACTTTATCTTCTCCATGCACATCTCTTTAATCCTGCATTTAGTACTCTAAAAGAATCCATGAGACTAAATTAAAAAAAAAAAATAATGTAGTTCTAGCAATAGGGTTATTTACATGTCTATAATTATATGAATCTAATTCTGGATCGTGAACCAAGTTCAAGTCCCCACATAATAACAGATGCAATTTCATATTCATAAATATGTAATATCGTTTATATTATTGTAAACTTCTGGTCAATCATATTTGGCCCATATACATTGATTAAGGTGAAGTTCCTTTCACCAATCAGAATATCTATTGTAATCAGATTACCATTGGTGTTCGTTTTACATTCTTTTATATCATACTCCAAAGTTGTTAATAAATAGAATACAAACTCCTCGAGTGTCAGATCTGTGACAATTTACAATAAATTCATAACTCCATTGTGTTCTAATACATAAAACTGTATTCTCTGTAAAATATGTATCTTGTACATGATTGATTTTTTTAAAAGATAATTAAAAATATTTTTACATTTTTCAGTCTCCAAGTTCCCAACACTTGGAAGAGAGACATTTTATGTTTAATTTTACTATAAAAATATAGATTCATCATGCTAGAATTGTACTATGTTTTATGAACAATAGGGAAATTGGTGTAAAGTACCGTAACTCAAAAAGATTAATAAAACAATACATCTTGATTACAAAAAACATCAGTGATTGATAAATGGCCTCCTAGAACTCTCTCTTGACTGGTACTGACTACAGTATTCACACACATACACGCACACACACACACACACACACGCACACACACACACACACACAATAAAATAAAGTAAACCTTGAGAAGTGTAATGATTATACTACAAAACAATGCAAGTACGAGTTATGGTAGAACCATTTGTAACCCAATGCATACCTATAATACAAATACAAAGATAAATGTAGGGAAGATTAGTTGCCTTAATGCCAATCCATATATTTGAGTTTTGGTTTCACGGTGTAATTTGAAGTGTAAAATTGAATGTTGGGATTAAATTTTAATTTACTATTCAGAGTTGATAGGCTTTGATTTACTGGTGGAAAATGATGTTATTAAACAGGAAAACTTAAGGACTAATTATCATTTTTAGTCTTGAGGGTATTCCTTTGTAACATTCACAGGTTTTGAGGAAATTGACTGGTATGTGTGTGTATTATATATATATATATATATATATATATATATATATATATATATATATATATATATATAATGTACATACCTACCTACCTACCCACCACATATCTACCTACCTACTTACATACTACATACTTGCATGCATACATAACACAACACAACATAACATAACATAACATAACACACACACACACACACACACACACACACACACACTGTTTGGCTCAGGCAAGTAGATTCGAAAATTTAACCTGCCTTTGGGAAAATTGAGGTTGTTCCAAAGATGGTAAGGTAGAAAATACTGTAACTGGATTTTTAAGAGAGTGACAGTAAGAAAATAATGAGATTGAGAATGATTGTGTGTGATCTTATTTTATTTATTTACTAAATAAGATGCAGTTTTCAAATTCATTATTTTTATTAGATTGGGAGGCCCCCGATTTGTATACCTGTCAAGGCATTTTAAGTTCAGTTTCTGAAGTTGTTGTTGTGTAGTAGGGTTTAACTCCATTTTTCAGCACAAGATAGGCTACATGGCAGCCAGTATTAATGAAATTCTGAATCAAGTATAACTATTCTGGAGGCTGAATTATGTTCAAATGATATCTCTATCATACATGAATCATTACATTTTAGGGTTTTGATATATTCCTCTGATGTCCATAAATGAAGGATAAATTTTAGTTTCATCAAGGTAAAAATCGTTATGTTTGACTTTTCTTTGAGAAAAGTGTGCACAGCTGACTCATCCCTTTAGAGTTCAATAAATAAGACGAAGTTTTCAGGACTGGGATTCTAGTTTTTGGCAAACAAAACCACCCCAAAAAATTAATCAGAGCAAATTTCTATTTGGACAATGTAGTTTGGGTAGCCTGCAACAGAGAAATGACAAAAGTAGTTTTAAATACTTTCATATAGACTTCCATAAAAATAATTTGTGAAGTGTCCTGTTTTCCTCTTAGTCTTTGGCTATTTGACTACACAGTAGCCCCCCTTTGAAATTTGAATGATCTAGATCTGTTTGGCTTGGTTCCATGTTTTACTGTAGGCATTCTTCTTGATTAGCTGATAGAGTCCTTTCACAAATTTTTAGAAACTTTGTTTAACAATTTAATGAGTTTCAAGCTAGTTTATTCTCTTGTAATTTTAAATTTTATCAATTACTTTATTCTATTCTGCAATAGCCAGATATGCAAATAATTGAACAGTTTGGTGGAAAACAAAATGAAGTAACTATATTGGTAACAAACATGTCAATCAAGGCAAAATTTATACCTAAAAATGACCATTTTAAATACATGTAGTTTCAAGATAGATTTGGTAGTGATGCATATGAAAGTACCGTAATCGTGTTGTCTCATCTCATTAGAGGGGTCATTGGTGGCCGAGTGGTCTAAAGACTCTCCTTTACTGATCACTGTCTTTGCACTTACCAGTCGCTGCATTCTCACCTTTGTCCATGCCATGTGCGTTTGAGTCTGGCATTAGGGAACTGTGCTTAATAACTGATTCCACATTTTACAGTCACATCAATAATAATTTTAAATATATATCACCCTTTTTCTATGTTTAATGAAGTTGTTCATTATTCTGTTTAAATAACATTTATTTTAAATGTTCAACAAGTGAAAGATTGTTCCAACTGGTTTCATTGTTACAATATTCTCATGTACACGAAATATCTGTGTAATACATTGCTTTTGTTTTCTTGATTTCCATAGTGGTATTAGATAGTATCCTGCAAAATCAAGAGTCCTCAGAGCAAGGAACTAGACATAAAACTTGATACACCAGCAAACAAGATTCCTTTTTTTCAAAAACAAGCGACATTTATTTCATGACACAATCATCTACGTCGAAACTCAATTTTTGTTTTGTTCATTTAGTACAATATTGATATCATGATTTCATTGGAAGTAATGATAAAACTTCTTATTATCCATGAGGATATCGCAAAGTGCAAGTTAAGAATTCTATGAAACTCGCTTACCCACAATGGTCCGTATCTGTGAAACCAAGCTCTTTATTTTATGAACTATTCAGTGTATCCCATAGGGGTACAAGACTGAGAGTCAAAAATCTTCTCTGTGTCAAAACTGGGGGTCAGACTAAGTTAAACAAAACTTTTGGTATCAAAACTGGGGGTCAAATTAATAGGTGGGGGTCTCTGAAGCGCAAATGAGTGTAAAGGGAAACACTGAGTATTAATTTTGTTTGGCTGCCTTGCTATCTTTGTTCAGTTATGAAAAAGTCTGTTAATTTAAGGTACAGTGTGATTTATGTTACAAACATAATAACATTTCTAACAGTGTTCGATTGATCAAATGAGTGAGCTCACCCGACAGTGGGCCCGCTAGATTTTAAGTTTGTAGGATTTTCGTGCCTTATAACTTTTCATTTATTCCACCTTCATTTTAATTTAAAAAACATAATTAAGTTGATACTGCAAAGAAAGCCAGCTTTTAATTCACTGTAACAATACAACAAATACTTCCGCAAGTCCATTATAAACACAAGGTCGTAATTTAATTAGGTTCTTGGAGAAAATGTCGTGGACATAGCTGTTAGGGTAGATTGACGAATTTTACATTTAATTACAAGAGGACACTTTGCATTTTCTATGATTACACTTAAAATGAACTAAAAGATAGAACTTGAACACCATTTTCAATTGATAAAAATTTAATTTGTATTTATATATATATATATATATATATATATATATATATATATATATATATATATATATATATATATATATATATTAAAATAGTAGCCTCGACGTAAGTTCAAAATTTCCTTATAGATTGTTAATTGCGGTGTACTAGGAATGTCATTTTGGAAAGAAAATGTTGTTTGGAAAGAAAATGTAACAAATTGTATGACCTTTTTTTTTAAAATTTGATATTTCATAATTTTGATTAAAATTTCCAGGACCTATCTACTGTTTTTGACGATAAAACAAGCGGTATATAAAAGTTTCCATTACCAAGTTTGATCATGATTTCAACAAATAGGGATCAATTTTTGACATTTTCTGGTGCAAAAATTGGGCTCCATGCCTGATCCAGCATTACAAGTGGGCTTGCAAGATACCGAGGGAGTGCTGTATGTGAGAAAACTTGTGATTAGCTTCACATGGAGCAATGTTTCTCCCTGGGATTTTCCCAGGTTCTTTCTACACACATTATACTGGTCGTAATATATAGCCTATCATGCGCTGAAAAATGGCATTGAACCCACAACAACAACAACCTTGTTAGCACTATGCTGTCTCGGTTTCAATATAGTATGTATGGATGTCACTGAAAATTTGTTAAAGACTATTAAATTAGAAAAGATCGAATTTTCAGTTAGAAATCTAAGAAAAAATACACACAATGCACCTTGACATTCCAAGCAATATTGTGTCCAGCTACATTTTGAAATGAACAAATGATGCATTAAAACCAAAATATTCACTAAAAAGGCTTCATTTGTTGTAGTAGTTATACTCTTCTCTCTCTCTCTCTCTCTCTCTCTCTCTCTCTCTCTCTCTCTCTCTCTTTCTCTCTCACACACACACACATACACACACACACACACACACACACACACACCAATTTACAAATCATCTTGCTAGACTACTGTGAAAAGCTCAAATTCAGCTTGTGAAGAAGCTCAATTTGCCAAGTCAGTTCCTCCAGACTTGTACAAAATAATGAGTTGTTAGTGCTCCATATGTAATGCCACAATACATGCTTTTATCTTGTAGACCATGTCAAGGTCACTTGCACTTTCAAGAATATATTTAATAATTGAAGCAAGTTTTGGCAAATAAGGAATAAATATGGATATTCTAACTTATCAGTTACAGTTTAATCACAAAATTTGTATGTATCTGTGATTTGCCAGCATTGAGGTCACTTGCCTAACCTGGGGCAGTTTGTTAGCTGCCAGGTCTCAATATTGTTTTGATGCAGGTCTCCATCTTAGGTGAATCTGGCATTAATTGTTAATATTATATTAATATCACTTGTGAGATATCATTGACAGGTGGTTTTGGAAAATAAAATACACTTTTCACTAAGAGTTAAACACCTGGTTTCCATTCCAAGCATGATTGATGAACCAAAAATGTAACATCTGCACACACTGTTTATGATAAGTTGTTCATGTGGAAATTGATAGTAAATACTGTTTGGAAACTATTAAATGGATAAACATGATTTTTCTGACCATTCTGATGGCCTAATGTTTAGTGCCTTTACAGAAGATCCCTTGTTTGAACCATGACACTTAGAATCATACCAAAGACTTTTTAAAAAAAAATGGTAATTACAGCTGCCTCTCTTGGTGCTCAGCAATAAGAGGTTTGTTAGAACTGGTTGGCCTGGTGTCATGATAATGTGACTGGGTGGGACATCATGCTACACGTTAAAAATACACACACACACTTGCATACAAACACCACACATTAACTCCAATCGGATTAGGAACCAGTCAACGATCATTTGTCAACCCTGAAATTTTGAATTAGATTAATATATACAACATCAAGCTAAATTTTAATACTTTATTTCTTTTAAATATTTGCAGTCAAACTTCTTGGAATTTGAGTTTTGGTTCTAATTTTGTGCTCAGTACATTTTGTGACTGTGGGCTCAGAGTTTTGGGAATATCCTCTCATCCCCAGCTAAACAAGCCAGTGCCCTTTGTTTAAACAGTCTGGTTGTTCTGTGTTTGAAACTTCAAGAAACTTGAAACCACGGATTGGTACATGCATATACTAGGACATGACATCACAATAATGTATCGCCTGATCATGACCCGTATTCATAAAACTCAACAACTTGAGTGAAACTTAAAGTTACCTTTGTTATAGGTCTTGCATATGTTTAAAAATAAACAAAAAGTTTTTTTTCAAGACATTTGTTACAATGTGTGCACTCAAATAGAGTTTAATGATTACAGGGTCAAACCTAGAAATCATAAAATTAAGAGACAGCATTTTGTTTAGAGCAGTCATTTGACAAATCAGGGTTTGTGCTTGATTAAAGTTCTAATGCTTTACTTAAATAGTAATTCATTGTATTGATAGATCAGGGTCTATGCTTGATTCAGCAGTCTTCACACTGGTCTTCTAATAGTTCATAGTGTTGATAGATCTGGGTCTGTGTTAGATATAATAGTCTTGACACTGGTCTTCTAGTAATTCATAGTGTTGATAGATCTGGGTCTGTGCTAGATATAATAGTCTTGACACTTGTCTTCTAGTAATTCATAGTGTTGATAGATCTGGGTCTGTGCTAGATATAATAGTCTTGACACTGGTCTTCAAGTAATTCATTGTATTGATAGATCAGGGTCTATGCTTGATTCAGCAGTCTTGACACTGATGTTCCAATAGTTCATTATGTTGACAGATCTGGGTCTGTGCTAGATTCATTAGTCCTGACACTGGTCTTCTAGTAAATAGTCTTGACTGGTCTTCTAGTAATGTGATTCATTATATTTACAGATTCAGGTCTGTGCTAGATAATATAGTTTTGTTACTGATCATTTTATTTATTGTGTTCACAGATCTGATTGGTGCAGATATTATGTAAGTGTGCAACATGTATACACAACCAAATTTTGAGTACACATATACAGTTCTGCATGATGGTGCATTGTGTAACCTTGCCTAAGTATGGACTATAGGGTGTACTTGTCTCTACATGTTGGTACATGGTGTAATCTTGCAAAAGTATGACCTCATCTTACAAACAAATGGATCCATTTGACCTACTGTTCACAGATGCATGAAATTTTACTGGTTATCTTAAATTTCTAAAGTGTTTGGTTTAACATATGTAGTTGTGGTTTTCAGTTTGAATGTTAATTAGCAGTGAAAGCTATGCAGTATGTTCTAATTTCACAGCTGCTTATTTCATATAAACATTTTCAGACAGTATTCTATACTTTAAAATCAAACATTTTTTTAATATACTATACGTAGAGTCAGAAAATGAATTTCCAAACATTTTTCCATTTGTAATAAAGGCAGTCATTTCCAAACTTATCTCTTTTTTTTAAAGTTATTTTACATTAACGTGTATGTATTAAAAAATGTCAGACATTCTCTTAAGTTCATGAATTGGTTTAATTTTGTCTGTGTATTTTACCTCAAGTATTTGGTCCACTGACAAGATGTTTCATGTTGAGCAGCATAATAAAAACAGAAAATGTGCAACCATAAATGTAGAAGTCTTCCTGCATACAAAAATTACAAAAATGGCATTAAACCCTACATCAACATTAAAAAAATATGGAATTTATTCCTTATAGATGTGATATCGAGGAATCTAGTAATCGAATTTGTGTTTATTACATGTCATTCAACTTGCTCTAATATAGTGGTTATTCTAATTTCAGTCATTAAAGGTCAAATACTGCTGTATCGAGATTTTTGAAATCTTCCATAGCTGAAAAACTCAAAGGGGGCCCCGAGTGGCCGAGTGGTCTAAAGCGCTGTCCGTTACGGACCACTGCCATCTCACCTCTGTCTGCGTGTGTTCGAGTCTAAGATTCGGCAAATGTAGTTATGTGAGAAAGCTTGCCAGTAGCTTCTCGTGGGTCGGTGGTTCTTTCCGGGTGGTTGTCCGGGTTCTTCCTCCACCAATAATACTGGCCGCCATGCATAGCCTATATTGTGCTAAAAAATGGCGTTAAACCATATAAAAAAAAAAAAAAAAGAAAATCAAAGTGATGTACATGTATTGCTATAACAAAGAGCTCAGTAATGTAGATATTATAGTGTAAGAAATTTGTGATAGGTTCTGTATGTGTGGAAAAACTTTGAAAATCCATGGTTGTCCCTGGTCAAAATCTGGTTGCCAAAGATTTTTTTGCTTGCCCTGTAAATTACTGCAGTTGTCCAGAAGATTCCTGATTACAATGTTTTTATTCAACAACTTGTCATAGATACAGCTTGGCCTAATTTGCACACATTGCTGGCAACTTACTATCTATCTATTTTGCTAATGGAAAGTATCATGCATGTTTACACACAGAAACAGATACTATATGCTTTACAGTGAATGCCCATTTCTTCAATGACACTGAGAAAAATAATATATGATCAGAATGTTATGTATATCAATTTTGTGTCTACTGCAGGTGGTGATGGTAGATCTATCTATCTATCTATCTATCTATCTATCTATCTATCTATCTGTCTGTCTGTCTGTCTGTCTGTCTGTCTGTCTATCTATCTATCTATCTATCTATCTATCTATCTATCTATCTATCTATCTATCTATCTATCTATCTATCTATCTATCTATCTATCTATCTATCTATCTATCAATCAATCAATCAATCACAAATTGTCAAAATATTGCTATTTAAGAAAAGTGCTTTGGAACAAATTGTATTGAAATGATTTTTAAGATGCATATTTGGTATGTTTGTTTAATGTTGTGGACCTATGAATCATCATTTGAACTAGTTAATATAATTTTCATTTAAGTCATTACAGACTAGGACAGTTATATTTTAAATCCTCCACTTCAGTGGTTAGTGCTATAGATAGTATACTTAATCCTAATTGTTCATTCATGCTCATGAGAAGGTTAGTCTTAGAGGAAATATGCAACTAAGCAAATCAAGAATGGCCTCAGTTTGTATGTAGGTTTAGTAAAT